>CM038360.1:19943289-20543289 GCA_021464625.1 Proterorhinus semilunaris
ATCAGGTCAAACTACACACTTTATTTGGCCCACTGTGATTAACACGACCCAAACAAAAGCATGTGTTCAACCCCCACTCCCCCAAACCCCTCTCCCTTGCCGTCGCCGGCCGCGGAGTCTGGTTGGAGGAAAAAGGTTGTTCTACATAACATCGCCAGTGGCCACTGGTGGTTCTCCAGCCCACGTGCAGCTCACTTGATGTGCTAAGTATAGGAGCTGCAAGATCTCACAGGGCGCTCCTACTAAGCGCAAAAGGCTACTCTATAGTCTGTGTTTAAAAACACAAGATCAGGCCCTCATATTTACAATGTGGAATTACAACAGAAAGTTCCTAATCTTATGGCCATTGAGATTGATGTGTGAGGCCTGATTATTTTGATGGTCACAAATTCGCTGCAGAACTCATCGCAATTTAATCTAGTCCAACTCAAGTGCCAGATTGATGGCCGTATGCGCCACTGCACTTCCTCATACTATGACAAGAGAGGTGGTAGGTCTAGTAAGTAATCTGACTTGTATGCTGAGCACAAGTGAGAAAGCTTTCATGTGTCCTGAAGTAGCCAGCACAACGTCTACATTTAAAAATGCTCCAGACCGATTCTGCATTTGTACAAACTCATATGCGTAATCTGTCACGTCCTACATCAGGGGCTTGTTTTATATAGTAGCTACATAACACCATTCATTTTAACCATCATGAGTCAACTGATGAAAGAAACCAACAGCTCTCGGCCATGTTTTCTCCAGGACCACTCTTAGCATGGGAACATATGGACACATGCTGAAAGAAGCTTCCCCCGGGACCCCACTCTTTACACTCACTACATTCTTAGATTACATTTTGGCCCACTTGTCTCCCCAGTGCACTCCACAATCAATAACGCCCATCGAGAGTGCTTTTCGTGCAGCCAAATGGTTAAAACTGTTGCTCTCCCAGCGTATGGTTGGAAACAGGCCACTCTAGCCGCAAATGTTTACAAATGAGAATGCCGGGATGGTAACCGGATTCTTTGAAGTCAATAGCTCTTTGCGCTCCATGTGCTGGGAGGCTGGTTCTACAGGGACTTAGTTATCATTCCAGCAGCAATGTGTACAATAAACAATCACCAAAGATTGTTCCTATGTGGATACGGGATCACACTGGAAAAATCTATCAGTTGTAATTAGCGTGGGGTATGTAGAAAGTAGGGCTGAACGATATGGACAAAATATAATATCTCGATATTCATGCCATATAACTCGATACGATACGATATAACTATGGGTTAGGTGAAAACTAAGCATTTTTCAGAAAAATAAAATCATAATACAAAAGAGTGCCGTTTTATTGATGAAAATGTATATCGTTTATATCTTGCTTTTTTTATTTTAATATTTTTAATATTCATATCTCGATATAAATACGATAACGATATATTTTTCTTTTGCGATATTGATAGCTTAAATGTTCAGCCCTATAGAAAGCAGTACGATTGTTTCCCCGAGCAACTGTCATCTTTATAATGTTTCTGTGCCGGGTTATCTCACTGACACATGCTAAATTATGAAACTTTTGGTGGACTTGAGCAGGCGACTTATGTGAGATAAATCTGCAGGAGTTTGGAAGAATCTGTGGCCTGATATTTGAAGGCCACAGATTTTGTCACATGCGATTAGAAAGTGCTGTCGCAAACAGATGTGGACTGGATGGAAACTTGCCCCAATGCTTTCAGTTATGTGTTTGTGTTGGTGGATTTTATATAAAACACTTGATCCCAAACTCTATCACATTCTAAAAATATATATAGTTTTCTATTGCAGTTACCAATTTAGATTCTGTCAATTATTTAGCTTTGATTACTTTAGGCATTCGCTGTGACATTGTTTCAATAAGCTTCAGCGACGTCAAAAGATCCATTTCCACCGAGGTCTTGTATTGATGATGGGAGAGAGTGACCACTGCACAAAGCCCTCTCCAGCACATACCAAAGATTCGCAGTGAGGTTAAGATCTGGACTCTGTGGCGGCCAAGCCATGTGTGAAAATTAGGTCTCATGCTCTTTCACAATGTGAGCTGCATGAATCCTGTCATTGTCATCTTGGAATATGCCGGTGCCGTCGTGGAAGAAGAAATCCATCGATGGAATAACCTGGTCATTCAGCTGATCTGATTCTTTGGGCACATAGTGTTGCTGAACCTATAGACCATCACCTGACCAACTGCAGCACGCCCAAATATTGATTTAACAGTGAGTTGAATCCAGCTGGCAACTTTATTTTTATCGTCAGGCAGTGTGCAGTATATCATCTAACACTCGCTGCAGGCCCCACATAATCTATTGTATTTATATCAACAACCGTTCCAAGTTTATTTGCAATTTGGCCGTAGATTTATTCCAGTGAGGGTAAAGGCAGATGGCATCGGCGTGCATCATTCACACAGCAGTGCCTGACGATCACAAATCACGTTCCGTTTGATTGATGGACACTTGTGCAAGAGTGAACAGCGCTTCGAGTCACGGCGCGATGATAGCGGAGGGCAGCTCGTCTCCATATGTCTGCGCAGATATACCGTACACCAGTTCAGCGCATACATTTTAGTGATGCAAGGCTGCTGTTGGGTCGGACTGGGATATTGCTGTGATTTACATGCGAACGGAGAACATACAGGGCCACTAAATATATATGATGTGTTCGACAGATATGCACACCCGAAGAACCCAAAGGGCGCCTTTATCATCGAGGTGGTCTGTGCGAACGCGAATATGTTTTTGTGGAGTGTCATCGCTATCAAATTTGTTTTTGACCTCATATTTTGAGGTCTTGCGAGAAACTATTGGAACAAATAAGGCCACCGCTGGAAGAAGCCAGGCAAGAAGCAAACTAATTCAATCTTGAAAAGCACTTAGAGAGCAAGGAAACTCAATTTGAGAGTGGTTATGACAATACATCACTTCATTCTATAGATACACAGGGTTGTCAAGGAGAAAATGTGTCAAAAAGGAGAAGTTCCTAAAGCATTCTTGAAAAGCTCCATCCATGCTTTCCCAAATATGCCCCAAACATCCACATATATTTCAAATGAATAAAGCCATAAGGTTCTCAGATCTGGAATTCCCTATTCATCCAGATAAAGTGCAATACGGATCGTTACATGTACATGCCAGGGTGTGTGTGTGTGTGTGTGTGTGTGTGTGTGTGTGTAAGACAGAAATGTCCTAACCACTTGTTCCCCTCGTAACTGCTGCATTCGATTAGACGGGCTAAGTGCTTTCCATTGTATGCGGCTGCGTTGAAACTTGTGCTTTGTGGCAACCCCCCCCCCCCCTTGACTAATGTGGCAGAGCTCTGACAGACCGACACATCCTGGCTCAGGTTGGCTTGTGCTGCTCTTTAAAGTTCAGAAGCCACATCCATTGTGCGCTACCAACTGCAGCTTGTGTATTAACATAATGTCGTGTCTTTTCGGTGCAGACAGAAATATGAGGAAATGCTCATTTCATTATTTTCGTCAGACCGGGTCATCCGCGCTGATGTGAATGGGGGCAGATCGGAGCTAATGGATATTGTAATGGCAGAGGATGAGTAGGAGGATGCAGCTAAAAGGATGAGGTAATTAGCAAATCAGATTCACTTAGTCTGCGAGCTTCATAACAACTACGCACAGCAACAAACGTGATACAAGAAGGTTGGGACAGCACACGTAGCTACTGAGCCGTCTGTTAATTTCGAATTTGGGAGTGAATTTCATTTTTGTTTTGGAGATATTTCGATATTTTACTTAAAATGAAATCTTCCGGGACAAAATATTCTTCTTCTTCTTCTTTTCTTTTTCTTCCTCTTCTTCTTCCTCACCTCCCTCTTCTTCTTCATTTTATTCTCCCTCGTCTTCTTCTTCTTTATTTCTTCTTTATCTTCCTCTTCTTCTTTTTCTTATTTCTGTTCTTCTTCTTTTTCTTCCTCCTCTTCTTCCTCTTCTTCCTTTTCTTCCTCTTCTTTTTTTCTTCTTCCTCTTCTCCTCCCTCTTCTTCTTCTTTTTCCTTCTTCCTTTTTGTCTTCCTTTTCTTCTCATTCTTCCTTTTCCTCCTCTTCTTCTCCCTGTCTTTTTCTTTCTTCTTCCTCTTCTTCTCTTGTTCTTTTCTTCTTCCTCTTCATCCTCTTATTCCTCTTCTTCTTTTCTTTTTCCTTCTCCTTCCTTTTTGTCTTCCTTTTCTTCTCATTCTTGCTTTCTTTCTTCCGTTTCCTCTTCTTGTTCTCAAACTCTTTTTATTTTCTTCTTCCTATTCTTCTCTTGTTCTTTTCTTCTTCCTCTTCATTCTCTTCTTTCTCTTCTCTGCGTCCTCTTCTTCCTCTTCTTCTTCTTTTCTTTTTCTTCTCCTTCCTTTTCTTCTAATTCTTCTCCTTCCTTTTCTCCTTCCTTTCCTTCTTCTTCTTTTCTTGTTCCTTTCTTCTTCTCTTGTTTTGTTCTGCTTCCTCATCTTCTTCTCCTTCTTTGTTACTTTCTATTATGTTGTTTGGCAGGCATATTTGAGGACACTTTCTAATTACCATACCACAATAACATTTAAATAACAAGTCAGCAGACTCCCACCTTATGTGGTCACAAAAGTGTCAACAACTTCCGTTTTACTGTGTGTGCAAACCACCACCTCATTACAGCCACACAGCTTTTTTGAAGTGACTTCCTATGGCTGCTTGAAAAGCGTTTCCCCATCCTGCTGGTCAGGAAGTGTGACTGCAGTTTTTGGACACCTTTAGTTAGCTAATTGGTCCCACAATTATTTTATATGTTAAGTCTGCAGAGTTTGGAGATGTGGGTGGATATTGCACGCCATTGTTTACTCTACTACACACATAATTTACAATAACAAGCGCAATGTGACTTTAAAACAAGTAACCTTGGTGACAGTTTTTGTGTAAAAGTAAAGATCAATTCAGACTAATAAAACATTATGTATCTTGAAGTATGATACATTATGTCAAAGCAAATTATGCTCATAAGTGCAAATAGATAAAATAAATAGTTATTTTAATGCAAGAAATTGCAGACAACTCGTTTTATATTTTGCAGTCTTTTTACTTCTTTAGCTCGAGGACTACTTTTATGTTTGATTTGTTTCCTACAATTGGAGATGGCACCATCGACCCTTCTTTACCGCACAGTCGTCTTAGTCTTCCTAATAGATTTTGTCATGTTGTCAAGCACATGTGACACGCTCACCCCGACCTCTGCAGATGAAGATATAGCAATGACGGAGAGAGACACGCTGATCATGCTAATGTCACTCAAAGCAGCTCCAGCTCAGTGCATCCTCTGCTCCTCGGAGCCCAGGGCAGACATACATCAAACAGTGAGCGTTTGGTATTCCTCTGGACCGCTCACCATCACCACGCACAAGAGGTTGGGATTGGATTGGCAAGTTTTAGAGTAAAGGAAGTAGGGAGTAAAGTATGGTCTATCATAGGAGCCCCTCCTGGAACCGCCACCTTAACATGGTGGAGGGGTTTGAGCACCCGAATGTTCTTAGGGGCTATGTTGTCAGGGGCTTCGTGCCCCTGGTAGGGTCTCCCATGGCAAACAGGTCCAACAAAGAGCGGTTCAGAAGCCCCTTATGAGAGACCAACAGGCCCGGTTAATCATGAGGCCGTCCTCCCATGGACCCACCACCTGGAGGAGCCACAGGGGCTGGTGCAATGTGATTTGTGCAGCTCCAATAGCTGCCCCCACGACCCGGCAACAGACAAGTGGAAGAAGATGGATGGATGGATGGATGGATGGGGATATATTGGCACTGTATGTGATCACTCAACCCGGAAGATCAGAAAGAAATCCTTGTTCCTACTCCCTGTCAGTCACTGTGAGCCTCTCAATCAGTTGCCTCATCCAAATGCACTCACTCACCCTCATGTCACCAACATTAGTTTCTTCTCCAGCGCGGCAACAGTGGAACCATCAAACTGACCTCAATCTTGGGTGTTATTTTCCTGTGTTTTATTTCATGAAATGCAACTTTGATTCATAAAAGCTTCCTTTAGTTCTCACTTTAGATTGTTTGTGTCTTAGCGTGCTACAGCTTTCAATAATTTTTACTCTTGCCTTCTGCTAATGACCACTGTTTTCACTATGCCAAGCTATCCTATAATCCTTGCGATAATTACGATAGCATTACGTGTGTATTGGTTAACTATAATAGCGTGTGCCGCATGTCCCAGATAGCTCCGTATTTATTGGTCTGGTCCAGCCTGGATAGACAAGAAACCTGCAAAGAAGCTTTAACTGCAGGGATTTGGTCTTCATGTCATAAATGTGCAAAATCAGCACATTATGTAACAATTAAGATGCTCCAATGCTTTGGCTGAGTAAATAAATACCTTATGGAAATGAGGAGAAAACAAATAGCTCATTGTAATGTTTGTGTTTTTTAATCATAGACTGCAACTTTCATAAAAAGATGTGCTTGTGCAGTAAAGATATAGCCTATGTTTAGATAAACAGTATAGGGAAAGCCGTTGGAATTCCCGAGCTTTCTCTTCTCTCCATCACATTGATTTATTATACAGCATATGTGGGCTGCTGCATCAACATAATCTTAATTCATTTTGAGACAGCCGTAAAGCACACACTTCCCTAAAGCGTTTACTGAAGAATCCTTTACCCGCTGCTGTTTCACCATCTCAACGTGTGAGGATTGGTTCTGCAGCTACTGTATGCTCCACAAGAGGTGAGGGTGGATTTGTGTTGCAGGAAAGTGTGTGTCGTGTGCACTTCTTGCAAATGCGGCATTACATAAATGAGATTTACGTGATTTTACAAAATAGTTGGCATTTGTTATCAAACTCTTTTTATATGTTCTGGAACAGCTGACTAACTGTACGAATGAATGTTGTCTAGTTTCACTTCATGGTTGTGATTACAACACTTGAGTGACAACGGTCACTCACCCGCTCCTCCTCCGCTCGGAGGTCGGGCATGGTGCTGACACACAGCGTCACAGCTGTGATGGCTACAAAGATGACAGACAGACAGGCGAAGATCTTGCCGGGCAGTCCTGAGTGGGGGTTTTCCACCATGTCCCTCAGCCTCTTCATGCAGGTGGTGCTGTGGCTGTCCTCTGAGCCTGGCCCGGGGACATGTGCGTCCTCACAGGAGGGAGGGGACGTGAGTTCAGCTTCTTCCTCCTCTAACCTCTGCAGCTCCTTGTATTCCTCCTGCCTCAGCCGCAGCTTACGCAGGCAGCACCAGTCTAGGTTGTCCTCCTCCACGCCCCAGTACAGCAGCTCCTCCTGAAAGGACAGCGCACACATCTCCCTGAGCAAACGGAGCTTCCCCGCGGCCAGAAACGTGACAATAGTCCGGAAGGCGGAGGGGCTGCGGTCAAAGAAGTACTCATGTCTGCTGTGGTCGTAGTCATCACACAGGTCCATGATCTCCTGCTCACTGCTGCAGCTGCACAGCTTTCCCAGTCGTGTCAGAGGGAACTCCTCCAGCGTGCTCCAGGGGATACGAAACTTAATTCCCCCCACGTTAATGATCGCCGCCCGCTCATCTCCCACCGCCAGCCGGGGCTGAGGCTGTAGCAGCAGCTGCGCTCTCTTGTAGAAGAGGCCCTTTTTGGCGCTGACCTCTTTTGGGTTCTCAACTGGCTTGAAGTGGAAAGAGGTGAACTGGTGCTCTGTGCTCCCTGCGAGAAAAGCCACCTCCTGGTACATCCTGCAGACGAGCTGTGCAGAGAGGCTTCACAGGAAACAGAGGGGTGAGATGTGGTCATCCATTCAGCAGCACGGTAGGTCTCTGTGGACACAACACACATAAACATCATTAGATCTGAGTCACGCTTCATTCAGCTCAGTCAGATTTGTAAGAGAACCAAAGAGATCCCATTCTTATTTTTGACAAGTCCTTCTATTCTTTATAGCCTTTTTCATGTTATGTCACGTAAAAATAGCATTTTTATTTCTGTCAAAGATATGAACACTTATGAAGGCGTGAAAGAACTTTGTAGAAGAAAATGTGCACAGAATTGTCAAGACCAAATTCTACATTCACCTCCAGAGAAAGAAAACACAGGCTGCAGAGTCAGACAAATGAATCACTTTGTCGGTGGCTTTATAATTTACAGTGAGCTGCTGGACAAGCACTTCAACAACAATGTGCACGCGAGTCTTTGAAAACACAATGTTTCTAATTAGAGCATTTCCCAGGTCAAAATTGCATTGTGTCTTGTATTATGTGGCAGCTGCAGGAGAGAACAGTGGACTGTCTACAATGAGAGTCATTCTATTATAGAAGAAAGATGTAGCCGACAACACAATTAAACACACAGGAGCTCTGTGGCTCAGATAGGGCAGATTAACAAAGCACTTTCAGGGAGGGTCAGTTAGTCAAAGACATGCACCATGCGATGCGTCCATCAAATGTAGCAGCACAATGGAGCTAAACATCACATGGTCTCCTCGTGTGGCATGCTGGGACTGGGACATCATTTAATTTCGGCCTGTGGAGTTTTATACTTTAGCCCAGCCCATTTGCCCTCATAACTTTAGATCACTTCATAGGGCGGTAGCCCAAAAAGATAGATGTTATAGGATCGCTCCTAATTGATCAGTTTCTCTTTACACATGAGCTGCAGCATACATAATCTGGGCCTGATACATCCCCACAGTCAGCAGACTGAGTTATGCACATAGTAAATATATCCTTTACCTGCTTTTACACATGTGGTTAATGTGTAAAAGTGCACAGCCTTCTTTCTGTGCACTCCGCTAGATTATTGGACTCTTGAACTAAATCTCCCTGACCATCTCCCTGATTCGACCTCAGTTATTGAATATTTGTGTAGTGAGACAGGTGTGATTTCTTAATTCTATCAGCTAAAATTCCCTCAGATTGCCCTCCTCTTACAATATTTGCATGACAACGCTTGTGTCAAAAACTGTGTCCCACCTTAGCCCAGTTAAATACTATAATATATATAGTACAAATGTGGAGTGTTATTATTTATTTTTAGGTTTTTTTCTGCCAAACTAAAAATGTCCGGCTTTTTACCATTGCAATTTGCTCTCATCAAAACCCCACTCTCATTCCAGATGTAAATACCCCGGGGAAAAAAACTAATCTGTGAGAATTTTATTTCCAGGACCGACTGGGTTTTGAGGTGAACGGGACTAATGAGCTCCTCTGAGAGAGATTACATTTTGGGGCCCAATCTTTTGCACAGGTGGCGCTAAGTGCAATCTTATGCTTCATACATGGCGCTCAGCAGTGGCCTCTCCCTATGCTCTACCTCCTTTCTGCTACTGTGGGTGGTGGGCGGTGTGGGGTGACGCACGAGCTGGTGTTTTGATCACGTTCCTGCAGCGTGGAGAGCCCTGCGCTCAAGCACTGCAGTATATGGGACCATCGATCTCTTGCAGGACATGGGCAGTGTTTAACTTACAGTGGGAAAATTTGTTTGTAGTGTGTCTTTAATAAGATGTGGGAGGCTGTGAATGAATGAAGAGAGAAGAGGAAGCACACCACACCTCAGTTTACCCCTTTTTTCCTTAAGGGGATAGACTTAGGGAAAAGCTACCGACGATGTGATACCAACTTCGCCTTTGAGCAACACTGTTGTTGCGCCAGGCGGAAGATCAGGCCCTTTATGTTTATTAAGAGTTGATGCATACATAAAAAACATTTCACACACATTGTCATGCCACATTATCACTATGAGACAAGCTGCCCCGTGCTCCAGAACCATATGGGGCCCATGAAGGAGCAGTTGGCAAAGTTTATAGACTTAGATTTGTCCAACATTTTTTTCAAGCGAACAAGGAATTACTGGAATTAGAAATAATGCTTTTCCGTTCAGATTCATGTTTCATTCATCTGAACGGCAATTGTTCTCATAAGAAGGCTGGATGATTTGGAACATTACCCGGTCAATGTTTGAAATAAACATAACATCAATAAAATAGACTTCAATTTGTTTCATATAAAATCATAGGTCAGTCAGTTAATGTAGTGCATATCGATTCCATAGCGCTATGATCCAGGCTCTATACATAATAGTGTTCTTTTCTTCTCAATGTCTCTCCAAACACTAAAAATGTGCACCGACTTTTCTCATATCTTTCGGAACAACCCCCCCTTAGATTCTATTACACAACACTGAAGCACTGAGTTCTTTATTAGTTTTGACATTTTTGTTTTATTTAACGCGGCCTTAAGGGTGCACAATCCCTCTCCACCGTGGATTTCAGTGCGGCAAAAAAGGGCAACCCCGAACGGCCCAATTAACCTCAGGCGGTGGGCTATCGGAGCAAATTATGTCTGGGGCATACTACAGCTAGTCTCCAAATGTATTGTTCTGGTGTGCCGCCAATCTCTGAGAAGTAGTTTTCTCTCTACAGGGACAGAGAGGAAAGCTGCACTACAATAAGTGAAAGTGACAGGAGCGGCTTTATTGAATGTGGCACTGCGTTCAGGGAGGGGGGCCTGGGATCACAAGGAACAAACAATGAATTTGAACTTTCAGGTCTAAATAATGTCAGCAAAAGGACAGTTGACCTAACTGAATAGTACATTTCCACTTCATGTAAGATTGTTTTCTCAAGTAGACGAATAAAGAAATAAGAAAAAAATATTATCATCAAGTAATAGCAGGCATCTATTTGTTGAAAATAAATTAAGCACCAGTCTGAATGGGGCAGAGAGAAGACAAGATAAAAAGTGCTTTGGCTCCAAACTATGGGGAATGTTTTACTAAGGTAATTAGATTCGGGGTTTATCACAGACAAACAGTTATAGCGCTTGTAAAATTGGCCCTGAAGCAGCAGTCCGAGAAGTATCTTGATGAGAGAAAGAGATTACTGCAGTTTAAACAGAGATGCAAGTTTGTAAAATGCCTGAGAGTTAGCTGGTAGTTAATGATCACAAAAGAAAAAGTAAAGTATTCTACTTGTGTGGCATTATTAACTAATATTTACTTATATTAACCTTATTTACCGGTTTTAGTTCTATTATTTCTTTAGTTTCCCTCTTTTTATCCTGTGCTATTTCACGCACAGTTTTAGCGGTTTTTAATGTATCTCTTATTAAATATTTATTTATTTTGTTATGTCTATATATATATATAATTTTTATTGTATTTATTTATCTATTTTTTAGTTATTTTATTTATTTATTTTCTCCTAGTGGTTCCTCTGAGGGAGCCCTCTGCCCCAGGAGTGCTGGTTGGCTGCGGCTATGCGGGCGCTCTCCTGGGGGTGCCTGGATGGAGGTAGGACGTCTCTCCTACACCTACTCCGGGCACCCTGAGTTGGTGCTCTGTGGCTGTGGCCGATGGGCTGCTCCTGGTGCAGACGGCTCCTTGGATGGTGTTTCCTCTTTCGGTCTATCTGTACCCAGCCTTACATACTCAACTCTATGTCCATTTTAGTTTAGTTTAGTTTAGTTTATTTGTTTATTTGAGCAATACACATTGTGCTCAAAAGGAGTGGGCTGAAGCAAAAAGCGTATGAGCCCCCACCCCCAAGTGCAATAAATAAAAAAAGAACATTTCAAAACATTTCAAATAGCTACATTGGTACAGACCAACTTACAAACTTACAACAACAAAAATATATGAACTGTTTGTATAATCAATTGGAACAACGCACAGCTACAACAACAATCCATCCTTTATTTAAGACTTTTAACTGCTGGCTGTCTGTACGTATATGTGTCTGTGTGTCTGTATGTGCGGGTGGGGTGGTGGGGTTGTAGTTATTTATGTATATTTACTGGTGGGGACGATTTTAATGATTTTTAAGCACTGTAAAGCACTTTGTGTTACTTTTTGTATGAAACGCGCTTTATAAATAAAGTTTGATTTGATTTGATTTGATTATCAGTTTTATGTATATGTATTTTATTATATAACGTCTGTATTTTTTATTAAATTAACGGACAGCAGATGGCGCTAGCACATAAATACTATAAAAGGCCACCCTCGTTCAGTCGTACTTCCTGTCTCCTCACTAGCATCTTTCGGCCTGGTTGGGCTGGGCCCAGAGGTCGTGTGTTGTGTTCTACGGGTCCAGGTAGCTATCGTTCATTTATTCCTCCTTTAGATTTTGGTGTAGCCACTAATATAGGTTTTATTTTAGCGTCGCGGGTGGTTGAGAGCCTTAACGCGCACCATCCCATGGCGTCCATGGCTCTCTCGGTACGTCGTTGTCCGGGGTCTGCTGGGTCCCTCGCGTAACCGGGGTGCTATCGAAGCACCGGGCCGGCCGTCTTGAGTTAGATGTGGGCGTGTGACGATTTGCCTGGCCTCGTGGTTAGCCCTTAAGTTACAGTAGTTCTCAAACTAACCTCTTATTTACATTTAGGTGGATCTCACCATGAGAACAAATGTAACCAAACTGTGAAATGAAATGTCTGAAAGTATGAAATACGAAAAGAAACTTAAAAGTAAAACATAGAAATAAACTAAATTATGTTAAAGGTCGGGGGTTCGAATCCCGCCTCCTGAAGGTGCACATTGTCGTTGTGTCCTTGGGCAAGACACTTCACCCTCCTTGCCTCCAGTGTCTGCGTACACTGGTGTATGAATGAGAGTGTGAATGGGCCCCCTATGAGAGACCAACAGGCCCGTTTGGAACCATGAGGCCGTCCTCCCGTGGACCCACCACCTGCAGGAGGAGCCATAGGGGCTGGTGCAATGAGATTTGGGCAGCTCCAACAGCTGCCCCCACGACCCGGCAACGGACAAGTGGAAGAAGATGGATGGATGGATGGCTGTTAAAGGAACATGCTGCCTCTGTCCTTATGAGTCGAACCTGTGTGCCTTAAAGCATAATTTTCCAGTTTTACTGGATGGTGTTCTCTGGCTCTTAATTTAATTTAGCCACTACCACTCGTCTTGTCACACTTGCAAGCAATTTATTAGTCCTCCAAACGGAAGCATGATGATGTTTTGTGTATATCATATCGATCACATGTATGAAGAGATATAGTTTGATCAGAGCAAATGCATTGAGATTTACTCACAGGTTTTAAACAAACAGCAGGTTTTTACTTTGAACACCATGGCATTGGTAAGTAAGTGCTTTATTTGTCATTGTACAACCGTACAACGAAATAGTGTTCAGGTGTTAGTCCTGAGTCGCTGCGACTGAGCGTGTCACCACTGTGGGTCAACCTGACCAGCATGTTTTTGGCAGTAGAGGAAACCGGAGGAAACCTGGCTGACTGCCTTCAGTCTCCTCTGATCCTCTGAAACGGTGCGGCGCCTCCAGGGTTTGTCCCTGTTTCAGAGTGTGGTGTCCTGCACTGGTCAGCTCATCCACCTCCTCCTGCACTCCACAACAGTCTCCTTCACCATCTTCTCCTCATTTATCCCTTTTTTGTTTCGTGTAGCTCCTCTTGTGAGCTCCTCCACTCTGCTGCAGCAGGTGTGCGGGGCTCTTGGTGCCTCTTCAGTGTTTCAGAAGAAGAGATTTGTAGGTCTCAAATGTCTTTAGCTCATAAGCTGCTGTTTGTTTACTTTTAAAACGCTGCTTTCCTCAGGACCATTATGGACTCACTGCTGTAATCAATAATATGCGTATCGAAGACATGCGTAGACATAAGACTTTCAGGGACTACAACATTGCAGAATTCATACATTTTTGTCTTTTGTGTAAATGTTTTCAATGAGGGGAAAAAAACACAGTTCAAAACCGCAAAAAGTCCGTTATGCACTGTATTGCTTCCTCCCTTTATCAGAAAAAAAAAACAAGCCAACAAACTAATTTAAAATAACCAGCTCTCTTCTTGTTTACTTCCCTAAAGAAAGCGCCACCATCAGCAGCACTCTGATTCTGAGGCAGCAACAGACACATTTATATTTTCCTACAGCCTATATAACCTACACTCAATAAGACACCTTCACATCAATATGCCTCCCTGGGTCTAAATAAAGGTGCCAGGAGATACACAAAAGTCCAATTGAATTCTCCGTCGCCTTGAGCTCATCTGTCACAGCAGGTCAGGGAGTCGGAGCAACATCAACCTGCTCCGGGCTGTGGCGTTTCTTAGGAGATGAAATGGAAATCTGTGTCATTATTGCTACTTTCTCCAGACAGCTTCCTTCTCACCGCTTCTATCAGATTTTTGTTTGCGGCAGCGTGATGTTAAATGTGAAATGAATCCATATTAATAAGACTGTGTGGGGGAGCTGATGGGCAGGTTTGATTGGCAGGCCATTAGTCTGCTCAATCTGTTTTGCAAATCTTCACGTAGGATGTAAATGTAGGCTCTTGGTCATCCGGGGAATTTTCCATCGTAGTAGAGATTTTCATCGTCGGCTAGACTGTGTTAATTGAGTTGAGGAAGTATCTGAAGAAAGAGGTACATCCAAGTTCTTAACCCGCAGGTCACCCGTTGTGCACTATGTCTCGTTATAGGAAATAAATGGGATGTAACTATTGCTTCGTGTTCATGGCCTGGTTTTGAGTGAGGCACTGTATGCAAATGATATGTCTGCACCTTTGTTCTTTGTTTTGTGGTAAAAGGATTAGATTTAGTTCATAAGTGCTGTGGTAAATTTTTACCTCATGGGACTGCGAATGAAAATTAGCCTTGAGCTAAATCCGGCCTATTTACAGCACTAGTTGTCTGTTCATTCATATCCACTGTCCCATTCAAATAAATGAATAAATGAAATTAAATGTTGCAATGTTAAACTCCCAGTTTTGGACCAGTTTGACAAGACGACGACGACGTCATTGAGCCTTTCTGTCCAAATCAAAATTACTATTTATAAGATTTGTAAGATTCAACTGTTCAAATAGAGATCTGTATGTTGTAAAATGTTAGGTTGTTACTCGCACAACTTTGATTATAAAAAATTATCCTACCAGGATGGGAAGTTCGGGTACGCCTACGTTTTACCTTCTGTTGTGGCAGTTTTTAGAGTTAATTAAACTCCTAAAACCAGTCATAACAAATACACAAACTAACCTGCCATCTAGTGGATGGCTGGGCCTTTAATCAATGCCCAGAAGACCGTCTGACGACATGCTGAGTTTCTACTGAAGTGCCGGCTTTCTGCATCACACCTAAAGACATCACAATGGCCACGAAGGCCTCTGCCGATTGCTCCTTTCACACCTAAGACAAAGGCCTGGCTGTGTCTTGCTCTAACTGGCCTGTCCTCTAAACATCACAAAAGGTGATGTTTACATGATCATCCGAGGCGCCAACTGGGAGCCTGTGTTTACATCTGAGCAGTATCACTCACATGCCCATCTGACTCTCTTTCATGTGCTTATACTATACAGTGGAGCCAAATAGCTGCCTCCCCAGAGCTGAGATACACCAGGCCTGTGTGTGTCGGCTCTCCGGACGTGTGTCAAATAAACGCTTTTGGATAAGACAAATTGTGTCTTCCTGTTTAAGCAGAGCTCAGTCAGGGCTTTAAAATTAACCCCTCACACAACTTCCTAGGCCTCAGGGGAACTGAGGAACGTTGCGGTGATTATCGTTAATAAGTCTGTGCACCTGTTTTATGTTGTAGACTTTTGCTTATAATGTCGAAACTATAAGAGATAGAAACTTACCCTCTTTTGTTTTGGAATCTACTGATTTTTGTCTTTAACAACAAACTGAAGTAACATGAATACCTTGAATAAATCAGCCCTTTGCCCCCATACAGCGCCCCCTGCTGTCACAGTCCAACACAGACACATTTAGAAGCATCATACACAGGGTTATAGACAAGCCTTTTAAAAAGAAATTGGCCAATAATATCAGCAGTGCATATCAAATTCCCCAAAAATCGGCATCGGTCGACCTCTGTTTGATATATTTCTAAATATTTCTATGGTTGAAACCAATAATAAATGTTTAACTATATGCTATTTGAGAGATTTTACTCTTTTTTCCTATCAAATTAAATTACTTCAAATATTGGCCTATATATTGGCTAATAGCAGTGGTGGGCCGTCAGGGCCAGCAGGGCCTTCTCTGCTGGCCCTGGCCAAATGAAGAAAAAAAGTGTAAAATGTCTTAATAGTATATTTAATTACTAATTATTTTATATAATGTACAGTTGAGTCGCTTATATTGTTTTTTTTTTATGTATAACTGTAATTTCCTACTCAAAAAGTGCCTTAAACACCTCTGGCGAGCTGCCCCTCCTCAGGGCCTTCAGAACAGATTCTGCAGGCCCTGTGTTGTTAGGCTGCACACATGATTGACAGCCAGCGTGACAGAATTATCAGCCAATCAGAATTCGATATACATTGACAGTACGGCCCCCCAGGGCCTTCAGTAGCTCAGTAGCGCCCCCTACGCTTTGTTCGCCTGGAAAACCGCTAATGTAGCCGCGCATGGGCAAGACGTTCCAGGCCACTCCGAAGAGAACCGGATAAACAGATATTCCTCTTGGAAACGTCCGACAAGGTAAAAGTGGATTTCCTGATCACGGATATTTTGCGCGCCTTCATTATGAAGAGCTTTGAGAGCAAAGCAGCGGGAACGACAGCGGGACGTAGATGCTCGGCTCCCCGGACAGGAGAAGGGTTTCCCTGCATCAGCTGCGCTGGGACTCGGGCGGGAAACAGGTACGAGACTACGAGCGCTATAAAAAGGATCTCAAATAGCAGCAAACTTTAAGTTTAGTATCTTTTTTATTTTATTACGTTTATATGTTTGACTGCGTGAACCCAGGTTGCTATTGAAGGCCCTGACTGAAACCCCACGGCCCGCCACTGGCTAATAGCCATGACAACCCCCTTTATATCGGTATCGGACCCCAAAAATCCATATCGGTCGGGCCCTACTAAAAAGTTACCGTGGGGTTTAGAACAATGGGTCAAATGCGAAAGACAAATTACCCTCACAGGGAAACTAAAGTAAACTGCAATCTTAACCTATATATTTATACCACTGCAAGAAAAGGTCAGTGTCTGGAGGAGTCTGACCTTTTTCTGTCTTATCTAATCAGATTTGACATTCTCTCTTGGAATAATTGAACTCTTTTTGCATTACTTTATTTCAATTTAGGTGCTGCCTGAGACATGGCAAGTTATAAATTTTTACAATTCTTGAATTTCAAAGCGAATTTTGTTTGTGCTTTCCACTTCACCCCTGCGTCACCTTTCCACAGGAGGCTCCACGCACAACGCTTACTTTGCATTGTTCATTCACAACAGGTCTCTTTGTGGGAATAATCAAGTTTGCATAATTGTGCTATTCAGCCGGCTCCAATACGCCCTTTCCTCCCACATCCACTCAGAATTCAGAGTCACTGCGCAATCTTAGCATTGAACTGTTAGTACTGCTTTAGATGAATACGAGGGGGAAACACATTTAGACACATCCCTTCAAAACTTAAATGGGGGAAATAACCAAAATTGCCCAATATATGAGGGGGAAATTAGGTAAGTGGAAAATGCCAGATTTAAAATTATTTGTTTATTTTGTTTTTGTTGACACAGATATGGACACAGATATTTTAGTATTTAAAAAAAAAAATGCTATCACTGGAAAAAAAAATATAAACATTCAAGATTCACCTTGTTTTTAGGGGTAAATAAACCATGCAGGGAATCATAGCGACTGATTGTTTGGCATAAAAAAAAAGAAAAATTTAAATTTTCTGTATTACAAGATTTGGCGTCTGGACCAAATTAAAATGGAAGAATTTGACCTACAGTACAGCACTGATTGTCCTCCCCATTTAGCATTAATTGACCATTTTACTATGTTTGTAATCAACATTAGAAAATAATTTCATAATTCGTGATAATGAAGGGCACGGTCACGCTGGAGCATCAATAATTACGCAAAGAGCACTTGGCACGATGCAAAACACTTGTTATTAGCAGGAACAGAAGGTTTGTTGACCAACGGCTTTACCTCGCAGAGCAGGCCCTCCAATACTGATGAGTCAAGTCATTGTTAACAACCCACGGCACAGGTGGGTTAGCATGAGGCCATCTTTCACCGGGAAATGGAGGACGCAAAAGTGGTACAGGCCTATAGTCATTTACAGCAAATGACAATTAAGGTCCCAAATAACTTGACCACACTTAAAAAATTACTAAAGCAGACTTTGTTTACATCACCTTTGTCTATAAGGCCTATAAAGTCAGCATCTAACTTTTTTAACTTTGAAACTGACCTTTTGGAGCATGGCCCATAATGCTGTTCCCTTATCAAAAACATAAACATATATATGGTCATTTCAGTGCTCAAGCTGCTCGGGCTACAATGCCTCTCTTCCTATAACCAGCTCCACACTTCATTCCATTCAAAAGTATTTAAAAAGTCATGAGACATTAACTAATGGCAATATCTGAAAAAGTCCTGTGAACTGAACAAACCATACAATGCCCTCTTTCCATGTTTGTCTTCACACGACTGACGAACATGTCAAAAAACATATAATTATAGGAAAGTGTCTTTCAGCGCGTTATGCAGGCACAAAGTATTGCAAAGGAAAAATAATTTGATGAAGGTCAGCGGGACGGAAATGTAGCAGCACAAATAAATGTAAAAGAGAGTGAGACAGTGGCTGTGTCCAAATGTCAGCACTAGTCCCTAACCCCTCATTCATAATCATAAGAATGAATGAACAGTGTCTGCTTGAACTAATACCACCCGAAGAATTACATGTTATCATATTTCTAATGGCCATAGCATGTAAAGATTCACAGGACAGGGAGGAAAAAGTAAGTGAACTGGTGACAACCGACGTGACATTTTTGACTTGTGGAAGTCTGGATGGAGATCGTGAGTAAAAAAAATTATAATAATGCTAACTTTAAAAAAAAAAAAAAAAAAACGAAACGAAGCTAAAGATGCTATGAAACTTGACTGGATTGTTCCGTGTTTAGACCGTACGCCTTGCAGATTTTTAAGGTGCTTTTTAAGGCATGTAAGTAGATGTTTTTATTGAAGTTAGACAAGTTATGGCCGCCTGCTATTAAAGGCCTTACTGGAAATGCGTTTGTTTTGGAAAAAATAACTGTTGTTTGCGATGATTGGTTTCCCATTTTTGCTGTTGGCATGTTCTGTGAATCTTTAACTATATCCCCATTGTCTATGCAAAAGAATTTCCTCAATATTTTGGTCAAATTACAGCTTAATGTTGTGTTGTTAGCTTTCGTTAGCATCGTTAGCTTAGTGCGCTAGCATACCGCATGGTTAGCTTAGTGTGTTAGCATGCAGCTTATTGTTGATAAACGTGTAATAAACCCACAAATGTGTTAAACCCAGCTCAGTGTGTGGACACTGAAGGCTGTTCTGTGTAGTAGTGAAGGTTTTTATTGAAGTGTGGTGCATGGTTTGTTTTCAATATGATCTGTTTGCTGTTGGTATGCGAGGTTGCTAAGTTAGCTCTGAGAACAAAGGATTTGTTAGCATTTAGTTTTTTCCATGTGGTACTGTTATTTGGCTGTTATATTGTAATACCGGAGTTTATGGCCGCCATTGCTATAGTCTCAAAATGTTGATAAACCGCATAAATGTGATGCATAAAACGCGTACATATGGAGCCCGATAAAACAGTTTTTTAAGAGCGGTACATTCAGACCAATGGATGCGGTACATTGAGACCGGGGCATTGAGGCAACGGTACATTCCGACTAACACACCTGTAGTACCACCATATGGCCACTAAATTTTCACTGAAAGGCATCGGACTTTAGACACATTAAGAACTATTTTAACGCCTGTTTTCTATTTGTAAACACTTAATATGGCTACATATTCTTACTGGGATGACGCTGGGTTATTTACAATTAAAGGAATGAGGCTGGTTTTCGAAATAAATTTGTTTTACATCTGCCTTAAACAGTGACTTCGCAGGCATCTTTTATCTGAAAGCGGAACAATTTTGTTAAGCAACTGAGGTGCATTTTTTTTATCTGATTTTGTTGACCGGCGGAGAGACAGGCGGGAGAAGTGTTTGTCTTATCTGTTTGTTTGTTTTGCCGTATTGTTTTTTTTTTTTTTGTTTGTTGGTGAAAATATAAAAAAAATTATAAAAGATAAAATACAAATAAAAACTATTATATTAGAAAATGATAAATAGACGGAAGACGTGGGCGCACCGAGTCGCTAATATAGTTTGGGAGTGTGATGTTATGTCGCTGAGCATTGTGGGATTGGCAGCAGTAGGTAGCGTTCACGTGACATCACAACATTCTAAAGAAAATTGAGGTGGAGGGCAACTGAAAATTCAATGACTGTAACCATAGTCCCATAGAGTTGTGTTGACACCGGCCCTCCAACTGAAATAATTCTATAATGTGAACGCGGCCTATTGTATTGTTGCCAGCAGTGACTCGGCGGCTGGCGGAAGTGTTCCACGGCTTTTTAGCTAATGTTTGTCAATGGAGAGGTGTAAGCTGTCAACTGCGGAGATGGCGCATCCACATGGCAACTCTGGAATGTCCCCGAACTTTATGACTCTATTAAAGTAGCCGGCGAGCTACTATTTAGGCTTTGGGATTAGGATTGGCAATTAATCTCGGTAAACAGTTTGGTGGACACGTCTTGCCCTGGTTTTGGTCAGAGGACAAGCCTAAACGCCACCCCTTAGACTGGTAGGATGGAGCAGACGTGCTCACCTGTTGCGACGTTCTTGCAGAATCCTGCACCGTGTCGGGTACCCGCAAAGATGCACACTCCTCAAACGTGTGCGCCAGTTGTGTGATTTATCATGGGTGCGGGTCCGACCCATGCAGGACTCTGCTTCTTGGTTATACGTTGGGGAGTTTTGTGGCCCCCAAAAAACCAATGTACATAACGGAAAAGGAGACTAAATTTGAAGATAAAAGACAAAATAAAATAAAAATATAAAGATAAATGAGTGAAAATATTCTACTGGCCAGATTATGTTTAGATGTTTGTGCACATGGTTATGGGGTATATGTGAAATTATTGTGTCTTGTTGTCTTGTCTTTTGTGTAATGTTCTTTTTATTGTAGAGTGACTGAGTGTGTCCTGAGTGACGAGTGACCAGTGTGATGGACGAGTGGAGAAGGACAAACAAAAGTGATATTTTTGTATCGCTGAGAGCAGACTGTGAGTGGCGAAGAAGCAAACGGAGAGAAAGACTTGGAAAGTATTGGAGTGAATGCATCTGATCATTTAACGGTGATAGATGGTTCTCTGAGGAGACTGGATGCCGAAATGGCATTGAATGTGAAGCGTGATGGAAAGGTGATTGAAAGTGAGAAGGACGGTTGAAAGAAAGTTTTAAGATAAGATAATTCCTTACTCAGAGATGTGGTGTGTGAATGTTGAGTGGACACTGTTTTTTATTAGAAAACTAAACGTGTATTTGCTGTGTCTGCATTTGTGTGGACGTAGGAAATGATCAAACAGGAAGTAATGGGTGCATTGGAGGAGTGGCCATCCTCATTTGTACCCAGACATCCGTGTAGGAGGGGAAGTGGAGAAATTGCTCCGCCCCTCATTGAGAAAAAAAAAGAAGAAAAGAACATTTTTGACCAATGTTATTGTTTTAAAAGTTATTTTTGTTTTGTTTTTTATAGAGAAACATTTCTGCTGGTGGTAGAGTTATGTCTCCACAGCATACATTTGAAGAACAAGTATCCAAAATTAGTGTGAGACAAATGCTATTATTTTTTTGAGCCTGTGATTAATGGACCATTTAGGGCTCTGAGAGATGTTGCTAAAAAAAATTAGAACCTCTCTCCACACGGTGGCGCCATGGAATGAAAACTGAAGCAGGGAAGTCCTGTCGTGAGTTTGAATACATTGATTGAAAGTACAAACCACTATTAATTTAGAGTTTAAGTTGATCTTTATGCGCCATTTTGGACGCATTACCAAAAGTTATGAAGGAGCAATTATGCAAAATTCAAATTATTGTTAAAGAAAACCAAATAAATTAATGAATACATTTTGAGAATATGGAGAACGCCCTTGAACAGAAGCGAGAGCAAAATTGAACTGAAAGAAATGAGTGCAACTTTTAAAGGTGCAGCTTAAAGGAGCGAGTAATGAAAGTAATAATGAAAAAAGAGTAATAATGAGTTTACTTGAATGTGCAGTGACCTGTGGGTGTGGTGTTGGTAATTGTGGCCAAGGATTGTTTCAGACAAAGATGACCAACAACGTTCGAGGAGATCGAGGCGTTTACAACAACGCTGATGGGAACAATGCTACTCATCACTGGCTGCTGCTGGGTTCAGAGGCATGGGAGTCCAGAACTCTGTTACCTGTGAAGGTGAACGGACAGACTCTTGACGTGCTGGTGGATAAAGGTGAACAACACTCATCTGTCAACTTTGAGACTGTGATCATTGACGGACACCATCTACTGGGTGGATACAGGAAGACCACCCAAAACCTTTCACCAAGCCAGTGCCTAGTCAGCTCACAGGACTGAATCTGACACGCCAACTCAGACTCCTGTTTCTCTCCTCGGATGTGATATGCTGATGACAGTGAGAGCAACAGTTTTGTGCTCTCTGAATGGACTAACAGTGACTTTTCCCTGATTGGACAAACACCTTGCTGTCTGACAGTGGTTGCTGAATGCAGATATATCTACTGGGAAGAGCTGAAGGACTGTACAACTGACGTTTGACCTTGGATCAAACATTCACTTTGCCAAAGCCACCCACCCATTGATCACTGTACTTTAATATGATATAGAAAAGCTTTTAAGGCTAACCTTAGTGGACATGAATGGTCCTTTTAAAATAACAAAATTAATTAGGCAAACGAGGTGTGACTGCGAACTGTTTACACCCTATAGAACAGTAATATGATGTGTTTATAACTCGTTTGCTCTCTCTCCTGGACAATAGGCTAAAGAATTTGTTCCATGACCAAAGCGTGAGTGAAACAAAAGATTGGTAAGAAATTGAAGTTTCTAAAATGTCCTGTACCCTCCATCAGTGTCTGATACTTATGTCCGTTTTGGAACATCATTCCACGACACCATGATAGAGAATTATGTGTTTATGAACTGACTGAAAAATATCTTAATGCACCAGATAAAGATGGTCTTTAGGACCTGATGATGCTGGTTTATTTACTAAATTGAATCGATAATCTTTAAGTTACAACTAAATGCATTTGTCTGAATATTTTAATAGTTAAAACTAAATTGTCTGAAATTATGTCTAAAAGCTGAAATGAATTGGGCTTCGGTCCTTTCTCTTGCTCTGCTCCTGGCATCAATCCGTGAGCAGATCGAGAGGAAACTCTTATGAACTTGACACAGGCCATTTTGGCGCCTGAGATCAGACTCCTCTTTGATTCCGCAGGAATCCAGTGGACACTGATCTTACGATTGTATGTTATAATCCCTATTGAAACCATCTACACTCATTAGTTTATGCACTCAGGTTGGAGGTGACTGCTGATCTCACTTTGGGAGCCGCTGAGAGCTCCTTTCCCAGCCTGTCTGACAGTCCTCTGCCGCGATTGGACTGAACCAGTGCTGGTCTGATCCCTTTTGAGGCCACTCCCAGGACCTCACATGCTGTCCAGGTCGCAAACCAGACGAGTGGTGTCCACCTCTCACTCGCCCTGTCGACCCATTTAAACCCGCCTTCAACCTCCCTGGACTGAACCTGACATTTGTTATTTTGCTATTGTTTTCTTTGTGTTATGTAGGTGCCGAAGGTATTAATCTCCAGTGAAATTGGAGTTGGTTTGTTGTGTTTCCTGTACAAGGATAGAGGTTTCACTTGTTTATGCATGTTTACATGACTCTTTATTGGACTGAGTTTTCCTCAGTCCAAGAGGGGGTGTTAATTATATGGGAAAATTATTATAATTTGGTTTATTTTGGCATGGGAAAGAACTGATACAAATATATCTAAAAGATAAACAAACGAAAACATAAAGTGACGAATTGACAAATGTTATGGCCAACTAAGATTTCGGTTTCAGATAGGTAAATTAATTTATAATACTCTGTTTTTGACGTTTGCTGTGATTCTGAAGTGCACACAGAATCTGTGGTAAATGTGGGAAACAGAAGCTAAAAGAGAGTTTTTCTCTGTAGATTAATGAAACCTGAATTCCTGAATTTTCCAGATAAAATTGACCCTAGTATTCCAACAGATAAATTAAGTTAAATAGGTCTTTGAGTCCAGCCATAATTTGCAAGATTAGCTGGCATGGTCGCTCTCACGGTGAGCGGCCCTGATGAGAATTTTTTTTGTAATTTTTGTCTGTTCTTTTGTGTTTCTGTTACAGATCTCTGTTGGTTCCTTGTCTCTGTGGGTGCTTGTGAGTGGTCGTCATTATGAGAGTTTTTGACCCAAATCAATAAAGTTGTATTTTTAAAGCGCCTTACAACAATTAAAGTTGATCAAAACACGATGATGTAGAAAAAAATAAACAATAAAAACCACCCTTAGTGGTGAGTGTATGTTTTTATAGCGGACGCCGAGGAAGCATGAACTGAGACAACGACCTGACAGAGTAAAGGCAACCAGTTGAAGGACATGCATCTATCACTGATTTCATAGGACAAATATTCAATCTGATTTGTGATCTCTTTTGTAGAGATCAAAACGGGGAATGTGGAATTATTTATATACATATTTGTCATATTAGGTTTTAGTGATTATATATATAACTGTGTTGATCTGTAAACTGTGCTTTGAGATACATTTGAATCTGGCGGACATTTTAGTTTCTGCTTGTATGTATGGTTGATCCACTGGGGGGCAGTGTGTTCAAATGAGGAGTCAGATTGCGCAGAAGAAGAAGTGACGATCCAAGAGAGCTGATTGGTTGGGGGGGAAGACACACCTACTATATATGGTCCTGCTTGAGAAGCGTTCCGCCCTTCTCCTCGCTTCTCCCCCTGGGGTCTGTCCGGTCAACATGGAGTCAGCTCAACAGATGGACTGTTAGCTTGTAATAGGAAATAAAGTAATGATTTTGGATTATAATATACCGAGTCTCCATCCTTTCATCCAGCACTAAAGAATACGCTATTTTCAACAGAACCCAGGAATCTCGCTGAACTGCAGCAGTTTTGTAAAGAGGAATGGTCCGAGATTCATCCTGATCGTTGTGAGGGAACTACAGAAAAGCAGTTATTGCTCCAAAAGAAGGGTCAGCCAGCTCTTTAATATTAGGGGTTCACTTAGTTATTCCACTATATCTTGATAAACCTGTGAATTAATATTTCTATTGATGATAGCAGGTTGTGCAACAAAAAAGCCCCACACTGTGATTCTCTTGCTCCATACTTCACAGTGGGGATAGGGTTTTGATGATGCTGTGCTGTTCCATTTTTCCTCCACACATGACGTTGTGTGTTCCTCCAAACTATTCAAGATTGGTTTGCCAAAGAGGACTTGGATACTCCACAGCACTGCTGGGAAAATATTCTGACTGATTAACCCAAAGTAGAATGTTTACATGTTATGGCCATTAGAAATATGATAACATGTAACTGTGTGGGTTTCACTTTTCTGTATTTAAAAAAAATGCAATCAATATTTGATTGCCTTCCCTAAACAACAATACAAATATGGTTGACAGTAGACTTAGCCTGCAGCACATTCTGAACTCTTTTGCAGACTCACATTCGCATCTTCGGAGATTAGTAAGCTGTTACTAACAGGTCTGTAGATTTCCAACAGTTTGCCGAAGTGGTGTGAACATTTTCTATCCTAATTGAACATGAAGCCCAGACCTCACCAGACAGAACAAAGAGTGGCTCTAACCAAGAGTGTGGAACTATTGCGGCAGAAGATAATGGGCAGACTAAACGGCCAGAAAATCTCTTTGGAGTCTGAGAGCTGAAAATGCGATTGTCGAGGCGCAGTGAGGACAGCAAAGCACAAAGAAAGCTGTGCTATAGTCCTAACATAATATGGCAAGAACATTTGTTTGTTAGCAATTTAGACCTGGCAAATTCCAACTGTCTTTACCAGGATAAGAAGTAAAACTCATCACACTTTGGTGTCAATAGCCTATTTATATTTTGACATTTGGGACACCTTCATGCAAGATGCTGACTTCATGGGAGTGAAAGGAGGTGAGGTGGGAGTGAAACTTTGGTGTTTTTTGTTGGTAAAGAAAATGCAATATTGAGCTGAGCTAAAACAAAATATCCAGTAGTTTCCCTTTGTAGTTATTCAAGCAAACTGACTCAAAGGTCCTCCCATCCATAGAGTGGGCAGCCCATGTGGCGGCGGTGAAACTATGGAGCGTGTTTTTACTCCGCAGTGAAAGGATTAAGATTCGAGAGCTAAAGAAACCATTTCCTGGATACATAGGACCTCAGGAGGAGTTTTTTATTTTATTTTTGTGGCCACTAACTACAAAGAAATTAATCTTAAACAATATTATGACAAAATTATAACATGGTTAAAAGGCAGATGATGTCACAGTGTGGTAGCAGCATGACCACAAATGCCAAATGAGTGTCAACATTCGGTTTTGACACTCGCTCTGAGAAAAAAAATAATATTAATTTGGCCCAGATTGGCAGACTCTCCTAAGTCAGTCTACCGGAGGGCAGCTATGGCTTTCCACCATAGAGAGAGATAATTATGTGTGGAATTGTAAAGCGACTTTGAGCTTCTGGAGAAGAGCTATATAAGACTATTACATTATTATTATTATTATTATTATTATTATTATTATAAGTGAACATGATTCAAGTGCAAACATTATTAAAATATGTGCTCTTTGGAGATATATAGTGCTATGTAGACACAGCCAAACCTTTCCTTTATCTTTAATTTATCCAAACGCTCACTTGTAATGGGTAAGAACTATAGGCTATAGTTATGGGGATTAAAATTGCAGGCAAGTTATGACATTTTAGGAATATTGTAAAGTAATTTTAGAAGCACAATAAAACAGTTCTATTTCACTTACAGGCTCTTAAAACTGCGTTATTATTGTGTTATTGACGCATGGCGAGAGTAATGCTGCACTTTGAACCGGGCGCATAAACAGGTTCTGGACAGCATTTGGCCACATTGTGCTTAAAGCAAGCCCTTCGTCCATTTCTATAGCCTATACACAGCTGACTCACTCAGGTAATTTCTTTCATCATGGCCTAGAAGTGCGACACGTTTCTTGTAGCGTATCAATATGTTTTGTTATTTTTTATTTTTTTATTTTAGGATGTTTGTATTTGTCTAGGCTATACTTTATTCCTGGTACACTGCGTGGGAACCGTGTCCAACCACACACTGCCTTGGATGCTGGGTAAGGTTCGTTAGGCTGTATTTTCTTTATTATGAAGCGCTGCATGTTCGATGTGCGTGCCACGTTGCACTTGCCTGCGTCCACCCAGGGTCGAAACCGATAATAAAGTTCCCCCGGTCTGTTTACGCACACTCACACCCGTGTACGGAAACACTCTGACGATGATTGTTTGCTTCCTCTTTTTCTTTTCTTTTTTTTGTATTCTTTCTATTTTTGTTTTATTGGCCATGTTAAACGCACCACACGCAGGTTCTCAGACTTACCCGGAGAGTTGAGCTGTCCATGTGTTTGTGCCTCCTGTCGCGTTCACACCGCTCCGTATCCAGCATCCCTCCAAGTTTTCCGGGCAGATGGCGTGGGACATTAGTGCGCAATCACCGGCGGAGCGCACGGAGTTTGCAAAGTCCCTTCCTTCAAATGTAAAAGCAACGAATGACTCGTTCCGCAAAGAGACGCCAACACATGTTATTCCACCCGAGCGCCGTTTGCTTTTGCGTGTCCTCGATGAGATGGAGAGGGTTATTCGCTGTTGGCTGCACTGCTGCTCAGGTGCGCTCTGATCTGTTCCGCGCTGCGCTCTGGCAAACTGGCGCCTCTCTCTCTCTCGCTGTCTCTCGTTCGCTGCCTGTTCACAGAAAAGCTCCAGTTCTTTTCCACACAAGGGGAGTGTGCGTGAGCTCTTCCTCTATGTGGATGGAGTGTCGATGTCAGCCTCTCTGATCGGAACTGAACAGGCTGGGTTTGTACAAGCCTATAGTCCTACAGTGCAGCTTAAATCCTATCCACAAAGTTTACCAGCTGTGGAGGAAAAGTAGCAACAATTTGAATGTATCATAGGATGCACTTAGCACTGCAGACTGGTTGTCTCACAAAATCTATCTTGAAATGGGGTTGATACCTTTGCTTCAAATTCACTAGTGGTCCGGACCAATCAGGTGTGGAGTTAATGGCAGTGAGTGGGTGGTTTTACGTTTACCACCAGCGGCAAAACACAACACACATTACATTTCTAAAAGTAATCATTTAATTGCTTTAGTGCTTTGTTGTTTATGCACGTTTGAGGCTGTGGTTGGCTAAAGCAAGGCGCGCGTGATCCAATCAGCTGCAAATATCCTGCTAAAATCTGGTCCGCTTCACATACAATGTAAACATGTGTCATGGGATGGGGTCATACCGCCTTTGCTCTGCCCGATCCCATCAGATCTCAGAAGCTAAGCAGGAATGGGCCTGGCTGGTACTTGGAAGGGAGACCGTTTGGTAACACCAGGAGGCCTGGGTAGTGAGTGAGTGAGAGAGTGGTTGGTGGTAGTCGGAGGGGCCGCTGGCGTAGACTGGTTGCCTCGCTTCTGTCAGTCTACCCCAGGGCTGCTGTGGCTACAATAGTAGTTACTAGTTAGTAGTTACTACGTTGAGTATCCAGAAAAGTGCTACATAAGATGCATTATTATTATTATTTCAAGTTGATATTACAGTGATAAGTTTATTCATTCTGCACCATCAACCTGCCCTCGCACACTCATGCCTCAGATGGGGAAACATGGGGAGCACAAATAAACTCTACACAGAAAGGCCCCACAAACCACCTCACCGGTGTGCTGCCCTATACTCCAAACACAGCATGTCTGACTTTGGTAACTATTCACATGATGTTATGATCAGGTTAAAACCTGGCTTTTCATCTGTGTGGGCACAACAGTGTATTGTCTACAATCAGTGACAAAGCCTCAAGTCAAAAAGTCAACAAATATTGAGGGCACACATCTGGCCAAACAGCAGTGACGCGTTCCTCTCTGGGCTGTTCAAAATGTTGAGCTTTAGTCCAAACACACAGTATGACAGTGGATGAAACAACCACTATATCATTGTGTTTCTTTCCGTGCATTTTTATCTTTATATCAAATATTGGATATATTGCCTGAAGGTTGGAAGTGTCTCGGTAAAGAAAGGCTTCAGAGTTTCAGAGCTCCCAGAAGGCAGGACTAAAGGTTGTGACAAGGGTGCGTTCTCGTGATCAGGGGCAACCTGTTTTTCCTGCGAGTTATTTTGTTCTTAATAAAAACATCAAAGAGCTACTGATGCTTTGAGGATACTTGAGTAAGTGAGGGCCTTAGGTAGAATACAATCTGAACAGTTCGCAACCAAAAAGATATTTCAAAACCAAGAAAGGACTTTAGATTGAAAATGCATCAGAAAATTTCACATCAAACTTATGTTGAGATGTAGAAAGTCTTTGTGGAGTTATCAAAGCTTAGAGCAGAGTTGCATGAAGTGTTTGTTTAAGTATGTTTAAGACAATGTCCTTTTGGTGCTGTTCCGTGCAGGGATTGATCTTTAATGTTGAAAAGTTAAAAAATAATACTTTTTTGTTATTGTATACAGTAAAAGAAACAGTTGAAAAGCTTTTATTTTCCATGGCTAACTGGATTAGTCTGTGGGGAGCTATTTGCAAAAGCAATGAGCAACTGGTTGGAAATCCCTGCTCTATTACACATGAATATTTACATATGTAAATATTTACAAAGGGGAAAAAAGTGATGTCTTATAAAAGACATCTAAACAATTTTGAAATTCTATATCATATTTGCTTAAAAACCTGCAAACCTAACCTTCTTTCTTTAGCGTTTACAATCACAAATACAACAACTTTTTCAAAATACATTGGAAAAAAGACCTGAAACTTTTACCAGCTAATTTTCAAGCTCACTCTGTTCCATCACAACTGCTGTAGCTGAAGTTTTAGGTGTGGTTCCAGCCCCGCCGCCTGCCTGCCTGTCCACTGTGCTCTCACAACTGCTCACCAACACTGCTCAGCAACACGTGACACATAGCACACACACTATAATCACTGCAGCCTGAAAAGTAAATACTGCCGATGAGCACCCAACCATTCATCTGCACACAACTGCTCCACTAAACGCCCACTAACAGCTCAGAGCTAACTCTACATATGTGCAGCTGACATTATTATTTTCAACAACTAAAAATACAACAGAAGACCAGCTAAGTGTGTCCGACCACCTGACAGGAGTGAAAAACAAATCAATCATCTAGAAAGTTGTGCAACACTATATTGTAGTATATGCTCAAAATGTAGTTCTCATTATGGAAGATGGAATTAGACATTTTCTAGTTTAATTTTGTAGACGTTATCTGTACTTTTGAAAGTGGGTTACAATAAGTGCACATTTCTTAGTATAGCCGGCAAAAACTTAATTGACTTTACTGTATACAGAAACATGGGCTAATTGTAATTTAAAAAAAAAGAAAACAGAAATGAATAGAAGACAAAGTAATTGCTGTAGGTAACAGTAATGCTAATGTAAAACTACGATGTGATACACCAGTACCACCCATCTGCGTTCTAAGATTGTCAGCTCATTCTAAGATCGTGAGGAATTTTTCGAACCAAACTGGTTGGCACTATAGTACGAGTTAAACTAAGGCTGCTCAATTATAGAAAAAGTAATGATCAGGATTATTTTTAATAGAAATCCCGATTATGCAAAAGATTTTCTTTGGACAATTAAAAAAAAGTCCAAATTATATAAAATATGCTCATGTTTCTATTTCTGTCACACCTGCCCAAGCAAACCAAGCCGCACAGCCTGATGATCTGCTCCTCTGGAGATGTTTAGACTCTGCTACACACCACCAGCGCCTGGGCAAGGGATTCAAGGCGATGTTCCATATGGCGCCAATCTACTGCGCACGCCCCGATCTACATGAACCTATTGACTCAGAACACGCTTCTGTTTCTACAAGACAACTCACCCGCATCGTTGTGGGCAGTGCCCCCACAGAGCAGTACGCTGTACAGATTGTCATTAAAAGTTTTGTGAGCCGGGATGAGAACAAATGTGGACAAATGCTGCCTTTTGGTGGGGGTCAGGGAATCATTCAGAGGTGCCAAGGCTAATAAGACAGAGTAACAACAGCTAAAACATGAACTATGAAGGTAAGCAACATGCAAATGTTATGCTAACACAAGCTAAAGTTGCGCTAATATCGGCAAAATCCCCTTTTGATGACCTGTTCACTCTCCCGTTTGCCTGTCAGCAGCCAGCAGTCTGTTCATGTCATGTTAGTACGATTCAGCGCACTACAGCTAGAGGTTGGTGTCAAAACTTATACCTGGTCGGACCGGTTTAACCCTGGCGTTGTGGAAAAGCTCACCAGACCGGTTTGAACAGGCATTTGGCTGAGTCGCGCCTGCCTTTGGACAGGCAGCTATAGAGGCTTCTAAAGAGCTCTTCTCCTTTCAGCAAAAGGTGTATTGTTACCTCAAGAGCTATGTATAAAACATATTTAAATTAACCGCAGCAAATACAACAGTTATATCATGCTGTGCTGGTAGTTCAGAGGATTAGACGCGCTCATAATTTGATAAAATACTATCAGCAGTATAATTATTTCAAAAAGTTACTCAAATACAGGGCCGAAAAATCTGAATCAGAATCAGAATCAGAAATGATTGTGGATCTAAAATAGAATGACTTAAACTCTTAAACTCTCCTAAATAAGGACTTGTCCAATGGAAACCGGAAGAAATTGTATAGCTACCTGTGCCACAGTATAGTGCCGTAATAAATCTCAGAACTTCCACTCCGGTTTAAGAGAAAAACCTACCACAGTATGTGTGCCCAAAGAGAAAGGCTCTTACAGCATGTCCTTAAGCTGGCAGAATTGATTGCTTGACACTTTTAAAATGAAGTTTAATTGAAGTTTTTAATGGACCTTGAAAAAACTCTCAAAGTCAGCTAAAAGTGAGCATTAAGACCCCCACTGCAGGAACTATGCACTCCACAAGTCCTCCTCACTATAATCCTATCGCACATCTCGTGCCCCCCCAGCTCTTTGAGTCTGACATTATCAATCTGCCGAGCTTTTGTGAGCGCATTCACCTCAGATGGTCTTCGCATTTGCGATTCAAGGTGTTCCCAGTTCACACTTGATGGAATGCAAAAGGAAATCTGTTGTTGGAAGAATCATATTTAATTTAGCCGTTCTGAGGCATGCCTGCTATTTTAAGGCCACAATCCATTACAGCAAAACAAGTCATGAGCTGGGGCCTTGATGCTAACAACAACAACACGAATATTTAGTCAAAGTGAAGTGAAATGAAAGCAAAATTTTTTTTGACTTTTATTGACTATTCAGAGTGTATTAAATCTCTCTTTGCCTGACCACCTTTAACAGTTCTGTGTTAAGCAAGTTTATCCGCTCATCTAGCGAAGTAAAGTGCATTCCTTGTGCTTGTGGTCAGACAGCTCTGTTCAAATGAATACAGCTGAATGTCCGGATATTGTAGATCATTAGGTTTCCTCTATGTTTTCTTACCTGGCCTTACCAGCTGAAAGAAATCACTAAACTACTGGTTTTGCTCAATTAAGTAGTATTTAGTGACTTTTCTGCAAACTTACATAAAACATCATTAATCTATTCTATTGATGGATAGTGAATATTGCGGCACTGTTACAAAAAAGTGGTATTGTAAACCAAAATTGAATCATATATACAGCCTTAATTATGAAGAGGACCAAAGTAAATGTCGGCACAAAAAGAGGTCACACGCTCTTAATATTTGGTTGTAGCGCCTTTAGACTTGATAACAGCATGCATTTGTTGTGGCATTGTTTCAATAAGCTTATGCACTGTCAAAAGTGTTGCATTAATTTTTCACCAGCCTTCTCCAGCACATCCCAACGACTCTCAAGATCATTGTCATCTTTGAATAACCAGATCTCATTCTCATGGTGTTGCAGAACCTAGATTTGACAAACTGCAACAACAACAGATCATAGCGGCGAGTTAAATCCAGGTGGCCACTGTTCTTTTTGGTCAGGCAGTGCAAAATGAATCTATTTTACTCTGCAATAGATAACCGCATATGGACAGAGCTGGAATGAGTTTACAGTTTTGAGGGTAAGTTAAAATGACTTAAAGCCATACAGCCATTAGCCTCTTCGCACCGACCCGTGACACTGATAAATTACCATGCTCCAAAGATGTTGCATCAGCCATGGCAACATAATGCACGTTGACTTGATCTTCATCCCCCCAACCCCCCCTCCTCCTTCCTCCCCCTTGACTCTCCCCCCTCCCATCCGCTGGGATCTGAAGTGACTGTGCCGTAAGTAACCAGCTCTAAACCTGTAATTACAGCTGCGTCGGGTTTGAGCCTCGTACTTTGCTCTCACACTGTACAGACAAGATGGATTCTCACGTTGCTTCGAGGGTCGATCAAGTGTTGGGCGTCTGATAGCGCGGTTTATTCTCCGGCAATGTGTGCATGGTAGGTTGGTCTTTGTGAGTCATTAGTGATAGATACTCATCGATTTCCTGGCTTTTGCAGGATGAAAGTGATGATTACCTTTCTTTGTTTATAAAGAGGGGCTTTTTACTGTAACAATATCATTCCCTTATTGAAATGATTACCAAATAACTGTAAAAAACATAATACCCCAGTTCACGGTGTGCATTTTTAGGTCCTTATCATTGGACAGAAGACTAAAATATTAGTGGGTTTTATACATAAAACCACCATATACGACCATAGCATTTTGTTGCATGCCATGGACGGTACATTACCAACATAACTGCATAATGATTGTGAAAATTCAAACTGCACTTTACATCTGATTGTGGTTAATGGTGCGGCCTTTATTGGTTTGTTGCTTTTCTGTCTGCAAGATAACAAAGTAAAGTGTGTGTATAATAGAGATGGTTTTGGTGGCAGAGGTATCAGTGCTATCTTAGCCCTTCCTGCACAAAACGTGTGGCCACCTTTTTGTTTTAGACTATAGATCTAGGCGGTCGGGGACAGTGCCTCTGGATTGGCAGACCGGGGTGGTGGTCCCTCTCTTCAAGAAGGGGGATCGGAGGGTGTGCTCCAATTACAGAGGGATCACACTCCTCAGCCTCCCTGGTAAGGTCTATTCCAGGGTGCTGGAGAGGAGGATTCGGCCGATAGTCGAACCTCGGATCCAGGAGGAACAATGCGGTTTTCGTCCCGGTCGTGGAACACTGGACCAGCTCTATACCCTTCATCGGGTGCTCGAGGGTTTGTGGGAGTTCGCCCAACCAGTCCACATGTGTTTTGTGGATCTGGAGAAAGCGTTCGACCGTGTCCCTCGTGGTGCCCTGTGGGGGGTGCTCCGGGAGTATGGGGTCCGGGGCCCTCTACTAAGGGCTGTCCGTTCCCTGTATGACTGCAGCAGGAGCTTGGTTCGCATTGCCGGCAGTAAGTCAGACCTGTTCCCGGTGCGTGTTGGTCTCCGGCAGGGCTGCCCTTTGTCACCGGTTCTGTTCATTACCTATATGGACAGAATTTCTAGGCGCAGCCAGGGGCCGGAGGGTGTCCGGTTTGGGAACCTCAGAATATCATCTCTGCTCTTTGCAGACGATGTTGTTCTGTTGGCTTCATCAAATCAGGACCTCCAGCGCGCACTGGGGCGGTTTGCAGCCGAGTGTGAAGCGGGCGGGATGAGGATCAGCACCTCCAAATCTGAGGCCATGGTTCTCCACCGGAAAAAGGTGGTTCTCCCGCTTCAGGTCGGTGGGGAGTCCTTGCCCCAAGTGGAGGAGTTCAAGTATCTCGGGGTCATGTTCACGAGTGAGGGACGGATGGAGCGTGAGATCGGTAGACGGATCGGTGCGGCGTCAGCAGTGATGCGGTCGCTGTATCGGACCGTTGTGGTGAAGAGGGAGCTGAGTCAGGGGGCGAAGCTCTCGATTTACCGATCGATCTACGTTCCCACCCTCACCTATGGTCATGAGATTTGGGTAATGACCGAAAGGACAAGATCGCGAATACAAGCGGCCGAAATGAGTTTCCTCCGCAGGGTGGCTGGGCGCACCCTCCGAGATCGGGTGAGGAGCTCAGTTACCCGGGAGGAGCTCGGACTCGAGCCGCTACTCCTCCACGTCGAAAGGAGCCAGCTGAGGTGGCTAGGGCATCTGTTCCGGATGCCTCCTGGTCGCCTCCCTCGGGAGGTGTTCCAGGCATGTCCCACTGGGAAGAGGCCTCGTGGAAGGCCCAGGACACGCTGGTGGGACTATGTCTCCGAGCTGGCCTGGTGTCGTCTCGGGGTCCCCCCAGAACAGCTGGAGGAGGTGTGCGTGGATCGGGAAGTCTGGGCATCTCTGCTGAGACTGCTGCCCCCGCGACCCGGCCCCGGATAAAGCGGAAGAAAATGGATGGATGGATGGATGGATGGATGGATGGACTATAGATCTATGTACATTATATCTCCTTTATTGTAGGCTACAGTGAGGTCATCATGGCTTGCCCTCGAACTCTTATCAGCATTATCTTTTCCATTAAGGCCCATAGTGGAAGCCTCATTCACTTGCTCTTATTATGCTGTTGCTATGAATATGCTAGCGAAAGGGCTCTGCTAATGTTTCAAGGTTAGTTTAGTACTGACAAAAATGCATTTTAGCACTTAAAGGTCCACTATGCCACGTTTTATGTAAAAAAATAAAATAAAATAAAAAATACATATTTGAGCTTTGACCCAGTGGATGCTTGAGTGGTTTGCATAGTGCCTTTACTTATCATCCCGATGGCCTGTAGGACGCTCCAGGATCAATCATTTTGTAGGTTTTAACTACTGATTGAACCGTATCCATAGTTACAGATGCAATCCATTCTCAGAAACTCTATAAAAAGTAGGGTTTCTGGAAGCATCATAGGAGCCACCGGGATGGAAAGTAAAGGCGCTAAGCCAACCACCCATACAGCCGCTCGGTCACTGAAAGGTCAAATACGCACTAATATGAACTTTTTCTTTTTTTTACATAAAGAGTTGCACAGTGCACCTTTAAGTTCCAAGTAAGTTATACATTTTGGTGGGAAAGTTTGTGTTCTGGCCTGCTCTCCTCCTAAATATTTTCGATAATATGGAAGGGAATTTATTTGTATAGTGATTGGACTTGAAAGCTTCTTATATGCACCGTCAAACTTTCCAACCACCAACAATCATGCCCTCACACACTACATTCCCTCATATAAGGGTGGTGCCTGATACGAATGTCAGCCGCTCTTGCCCCCAAATGTATAAAGCACCTGGTAAACCCACATAGTTAGCCATTCTGATTCTAACCAAACCCGACCTTGCATAATCCGGGATCAGACGAGAAGCCATCATCGATTCCAGGAAGTGCATTATTTTGATTTCCCAAGGACAGAGCCACTCACACCACATGCATGCGCTTTCTCCTCTTTCTCCAGCGTAAATGATGAATCGGCCAATGCCAGCTTGGTCCCACTGATATGGCCTGCGGTTGTAATGAGATGCTCACCTTGTGCTTGATCTCATCATGCGTCGAGGTCGGCAGAGGGGGCTTCAATATTAATGACGCAATCTGCCCGACTGCTTACTCCTGCCAGACTGTCCAACTTCGAATCTACATGAGCAAGAGGGGAGTAAGCTCTGCGCTCAGAGAAGTGAAGGCCGGGCTTCAGACTTGCTAAAAGGGTTGTTTAGACTCAAATGATTGAAGTGGCCGTGAAGCTAAAACAGCTACGCTAAGTACAACAGTGTGTGTGCGCTTCAAGTGTTGGTAACATAAATAAAACATGAAAAACACGAAGCACGTCTAAAATGTTTGACTTGCTTGGAGACTTGCTGGAGACTTTATGACACCAACAGAACCAAACCGACGTAAGCAGCTCTCTAGAAGCAATTTGTGGAGATTTTAACTGAAATTAGGCCAGACACAAACAAACAATCCAATATTGATTTGCTATTCAATGAGAAATTAAAAACAATATGTGTTAAATACAGAGCCGTAGGAAGATATTTTAGTTAAGGGGTGCTGAGGGACAAAATTGACCCCAAAAATGCCTTTTCTGTGCATATTTCCTATCAATCAATATTGCCTGCAGTTCGCAATCTATCCACCAGGGTTTGCTGCAGCTCCCACAGCACCCTGGGTTCCCACGGCCTTGGATTAATAGCAGAAAATGTGTTTTTATTTTGCTTTTATTTTCATAGTAGGCAACATTTTTACGAACTGATGTTACCCAATAAAACAACGCATTGCAGTGGGGTCCCCGCTATGTAGAAGCTGTCACGGCCTTTTGAGTTTAAATTTTGGAAATGCTCGGCAAATCCAAAATTAGATCTGACTCAGAGCAATTTTTTTTTATTGAATGCTAAACAAGCAATCGCTAAGCAACGAAATTACAATTTTGCGGTGTGCAAGGGTGCCTGACTTTGAAGATCGTCTCATTCTTTTTTAAGTTGATAGGGAGGTCCGAGAGAAGCAGAAACGGTCTTAACCTGAAGCCATACATTATTATCATTACTACTTATTGGCCTCACCCTGGTTTGTTTGTGAACTTAACAGTTTGGTTATTCTTAAAATCATTCACGTTTAAGCCTTGACTTATACTTGAATGAATGTATGAAATGCCATGGTTACCTTTTTCATGTAGTGCCATGTAATTGTGATATTTATTTTGGGTGTTTTGTGTTTTATATAGAGTCTATGGGCAACAAAGTATGCATGTGTGTATTAGTAGCCACAGCTGTCTTGTTGGATTAATGGCTCTCGTGGCCATTAAGTCACTAACCACATATTCTCACATCGCATTCAAATCAGGTCATTTGCATAAATTATTTTGCTCAATGACATAATCGGGGACTGGACTCGAACAGTCAACCTGATCCCAATTTGAACTTACTAAGTCGTCCTGCTCCATACACCGCGAAAGAAAGTGTTAAAATCAACTTAAAGTGGACAGAAATGCCACTTTAAGTTACTTAAATGCCTTTCATTTTGAGCTTTTCTCAGCGTCTTTGTCTTAAATGTCACTCAGCGCCTGAGCAGGAAGTGAGTTCAGGGATGTCAGGTTAAGGCCTGCAGTGAAAGCGTGTGAGTGATGTGGCTGTGCGCCGTCTCCTCCTTGTATGCATCAGGACTAATGAAGAGTATTTTAACTGAAATGCCAGGCCTGCCAAACTGACAGAGTGCAGAAAAGGTTACAGTTAGTGTGTCTGTCTATTGTTCAGCTCTATAGCTTCTTAGAAAGTTATTCAACACTCACTTGCCCATTAAGACACTGTAACTGTCCTTTAGACTTCTCATAGGGTTTGAGATGTATGGGCTCCACTTCAAGATGTAGATTCAAAGAATGGGCACGTTCCTTTTAATTGGAGCGATCCCAGAACAGTGAAATCATTTCCAGAAATCACGCATTGTTGTTTTTGCTGTCTTCCGCCTGAAAAGTGTGAAAAATGCTTTCAAACAAAGAATCTGGATGTTAGGAATGTGTTGCGGAAAGTTAGGGATGAGGGAGAATCACAACTAACACATTAACAAGTTACTTAATAAATCCTTTCTTTTTTTTTTGTCTGAAAAGAGGAAAAAATAATGGGTACATCGGCCTTTGAGTTAATTTTCAATAAACAGCTCTAGATCAACAAGACATTTTCAAACCAACAAAATGTAAAACAGTGGAAAAAAACAGGAAATAAAGTAATACTACCTCTCTATTGTACGTTTGGCCCATCAGGGGGCAGGTCTCTCCTCCTCCTTACCGTGCCCAGTCCATTTGTTACACAAGCTTGTTTCGGAAAGAAATGGTCACCAACCACACCACTCAGTCGGTGTCTCTGAACTCGCCATAAGGACCTGTAAGATCAGTGCCTCAAGGACTATAGAGTGAAGACATGGGGAACAATTGTTTGAATTATTTTGCAATTTGATAGTCTTCGTGCTCCTGCAAACCAGTTGTGAAAAACAAAATAATTTGGGATCTCATTGCCGAGCTTCCGTAGGAAACAAATGATCAACAGCCCGCCTCAATTCCACACCATGTTAAGCCATGTTTACAGCGGCAACCGCTAAGAGCCAGACCGTAACCATTCATTTCATTGGCCTCGAAAACAGTTGAAACACACAAATAGCATTTACAATTCATCAAACAACAGTTAGTTCAGTTTACATCAGCTCTGTGTGATTCTCTGAGTCACAGCAGCGCCGCGAGTCAAAGATGAGAAGGAAAGCTCTTGTCAAACAGTGAGTTTAAAGAGAGATCCTCCCAGCATCACACAACAACAGCTGAGCCATCTTGATGTTGTTATAATTGTTAGTTCACGTTGCACACGCACGCCTTTGTCAGCAACGCAACACTAATGAAAGAAGTCAGTGTCTGCAAAAACAATGTAACGAGCATTGTTTTGGCTTTGAACAATTGTTTTTCCCAAAAGCAACTGTTTGGACAAAATGAAATGTGAAAGTTTGCTGTCTGCCTGTTCGGACTCATTAGCAGAGCAACATTAAAGGTGAGGCTCGTTGTAACATACAGTAAATGATGAAACACCAAAAAGGCTCTGTTTCTAAATGTGTCAAATTAGCTTTGTTCTGGCATAACAAAGAAAGTTGCTGCAGTAACTTTCACTGTAGAAAGATATAATTTCTTGTTTCGGAGAAGTAAAAATGATACATTGGAGTTGTGTATGCATCTCAATAAATACTGAGAAATAATGGTATTGTATAACAAGCATTTGCATGCCTATAGGGATTATTATGAATTATTTAAATCATGTTCTTCTACTGTCAGCTGTGCCACACATAAAGCACAATAAACAATTATTTCACTGGATTGCAGACCACAAGTTCAACCTTCATGGGGAAAAAAAAGAAAGTTGTATCACTAATTAAAAGCAACACAGAGAACAATTTTACTTTATAATTAATAAGGTCGTCATTTATATCCACTACTTGCATTACATGTTACTATTGTGTCCTTGGGCACTACCTTTGGGACAATGAAGTACACCTTAACGTTAAAGGGACAGGCCACCATTTTTCCATACTGAGGTGTGTTCTTACCTGAGCTTAGACGAGTTGATGTGTACCTGTGTGGTCTTGACGCGTGCGCTCAGTCACGTAAAAAGACCAAAGATGTTACACAAAATTAAACATGTCGATTTTCTAAGGGGGCAAAGCTCTCGATTTACCGATTGATCTACGTTCCCACCCTCACCGATGGTCATGAGATTTGGGTAATGACCGAAAGGACAAGATCGCAGATACAAGCGGCCAAAATTAGTTTCCTTTGAGATCGGGTGAGGAGCTCAGTTACCTGGGAGGAGCTCGAAGTAGAGTCGCTGCTCCTTCACGTCAAAAGGAGCCAGCTGAGGTGGCTAGGGCATCTGTTCCGGATGCCTCCTGGTCGCCTCCCTCGGGAGGTGCTCCAGGCATGTCCTATTGGGAGGAGGCCTCGCGGAAGACCTAGGACACACTGGTGGGACTATGTCTCCGAGCTGGCCTGGTGTAACCTCGGGGCCCCCCAGAACAGCTGGAGGAGGTGTCCGTGGATCGGGAAGACTGGGCATCTCTGCTGAGACTGCTGCCTCCACGACCCGGCCCCGGATAAAGTGGAAGAAAATGGATGGATGGATGGGTTTTCTAAGTGGATAAAAGAGGTACTATATTGTAAGGCGTAATAACACCTTAGGAGCACAACATCTGCGCAGTAAGGATGTTGGTTTGTTCTTTTAACTTAGCCCCCCATTCCCTTCATTAGCAGAGTGCACTGGTGTATGCTTCTTTCAGAGAGTAGCTCATGCGGTTGTCTAATTTCTATTTGTTCATGTGGAGAGCTCTTTTATGGTCTCTTCACAGTTCCTACAGTCAGTATTTTGTTGGTGTGTGCTGTTGAAGACCAGCACCACAGTTTAAACCCCAGGCAGAGACGAGGCGACAGCGCTGATGACAGAGCGGCCATGGACTGAATCATTTAGAAAAGAGAGCTGATGTCTGTTCATTACATAACAGGTGCGATAATGGTTTATGGGGAACTAAACAAATTTTAGTCCCTGAGTTGTGACACGTCGCGGAAAATCGCATGCGACTCCGGTTGGAAGAAGGCGCTCGGCACCGGTCCCGCGGGCCCGTGTGGTGAGGATTCATGGCGCCCGTCGCCGCCATGCCACATCTGTTTCTGCTGCTGTCACCGGCGGCAGGAGGCAGCTCATAAATGGAGTGGGCTGTGCGTGTCACAGCACATCCGTCATGTCGTACGGCTAGATTTTAGGCCCGTCTCGGCGCCTTCAGCCCGAGCCGCGCAACAACAGCACTGCGCACCTATCCATCTCCACTCTGTGAGCTCACTATATGACAGCTACATGGGCAGGGTGTCAATAGAAGAACAAGTCACTGACAGGGCAGTTTTGAGAACGCTCTCTCCAGTATGGATTTTAGTTTGAAAATTGTCAGGCAAAGTTTAGTCATAGACAGCCATAGAAATTCAAATAGTCGCCGTAAGCAAATCACAAAGGCTGTGATTATTTTGAGAGCGGCCCAGTAACAGAATGGCAGTAAGCATTGTATCCTGATTGTATTGCTATTGCAGCAAATTGAGTGGTCATAAAGATCGGAAGTATCTAAAATAAACACAGCCACACAGTAGAATATTCTTGCTCATACAGTATGTTTCAACGTCAACAGGATGAACTAAAACGTCATAAACTCCTGAGAAAAGAACAAACAAGCTCCTTACCTTTAGCTAAACACGGGCAATGCTATTTTTGCCATAGGATTTCATTGAACCAGACGTTTTGTGCCGTAAAGCAAAACAGAAACATCTCCTTGGCAACGAGATGAGGATGTGCCCAATACATGTGCCTTATAAATTGTTGCTATGCGGTTTGGTTTGAGTTTTGACAGTGATATTGTAAAAACACCAGCCATAGTTGACATCACTATAGCTGGACATACGCTACTGAACTGCTATTGTGTTAGCTGCAACGGTCCATTCTGAAGAGCCATTACTTGCCCCTATACCTGTCTCTACACTGTTCACAGAGGTTTTCAGTAATAGTGCTCAGACGGGGGAACATGCTGTACGGTCAAAATGATTTCTACTGCACCCTGACCCTCGTTTGACCTCGTGTAGGTGTAGTCAATGTGTGAGTGGCAGCCTTCTTGGATGGACCACCTTTATTTTCTTCCCCTCTCTAGATCGAAATACTTACTGTAGGTCTTTGGAGTGGGACATACACTGTAGGTTCAAATGGCACCAATGTTGTTGTTATACAGGAGTGACATGGTATCCTACTCTCAGAGACACAAAGCCACAGTCATTGTCAATAAACCCTTTCATAAACTTTGCACATTCACGATAGTAATATATGTTGCTCATATACAAACCTACTGGCCTATAGGATGTTGTGTCATGCAAAACACAACAACCAACGAATAAAAAAAAATGTTCAAAGTGCTTTTCCAGTGATAGCATTCAATCTAATTACACTGGGCCTATATAAATCAGTCCGTTTACACTGAGGAAAGTGCAGTGGCGGTGGTCGCTAACCGCACTCTCATAACGTCATCTTTTACAACAAAACCAATAAGAGTGCGGGACATTACGGTAATTGGACGTGAACCTGAAGAAATCACCGTATAAGCTCCACTGCTGCCGTGCTCAGATGAATGACCCGGGCGTCGGGTGTTGGGTGGACCATTCGGCCCTAAAGGCTAGATTCCACCGGCTTTATGAGCACAGTAAATCAACACGGCACCATTATGTAATTCTTCGCCGATTCGTTCAATCAAGGACATATTGTGAAAGCCTTTTCACCTGCGTCTGTATGCCACTGCGGAGCTTAGAACATCTCTGTCAGTTCTGAAGGTCAATGTCGCAGCGTGAAATGATGAGAGATATGTATTAAAGATCTTCTGATAGGCTCGTTAACAGCCAGGCCAGCCACATAATTAAATCATAATGATGTTCATATCAGCGCGGAGACTGTGGACTGACACCAATAACAGGCCTGAGGGAGGCAGAATAAGAAGATAAATATGACATTCAGGCTTCTAAGTAAGGTGAAGCGCTACTTACCTTTAAACCAGTTTGAACAGGTTGTCCATGCATTGATCACGACTCGTTTGGATTATTGTAATTCTTTGTATTTTGGTCTAAAGCAGTCATCAATTCACAGACTCCAAATGGTCCAAAACGCGGCTGCACGCCTGCTCACAGGAACCAAACGGCATGAACATATTACTCCTGTTCTGTCTTCTCTTCACTGGTTACCTGTTGCTTTTAGAATAGACTTCAAAATTCTATTACTTGTTTTTAAATCCATCCATGGACTGGCACCGCCTTATTTATCTGAATTGTTGTCTTTGCACACCCCTGTCAGAGCTCTGCGATCCTCGGGCCAAAGTTTGCTGGATCGTCCAAGATCTCATTTAAAAACTAAAGGAGATAAAGCTTTTGCAGTAGCAGGCCCTAAACTGTGGAACTCCCTCCCTCTGAACATTAGACAGGCTACTTCTGTTGAGAGCTTCAAAACTCTGTTAAAGACTTACCTTTTTACGCAGGCTTTTAACACAAGATGAGCTGAGCATTTTTTCATATTTTTACAGTTTACATTTTTACTTTTCTTATCGTGTTATATTGTTGTGTTTTGTAGTGTTGTATTATTGTACTGTGTACAGCACTTTGGGGCAGTGATGGCTGTTTTGTAAATGTGCTTTATAAATAAACTTGACCTTGACCTTGACATTTAGACAGAAGGATGTGTTTTACACATTTCTGTGGATAAAGAAGGCAGTCGAAGTGCATGTTTTCACAAGGTTAATATAAATTGCAAAGGTTTAGAGCTATTTTAGTATGCTGTGGCTTGTTTTTGTTCATTTATTAGGATCCCATCAGCCACAGCAGAAGCTGCTGCTATTCTGCCTTTTTTTCTTTTTTTTTGCAAGAGCATTGCATGGCATCAGTAAGGTCGAATACCTTAGGACCGCTATTCCCAAAGTCCGGGATGTGACGGCCCCTTTATTGATCCTCAATTCTAATTTGAATTAATTCATTAATTGAATGAATTAATTTGACATTATTTTACAGCTAAGATTATATAACAATCTAATTTAGCAATGACTGTAGGCTAAATACTGGTTTAAAATAGTATAATGCAGCAAATAAATGTACTTTTCCTTTAAAAAAAAATGTTTTCCCAATGTACTTGTTTTGTTGGCAAACTTTGGGGGGCCCACTTTGGGAACTACTGCCTTAGGATATTTCAGTTTGAGATGGTTTCATTACAGATATTCGGTACAAACTGAATCATGAAACTGATTAAAATATACTATGATATTTGTGTAACTCTACGGAAGCATGGTACATGTAAAGCATTGTGAGATGATCAGTGTCATTGGTAATGAATTATACTAAACTTTCCCAGTCCCTATGAAAGTGTCTCTAGTTTAAACACAACAACTTTGCTCCAGTGACAGAAAATCCATGTAAAATGTATGTATGCAATACTTTGCAGGTTTACTTCGTACAGTTCATTTGAGCTATTTATATAAAACAAATAAAACATAAGAGATGTTAGAGAAGGCATCATTTACAATCATTGAACATTTACACAGAAAAGGTCAAGGATTAAGATGAAGTTTAAAACTTGTAAATGCTTATCCCTTTCTCACTCTCATTCTTTTCTTGTTGGTTGTCTTGCTGTACATATTCAATACTTATCTCTACAATATTATGCCTACATAAATCAAAGAACATACTAATGGTGAAGGAGCCACACAAAAGGACAAATTTGCCAAATTACCACTTTATGAAAGAGTCCCACTCCCACCACACGCCGGGCTCTGATCTCTACACTGGCTTTGGACAAACGTTTTTGGAGGAAGTGGTTGGAGAAGACAGGTGGTAATTTGGACAGGCTCCTTTTTGCATTCAGTCACAGTCTACTTTCGAACATTGTTCTTGCGGATGATTGGGTAAGCACCTCTTAAAAAACAAGCACACAGTGAACTATTAAAAATCCGTTATTCAGTTAAAATCAGACATTCAGAACGGTCATTATGCACAGCAAATGTTTACTCTCAGAGGAAAGCTGCTCATAAAGACAGATGGAAAAGTCACCTGGAAGTCACCGATGAGGCTTGTTAGAAAGAAATCTGTGCCTAATCCTAAAACAGCCAGCCAACGTTCTAGACAAACCACGATAAGCTGCCAGGCAAACGACACACTTTGCCACATGTCTCGCTTTTCATTCTTCCAAAGCCCACAAACAAAATCAATTTTCGCATTGTTTAAAAAAGCAGATTTTCTTTTTTCGTCTTTTCTCCCGCTGCTCGGCGCAAATCGGTTTGGAAATCGAATATAAACTTCCTCACCATCTGTCGGAGAGGACAAACGGCACAAACCAAGACTGAGGGAGGCACTTTGTTGGGACTGAATGAAGCAGTTTAGAAATCACTCCAACTGGCAAGTGAATGAAGGGAACAAACTATGGTACATTTTCTCTCCAGAGGCACCGTCTGAAGCTCCATCTTTTATTTGATCACATCATTTACATAATGGCTTTGGAGATTTGTATAACCTTGTAATGACTATTAAATGCCACTGACTGCAGCAAGCGCCCAGCGGATTCAACACTTTCCCAGTTACATGTTCTCACTGGTTGAGAACACTCCTCGCTGTGCAGTGTCTTCAAATGTTTACCACAAAAGTGCACTTGTGAGCTGTGCTTTGTGAAGTGACTCCAAATAAAGAACCCGGTGTGCGGCGTCTTGGCTAACAATGTACGCCACATTCATCTAGATGGGCGAAGACTCTTGCCCAGGGACACAACGGCAGTGTACAATGGACGGGGTTGTGATCGAGCCACTGACCTCGGGATCAGCGGACGAACGCTCCGACCAAAAATAACCAAGGACGCGGGCCGTGCAGTATTTCTGGATGAACGGAAATTAGCCGAGGTGTGGGAGCTCTGATTAATATTCTTCTCTAATGACTGCAAGCAGCGCTACAGGCACCAGTGTAACTCCAGTCTCGGGGATGTCACTTGTAAGGTGCAAAATGTGCCACATTGAGGAGGATATTGCCGTATGGTGAGACATCTGAAAAGGGGGCAACTGCCTATCCCCCATATCTTGCTATTTTTTTCCCAATAACTTGGAAATAAAAAGCTCCTTGGTTAAGGTCAGTTGAGAGCCAATCCCTGTGTAGACTCTAAACCCCCAGCCCCCTCCCGGTGGAATAGACCTGGGTCCTGCAACATGGAATAATGCAACAGGAGCCTGGTGTCGCCTCAGGGTCCCCCCAGGTGTGTGGATCGGGAAGTCAGGGCATCTCTGCTGACTCTGCTGACACTGCTGCCCCCGCGACCCAGCCCTGGATAAAGCGGAGGAAGATGGATGGATGGACTAAAGACCTGCTGCAGGTTTGTGCTTTAGGCAGACAATGAGAATAGCCTCTATATGCTCCTCAGGGGATTATATCAATAAATATATTACTTGTGCGGTTCAAAATCCATATATTTAGTTTATTTTGCATAGAGCTCATGTGCACAAACTACTGTTAGAACACAAACATGTATAAGATTACATACTTTGAATAATATACACACCTCCATGCACTTTTAATGTGAGGTATGCATTTTTGAGTACAACGGAGGGGCGGTCCCGGAGCCACTGAATGGTTCCTGTGTACGTGTAAAGTTTAAAAAAAATACATTTGGCTACCTTGGTACAGGTATTTCATTTTGTGCAGAACATGCAAAGGCGAAAGACTCGAGGCAAAAAAAACAATAGCCGCGAGTAACTGGCAACATGTGTTATGTTGAGTCAGTTTTACGCATGTGTCGACTTGAGAAAAATGGAGCCTGCGGGAAAAGCTTGGAGCTCTAGAGAATGAGAACAGCAGGATTATTCAAACAAGGTTCTCAAGGGAACATTAGGACAAAAGTCAACTAAGCAGAATATGGGCCTTTTAAAATAACTCACATTTATGTCTTCTTATTATCTCGATACATTGTAGTAAATATAGATTCAGGTAATAATTATTTCTGCATTAATTATTAGCTAACATAACCTCCAGCTGACCCCCAACTCTGACCTTAAGCCGCTTTGAAAGCACATAGTTCTACAGCTTTCCTGCCCTGCAGCAGTCACATCATACAGCATGTCTGACTTGATTTATCATATTTCATTATGCAGCGCTGAGCACTCGCACTCATCTATCTGCACTGGAGCTGATTGATTACTGGTCCTGACGACACACTGTAAGAGAGGCCTGGGAAAACGCATTTGAAGGATTTTAAAGGATTACATGGATAAGACAACATGTATCATGCAGGATATGTACAGCAATTATAATAGTGGAGGAATATTGGCACTGGTTCCACAATACAGCGGGAGAGAGAGGATCATGCAGAGTAATTGGAAACAAGATGGACGGCACAGTCCAGATACAGGTGCGTGACAATGTGTGACTTAAATACAGTGGTGTGCGAACATTTAGGCACCCCGGATCAAATATTCCATAAATGTCAACAATGAAGTAAGAGGAAGATTAAAAACTCCAAAAGGCATAAAATTACAGATGAGAGACAGGAGAAAAATCTTGTGGGGTTGCACTACAGCCAGTGGCACAGGGAACACTTCAAGGGTAGAACAAATTCATTTCCAACAAATTCTGATGGAAAACTTAACACCAACTGTGGAAAAAGCTGAAGTTAAAAAAGCAGATGGCTTCTACAAACCGAGAATGATCCGGAATTCACATCATAATCCACGATGGACGACCTCGAGAGGTGCGGTCTGAAGGTTTTGCCATGGCCTTCAGTCTCCTGACCTCAACGTACTAATTGGTAATCTGTGGATAGACCACCACCAAAGGGCAGTGCGTGACAGATGACCCAGAAATCTTAGTTCTGGAAGATTTTTGTTAGGAAGAAAGGGAATGTCTCATCTATAACTTCAGGCCTTTTGGGGATAATTTCATCTTTCATCATCATCATCTAGTAGTGACTTACTCAAGTGACTTACTGCTGCATATTGGCTGTGTCGTCCCGTACAGAAAAACGGGTTGCAGTCATATGAAAAAAGAAGTTCAATTTGTGTGTAAATAAAGCCGCTGAACTCGTCCTCCTCCTTCTTGTGCCGCCTCCTGCCTGCCCCTCTAGTTGTGACCCACATCTTCACAACACTCACGGCTGTTCACATATGGCTCCTCTGTGGACACTCTTTGATCTCTCGGCTCTCGCTCACCTGAACACATGGGACCACCCGGAGGAAACATCTGCATATCATACTCCTTAGCATTCAGCAATTAAGCACCGCTGGCATGAGACTACTCCCAGATATAGCCAACAGGGAACATGCAGAAGTTTTAGCGGCCTGCACAAGAGTGGGAAAAGGTTTTGTAGACACAAGACAGGATATCTGGTTGTTTGAAAAGGATCATGAACTGCCTACATGGTCTGTAGGCGCATTGAGTTGCCTTGTGTACGAAATGCGCGGTATAAATAAAGTTGCCTTGCCTCTGTTGTCCCCCCTCTTTTTTTAACCATGTTACCAATCAAAAATATTTCTTTAGCAACGTGCATCCGGAGCGGCGGTTCAGTATTCACTAGAGCTACTTCTCCTTTGACCCGTTCACGGAGCCTCAGCACATGAAGTGTCCACACTGAGGCAGACCTAACCTCAGCTGTCAATCACCTGCTTTTAGTACTCATCACACATGAACCGACGCGGAGGGAAATCAAGGACGAGGCACATGAAGAGGTGGGACGGTCCGAGGAAAGCACCAAGAGGACCGCCTGTCAATCAGAGGGAGGATGAATAATTCTTTGTGTTGAAGAGGAGAGAAAATGATATTCCCTCCAGCCAGAAGGTACTTCCAACAGTTCCTACTATTGTTATTTTCAACTGAGGGTAATTTTGGTGGTTTCTTGGATACAAAAAAAAATAAAATAATGGCACGTGTAGCAAATGTTTTCAAAAAGCAGTAAGAATTGAAAATGAGAGTATGAGCGTTTGCAGTTGGACAATATTATGAGCCTCGTTTAGACAGTATAACTTCGAGGTCCCTCTGCTGCAGTAGCTGTAAAATAACAGCCTATTTACATGTGCAAAAACGTACTCTCCGCAAACCATTCCTATTACGAGCGCTCCCCAGACTTTTGTTTGGAGTACACCTCTATTGTTAAACACTAGCGGGTCATTGGATGGGTGGTCGGTTAGTGAGAAAAGAAAGGGGGTTATGTGACATCCACATAGGGCACGCACTTGACTGACGATTCGGATTCCGCTCCTGCTCCATAGGGCCCCCGCTGATGAACAGGACACATACAAACAAAAAAAAAACAAAAAAAAGGCGACAGCAGCACAAAATCAGGCAAAAAATGCTCCCACTCAGTTCAAAAATCGAATGTGGCCATATTACAAAAGCACACATTTTCACTCCTGTACCACAGTCCCTACATGAATATGGTTACAGATTTACATATTGTTAGCCTCCTGTAATACGTTTCTGCATCTGTGCGGTCAGCAAAAGAATATTTCCGCTCTTCAGTTCGGCTTGTACCTTCTATTTGTGCATGATCTTTGGCGAAAACACCCCAAGCACATCGCCTTTAGCACTCGCCTTTATTGTGTTTGCTTTGGCTTTTTTGAGGAAGTCATTTCGGAGAGGGGAAAACAGCTTGGGCCATAACCACCCTCTGCTCCTCTAACAATGGACTTTTATGAGCGTGATTCTTCCCGCTATTTCTCTGCAATCAGCGTCTCATATTGGAATGACTGACAGCAAAACAGCCTCCAAACCCACATGCAGATGTTTACGGCAATCACACAATCAGGATTGGGTTAGAATTTACCCTGTGTGCCAAATGCAAACTGGGATATAACTGGGTGATGTAACAAAGTAAAACAGAGCGTGGCAGATTGTGTGAAGGTTTGTGTGTCCAAAACCAACTAACCACAATAAGTCTTCCGGAGAGCAATGAAATGTGATAAGAAGTTAAACAATCAGGAGACTGGAGGGATAAATTCAAACAACATATTTATTTGTGAAATTATTTTATTTCTCTTAGGGCCACATAGGAAATAAGACTTTACAAACACTATACATGGTATTGGAGTGATCTAAAAACAAAATCCAGTTACGAGCGGCTCAAAAAACAAACATGTGGGCTGTGGTTGCGATCAAATGGGAAAAGACTGTTCTTTATACGATATAATACAAATGCATAGGAAGTGTGATCAAAGGGTGAACACAAGGGCGTTTATCACAAAACTATACAATAAATTCTCTTTTGAAGGTGGAATGAAGGGAAATGGTACGGGCTAGAGGTCGACTGATATGGGTATTTCTAAAGGCCGATGCAGATTATTTGGGATTTTTATAGACCGATGCCGATATGCTCAGCTGATTTTTCCAAATGTCTGGTCTATAATCCTGTAAAAACAAATACTTGGCCACTCCAGCTGTGGGTGAGTTTATTTTATTACTTTGGGTGATTCAATCATAGTTTCTGTACCAGCTTTGATTAGTTGCCGTTAGCATTAGCATGCTGCTGTAAGCCTTAACATACTGTTGCTAGCAGCGGCATTTTGCGCAGCAATCAAAAATACAATTACGGAGGTTAAAACCAACTTAGCGATTAGGTTCTGTGCTACAAAATGGCATGCAGCATGTCCATATTCACTGAGGTTTAATTGGTGAAACTTGTGTTTAACAAACTTGTAGCTAACCAATTTTCATTACGATGTTTCTCTGTTACCCTGAGGCCTAAGAAGTTGTGGGGAGACTCATTTTAAAGCCCCGACTTGGCTCTTTCCAATTATGCAAAATAAGTCTCTATTATTTTCAGTCCCGGAGATATTATCGGCGTTAGATCGGCCGACAGCCGATATTGTTAAATACCCAAATATCTGTGTTGACCTCTAGTACGGGCCTTTTTTATCCTAGAATATAGGCGGGAAACACAAAAACGTGGTGCCTACCAGCACCTAAGAAACCAGCCATTTCTTAGGTCCCCCCTAAAATTAATTTGTGTAGCTCAAGTCACAAAAAGCAGATCAACGCTTTCAAACTCTGCTAGACAATTATGTTACATTGTTTTCACCAGCCTTCTTTGCAATTGGTTAAGAAATCTTTCACTGTTATACATGATATTTTATTAGTTGTATTGTCACAGTGAATTCAAATTTATATTCAAGTGAGTGTTATCGTGAAGCCCTGGGTGGAACCACTCGTCCCTCCAGGTGCAGAACAACCCTTTTCTGACTCCAAACTAAAAAATGTTGTGACAGGCTGGGGACGCAGTTAAAAACGTAGTACTGTAATTAGATTGTCATTTACAGTTGAGAACATTGTGCAGGAATGCAATATGCAAATCCAAAATGCAACCAGAGCAATAAACAAAACGCACTGGACAGCAGTGGAGGGTCTGAACTGCAGACCGCAGGGACAGAGCACGAGATTGGGAGAAGTGACATGAAGTGGGGGAAATCTATATCAGAATGACATCAATAGAAATATGAATACTACCATTTGTTCAGGAACTGTTAAAAAGCCACACCTTTTATCCTTTTATTTACTGTTGGCCCAAAGCTCTGTTTTCTGATATTTTTGCTGGTATGTATGAAAAAAATGAGCACTTTAGAAACTGAGGAAAAGGCATGTTAGCAGTGACGACATTTAGATGTTTAATTTCTAAATCCAAAGAAAACAAAAAAGGTATTAGTGCAGCAATAGTCCAAGTATCTTAAAAACCAGATCGTCAGCCTCATCAGATCAGAAATACAAAGCATCTGAAAGTGAAAGAAATGTGAAAAAACACATTCAAATGTCCAGAACCACTGTATGAATTGACACCAAAAAGCTGCCAAAAACGAAGTAGGATTTTTATAGTAAAATATTTAGCTGCACCATAGTGATCCTATTTCAAAACTCTTTGGCATTTACGACCATCTTTTAATATTTATTTATTCATTTTTTTTAAAACATGTATTTTATTCTTTTTTTAACCAATATAAAAATTCACATTAGGAAAAATAAAATAAAAGTATCAAATTGCATCTCTCCTATAGGTTTTCGTCACAATAAAACATCCGAGTGTATCTTCAAAAGTTTGTATAACAACGCTACTGCAAAAAACATTTATTTACACCGCGAGTCAACTCTGTACAGGACATTCAGCACCACATCCAAATTCTGCAAAAATAACTTTTAAGTACCATTTTCTTGAAGGGCAAACGCTAATTGTTGTCCATTTCCTGGTTTGCTAGCTTTTACATAAAGTCGTTGAGCTCAGCCTCCAAAGCCGCAGCCATCTCGTCGGCCTCGGAGCTGTTGTCTTCCTCTCCTTCATTAGACTCTTTAGAGGACTCTTCATCAGAGCTCTCCTCTGCCTTAGCTCCTTTATCCTCCTCCTCCTCTTCCCTGGCTTCATCGTGCTTGCGTTTGTGGCCCCTGCACAAAAGAGGAGAAAAGAGGATTTAAAAAAGCAGGCGAGATGCTCCCGCAACGTGCCTTAGTCTACAAAAGGATTTGTTGTAACGCCGGATTGGGAGCCTTAGCGGCAATGGCTAATATTGAAGCGTTGCGAGCCAAAATGCTGCTGTCTGACGGTGAAATATAATGAAGATTAGGCAAAATGGCTGACAACCTGCTGTATATTTTTAAATGAACAGTTTTGAGTCCCGGTGATGAGCCTATAGAAACAAAGATCCATGCTTTATTTGCTTAGCGGTGCCCCAAATTTCTCAAAAGCTTCTCTATAAGAGACTTATGATTATGCAGCACAACATCCAATATAAAAACAACCTCAATACATGTGATAGTTTACACACTCCAAGACAATTTACATTAACTTTTTAGTCTTTTCAATGAACACTAAAATATATACATGCATTACTTCTGTTTCACAGGTATAGCATATCAGGATGCTGATTAGACTGCATGAATATTGCCTTGGGCTGTCTACAATAAAAGGACAGTTTTGCTTTATTGGGGGGGCGCATCAGTGCACTGCGCTGCAGTGCATAGAGCTCCACAACCTTCATAGAGTTGATCAGGTTGTGGAATGTCGGTCGGCTCCTCTTCAGTGGCTGTGCGAAGTGGCTGGATATTGGCAGGAACTGGAACACGCTGTTGTATATGCCAGAGCATCCCACACATCATCATGGGGTGACATGTTCGGAGAGTATGCAGGACATGCTAGAACTGGGATGTTTTCAGCTACCAGGAGTTGAGTACAGATCCATGCAACATGGGGACGTGAATTACCATGCTGCAACATGAGGTGATGGTCGTGGATGAATGGCACATGGGCCTCAGGTTCTCGTTACAGTATCTCTGTGCTGTCAAAATACCATCAATAAAATGCCCCTGTTCCTTGTCCATAACATACGCTTGTCCACACCATACTGACACCATGGGCCAGTCGGTTCAAGACATGGACGTTGGAAAACCGCTTACCCACATGACCCCACACACGCCGTCTGCCATCTGCCCTGGATAGTGCACACCGGGATTCACCTCTCCAACGTGCCAGACACCATCGAATGTGAGCATTTGCCGGGTAGAGGCCCCGATGAAGACGACGAGCAGCAGATGAGCTTCTTTGAGACGGTTCCTGATAGTTTGTGCAAACTGGTTGTTGCAGCAGCTGTCCGGGTGACGATCTTGGAGGTGAACATGCTGGATGTGGAGGTTCTGGCCTGGTGTGGTTATAGTCTGTGGTTGTGAGGCCAGTTAGATGTACTTCCAAATTCTCTGAAATGCCTTTGGAGACGGCTTATGTTGCACAGGCAACAGCTCTGGTAAACATTCCTGCAGTCAGCATTGCGATATGTGTGGCATTGCGCTGTGTGTGAGACTGAACATTTCAGTGTCCTTTTATTGTAGACAGCCTTAGGTACACCTGTGCAATATTCATGCGGTCTACTCAGTATCATGATCTGTGCCACATCTGTGAGGGGGGATGGGTTCTCTTGAGATGTGCTCACTAACAAATTTAGACAGATTTGTGAACAATATTTGAAAGAAATGGGTAAGTGTATATGTAAAAAGTGTTATGCCTTTGAATTCCTCATGAAAAATTAGCTTTACCTTTTTATTTTGTGTTTGAGAACTTTTTTTTTAACTGAGCAGTTGATGGTTCTCTTTTGATCGTTAGCAGTTGTGTAACTTATAAACTGACTATACTTTATCATTTCTCACGGCAGCAGAAAACTAACTCTTTGTCAAACATTTTGGACAAATACGTTTTGCGGTACTAATAATTCAACACAAATAGACGATCAGAAAGAGGAAAAAATCCAAATGTGGACAAGGTTGGGGGCAGCTTTCTTAACAAGTTAACAATTTCAGCTTTGAATCGAAGCGTTCAAAAGGTCTTGAGAAGGCCAACTATTTCTAATTTGCTCAGTTGGCAATTTTCAAGTGCACTTCAGGACGAATTATCAGGCTCGCCTCCACTGAAGTAGTCGCCAAATCAAAGTCTAATCATAAATGTCACGCTGAAAAACACAATTGTTTGTTTGGTCTAGAGTAAGGATTGAGCTGATGAAAGGAAAGGGTGTGGCCCCTTGAGAGCCCGCACTATGCAAGATACAAAGCCTTGTTCTCCCCCTCTATCTGAACACGCCTCAAGGTACAGCCCCCATGCAACGAGAAAAAAAACAAAAACTTTAAATGCAAGGCACAAATAACAAGATGGGTTTACAAAAGTGCGGTTCGCAAAAGCAAATTGGATAGTCTCTTTGGGACAAGGAGACTTAAGATAAAAGGAAAAGGCTCATCAAGTTTAATTGTTCCGAGCTCCCAAGAAGCGCTTACGGTCTTGAGATGGGTGCACCAAGAGCAGAGCAAAATCAGTGAGTGTGAGATTTGAGGAAAAGATGGAAATTATATGAAATGTAAGAAAATTATTCAAACGAACATCAAGATTTCAGTTGATGTGAATAGAAATGGCAACACTACTTGGTCTTGATCATATACTGCATTGTTATTTCCATCAGCTCCAAATATACAGGTAGTAGCGTACATTATATGAATCCTCTGATGGCTTGACTCGTGCCAACCCGTGGCAGTGCACGCAGAGGGCCTTATTAGTCTGCTGAGGAGTTCGGGGCTTTACCGTGGTTAGTGTGGTGGTCTGACATAGGCTCTCTCATTAGCCCACACCACGCAGGCGCACGGGGCTAACCTCCGCGGGCAGTAGGGCTCCGCTTGTGTTCATTAAAGGTCAAATGTTAGCTAATATGGGCGTCGTGCTGGGTGACATGACAGCCACGGCTACGCGCCCAGTAGACCGCGGTGTGTGGGCGAGAGAGACACGGCGGTGTCATTTCAGCTCTTCAGCCTGACACCGAGTTTTACTTTCAAAGCCACAAGATCAAGGAAGTTCCCAAGGGCAGCAACGAGCAGAAACAGGCAATTAATGATTATTTAATGAAAGAAGTAACACCCAAAGGACAGATGAAGTGGACCCACAAAAAAAAACAACTTCCAAACATCCCCGGTAAAATGTAATTGATGCTCGTTTAAAATTGGATTTCATTTATATCTGAACTGTGTTTGTTATTTGGCCTAATTTCAGAGAAACATAACATTAACCTCTTGACCCCCAGCTGAACCAAGAACATTTTCTCCAGTTATTATCCAGGTATCCGGGCATTACCCAAATCTAAAAGCTTCTTGAAAATAGTGGCAAAAGCGAGAAGTAAATGAAGATGAAAACGTACCAATTTTTTTTAACTAAAACTAAAACTGAAACATGACAAAATAGGACAAAAGAGTGACAACAATGCAGCAACATCACATGGAAACACAACGACGAAAAATCTTAGATCAGTTTTGTAGGTCTTAGCTTTCAAATGAGGCGTTACTCTGGTCTATAGGTTGTAAGAAGCTTTCAGATTTGGGTTAAGCCGAACTGCAGAAAATGTGCTCTGTTGAAGTGGGGGATAAGGGGTTAAATACAGCATGTCATTGTTATTTTATCTTAAAAACATCTTGCGACTCCAGACTCAGCGCCTCAAGACAACCCTCCCTTTGGAAACTCCAGCAACAAGGCTTTGGAAGTAGAAGGAACCATTGCATTTATTTATTAAGTTATTTCAATATGAACGCTTATTATGAACCCGACTTAAATTTTGAGATTAAAAAACAAAGCAAAAACGTTATACTTAAAAATATAGGAATATTACTAAATTCAAATGTTTACTTTTCACTTTGTTACCTTCCACAAATAGCTTTAACCTTAATCACTCGTAGATCACTGTGTGCATGCAATACTGCACTGAGATGTAAATTGGATTAGTCCATTAAAACATCTACAATGTGGTCAGTAAGTGGACAAGGAAATGGAATGATATGGTAAACTAATAGAAAATGAATCACAGCAGATAAGTGGCTCCATTAAGAGGGTGAGTGAATGCTTCAAATGCCTCTATGGTCCCTGGGGCTCCAGCTCTATATGATTTCCAAACATTCCCAGTGGGCACAAGGGGGGGAGGGATTCATGGTCATTACAACCAATTTAAATCCTACAAACTCCATATAGTCCCTGGATATTTACACAAGCAAGCTCCAAAACCTCCCGTCTGCAGTCTTTTTTTGCACGACGAAACCGTGACAAAATAGGATTATCTGGGATAATTACTTTTACAATTATTACAATAAAAATCTTGCTGAAAAATATTTCATAACAATGTTTTGTGACAATGAATTCAACGGCTGTTTGAGAGCAACATTACTTAGGACTCGATTCTGCCAGAGTTCTGACTCTACTCTTAAGGCGACATAAAAGCACTGCAGAGGTATATCTTTCCAAACAATAACGTTGTTTCAGCAAGTGCAGACCCTCCTCAGTGAGAGTATTTATAAGCTGCCGTGGATGTTAGCAATAGGGAATGTGTTACGATAAACCTATTTATTTATAATGGCATCATGACTGTACAACAGAGATGGTATGGCCTTACATCATGACTCAATATGATAAAATAAGATGCTTTTAGACTGATTCCCCTGTCACGCAAATGTTTCCACAGTTCTGGCGCATCTACAACGATGGTTGACAGATGTCTGTCCCAACCGGTAGCCGTTCTCACTTATTTGAGGCTAGCGGCGCATGCACAAAGTGACTTAACACATATTTCAAATTGGTCGTGCCCGGGTCGGGCTGGATTTTTTGGGCAATCTAAACTCTAGCGAGGGTGTCTGATCTTGTAAGACCCAAAACACCTGATGACCCCAGGTGACATCACCGATGATGTGTTCAGGTGCAACAGAAGATGTTTTCAAGAACTTTTCTTAACAGTTAATAAAATTGGTCATTAACAATACAGCTTTCACTTAGGACCCAAAAATATAATGTGATAATTCCGGCTCGTCTCAAATCACTTCCTCTTCCACCATCTCCTGTATTATTTTTGTTACAAGTGTGGACCGCTGATGCCTCGATATTGATCGGCTATCTTTCTTATGGATGGGCGGGTCTGTGCATGCACAGCCCAGATAATCAGCCCCGCGAGATGATCGTTTTACAGAGGTTTTATACGGCCCCTGCCCCTCATTATATCACTGTACTATGAAAAGTGACAGAGGATGATGTAGAGACGGGGCAGCCGAGTGGGGGATGTCCTTTTTGCTTAGCACTGCATGATAAAAAGATAGAAGTGGTCAAGTGCCAATGCAATATTGTTCATCATACATCAAAAAATCATGATAAAGAATAAGTTATATAAAGAACAAGCCTAATGAAAGGTTCAGTTAGGATGTCCAATCATTCACTTTCTCTCTCCCTCACACATTCATACAGGCCAGGCTGTAGGACAAATGTCTTGTCCTACAGCGCAACAACATCATACACCGATCAGAACTGGATTTGGACTGGCGACCTGTATTCACGGACAAACTCTAACCTCTAAGCCACTCTCTGATGAGATGGGACAAACACAAGTTGCACTTCATAATGGACATTTTCCCATGTTTATGTTGTTATGTGATGTAGCTTTAAACCATCAAAGGGTCTTTACCTTGATACAATGATGACAGTATTTCACTAATGGTTTTGGAAGAGGAATAATTAAATTTGGACTTCTAAAACTAAAGTAGATGCCAACAAACAAACTTAAAAGATAAAAAAAACAGTTAATGCAAAAATGAAGCTCAAGTTCATCCTTTGGTTGAAAGATTACTACCCTGATAGTTTGCCACACAGAGCTACAGCAGATATGTGTGGCTGAACTTTCCCGCCTATTATAAGCTTAGCCAAAGAAAGTCAAGTCTATTGTGAGTTACTTTGCTAAAGGGGTCAAGCCAACCCTTTCGCAAAACTCATTCTCGCTTTCACTCATTGAGGTGACAGCTGCGTGCCTGACTGGTCTACTTACAGTACAGGCTGTAGACATGCTGACACCAAATGTACTTTCCCCCCCCACGACCACTGAACCCTGCCAACGTCATGAGGCTTGTAAAAGAATCATAAGAAAAGGGCTTTTATGCAACTTTAATGGACAGGTTATTTCTCGTGCAAGCCACTTTAACCTTTGTGGCATGTATTGAATTTCATGAATTTTATTAAGGGGCTATGCGGTGCACCACTGGATTATCATCAAGTCTTTTCTACGGTATGTAGCTGATCCGGAGATGGGTTTCCTTCTGGTTAAGGTGTAATTACTTGAAAACAAATAGTCCCACAGTGTGACAGAGGTGCGATTCAAAGTCATGGTTGCTTTTGTCTGTGTGAAAAAATACCCCCCCCATTTAAAAAAATAGGATCAGATGAAAGAACCCATGGGTACGGCCTCATAAAACTCACATCTTTGGTTTGCCCATTCCACACGGGCTGCTGCAACTGCACGGATCTTTTACACAAATGAATTGAGAGAAAGAGCTTTCGATCTCGAGTGTAGAAAGTGCATCTTATAAAAGGTGGAAGCAAGAGGTCTGGGGTCGCCCAGATCTCATAAAGAAAGGAGTAGAAATAAGCCGATTTAAAGCTAACTACCAGTAGGCTCTTTAAGCTCCTATATGCATTTTTCTGTTTCAAATACCCTTGAACCCCTTTGCAATAGTTTTTGTAACGCAAGATAAAAAAAACACTTTCACAAAACAGACTTTGATTAGGTTCTGCAAACCTACTATTGAAAGTTGTGGGAAACAAATAGAGCATGTTCAGAAAGACCATTTGGGGGGGTTCTCATAAAATTTAGTTGTTTCAACACTTGAAACTATAAAGCACTATGCTATCAAAGTAACAATATACAATGTATAGGGAACATCAATTTTGAAGGCATTTTTGGAGGAAGGAAGGCCTTCGACACTCAAATTGAGTTAAGCTTGACCAATCTCACCATAATTGTATTAAAAAAAAATGTAAGTAGAAAAAAAAAACATCTACATGACCCTTTGAATCTCATTAGTGAAACTGGGCTTTTAACAGCTTTAAAATACATTTTAAGAATTATTCTTTAGTTGTAATATACTACATTAAGGTCACAGTTTAACCGAGGAGTTCGAGCTTTCCTCGTCCTCATGTCTCTTCCACAGTCGCTCATCCTTTGAAACAGCATTCTCATCCTCCGCCACAAATGAAGTCAGTTGTCAGATGACAATTCACATTTCAGTAATGATAATTTATGATTCATGTTAATAGTAATATTATTAACAACTGTATAAGAATAAATTATGAAGGCATGCATGTTTCCATATCAGTTGTATTATCAATCTCTCAGTTTAAATGTTTTAATATTTCCTTGCTACAAGGAATCCTAGAAATAAAAAGGCCAGGTTTCAAAAACCACCTCGGGGGGCGACGGTGGCGCAGATGGTAGAGCGGGTCGGCTCATGATCGGAAGGTCGGGGGTTCGAATCCCGCCTCCTGAAGGTGCACATTGTCGTTGTGTCCTTGGGCAAGACACTTCACCCTCCTTGCCTCCAGTGTCTGCGTACACTGGTGTATGAATGAGAGTGTGAATGGGCCCCCTATGAGAGACCAACAGGCCTGTTTGGAACCGTTTGGAACCATGAGGCCGTCCTCCCGTGGACCCACCACCTGCAGGAGGAGCCATAGGGGCATGGTGCTATGTGACTTGGGCAGCTCCAACAGCTGCCCCCACGACCCGGCAACGGACAAGTGGGAGAAAATGGATGGATGGATGGAAGGTTTCAAAAACAAGTTATGGCAAAACATGAGGTTCTGCTTGATGATTCACAATCATTGATGTTTAAGTTTTACCAAAATACAGGAGACAGGGACAGACTCCACTAGTTTTACACATGACCAAGGCAAGGCAACTTTATTTATACTGCACATTTTGTACACAAGGCAACTAAATGCGCCTACAACTAAACCACAACTCATATTAGTAAAGATGGTATCGCAATAACATTTGATCATTTCATAAGCTGCTGCGCATGTCGGGACGTCCTTACAGGAATTCTTTTGTGCCCTTTTCCATCAAGGAGCTGAATAAGTTGTAATGTCGCTCAGTCTGTTTAGTTCCCTTTCCGTTCCTTAGCTTTTGATGAGATGAATCTGCTGCAGCTGCTGTGCCTGCAATGTACTCATTTAATAATGCATTTAAATGTACTTTATTATATTGCTGTGTGTGAGCTGTGTATGGGCAAGCCAAAGGAACATTTCTGCCATCATTGTGCATGGTAGACATCCATCCATCCATCCATCCATTTTCTTCCACTTCTCCGTTGCCGGGTCGTGGGGGCAGCTGTTGGAGCTGCCCAAATCACATCGCACCAGCCCCTATGGCTCCTCCTGCAGGTGGTGGGTCCACAGAAGGACTGCATGGTAGACAATGTTTATCTATTCTTTTCTATTCCTATTATTGTTGGAGACCGGCCCTTTAGTACATTTTAGTCAGAGAACAGCAGCGGAACAGGCTTTATGAACCCACTGAGAAGATATACATTTTCAGACTGTGGTTCCGCATTAAAATGACCACATGTTCATATTATATTCTAAAGGTTAACTTTTGAAGCTAATGAGATGCATACCGTTTTACTGCTGAGGCGTTTCTTTGACGTGCACTTTTGACTCTATATTTGGTTAAATGCAGTGACCAACAACTGTGGAAACTGCAGTCCTCCTGCTGCTGCTAGGCAATTAGTTTCTACATGCCTCAGTCTGCACCCATGGCCTTTTTACAAGATTTTTTAAGGGATAAATGATAATGATGTACTTTATATTTGGTAAAATATCTTACAGCTTCAGAAATAATTAAATCTCAATATTTGTTTACATTGCAATGTATCAAGTGTCACAGTAGCACAAACGTGTACATCAATCTAGCTTTAGCTGGAAATACATGCATAATCCAATGATTTAGGGACAGTAAAACAAGAGCATTTCAGTAATTCCAGAGTCGAATTGCCGCTGTTCCCCGGATACTCACAGACACCTCAGATCCTGTATCCACATCTCAACCCTATACTTTACCCAGCCCCATGTCTTTCGCACTGGTGGGTCTAACATCAAGACTCTGATCCCAATCAAAATCCCTAGCTTTAAGCAGTGGGGGATACAACAGGTCCTATTTGCCAAATAAAAAACGACCTCAAATGTGTAAAATCTAGAATTGCTAAAATATTTTAAATTTTTTTTAAAAGACTTAAGTTGCCCTTTTGCTCGCTGTACTCGCCATCTTCCAGTTACTTCAATAAACTCCAATCAGGTGAGATCATAATTATTGATTACTGGAGCGCTAACCTGGCCCACACAGAATCAATGGACAACACATGCTTCAGCACCCCTGTGGATCTTTAGGGAGTGACTTCAGCCCATTCACTTGAAACAGTTAATCTATAAACATGAGCCAACGCTGCCAGGAAGTATTGTTCATCACAATGTTCATATACAGTGTCTAAAGGGTCAGAAAAACAGCATTTAATTCTCCATAAAACAGTCATAGAAAGCATGGATATCCATTTCTCATTCTCTAAAAGTCGGACCTACTGACATGAAGAACAGGATTATTTTTTTCTCAAATTATACAAATGTGATGACAAACTCAATCTAAGAAATTCATTACCATATTATAAGTGCTGAGGAAGAGGGGTACTTTTCTTTATCGAGGCGTCCTAAGAAGTTTTTTATTTGCCCAATAGCTGCTAACTTTTTTTTATCTGAATGAAATTGTGCTGAAATCGTTTCCATTGTACTGTGGTCCATGTTCAGCCAGTACACCTCCAACTTAAGAACTTTTCTGATGACTCATATGGGGCCTGGGGAAATCACTCCTACCTCAGCATCCACCCTGTCCCAACATCAGCCTTGTTTACCTGAACATTGACCAAAACACACCACACAGCGTCTTTGCTGTAATCCAATGTCTTTCCAAATGAAATAAAATGAGAAAAATCGAGGATCCTACAGATTCAAAATGTAGAAACAGTACTGCTAGAAGGCATCAACACTTTGATACTCCCACCTTCTGCCCATGTCCTCCTCATCAGTTCGTGCTGTGGGTGGAGAGCCCTGAGCTAGAGTAGGACTAAGGTTTCTTTCTCAGAGCGGACTAATTGCAGTAGTGTGACAGGGTGCTGCCTAATGAGCTCCTCTTTACACCCCCATTGTTGGCAGCCATCAGCTGACACATATTACAGTCACCAATTTGTCAATGCGGAGCCATATTCTGCAAAAGCACTAATTGACTACTATAGAACTATATACGGAGCATTTACACTTATTGGTTGGGTTGGGCAATATATATTTGAAGGAGGAAAAGTTGTTTGAGAAATGTCAAATACACACATTTTTTATCACACTAAACCTATAATTCACAGTAAACCTCAACTCGCCTACAAACCTCTTACAAACTCCTCTAGAAAACATATTTTTTTCCTAACAATTAACTGTAATATTGATAATAGATATCAGGTGAATGAATGAACTCACCGCCTGATTGGTGAGTTCACCCTCTCTTTTTTAATGGTTACTCAAAGCCCTAGTATAAAAGTAAATGTGTGTGTCGGTATTGCAGCATGTTTTTGTGCATGCAATTAAAGATATCTTAACTTCAAAAAGCATAATCAAAGTTTAATCAAAAAGAATAATGATATAGTGAAACATAGTAAACATCGTAATCTAATAATTAGCTTGTTCTACACCTTTGCAATTAGGAAGGTAGATGTGTAATGCAAAATTAACTAAAAAAAAAGGTGACGGTTAAAGCAATATAAAAGTAACTTGCGCAAACAGAAGTGTTTTTGTTGACAACCCTACAGCGAAGGATGTTGGGGGTATAGTTGGCAATGGACTTATATTAGTGTGTATTGGAGTGACATAGTCTTGGCTTACAGCGAGAATGAGAACAGAGCCACGGAATGTCCCCGGGTCGGCGGCAGAAAAAGTTGCAAGCGTGGTTTTCCAACCAGCGACAGCCAGGGAAGACGACAGACCCTCCAATCATCCCATAAACACTTATATTACCCTGACAGGGACTTAAAACTACGGTAAAATTCTTTCTTGGTTCTGCTTTAATACAACTAAATGTTTTTTTGGAGCTACTCAAATAGCTGGAAGGCTAAAGCAAGATTAGCCAGTGGAGGTGATGTCCTGAATAGACAGTTGGACATTAAAAGGTGAAATTCTTTACCGCTGCAGTCAGGTGGTTGAGGGTGAGCTGGCGCAGTGTGGTCATAAAATATGAGAAAGGACGATTGCAGATTATGTGAGGTCATCTTTATTTTTCTCCCTGAAGTATAGAAGCTTCATGGCGAGTGGAAGGCTCAAGACATATGAGTGTAGTGAAGACAAACAATGGATATTAACAAGTCAGCACTTCCAAGAGATTTACTTCATATTGAGATCAACCTGAGCCATGGGCAGAAAAACATAAATGCCTAGATTGTCAGGACAAGAGTTGGAGAGAGAACACTAAACTAGGCCAAAATGACTTTTCCATTACTTTTTTGCAGTTTTCCTACTTCAGTATTCCACTTCATACACATGAAAACCCAGAGTAAGCATTTCTAGTTCCTATTTGAGCCACGTATTGCCCTGCTGAGCTGTGCGTATTAGGGACAGGCACAGTCAGCTGCTCACAGTGGCCACAATGTCAGCCTCCCGTAAAATCTTTGTCACATTCATAATCAGTATTTCTGCTGTTTTACATTTTCCAGGTGAGGCCTCCATTTTACAGCAATATTGTATCTCATCACTTGATTCATTTAGCATTGAAGTCTGTCAAGTGAGCAATAGCTTGATGGTGTTTTGTCATGAACTGTCAAGATATTCCACTCTGCTCAGACATCAGGCCTGAACACAAAGTCTGTGCTTTTTCTTTTACCATGTACAAATTTGTCACTACAAGGGTGGAAAATATGGCAATAAAGATGCTTTGAACCAATATTTAGGAAACATACAGTATTGTGCTTGGGAGTGCTAAAATAAGTCCAAGGCTGTGTCTGAGTCTCTACCCTAATCCTAAACCCATTAATAACTAACATGTAAAGTGTATAATGCATTCATGTTGGTGACATGGACAAATAGCTCAATACTTTCTTCTTGTTATGAATCATATGACTCTGGTGTGGTAAAACATATTTTAGAATACAAATAAGGTATGTTTTATCCAACATGAATTTTACATTAATTAATTGATTATAACAACAATTTACCTGAGAGGGGAAGCTATTGATCATCCAACTATATAAACAGATAATATATTTTTTTTTGTAAGTTGGTCCCAAGTAGGCAAGGCAAGTTTATTTGTAGAGCACAATTCATACACAAGGCAATTCAAAGTGCTTCACAGTTGTACTTTGCAACTGTTCCAATTATTGGATTTGATTGACTAAAATAGCCAGACACTGAGAATAATCGTCCTCCTTTTTTCAGTCTCTGTCAAACTTACATTTCTTCCTGCACCTACACTTGCGGTTTCTATTCTACACCTGAACATCACAATGTCACCGGCTTCCTTTTCCTCATCTGTGGACAATCTCGCAAACGTTATTCCCTAAAGCAATCTGACAGCTGACCTCATAATAACTCCAGCAAACTCCCTACTCATGTGCAGCAGTCTCCGGACAGTGTGGCAGAAGCAATTGAGAGTTTTGTTCAGTTAACCCACTGTGATGCGGTGGCTGAGCATCGTCACTGGGAGACAAACTCCAAAATGAACCAAAACAACTCTTGAGGACATGAATCTCAACACAAAACAATTCAAAATGACAGGACAATGTTTAATAGCCTATGTGTTTTGCTCCCAGTAAAAATGTCTGACATAAACTTGGGGAAGTTTAATTAACCTGCTTTTCGAGTGTTTCATTAGAAAGCCGGCAGGAAAACCAGTTATGGGTTGGACTGGCTGAAAACTGAGCTCATGAAAACAATCAGCGTAGTTTTTGCCAGAGAAGATTCGTCCCATTACAGAGAAAGCTAGGAGGGTAATTCTTAAAAAACAATTAGATTCAACGGGGCCTTGGGGACAAAGATTTTGATTGGAAAGCTTGTGGACAATACACAGAGACAACCGGCTAGTAATCTGCATATTCGAATAATGAGAAGTAAGCTCCTAATAAAAGGCCTTCTACCGTAATGGACCTAACAGCACACGCTCGCTGTGTCTAAATGACTTTTCTATACATCAAGGGAAGAGGTGATGAAGCATACACACCCAGCTAAAAGGCCTTTCCAAAAAAGTTGGAAAATAGATGGGTGGAACAAGTGGTGTATTTCTTATGAATTGTGTCCGGTAAGGAAATGGGCAGATGGATTTTTTTTTATTTTTTTTATGTAACTGTTTAACACAAGCTTCAAAAGACCCTGATCAATGACATCTACGATCCAAAGACACATGCTGTTAATGAAATTGGTTCAAAGATGAAAAAGTAACATTCCATCTGTCACTGACTTTCTAGCTATTCAGCAGAAAGAGGTCTTGTGTTAGAAAATGGTATTGCTTTTTTAAACTGTGCGGTTGGTGGAAAGTGCGTCCATTACTCATGTGACAGAAAATGCACACTTACTGGATTGATTCTCCATGTGATAGACAAAAGTATCAAGATCTCTGCACACCAGTTTACAAGAGAATTCAGCCACCGCAGCACTACGTACCAAGTGCTGTTTCAATTAGGCGCACACATAATAACACCTCATCTATACACTAGACGACATTGCGTTAGTGTGCAAGTATCTCATAAACTGGATCTCAATATCAGGGGTGAAATCCACTGAAGTGGGACTTGGCTCTCTGAGTGGAGCTGCTGCTCCTAAAAAAAGATTGGGTCAGGATTCTTCTCAATAAACTAAAGGATAGCGCTACGGATAAGATTGTTATAAAAGCTGTTTTGACAAGAATCTGAATCCAGACAAAACGACATCAAGTCAGCCAAATTATGTTCTGCGATTATTAGAGATGCGCCGATCACAAAAATTTGGATCGGCCGATACCGATCATTGCCGATCCGATCACATGGTTCTAATTGATTATTATGATTCATAATTTAACAGGGACAAATACTGGACTTTTTTTATTGGGTGAATTTATTTTCAATATTTATATTTCAATATTATATAGCCTACTAGCTAGAAAGCTACATTGTCCCATTTAACCTCCAACTTTATTATTATTATTTATTATTTCTGATATTATTATATGATGTAGGCTATTGATTTATCGACGATTATTTAATAATTTTTACAGAATTTGCCTCATGGTCATCTTTTTTTATAGTTTACAGTAAACCATTTTTTATAGTGCGTGTTATTTCGGCCGATCAAATCCCTCTTACTTTGCGACTCGTAGTTGCTTCAGATCAGATGCACGTTATGGATGGTAGTGGGGAGGCTGGTGGAGCACTCAGCCCAAACACGGTGGAATTAGGAGCGTCACTTTTGTTTTGGACTATAACTTGACAGTATTTGAAGAAAGAGAAGAAAACTTCCACATGGAGATGGTGACATGAGGTGCCAAACACATACACGTTTTACTTTCTCTTTTGACCAGCAGCCATTTAGTGACACTTCAGCCCTAAAGAGCAAATTTTCTCAGCAAAATAAGACAGGACAATGCCCTGCCTCCGATTGTAGTTTCACATGCGTTTCATATAGTACCGTTTTGTGTTAAATATCCCGTTTGTATCACCTAACCGCTACGCTTTAAGACAAAAGCATAATAAAGGTTCGTGACCATAAAATATCAGCACATGTGAAGTCATGCGTTAGTTGCAAATGTAAATAATAGCACATGGCACAGCCAGATCGTCTCCTTCACCTCCTGTTAGAAGTCCCATACGCTGATATTTTGTGGTCACAAACCTTTATTATGCTTTTGTCTTAAAGCGTAGCGGTAGTGGGTTAGCTCTAGTTCCGTCGTTTTGTTTCCTGCAGTCTGGAATAGGGTTGTGCCGATAGACGATATCATCGTCCAATCGTGATGGATGACGAACATCAGGATGGAGAGCCACCATCGTGATGCCACGCCCCCTCCTGTCAGAAACACGCACCGATCTTCTGTGGGCCTTGTAAACCTACAAACTTTGCAGGGATTGCACTGTAAATTAAATCTCAAATATAGCTAAAATGCACGCTAATTTAGGTAGCCTACCAGAAGCCCGAAGACATGATGTGTTAGTAGTAATTAATAAAATAAAGACGCAGCGCTGCTCCATTTCTGACACGCGGGGTTCTCTCTAAAAGCAGCTACCATTTAATACCGCGTGGTTTTGCTTTGCTATTTGCACGGAAATTAAACCGTTTTAAAATGCCGCGATGGATCTCAGATCGGAGCTGAGAGCGCATGGGTTTGGATATTCTCACGAAGGGCCGAGAGAGGAGAGAAAGAGGCGCGGAGGTACGAGGCTACAAGCACATGGACTGGGCGGCGCATGGAGTAGCTTCAAAAACGTAGGCTCCGACCCAAACTTCTAAATATTGTCCCGTTCACCCACTGTTTCTTAAAGATTACGATAAAATTGAGCAAATGCAAATAATAAGCTCCGATTCACATTTGTATTAGTGTGATAAGAGTCTTGTTATTGAGGAGCAGAAGACGCTCTGAATAAGTCGTTCTCCTCTGAGACTTTTACATACAAGTTATATTGCATTTCTATTGCAAAATTCGTGCTCCATGACTCTGTTCAGATCATGTTTAGTTTAGATACATTTATGCTGCAATCTTACATTTTTCATAACAAATAAAATGCATCCTATATATAGGCTATGTAAATGTCTTTAAAAAATGCTTTTGAGAGTTGGACGATATCATCGTCCATCACGATGGTTCACTGTAAACATCGTCAACTGCCAATTAAGGGGACATCGCCCCACCCTAGTCTGGAAACGGGGTGAGCCGCCAGGCGCGGAGGGATACAGCCGAGCAGTACATCCAGAGCTGTTGTGTAGCCACGAATTACATTTAAAACTAGGTTTAGAGCGGCGCTATACTGTGGAGTTTTCACCAGATTATCTACTGTAAGAAATCTACATTTGATCGGCCTGCCTGATCGGCGCATTTCACTGATCACAAAAATTGGGCCGTGATTGGCCGACCATGATCGGTGATCAATCAGATCGGTGCACCTTTAGCGATTATGCATTAAGTAGATTGTGTCAGATGCATCCATAAAGTCTAAAAGGACACATTGTTTTAGCAAATACTCCCTATATGACAGAAATGTACATCTTCATCATTATACAAGAGGTGGTAAAGCGATTGTGATTTCACACTGAATATTAAAACGAGATTTGTTTCAAGGACAGACATATCATGACCGCATTTCTTTACAAAGGAATGTATCTCAGTTGCCAGTACGCAGCGTGGCAGACTACTGTACAGTACTATAGCCTGCAGAGACACAGGAAAGGTTCTTTGGTTGGGGAACAAGAACAGCGGCAGAGAGAGAAAACGAGCAAGGCCAATTCACACGGTGAAGAGAATAGGTGTATTTTTGTTTACCGCTTTCATCTCTGAGCACATGGTGAACAAAAGCTAACAGATACTTATGACAATAGCCAGCCAGTGTGTGCCCGAAAAAGGGAAAGAAAAGCCAGGTATTCTGTAAAAAAATTGAAAAATTGGCCAGTGGGACGTCGGATTAAATGCTTATAATAATTATTACATTCGATTTTAGAAGGTGCTAGATTACAAAATGTAATGGGAACAGGAAGCAACTATTCTAATGATGGTGCACACAAGGCTACGAACTGCAAAATTTACTTAAAACATGTTTATTTGGCTCCTCATTAATCCAGATGTATCATGTTTACAGTGAAAAGTTTCAAGCACTTGGTTGATTTTAGTTTTGGTTCTTCGGCTTGGTTCTGGTCCTTTTGATTTACTCATGAGTTAAGAAAGAGAACTGATAGGATTTTTTCAATGTCAATGCCATTGTCAATTCTCCATGTCAATGCAGATCTTTAACGGTCCTCTGTAAAAGCAATTGTTCATGTAGGAGTCGTACAATTCAGACTGAGAAAAGTAGAAAGCGATGGGAATTGACAAACCAAACACTGAAAAATCTAGAGTGTGATACAGTAAGGGACACAAAAATAAAGTTTGCTTTTCAGCATAACTCACTATTGGTTTCAGAACTTATCTGAAATATTACACAAGATGAGACTACGACCATGCTTGGCAAAAAATGATTAGCCTTGGAAAAGCCTTGGGTATTTTTAAAATCCAAAATATCAGATCATTCCCAGTTGATTTGTTCAGCGTTGTAATGGTTCAAAGTCTGATTATTATTGAATCTCTCCCTGCAAATTTCCATAAAAATACATTACACAAAGTGGAGCCAAAACTGCCCTCCAGAGCTGATTGTGAGCATATTAGCATTATTCAAGTTTGAAAGGGCTTTGAAGTTCTCATGGTGAGATACCCAATTATACAACTCATTATGCCTTGTGAATATACAGTAAAAGCACGCCCACAACGAAACTCGCAATGCTAATATATTTTACAATACAAAACGGACTCAACCAAGACAGTACGGTACATGTACCAAGCCTGTCCTTTTTCAGGGAACAGAAAATGTTTTGTTTTTGTTTTCAAGTCGACAGTTCTGGCACTTTTATCGGTAGTATCAATCTTTGCCTTAGCAGGTCGTTTGAAGTTCTCAAAATGATATAACTTCTCAGTTCAGATGAGACATTTTTGTGACTCAGATCCCCATGCAGTGGAACAAATCAAAGAGACTTGGTTAGACAGCCACTTGTCCATTTTAATGACATATTTCCACTTTATTTTGAAGTAGTTTGTGGGATGATTACACTATAATCATCCCACATATTACGTCTATTTTATCTCGATCTCCCCTCTCTTTCTCGGTCACCCAACAACAACATCTGCAGCAGAGGCGCAGGTTTAACAGGACAAATAAGGAGCAGTGAACAATGTCTCACTGTTTAAGTATTATTATAACAAAAAATGAAGGCAGCTTCGCATAGTTTTGTTTTAGTTTATAAACTAAAACACAACATGGCTAATGCAGCTGTTGCTATTGTTACACCACTCACACGACGACTGGGTGTAGAAAAACCGAGTTTATTTCCATTGCCTCCAAGGTTTCATGCAGCACAAGCATACAGGGCATCGCAACTGCGTTTCGTTCAGTGGCGGCTCAACAGAAAAGTGCATCCTTTGAATTCACACCCTTGGCCTATGAACAATCTGAACCCTTTTTGTGGCGTGACTGCCACCTATCGGTGGAGATGTATAATTACATTTAACCTTTTTCAATAACCAATTAATTATACGAATACTGGACAATATGAACATGAATTTAGCACAACACTTATCCAAGTGCTACAATCCTCCCCTGCTAAATTAAGGTTGTCCCAAACATTGGCTAAATACAACACAGAAATGTATGTTACATGCGACGTTATCGAAATGGCATAACTTGGAATATAGAGCAAATGTTTTACAGCGCATTAAGATCACTTTTACCATACTATCTTATTGAAATCTCAGGTGATACAATCACATTACTTTTTACTCAAATAAGCATAAAGCTCATAACCAGTTGAGTTATTTTTTCAAAAGTATAAGTATTATTCATTTACTCTAAAAAAAATATGTTACTATCACTTCACTACTCCGGAGTCTCTACACTTTAACAGTAACCCTATTTGGAAATATCCAATTTACCAAATGTCACTATAACCCATCTTGTTATGTACCATATCAAAAGTATCAAATACTCAAGTCACAATAACGGTTTAACCTTGTAAGTACATTTCCCACAACATCAAACAAGTGAGTCTGAAAATGTAAACAAAAAGAAATGTCAATGTCACAGTTCAATAATAACCCACAGGTACATATGCTGGATAATAAGGCATCTGTGGAGCTATCCAAGGTATTCCAAACTGTCCATAAAATGGGGTCATCGCTGCACTAGCATACAGTGGATTGGCATTGATGCCAATAACTCTCTGAACTGGTTGACCAAGTGCATCATAAGATAATGTTTCTCTTGGACGTCTCTCTCTCCGAGATCTCCTCAGCACAGTGTCTAACAGTTCTGTGTCCACACCACTAGGATGGGCTGGAGAGAACACAGTCTCTGTTTGTTCAAGAATGTCCATTTCGGTATTGTCCTGTCCGTTTACAATGTCCACTTGAAACTCCTCAGCGTCCGCCCCGAACTCATGAGTGTCCATTGCCTGCTTCTGAGTTTCCTCCAGATGCTCTGACTGATTAGTTTGGTCAAGTCCGGTTAAAGATGCAGGTACCACAGAGTCCTCTTGAGACTGATGATGGTGGCACCTTACTCTTTGAGTCCAATATTGTTCCTCGTCATCATCTGAGCTTTCTGCATAATCAGACGAGTTGGTCAGGTTTTTGTCTTTTGGCCTGCGTTTTGGTTTAGTGCTATTTGGCTCAGTCCTGGTTACTAGGGGAAGTGGCAAAGCATTACAGGGCATTAGCATGTTTCGATGGAGAATGCGACTACGTCCTGTGCCACGCTCAGGCTTTACCTCATAAACAGGGCTGTTGTCCCCTTTTTGAGAGGTCACCACATGAACCTGGTCCTCCCAATATGAGCGCAACTTTCCTGGACCTCCCCTCTCTGACATGTTCCTGACGAGAACTCTGTCCCCAGGTGAGAGTACAGCACTTTGTCTCTTTTGGTCATAATGTGACTTTCCCCTTGCCAGAGTCTTTTGAATGTTTTTGGATGCAATGTCATATGCTTCTTTCATTTGTTGTTGCCATTTTCGAGCATAGTCCTCATGTGTTTTATAACCATTTGTCTCATTCAGTCCAAAGATTAAGTCTATAGGAAGACGTGGGTGTCTACCAAATAGTAAGTAAAAGGGTGAATAACCTGTTGATTCACTAGTTGTACAATTATAAGCGTTAACAACTTTGTTTACATAGTCACTCCAGTTTCCCTTCTTTTCCTCATCCAGAGTCCGCAGCATAGAAAGCAAGGTACGATTGAATCTTTCTGCTGGGTTCCCCTGTGGATGGTAGGGTGTAGTTTTTGAATTGAGAACCCCTGTGTACTTCTGCAGCTGTTTGAATAAGTGATTCTCAAATTCCCTGCCCTGGTCATGGTGTAATTTACCAGGAAAACCAAATTTTAGTGCAAAATCATTAAAAATCTTATCTGCAGCAGTTTTGCCAGACTTGTTACGAGTAGGGTAAGCTTGGGCAAACTTAGTGAAGTTATCAACTAACACCAAAATATACTCATACCCTCCCTTGCTTTTTTCAAGGTGAAGATAGTCTATGGATACCATTGCAAAAGGTGCAGTAGCGGGTACATGACACATAGGAGCCCTACGCTGAACTGTAGGTTTCTTCTGAATGTTACATTTGCACACCTGTGTAATGAAAAACTCCGTATCTTTCTGCATGTTCGGCCAATAAAACCTGCTTCTAGCCAAGTTCATTACACGGTCTACCCCTAAGTGACCCATTTCACAATGAAGGTATTTGTACACAAGTTCTTTGTATGACTCTGGGAGTACAATTTGAGTATACGTTACAGTTTTGCGCATTAGCAACCCTTTATCAGAAACAAAAAGTTTTTTCCACTCACGTAGTAGTTGTTTTACCTTAGAGTCTTTGTTCACTGATATTTTGTCAAAGTTTTCTCCTGTTTTCTTTAGGTTGAGGACATAAGCTATGGCTGGGTCCTGCAACTGAGCTTGTAACAGTTCCTGGTTTGTGATTTTCACATCTGGTTGACTGACTGTAATGATCTCTTTTACTTGTGGATTGCATGTTATAGCTGAGATCCATTCCACGGTTTGTTCTTTCTGTGTCTCGACAGCGTTTAGTATGGCACTTAACACTTCAGGTGAACACTGCTCAGTGCACTCCAACATGTATGAGTCCATACTGGCAGGTGTTCTGGACAAAAAGTCTGCATCTATATTACTTTTCCCAGGTCGGTATTTCAATGTTATGTTAAAATCAGCCAACTCGGAAACCCATCTGTGTCCCGTTGCGTTTAGTTTGGCTGTGCTTAAAACATAAGTCACAGGATTATTGTCACTATAAACTGTCACTGAGGGGGCATAAAACAAGTAGTCTCTGAAGCGCTCTGTGACGGCCCACTTAAGTGCCAGAAACTCAAGTTTCCCTGAATGCAGCCTATAGTTTTTCTCAGCTGGTGTTAGTGTCCTTGATCCATATCCGATTACTCTTAGTTTACTTTCCTGTCTCTGGTACAAAACAGCACCAAGCCCTTCCTCCGAAGCATCCACGTGCAATATGAAAGGGTCCTCAAATCTAGGGTAAGCTATCACAGGTGGATTAGTCAATACATCTACCAAGTAGTCGAGTGCTTTTTGGTGAGTGTCAGTCCATATGATTTTCTGGGTGGGAGCGGGCTGTCCCGCCTTAGCTGACCGTACGTTAGAACTTTGAGTGTGGTCAGCAGAAAGCAAATCATACAAGCACTTTGCATGTCTTGAAAAATCCTGCACATAACTCCTGTAATACCCTAGAAACCCTAGCAGCTTGCGAAGTTCTTTGATGTTTGTTGGAGGAGTGTTTTTAAGGGCTTCTACTGCTTTTACCTCTTTACTGTCCATTTTGTAACCGTCCGCTGAAACAATTTTGCCGACATAGCGGACCTCATTTTTGAACAAGTCACATTTGTCGGGTCTCAGTTTTATTCCCCAAGCTCGCTGACGTTTGAGAACAGATCTCAAGTCCTCAATGTGTTGTTCAAATGTCCGACTGTACACTAAAACATCATCCAAGTATGGAGTGCATATTTTGTCCCTTAGGCCCTCCAGGCTCTCCTCCATACTGCGCTGAAACGCTGAGGGTGCGTTGGTGAGACCGAACGGAATTCTGTTCCATTCGTACAGCCCCCAAGGTGTTGTAAAAGCTGTGTATTTCTTTGCGTCCTCGCTGATTTCACCTTGATGGTACGCTTTGCCTTGGTCAAGCACACTAAACCACATGTTGCCACCAAGTCCATCAAGTATCTCCTGGATTCGTGGTATAGGGTGCCTGTCCTGGATGGTCTTTTTATTAAGCCCTCTAAAATCGATACATAGTCTTAGGCTTCCATCACGTTTCCTCACGCACACCACTGGAGAGGCATATGGTGAGGTTGATTTGCGAATGAAACCTTTATTCAACAAGTCCTGGATGTGAGTTTTCACTTCATCATACAGAGCACGAGGGACTGCATTGTAGGCTTTGGCTACAGGAACCTCATCAGTCAGTTTAATGTCCATTTTTAGATTTTTGATGTAGCCTATATCATCCTTGTCCTTGGCAAATGCACTTGATTCCTCCTTCAGCATCTCCATGACAACAGCTTGTTGTTCCGTGCTGAGATGACCCAAATTGACGGGTGGGTCCCAAGGCTGTTCAGGTGAGCTAGGTGAGTTTTGACAGTTTTCAGCTACAACTGAGCTAATCTGATTTTGGTCAAGATTCACTGGGTAGCAGTGCGTTACTCTCTCAATACAGCCTATAAAGGTCTTAGCTGGAAGAATTATGTTATGGTTTGTAGTATTAGTGACATAGATCTTAGCTTTACGGGTACTACCTGATACATTTAGTAACTGGCAGTTAAACTTTAGTCCTTCCTCTAAAGATAAGTTTTCATTTGGCTCAAAAAGCATTTCAGTCTTCAGCTTTAAATCTGTTTTGATCGGACAGCTAATGCAGTGTATTTTTCCGCTTTGCACTACAACTGCTGTACGTCCTGATCTGACTGGGTACGTGACAGTCTCACTAGTAGCTGAATGGATAAGGTTTAAAAGCGCTTCTGCTTTGCCTGCTCCAACTTTTAGTGAACTTCGTAGTAAAGACAATCTGTCACTAGACTGAGTAGGATTCTGCTTGATCAGTTCTTCAATGACATTAAACCCTATTATAGGTTTTTGCATGATGACACCGCTCACTAAGATTGGAACTAAGACTTCATCTTGAGCTGTGGCTTTCCCCTTTGGATCACAAAGGCTAAGGCTAACTTCTACCCAGCCCTGAAAGGGGATTTCAGATCCGTTAACTGCTCTCAGGTCTAACAGTTCATCATTACTTAGTAAATCACTGATTGGGTGGATTTTCAAATAAGGTAAGTTTTTTGATTTCCACAGTGCACTCATTATTGAAACTTGGGCACCTGTGTCCCACAGTGCTTGAGTTTTACATGTGTCCATCTTACACCAAACTAGACACTTTTTGCCTACCAGCTGTGCTACTCTTTTGCGTTTTGTGCTAAGATTACACACGCTGGGTGGTTGGTTAGTTTTGGCATTTGTCTCGTTACTTTGTAACACGTTTTGCTTGTTTTGGCTAAACTCTATCGGTTGGACATGGGGTGAGATTTGAGCTTTGGGGGTTTGATCACGTTGGGACTTTGGTTTTGAAGCTGTGGCCTGTCCCTCAGTCACAGCCTCCTCCGGTTTCCCTGCTTCTGACTTCCCCCGATTCTACATCCCTTAGCCCAGTGAGAGTCACTGCCACATTTAAAGCAATGGTTACAGTCCTTGTTCTCTTGTTGACACGCAGCACATTGTCTTTTCGGTCTCTGAGGTGACCTTTTGTAGACTTTGGCCTGCTTGTCACCATCGTGTTTTACGTCACGTTGAACAGTCTGCACAAGTGAAGCAACCTGACCTGTAAGCTCTCTGATTGCCGTATTACTTTCCTCTATTTTGGTGAATAGGGAGTTGTCTTTGGCTGGCTTATTCGCCTTAGCTACAGGTTGGCTTGAATCTTTCAGAGTTTCAGTCTGTTCAACTACATTTAGTCCTGCCTTAAAGGACGACTTGTTTGCTTTTATCTTAATAGCTCTTTCACTTTCGTTGTACTGAGCAGTTTGCATTTTCAGCAACAGGAGCTCATCGCTGCTGTTTTCATTTTGTAGATACATCCTCATTTCAGCTCGGACATTGTCATTTAACAGTCCAGTCATAATTGACTGGAAGCATTGACTTTGGACTAGCTCTTTGTTGTACTTAAGGCTAGACTGGGTGCGCTCTGATGCAAAGAGTATTTTCTGACGCATATCTAGTACTCTAATCAGAAAATCAAGGGGTGTTTCATTTGTTCCCTGTGTTGCCTTAGTCAGTTGTTGATACAACACAGTTGCATCCGTTTCAGCATAATGGGCTCTTAGTATTTGCCTTAAATTGGTCAAAGTGAGATCTACCTTTCCTTCTAAATAGCTTCTTAGCTTCAGTCCAGGGTTTATTGCACGAACTACCGCTTCCACTATTTCAGATTCAGGGTAGCCCTTTCTCAACCCACTTTCCATCTGATGCTCCAAGCTACTGAAGCTCAAGGTGTCTTTAGCTGTTGACTCACCAACATGACCGTTTATTCTGAAATCTTTCCTGAATCCGCCTGAAGAAACATTGCAGCAGCTGTAGCTGGTGGAGTCTCTCCCTCTGTGCTGAGTCCCGCTGTCCAGCGTTGTTCTTGGGGCCGCCTGAAGCTCCAGCGATGTCTCCGCCGCTGCGAGGTCCTCTCCCGGCGCCTGGTCCCGTCCCAATGCCGCCTGCTGCTCCGGGTGCGTAGTCTCCCGCGTCCCCGCCGCGTCCATGGATGAGGACCGGACCGCCGCTGCTCCCGCGCCGACAGCCGATAACAACGAGTCGAGCACATTGTTTAACTCCAACAGTACAGACATGCCTTCATCTTCACTTTCCACAAGCTCGTCTTGTTCACAAAACTCAACAATAAGCTTCACAAGAGCTCTGCGAGTTAAGCCCTTAATATCTTTACCATCTTCTCCGGTAATATTACACAGTTCACATGCTCTTAGCAGTTCTTTCGCAGGAAGTACACATAATTTCTGTTCCATCTCCAACAAAAAATCTTCGCGATGCTCAGACATGCTTGCAAAATAGCTTTTTCACTAGATTTGACTCAAAAAAACAATACGGTTCGTGTCGCGTTAGCTAGACTCAAGCTGTATCTTAGCGTTAGCCTCTCGCTCTGGCACACTTCTTTACCGTCTTTTTCAGTCTCTCCGTGAGGTAATCCAAAAAAATAAATCTCGGTAGGACCTCCAAAATGTTACACCACTCACACGACGACTGGGTGTAGAAAAAACGAGTTTATTTCCATTGCCTCCAAGGTTTCATGCAGCACAAGCATACAGGGCATCGCAACTGCGTTTCGTTCAGTGGCGGCTCAACAGAAAAGTGCATCCTTTGAATTCACACCCTTGGCCTATGAACAATCTGAACCCTTTTTGTGGCGTGACTGCCACCTATCGGTGGAGATGTATAATTACATTTAACCTTTTTCAATAACCAATTAATTATACGAATACTGGACAATATGAACATGAATTTAGCACAACACTTATCCAAGTGCTACACTATAATGAACTAAACCAGAGGTCATGAAATGGCGGACCTCAGTTTGGTTTAGGGCTGGTAACGACAGACAAAATTTTATATCTCGATATTCATGCCAGATATCTCGATATTGATACAATACGATACAACTATGGGTTAGGTGAAAACCAAGCATGTGTCAGAAAAATAAAACGTTTTATTGATGAAAATCTATATAGTTTCTAACTTGCTTTTTCGATTTTAATGTTTTGAATGTCCATATCTCGATATCGATACAATAACGATATATCTTTTAGCCCTAGTCTTGTTCCGGACCCACGCACCAACCCGTTCGAACCCAAAACTTGGATCTAAACTTTGGACCCGACCGTGAGTCCTGCAGCTGCGTCTGCTGTGTCTCTTTCTCTCCCTCCCTCACTCTATGCGCTAACCCAGCTGAACAGAAAGAGTAACTGCAGCCTCTGAGCTCCTTAACACGTTTGAAACTTTTAGAATCGGCTGCAGAACGCCTGAAATATGGCTCACTGAAGATTTAAAACCGAGAAGACACTAAATATGTAATAACATAACATAATCTCAGTGAAATTAAATTCAGGACCCCTGTTCTGTGTGTGTCCAGAGGTGACCGAGCCTTCTCAGTGGCGGCCCCTAAACTCTGGAACAGCCTTCCCCTACATGTACGCTCGGCTCAGTCTGTAGAGGAGTTCAAAACCAAATAAAAAAACTCACCTTTTTGCTTTGGCAATACAGTTTGTACCTTTTATATTACCTGTGCTTAAGTTTTATTGTGTATATTGTACATATTGCTACTGTAATTGTACAGCACTTTGGTCAACTGAGGTCGTTTTTAAATGTGCTTTATAAATAAAATTGACATTGACATTGTTCTAAACTTGAGTTCTCTCCCCTCCCTCTCTCGTTCTTGCCCTACACGAGGTGAGAGCTGTTGGTTTGTGTTTTCTCTGTGCAGCATCAGGCTGAGATTCAAAGTCTGCATCTGAGCGCTGCAGCTGAGAGAAGAATCAAGGGCCTGCGTCCCCTTAAAGAAAACGGATCCATTACATTATATAAAAAAAACTATACCCTTTGTAAATTAACTAGAAATGATCCCTTTCACAGCAGCATAATGGCCAAATTTGTTTATTTTGTATTGCTTAAAATGCACCAGAAAGCTAGCCTGGCTAACGCCAGACTGCTGTGTGCGCTCGAATCCTTTCGAACTTCACAACAGCCTGGGGACCCTGGCCGAAATATTTGGGGACCAATCACAGAACGAGGAGGGACAGCAAGACGATGACGCACTATTCAACATACGGAAGATTTTGGTTTGTTCTTACAGATGGAAAAAAAAACACGTTTATTTACGGATCCAACATGACCGCAGCAGACGCGACGCCATCTTTCGATCAAGCTTTAGACCATGTTCTAAATAATTTAGCTCGAAAGTTTACAGCGGATATGTCATACATTATCTGATCCGATGATACAATTGGCTATGGCTACGTGCAGACGCATGATAGACATTCGTAGCGCCCAATAAACTGATATGGACGATCGTAAACCAAACCTCTCCTACGAGAAAATCCATTGGTGGCCCCCAGACTAAATATCAGTTGTGATTTTACTTGTGATGTTAGCCAGGCTACTAGAAAGAAGGAAAACACATCTAAATAAAAATTTAAAAATCTCTCACCCACCACAGTCTCCTTGAAATCTGTGGGAAACACTGTACTGGTATTGTTTTTCTAAGTTCACGTTTTGTTCATACATTCATATTAATATAAAATACATCCAGGAAAGAAAAAAAAAAAAAAAAAAAAAAACAATCGATCATTTGATTTGATGAAACCGCAGAAGCCCAAGTGTACTACAAGGAACATTTATTATCTCTGCTGTAATGAGGCTGAGCTTGTGATGCTCCTGACAAACTGCCCAGTGTTACAAGCCCATTTATTGTAATTAATCTCAGGTGCCATGAGCTATAAGCTGAAGCTGTGGTACAGCTTCCCCAGAAATTTAGTGACAGAAAATAGAGATGTAGGGGATGAAAAATGAATCCTGGGAAACGGAGCTGCTGCCTACGAGAAAATGGGTTTTCTAGTTTATGAACAGAAAACTGTGATAGTGCTTATTTGTGTTTGTTGCATTTGGGGAGAGGTCATGGACATAGGCAGAAATGAAAATGCCCGAGTTTGCAAATGAAAAGAAAGAGGCCATTTATAAAATGCTTTCTATTCAGCTAATGGAATTTATTGCTTTGTCTCAATACCAGTTTTAAGTTAAAGTTCCCAAACTTACTTGAAATCGGCATTTAGTTAAGACAACAGGCAGAATTCTGTTAGCTAAATATGTATTCTTAATTGTATTTGTTTCAGAGTCCACACCTTTATTTTTAAATCGAAACCATAAAATAATCCACATTTTCAAATGTCAATCTAACTTGACAAGCTCTCATGCTGAACACGTTTCTCAACCAGCAGAATCATCAGAATCATCATGTATTCATTCTATGCTGACGCTCCAGAGGCATCAATACAGTGTAAATTCATTCATGCGAATTTGCCTATTCAGCAGAAGCAGTACATGCAATTTCCATGTGTAATATGGTTAAAAAGCCAGAAGCTTAACATGCTCCACCTTGAGCTGTGTTACCTGTAGTTTCACACAAGTTATTGAAAAGGAATTTGCTAGAAGCCTGCAAGCTGTGGCTAAGACATGTGACAATGCTGGCATGTACCATTAAACGAGGGAATGCAGGTAATATAACGACATAGAAATAGCAGCAGAAGCCAAATAGGTGTCAATTCTACATTGTTATTAGGTATGAGGGACAAAATACAAAAAAATAAGAGTCATGCTGTGACATAATCTGTGACAATCAGATCATACATTGACCAGTTCAATACAAATAAAACGGAGGTCATCGTCTTTGGCCCATAGAAGCAAAGAGATTGTCACTGGTCATCTTGAGGCTCTCTCACTAGAGATCAAGTTACAATTCTTTAATCATGGACTCAGACCTGAATTTTAACAGCCATTAAGTTACATCAGTGGCCTATTACCATCTAAAAAAACACCAAGATTAAAAAAATATAGTGGTAAAACCAGACTTGGAGAAACCAGTTCATCTATTTGTCTCTGGTAGGTTAGACTCCTGCAACGGCCTCCTCACTGGCCTTTCTAAACGAGCCGTTTCCTCTCGCTCAGAGAATAGCTCAGTTTGTCTAAAAGTAAGTTCATAGTCGGGCCCCAAAATAGAGCTTATGAACCACCTCGGGCTCTGAAAACCTCACAAAGAGGTCTCTAGGCGGTTCCTAGAGTCACGACTAAGCATGGCAAGTTTGCTTTCAAGGTTTCATGCAGCAAAAGTCTGGAACAGCCTCCTTGAGGACGTGAGACATGTTTGGTGTTGTTGTGAGACATATTGAGCCGTCTTTGACATTAAATGTGCTGTACAATTAAACTGGCCTTGCCCTTTGTAGCCAGATTTAAACTGCATCTTTATAATGTCTTATAATATTTGTATTCATCAGTAACAAATGCAGAATTAGAGAGTAGCACTTGGAGTAAAAAATATAAAATAAAAGGCATACAGAATGTATCACAGCTGAAGTGAAAAGTTGAATTTTGGTAAACTGTTTAGGGCATCAAAGCTAAAATGGCTTTTGGATGCAAAAAAAAAAAAGAAGCTCTTTGTGCACTTTGGTGACTTACATAAAAGTAAATATGAGGTCAGGGCAGTTTTACCTTCAAGATGAAAGGCTTGTTACGAATCCATTTCCGCACAGGAAGTCTGATCAGATAATGCAATAGGAAAACTCAGAAATCTATGCTTCATTCATTATAAATAAAAGTCACATATCACATCCAGTGCTCAACTGAACAACCACCCAGCAACCAGTGGTTCAAACCTAGAGTGTAGACAGACAATAATACGTCCCAGAGCAAGACAAATTCACCCACTAACTAGTAAAACCGCAATCACTAAATACGCTACAATTAGAATAAAACCCCTATCAGTCTACAATTGTTTAATGAGGAAATTATCCATGGCAAGATTTTAACTTTAAATTGTAACACTAAGAAGGAAAGGAAAAACTGCTAATGTTGTCAACTTAATTACCGGTGTGTAACAGCAGATCAGGTGGGGTAATAAGTGTGATCTCTTAGTCGTTTTATCTTTTGTACGACAAACAATATTGGGCGTAAATGCTGTAGCTGTAGGGACGCCAAAAAAAAACAAAGAAAAGACACCCAATTACTCCCGTTAATATTAAAGATTATGAATCATAAGTCTGGTCCTTGACTTTCTCCCAATATGAGTCCTGTACTGGGTTAGAAGTGCAGACTAAATATGAGGAAGTCTCATTTCCGATGCTACCAAATTATGTAACCAACTCCCAGAAAGTTGGTGTTTTAAGCGTAAAAATTAACACATCTCTTTTTAATAAAGCCTAAAACTTGGCACTTTACACTTAATTTAACATTTTATGTGTATTTCTGAAGCACTTTTTGATGTACTTGCGCATGAAAGGAGCTCAAGTCGAGTCAAATGTCTTGGGGCATTGATGTTTACTGAGGACTGCTGTAGACTGATGAAGCTCTGATGGAGATGTTGATGAGAAAAATATACAAGTGCGTGGGAGAAACAGAATCATGTGCCAGCTGGGGTTTGATGTCATATCCTCCACCTTTGTTTACAATGTTATCCCCAGTCGCATTGGGTTTATTGCTCTGCGTTTTCATTCATCTTCTGCGGCTTATTTACAGTACCTTGCAGACGCCACTTTGCAAACCATAGGGAGCATTAATTGGACACATCAGGTGGTCATGATTTTCGTCCTAGCTAAGCAATGTTAAACCTAGGCATCGAAGAGGCCTGGGAGTGCTGCGTTCAACTGTTGCTTGGCTATTACTGCTGTTCATTGTAACACATTATAGAATATAGGGACCGCATCTCCACAACACATGTCCGAGAGAGTACAGTGACCGTAGGGATTTCACGGTTACCGGTGTAGCGGTAAACCCCGGTAAAAATGTTGTCTTGTTTTTGAAAACTATTATCTCGGTGGATTACCGCGCCCACGGTGTAGGCAAAGTGAGCCTCACCGGCCGCCACCTCATCTGCTGAAGTTGATGCGCAGGCGCACTCCGTAGCACAACCAAAACAAAACTTTCTCAAAGCTGGAATCATGTCCGAGACAACGGCGCTCAGGACGTCTATCAGAAGGTAAAGAGTCGCCCCATAGTGCAGCCGCAGCGCCACCACCAGCATAAGCCGTTTCGCGGATACCTCTGGCACAAATGCGTAACAGGGCTGCTGGAGGGAAGATAAAAGTTGGTCGCCAATATAACAGATTCACTCTTGACGCATTATTATGAATTTAACAATGATTTTCCCAAATCTGCAACGCGAAAGCAAACTGGAAGGACACAACTGAGAACAATATTCCTGAAATAGAGGGTTTATCTAGTTAAAAATATTCTAACACGGTTCTGGAGCTATAAATAGTATATGTAATAACCTCGAAACGATCAACAATTCATAGTTATAGTTCCTTTAGTACTGTTGTCATGGCGACGTGAAAACAGGAGGCGACCTCCCTCTCTCTTTTTGCAATTGAGTTTTTTTGCCTTTTTCTGCGAACTGCATTTGTGGTTTCTGTGTTCCACATTGTTTTTCTGGATACTTTTGTACGTCTTTGCGTGGAGCTGACCAGTGCAGGACACCATGCTCTGAAACAGGGACAAACCCAGGAGGCGCGGCGCCATTTCAGAGGATCAGAGGAGACAGAGGACAGCCAGCCAGGTTTCTTCCGAGTGCTACAGTTTCCTCGACCTCCAAGGTCATGCGGGTCAGGTTGACACACAGTGGCAGCGCGGCTCAGCCGCAGCAGCTCAGGACTAACACCTGAATAATATTTCGTTATACGCTTGTACAATGACAATAAAGCACTTACTTACTTACATACTTTATTTTGCTGTGAAAAGTTGCACTTTTGATATGGCTTTTGTCTGTATTTTTTAAAACATACACCGTTACACTTTTTTAAAACTATTTCAGTTTGTGTAGGACTAGGAATGCTTTCTGAACTTATTAACGTACATAAAAAAAAATACCGCGATAATACCGAAAACCGTGATAATTTTGGTCACAATAACCGTGAGGTAAAATTTTCATACCATGACAGCCCTTTGTGACGGTAATGGAAAGAGGAGAGGTTTGTCTGCTCTCAAAGGGGTAATATAGACCTTCCACTGCTAATAAAATAGATGCATTATAAAAAGGTGGGCACTCGGTGAAACATATCAATAAAAACGTCTGACTTTTCTTTGTGTTATTATATTAGAGACGGATTAGAAAACATTACAGATTGATGAGCAGCATAGCACTGGTTTGTCAGCACGGATAATCCTCATAAAAAGTAATGGCACAAATAATTACACAATCATCCATCCATTTTCTTCCACTTGTCCGTTGCCGGATCATGGGGGCGGCCGTTGTAGTTGCCCAAATCACATTGCACCAGCCCCTATGGCTCCTCCTGCAGGTGGTGGGTCCACAGAAGGACGGCCTCATGGTTCTAACCGGGCCTGTTGGTCTCTCATAAGGGGCTTCTGAACTGCTCTTTGTCTGACCAGTCACCTAGGAACTGGTTGCCATGGGAGACCCTACCAGGGGCCCGAAGCCCCGACAACAGAGGTCCTAGGATCATTCGAGTGCTCAATTACACAATCATGTTTTTTTAATTACCATCTCAATCGCCACAGATACGTTTTGGGAATGGAGCTGGCGGTCCGATCTTGATGAATAAATACAGTTTATCAAAATGAGTGCGATATAACGTCAATGGGGAACCTATGCAACAACTTACAGGACACATCAAACTTAAAAACAGGTCAATGGAGATGGCGCACTTGTCGATTTTCACACTTTGCTGTCTGACAACCTGCCTGATCACGACTTTATGGATCATTTGTCTTCTACATCACCCTGTTTTTGCGACACTATAATAACGCGCACACTCAAACTGACGGGTTCGGAGTTTCACACTTTAATTTTCACTCGGAAATAAACGCACCCCTGAGACAAGAGGTGTGGGGAACCGGAGTGATAATGACGTGTTTGATGAGGTGTTGGTTCACACAATTCTAATCATAACAGAAGTTTTTGTTAAACTGATAGTTGGAAATGTTGTAATCTAACACAGCCCTGCAAAGATGAATGGAACACAAAAAGAGAGTTTAGCATTAAAGGCAGTTTTGAAGCATTCTAGTCAAAATGTGATGATAAAGGGAAACCCCTTGTCTGTCACATGTTGACCACCGTATTTTCCAGACAATAAGTCACACTTTTTTTCACAGTTTAGCTGGGGGTGCGACTTATACATCAAAAAATATCATTTTTTTGTTATTTTCACACTGACAGCCACTAGAGGGCACTCTAGGATTATGTATCAGTATCTGCTAAGACTGAACACAAATGCCTGAAAAGAGGTTACGCTTACTGCAATGAAGAAAAAACAGAAAAAGGTAATCGCAGGCTAAAAGCTACATGGCTACAGTGAGAGGAACGAGTTCGCAAATGGGTGCCGGGAGAGGCTTGTCAGTGCACCAGGGTGGTGGCTGGTGCGACATATACTTTGAAGCGACTTAGACTGTAAAACACGGCATTTGGGTTGACCATACGCAACAAACAACCACTATTACTGAAAGCTACGTTGTCACGACGATCTGTAGACCTTGCAATGGCATCCATTTCCAGAAAACACAAACACAAAAAAAACTTCCATTGTCTCATCTGAACTCCAAACCTAGGTGCCGTTTCTGCCAAAGAAATGGTTGTGAACCTGTCGATTATGAAGTCCCATGACAATTATTGAGATTGACCAAAGTAAGGATTACAATTTTGATTAAATTTCTAATTGCCCAGCCCTAATTAGGAAGCTAGGGGACGAAAAAAGCTGGGGGGGAAAAGGCTGCCAGGTTTCTAAAGTGGATAGGGTGTAACCAAGGTAATTTAAATTCTGCCACTATCAAAACAAGTCAGGCAGATGCCGACTAATCACAATGTGCTGATGACATTAGCAGCAATGCTCAAGGCAAATATCGGCTAACCATAACTGGCATTAGGACAATTTGCACTGGAGATATTCTGAGCTTACAGATGCCAATGGCCATCTTAAGGTTAAACCAAGTGAAGGTGTTTTTTGATTGGACAAGGTCAGTAAATACTTTGCTCCAGTCTTTATTGTAGGAGACAGTAACAGAGGGATTTGAATATGAAAGTCTCATTCCCGAAGGTCCTTACTTTTTATTGTGGGCAGATGGAAATAAACAACAGTAAAAAAATAAAATAAACGTTCAATATTTTGCTCTTGGGAACACGCATTAAACATCTGTTGCAGGATCTGCACAAAATAGTTTACTGTCCTCAAGTACAGGACCATTAAAGAGTCGGCTGACGGAGGTTTTGAATAAGCAGCCAGCATTTGAACATCAACTTTGGAGAGATGTAAAGGAACATTGTAACTCAGGTTTATGGTAATACAATTTAAAAAAAATAAGCACTAAAATGGTGGTGCACATATTTGAGCTGATCTAATCCTTAATTTTACTTGCCATACGCTTTACTGGAGACCACAACATTAACTTTCAAGTTTTTGAGTTTATAAACAAAAAAAATATTTCTTATTAGAGGAAAATTGCATTACTTTTAAAACAGCATTTTTGCATTGCCCATTGCAGATAACAGGCTGTGCTCAAAAGGGTAGTACATGAGCAGAGGACGGACTAAAATAGATTTTTCTAGTTAGTTTGTAACATCCAAGTTCCTGGTTACTTCCAAATCCAGTTAATCATACAAAACACAGTATGTACAAAGGGCTTTGAAACGTGGCAGTCTTACAGTGAGGTTGAAATCGAGTCTTTCCTTTAGCAATAAGAGACTTTTCTTCCATCAGAACTCGTCAACTGCCTGCTGCCTGTTTGGATTAGTCGCCATGACAACGGACCAGACCGTCTGGCTGCAGCATAACACCACTGATGAAGTGCAGTGTGATGATGATAATGGGCTTCGGAATGAGTGAGGTCGGAAAACATGCTATACCTTTACAATTGCTTTGCTTTAGGCTTAGCAAAAATATTCCAGGAATCAGGTTAATTCTGTCAAACATATCTCTGTTTGAAAATGTTATAATTCAGTCCACCAATATACTATTTATATATATACTGTCAAACTAATGGAAAACAATTATCAATCCTAGAACCGTGCAAACACATCTTATTGCTAAAGGCAACCTAAAAACACACACACGGCTTTGGGCAACGGAAAAAAGCTGTACACTCTTCAATACCAAGGGAAGGACAGGACTTGACAGTCAACAAGATACTGTAAGAACTAGTCACTTAATGTAAACAAAAGATCCACAGAATCAATTGCCTCCAAAACTCTTCATCAATCCATTACCCAACTAACCAGGATTGTAGAATTGAATGGTTGATTGTGCGCCTCACCTTAGCAGCGCACTCTCACTGGCGGTGCTGGCTGGCGGCTGGCTCCTCCCCTCTGCACTGAGCGCCTGAGGTCCTGATGATGAGTGTTGAACGTCTGCTGTCCGCTGTCTCTCCTCTTCAACACACACTTCTTTATTTGCCGCTTTGTCTTTCCCTTGGCTTTCACTTTCATCATTGTCACTCTCCTCACCAAGAATATCGTCCACCTGTTGAGCACAAAAATGCATGTTTTCTTTTTCAACATACATAATGCAATCTGCAGTAAGGGCTGTATTCATACACTCCATGTATTTTTGAGTTGTGGTGAAGATTCAGATTACAAAAATTACAACGCATATTCCTTGGCCACAATTTACAGTTTTTCTTTTTAATGACTACTTTGAGTACATCATGTCTTGCGTACCAAACAAACTCACTGTACACTACTTTTTCCATGCAAACTACATAAATTATCTCTATTAACTAAATAATAAAATCTGGTGGAAGAACCTGAAGCCTGATCATCAAGGGCATGTACTGTATTTGCCTCCTCCCTTGATGCACTTATATGGTTCTCCCTCTCCTCTCTATAAATAAGTAGGTTACTTTCTACTGTACATGATATTGTATAATAATTACTGCTAATAACTAGGTCATATTAAGTTGTGGAATCTCTAAATCCACTATATATGAATGTAGTCCAAAATACATTTCCTGCAAAACCATTTTAAAGTTACATTTGGTCTATACTATATTATTTGGGGCAGCAGTGGCTCAGGCAATCTGATTCCAGATCCTACCAGAGCACAATGTCTTTGGGCAAAACACTTCCCTCACCTTTGCCTAAGGTGAGTGAGTGATTGGTGGTGATTGGTTCATTGGTTCTGATTCGACTGACATATCATTCCTATTTTCACGAATAGTATCCAAAAGAAACTTGGTTCTTTCTCTGGGCCAAACAAGAAGCAATCAGATCAATAAAAACTCATGTGAGCAGCACCACAACAAATAAGCGGTTAGTGGACAGTAGCTCATTAGCAGCATGCAGCAGGTGGAAAAGTGGAGGTAATGGACGGAGACAGTCTCTTGGGGCAACTGCAGGGACCATTAGTGGCATCACGACCGCCTCATTATGGATTCTTTGTTCGGCAACTGGCTACATCATCGAAGGTGGAAGGTAGCAGCACTATGGGCAAGTGACGGCTACGGGGTCAGTGGAGAAGATTTCAATGAGAGTGACCTCCCCGCGTATAGACCAATTATACAGAGGACTTCAAAGAGACACATTCTCGCCCATTTAGCTGGAGCACACAATTTAAGAGGTCTTCCCAAAACAAATTACTCCAACCCCTCATAAAAAAGCTCTGCCTCTCACATGTCAGTAGTGGCTCTCCTAACGATTCAATAAATGCCCAGTTTAAAAAATGAAAGAAGGTACAAAATGTTTCTCAAAGTTTATTTTTTTTAATATTTTTAGTTTTTGAACTTGTAAACAATCACCGTTTGAAAAAATGAAAAATGCTTTAAGATTGTTTTGCATTAAACTAGGCATACATTGAATAATACAAAACAATGTCAACTTTACTTCTTTATAATGACCATAATTATTTTACTATATATTATTAGGCCACAAGCTAGGCTGTTTCATGTTCTCAAACGTTATGCTGCTGCTTAATTATGTGTCAGATGTTTTGATGAGGCGACGGTGGCGCAGATGGTAGAGCGGGTCGTCTCATGATCGGAAGGTCAGGGGTTCGAATCCCGCCTCCTGAAGGTGCACATTGTCGTTGTGTCCTTGGGCAAGACACTTCACCCTCCTTGCCTCCAGTGTCTGCGTACACTGGTGTATGAATGAGAGAGTGAATGGGTGAAGCCCCCTATGAGAGACCAACAGGCCTGTTTGGAACCGTGAGGCCGTCCTTCCGTGGACCCACCACCTGCAGGAGGAGCCATAGGGGACTGGTGCTATGTGACTTGGGCAGCTCCAACAGCTGCCCCCACGACCCGGCAACGGACAAGTGGGAGAAAATGGATGGATGGATGGATGTTTTGATGAACAGAGAATGAAACGTGTTTACAAAGTGACTAAGGAGACTCTTTGGAACAGTCGATTTCCACATGTGTGCAGTTTCACTTTCCTTTCTGTTGCTGAAGCAGAGCGGAGTGCTTTAGCTTTTTGTTTACATCCTGAGCCAGTTGTGGCGGCTATTTCCGAACATTTGGACAACTTTTTGGGGAATTATGCAGTTCGTTACCTTGACCTTGACATTTACAGCGAAGGATTATCTCCAAGATGTTGTTTATATTGGACGTAGCCGATATCAGCGCCTTTTGCTGCAACTTTCTGATGACAGGGTTTGCATAACGGATGTCCAGCAACAACAACAACAACAACGGCTTGGTCATCTTTTGGATCCTAAAGAGGTCCCACTCTGCTGACTTCAATCGTTTTTGGGTGGATACGACACTGGAGGAGAGCTTTCTTCTGTTTTGCTCAACTACCGGTGAGTTTATGTGCCGTTTATGGCGTGCAGCGGCTCGTACGTCAGCGTGAAAAATTTCCGCGGTAAACTGTGGCTTCTGAAATTCTTGCGGATAACCTACCTTTTATAATCGTGGCAATCGTAAAAAAACGGTTAATCTTGACATCCCTAGTCACACTCAGCATAGCGAGTTCTGAAATATATCCTCTACGTACCGGATAGACCTGCTTTCATCTACTACCAAATACCAAACTACCAGCAGAGAGGAAAATGGATTGCCTGATCACTACACTTTAAAAAACAATTTACGCTTCCCCCATGTCAGGCAAGGCCTTCTGACCTCAGCAAAAAGGAAGCATTAACAATCCCCCCAACAGCACACTAAACGTCCCACAGCGTCTTTTCTCTGCCGGCAATCAAAGGCCAAGAAAAAAGCCACACAGAGAAACTTTTCAGAGCACAGCACGACACCCCCTCAGAGCGGCGGGAGGGTCAGACTGCTGGGCTCTTTGCTCAAAACTGCAAACGACAACTGCAGATGAAACGGTCCAGAAGCACCATCTATTTTAGACTAAATTGTAAAAGCCGTAAAAAAAACAGAGTTAGGAAGCACATCAACGTTTCATAAAATTGTGATGGATAAGCCTTCTTGAATCCAATGTATTATTTAAACTGCAAACCATAACTTCTTGTCAGTAGATATAATTGACGCTAACAAGTCCAAAGTCTAACCCCAAAATGAATCCCTTGTAAGGGGAAAACATGAGGTCAGCCTATAAAACAGATGTCGCTCTTTTGTTACTGCTTTCAGCCTCATATTTTCAGTGGAGTTTCCTCAACATTTTGCGATAAAGCCCTATTGTACGTACATCTCACTCAGCAGAAATGTTCCACTTTAAAAATCTATTCCGTTTGTGCATCTTTGAGATGAATTAAACACTACAATACTGGACACCGCTTATAATCTGCCATGGATTATGTGGCACAGTCGCTGGATACTCAGATTTGTAACTTCAGCAACTGCCTTGAATATACAGTGGGAGGAAAGAGTACGTACACCGTCTCCCTGCACCATACTTCACAGTGGGGATAGGGTTTTGATGTCGAGTGCCCTTTCGCAAACCAAAGTTGAATAGTTTGAGGGGAACACACAACGTCATGTGTAGAGGAAAAATGGAACAGTAAACCAACATCAAAACCCTATCCTCACTGATGTATGGTGCAGGGAGTTAATTAAGATATTTTGTAGAAAAACCTGAGACATTCACAACAGCATGTGAATAAGTGAATGAACCCTTGTATTAAATATCAGCTGATCCTTCTTTTGCAGCAGTAACAGCTTTTCTGTAGTTGCAGATTAGACGCCCACAACGCTCAGGATGAATCTGATTCCTCTTTACAAAACTCCTGCTGTTCAGTGAGATTCAGGCAGTTTACTTACTTATTCCTCCCTGTCCTGTGAATGTTTACATGTTATGGCCAATACAAATATGACATTTTAATGTTTGGGTGGTATTAGTTCAAGCAGACACTATTTAATAATTCTTGTGATTTTAATATTTTATGGACAAATTGAGGCAGAAATGTGAGAAATTCCACACGGTGTACTCACTTTTTCCTCCCACTGCATCTTTTATTGATGCATCCAAGCAGGAAAATGTTGCATTCATAAGTAAAACAAGTTGGTATATATTTTAGTAGGTAAAAGAGAGAATATTTAGATACATATTGTTGAGGTGTGTAAGAGTTCAAACCTCCTCCTCTTTGAAAAGAACAGTATACAGGGGAATAAGCACTTACTCAATTCCCACCACAGCTGAAGCTGAATAGGGAGGCGAATGAAATAAGGTGAAAAATTATGCACAGAACAAAGAAGATCCTGAATGAGGCGAAGGCGGTAAGGATTCTACTTTTTTTTTTGTCACATCGAAGACCATTTTCTTGAGAAGCAGAAAGGTACGATAAAGATGTTTCAGCCAGAGCTAACTCCTACATGAAGGGAGAATACAGACGATTTTCAAAAAGCTTTAAAGCAGCTGCTCTCCTGTGTGGTGTGAGCGAGATGTGCGGAGTTGAAGCTGGAGGTTAGTCGAGGGTGGTTACATAAACCTGAACTGAACACGTTTTGTTGGAACAGAGAGACAGGAGAAATACTTCAGGAGCATTCATTCACTTCACATCTTTAGTGTTTTGCAGTCAATGATGGCTTGGAAAGGAAAACATTTGATGAAAATGATCTTTTAAACATGCAGAAATATTTTCTATGCTCGGCTAAAAAGAAAAAAAAAAGGCAAGTCAAAAGCAGAGGAAGTATCAACGGTAGCTCACTGAAGACTATTTACTTACCACAAATAAAATAAAAAATGATAGCTTATATGGAAAATATGGTACAAACTATGGATATCTAGATTTGATCCGTAGATGTATGGTTTTTCCTAAATTTAAATGATATCAAAAGTCCAAAACTCTACTACTCATACAAATCATAACATTTGTGACCCGCTGTGGATTCCAAAGACACAGACATCCGCTTCATATTTTCGGTTTTATGCGCAGGTACAGTTACTGGGTTTGTGCAGGGAAACGTAAACACAACACGACCACGCGCGGCCATACGTCACAATGTCGGTCTTTTCCTCTCGTGTATGACAGTGTATGTGCATTACTAAAACAGTACAGGAGTCTTTTCTAAAGTTATAACTTCAGTTATGTCCGGAGTCTGTAACTCTCTCTCAGCCTGAGGCTGGAGCTGACACAGGGAGGGACTGGGGAGAAGCTATGGGAAAAGCACGCACATTTTGTCATGTTTACAACCCTAAACGTAAAGATTTTATTTAGAATTTTTTACTGAAAGTTCAAACACAAGTTACAGACACTGTGAAGTGAAAGCAAAATGATACATGATTGTTTTGTTTGTTTTTTTATAGAAAAGTGGGGTGTGCATAAGCATTCATACAGCATGACTTAATGCTGCAATAACAGCAGCAAGTCTTCTGGGGTATGACTCTACAAGGTTTGCACATCTAGAGACTGACATTTTAGCCCATTCCTCTTTACAAAACATCTCCAGCTGTCAAATTAGAAGGAAAGCGTTTGTGAACAGCAGTTTTCAGGTCTTTCCACATATTTTCAATAGGATTTAGGTCAGGACTTTGACTGGGCCATTCTAACACATGTTTGTTTTTAAACCATTCCATTGTAGATTTATCTTTGTGTTTAGGGTCATTGTCCTGCTGGAAGGTGAATCTCCACCCCAGCTTCAAATCTCTTGCTGACTCCGGCAGGTTTTCCTCCAAAATGTCCCTGTATTTGGCTCCATGGATTGTACAGTGCTCCGTGAGATGTTCAAATCTTGGGAAATCTTTGTATAACTTAACGCTGCTTTAAACTTCTCCACAACGTTATCCCTGACCTCTCTGGTGAGCTCCTTGGCCTTCATGATGTTGCTTAGTGACCAATACACTCTGACCATAGCTCTGAGGCCCTCACAGAACAGCTGGAATTATACTGAGAGTAGATTACGCACAGTTGGCTTCTATTTGATGGTTAGGGCAAGGTGTGAACTTTCTGCAGTCATTATGAATGTTATAAAGGCAATTTAATGCACTCAGAAAATGCTGTATGAATACTTATGCTTTCTATTTTTGTTTTAAATAACAGAATCATGTATCATTTTGCTTTCACTTCACAGTTGTCTGTTACTTGTGTGTGAACTTTCAATAAAAAATTTTTAAATAAAATCTTTATGTTTATGGTTGTAAACATGACAAAATGTGCAAAAGTTCAAGGTTTATTAGTACTTTCGAGAGGCACTGTAGTTACCAATTTGTTTTTGGATCTCTTATATTTCATTTCATTTTTAGATGATCTATTTCTTAAGAATTGTCTGTACAGTTGATTACACTATGTCCATTATCTACATCACTATGGCCCAACATACACATAGCAACAACATACATGTAACATGCCATGACAGTGGGGAGCTTTACGGGGGTATGGCTTATCCAAATGAGATGTAAATGAGCCCTATTGTCACTCCCAACAGCAGAGAGGTGAGAATGGCCGAAAACTTCAGAGGCCATTTAATCACCTTTGAGCTTTTCTGAGGTGTTAACTTCAAATCACCGCTACACCTCCAAATATTATCAGATTTCTATGTGTTACACATCGTTGGAAATCTTGGAGACTACACTTTAATAATCTGTGAAAATCTCAAAATGCCCCAGAACCGACTTGTGTCTTCGATTCTAGTGACATTTGTCAACAATACTTTCTCTTAGGGCTGTGCAATTCATCAAATCTTATGGTCATTCTCAGTTCTCAGTGTGTTTTTTTTTTAACAAGACTTTATGGCAGAATAAATGGCTAAAGACCTGGATTTAAGGCTGCCAAGTGCTGGATTGCGAGTGGAGAGCAGAGCACACAGCACGGGGAGTATTCATTTGCAGGCACAGGGACAGCAGTGGCATTTGCTTTGGGAGATGGAAGGCCCTGTTCTGAGCTGTAATTTACTGCTTGTGTCAACACGATGGTCGACCACTCGTGACCCTTGTGTAACTGCTGTTATCATTTCATTCACAGCTGAGGTTTAGGAGGGACATTGTTTCAGCACCACGGACAAAGTACCCCACCAAACTTCAACGTCATTTACATCCTTATTTTTATTAGATAATTTCTATGAGTGCGTTTACAAGGGCTCGAATTTCCCGGTTATTATCGGGAGTTTTTAATATTCCGGTTTTGTCTTTGATCATATACACGCAGTTTCCGGATTATAAAAACCCGAAAATAACAGTTTCCCGATTTTGAGAAACCCAGATTTTCTGGCTGCGATTATCCATCAGTAATCGGGATACAAGTTCATGTATACACTATTTTACGGTTTTAAGAAACCGTTTGTTTAATCGTAAACAAACATGGCGGCGGTGACTCCGAAAAGCTCCCCGTTTCTGGAGACAAGAGGAGACGGAGTTTTATATTTTTAACCATGAAAGAACTAAAAGTAGTGAATATTTAAAATGGAAAGAAGCATCTAATGTGGATTTATGCGAAACGGTCAGCGACTGTTTCAAGGCGGCTAGTTTTCCTCCGGACGCAGAGAGGAGTCGACCACAACAGAGACGGATAAAGTTTTTCATCCACTAAATATCGGTGAACTCCATCAGCTCCACTCTCTCACACCAGCCCCAGCTTCAAACCTTCTCCCAGAGCTCCCTGATCAGCATTGGTGATAAAGACAGACCCAGGACGGGTAAAGGTCAGGAATTATCCACAATCTGCCGTCACTGCCGTACCTCAGGATCTAGAGGACGAGCAAAATATTGAGCCCAAAGTGGGCATTTAAAAGAACAAGCCCCGCAATAAGCCACACATTTATGCTTTTAATATTTTCACCGTATTGTGCGCCTGTACGGACAGAGCTTAAATTCGAAAAGCCGGGTTTCCTTATTTAATCATGTAAACAAGGAATTTGAGTTTCCCCGATTTCTCAGTGTCATATAAACATCATATCCCGAAAACTGCCAAAACCGGAATATAGCTAATAACCGGGAATTTCGAGCTCTATGTAGTAGCATTCCGACTGTCTGCGTTTTAAGCTTAAGTGCTACAAAACACTACTTCTCCCCAATAAAAAAAAAAAAAATAACATCCAATTTTATTTAATTTACCGAGTGAAATTTTGTTTCAAATTGAACTTCTCAAATCAAATCTCGAGTGTTCTGGATGCCCATCTTAATAATGGCTTAAATACAGCATCAAAGCGGCTGAAAGGTGTGTTGCACAGTTTGTAATAACATTCGGAAGTTTGGCATTTTGGGAGTTGTTGGGTCACTTTCTTTGACTGCATTGATATTGTGCAGACTCATGCTGAAGCTTGTTATGGCCATTGACTTGGTTTTCTATTCGATCAATAAATGCAGCCTGAGATGGGACCTGAATCACAGTGACTGATGTGTGCCCAGGCTTAATGAGCCGTGTCTGTAAGGGTCTCCCGGGGCACTCGGTATGTCACAGCTGCACTAATCTGGGGTTAAATCTTTACAGAGCTGGCACCTGTTCTTTAATCACTCCAGCAATGTGTTCTCTTCTAAAATTACATCACACATCTGCAGAACTGCAGAAACATGTGAGCGGCACGGTGGTACAGCGGTTAGCGCTCGTGCTTCACAGCTAGAAGGTCCTGGGTTCGATCCCGAGGTGGGAGTTTGCATGTTCTACCCCCCTTCAGGATAGGTTTCCTCTACTACTAAAAACATGTACATTGGTGGTGGTCAGAGGGGCCGATGGCACAGACTGGTAGCCTCGCTGCCATTAGTCTACCCCAGGGCAGTTGTGGCTACAATAGTAGCTTACCACCAGTGTATGGCATGAATGAATAATGACGACAGTGTAACGCTTTGAGAAACTTGGTAATAAAGGCTTATAAAGTGCAATACAAGTGTAAGTCATTATTATAAGCCATGAACTTGCATTGTGGTTCTATAGAAAGGTAAGTTGTCAAAAAGATTTTCAAAATGTTAAATACTTGAATTAGCATTGATATTGAGGTACTTGGATGATATAGCGCGTTAGCATTCTGAACACTTAACCATAGTGAGCCATCAGCTAACAGTTCAGTGCATTAAAGTTTTTTGAATAGCTAATGTGACTCAATGGACAATTCTATTTTCTTGCAACAAACATGGGAGATTTTGCCAATAGTGTTTGATTACGAGACATTTGTAATGGCAGTTTTTAGAGTTAATTAAACTAAAACCAGTCGCAGCAAATACACAAACTAACCTACTACCGTGTCTTGCTCTAAATGGCCTGCCCTCTAAACATCACAAAAGGAGATGTTTGCATGATCATCCGAGGCGCCAACTGGGCGCCGGATTTACATCTGAGCAGTACCACCCCCATCCCCATGCTTTCATGTGTTGTCTATATAGGGGAGTGACATAGCTGCCCCCGGCAGAGCTCACCATGGATTTCTGTGTGTCGACTCCCCGCACGTGTGTAAAATAAACGTACATCTTTTGATAAGACAAATATCTTTCCAGCCTTTTTCCTTTATTGTGGTAAGAAATTCCACGACACATTCAATCCTGATTTCGAGAAAGATATTATTTTACTTTGGCTATAGATGTTTTAATAATAATAATAATGTACTCAACTTGTACTGCGCTTTACAAAGCGCTACAATGTCATCATTATTCATTCACGCCATACTCGGTGGTGGTAAGCTACTGTTGGAACCACAGCTGCCCTGGGGTAGACTGACAGAAGCGAGGCAACCTGTGTCATCGGCCCCTACCACCACCACTAACCAGTCACTACATTCACCCCAGGCTTCCTGGTGTTCCTAAAGGGTCTCCCATCCAAGTACCAACCAGGCCCTTCCCTGCTTAGCTTCCAAGGTCTGATGGGATCAGGCAAAGGCGGTATGGCTATTGGCTATGTTTTTGATGTTTACAAAGAAACTTGGGGCAAGCATGGACTGCATTTTAGAGCCCCAAAAAAGGGACCTTGGCCAATAAGCTCGACCATAAATTTGACACTTGCAAGTAAATGCATGCGATTGGTCAGTAGGAAACATAGGAATTACTGTCCATGGCTGCGAGCTTTATAAGAAACTTGAAAATTATCCTCACAGTATATTTGACGGTGCACTATGAAAGTTTTAATGTGAAAAAAATATATATTGCATAATTGATCTATTTGTAACCCAATGGCTGCATGGGTGGTTAGCGTGACACCTTTATTTTCTATCACAGTGGCCTCTACAACAATCCAGGATCAATTGCTCCTGGAGCAACATACTCATAAAATAGTTTTTATTTTTAACAAACATTTCCAAAATGCACATTTAATGTGCTGTAATTTGAAAGTGTGGTTAGTGGGTAGCAGCATGACCAATGAAATATGTTATTCGAAGGTGCAACTAGACATGTTAGAAAATATCTTGTCTCAGTGCACAAACTAATCAGCAGTGAGCAGAGGAATTACAGATAAAGGTCATTCAGCGGTAATTCCACACAGAGCATCATGTTTTTAGTGCAAACTGACTCATAGCCCCATGTAACTGCGGTGACATTTAAATGTGAGCTTGTCTTACCTGTCTCAGATGTGTACCTTACCCCTGCCAATTACAGCCGCTTCTTTGCCCTTTGGCCAGAGATCTGCGGTGTTTAGGGAATGTCACAGTCTGCCCTTTACCGAGCCCATCCAAGAGGGATGCCATTTCAAACAGTACATCTACAAAGGAGTCCATCTCTTTATTCTACAGTCAAGTATGTTTATTAAGTCAAGAACGCACAAACTCACGACGGCTCAGATGAAGAGATGGGGATAACATTTTCAGGAGGGTGGGAGAGGACACGGTGGGGAATTTCTGTTCCTAACTTTAAGCCTCTATTTTTATAAAGACAGTATGAAGGTGGATCAGACCATTTCTACATAGAAATATAATGAATGTTATACAAACATCTGTCAATCACTGTTTTCCCACTGTGTACAAGAAGGTATCTACAAAGGAAGAGCCTTGTCACTGTGACTGTACAGGATTGAAAGTTCATTAAAAAGCACCTTGCTGATAATTGAGTGACCATCGACTTAATTCAATGCATCTTCCATCTTGTTTTATTATGTTTTCTATCAAAATGTCAACTCTAATCAGGCAATCCCATGCCTTTTCTTAACACTCTAAATGTCACATCCATGCATGTAGTGTTTTTCATTGCTCATTATGTTGACGCTTCTATGACCAGGAACGCTCTAAACTAAGCACATGCGTAACTTTAATTTAGAATTATTGGTGTTGAGCCCAGGTAGCTGTAACATTTTAAAACACAATAGAGCTATAAAGAAGTCATTACCCTTTTTATTGAGAACGGATGTGTGTAGTTTCTTGGCAATGTACTACAGGCTTTTAGAGCTTTGAGTGTCCTAATGTGCAGCAGAGGGGTAAAACAGAACTGATAAATCATTCTATTCTCTGTACGGGAATGAGTAATACGCACATTACCGGCACCATCCGTCATGCAACTGACTTGGCAATTAATAACTTACACTCTATAAATTTAACATAAAAATATGTATTATGGCATTTTTTCACCAAAAGTTCAGTGTTCCAAACAAGCAGGTTTTTTCTTCTTCTTTTTAGACTAAAAAATGGGAAAAGAATGAGAAAATGTACAACTGCACTCCAGCTGTCCTCGGAGACTTACGGACTTGTGGAGTAGAAATCTCTACTTGGAAACTCGGGTAGTATTTATCACAACGAGTTAGAAAATCGAATGTTTTGTGTGATAGAAGAACAACACTTTGATTCTAAACCGAAGCCTCAAAGTTCCAAACCGAGTGTCAGAGCAAACAATAACTAATCACTCATAGTGGACACTCATTTGGCTTCTGTTGCTGTGGAGTGCATGCACTTTGTGATGACAGAGAAAGAGAGGAGTGTCGAAGGGCATGAGTACAGGATATGATGACCACACGTGTTCCAGATTGTGACATCATATACAATCATTATTTCTACGGAATATGGCAGGAAAAGAAGAGACAGCTCAACTGCGACAGACTTTGATCAATGGTTATCTGAAATAATAAATAATGTAATATAATGGGTTCGGATGAGTAAAAAGTCATGTCATGTTAAAACTGGGGGATATTCGAGGTCTGGTGATTTTTCTTTGGAAACCTAGGCGATTTTGAGTTTGTCTAGGATATAAAGACAAGAGTTTTCATTTAATGCTAATATAAGTTAAGATCTCAATGTTAATTAACGCCAAACAAACAAAATCTGCAGATTAACCGCTCATCACAGGCTGCAGGAAGCTTCTTTGTTGTCAACGCAAATGTAGCTATAAAGTAAGTCTTGTGTAGAAGAAACGTATTTGCACCAATCAACTTTCTCACAAATCACTAAGAAACCAAGTAATTTCCTTATTAGAATTCAATCAATTACAATTCAATGCCATGAAATGAGTAGACAAGAGTAAGGCAAGTCTCAAACTTCAGATTAAACTAGTAGCATCATCTTTAGTCTAAATAACCCGGACGCGAATTAATGGTGCCGACATCTAGCACTCAATTTCAATTTCGCTATTCATTTCTGATTACAACCATTGTGTGATGACGGAGCTGACACTGGGCTGCTGCCAATTCGAGCTTGAGATTCTATAAAATAACATAAAAAAGATTTTAATCATTCAACATTTGTGATGAACTGTCGAAGGCATTGGCGGCATAAACTACAAGCCAAATAATTTATCATGACGGCAGGTAGACTAAACTTAGCATAAAACTTTCGAAAAAAGCTTCCTCCAAGTAAATCTATGCCACCTTTAAGCTCCAGCATGAATAACAGTGAAGTGCTAAATTGCTTTTGGCTTTAGCAGAATTTCTAGGTCAGTCATTTTAGCGGGGATATAATTTGCAGAACTCCTCACAGATTTAAGCAGAGAAGGGCCCAGTGCCTGCAGCTACAGTTACTTACATTCACCATTCTGACTGAGGAGCAAGCCAAAATGCTCTCCCTCGGTCAGAAAGACTCGGCTTGTCAATTCAAGCATAACCAATCGCACTGGCGGCTAACCTGTGCAATTACGCTCAACTGTATGCTACACATTATAGCGCCGAAGTCAATGAGAATGCTTAGAACAGGGCGCTAATCTGAAGGGGTTTTTGGTTGTTTTTTTATGCATCATCATTTTTTTATTTAGTTCTGCACTGTCTGCATTTTTAGCAGTCTCAAATGTAGAAGATAAGCGCGAGTATCTTAAGTCGGTGGTTCGCTCTGATGCCTCACAAAGCTGTACACACATACAAAACTTTAGATTTATAAAACATCAGTATGGGAGAAAAATTTGGGAGAGCTAGAGACGAGTTAGGCTAACAGTTTAAGCCATTTCCTTTTCAGTGGAGACGTAGGGACATATTGGACGCGTCTTAATCTTCCACTTGTTTATTTGTTTATGCAAAGAGATTGACAAAGGCGTATTAGTTGGCAGCATCAGCCTTTGCATGGTCACATCTGAAACCTTGTGTAAACCGCTTCAATGCCGTTAGTTCTGATTAACACCTGCTGAAAGCACTTGGCAGATCTCATGGATACGCTTCACTCTTCCCCTGCGTTTTAGCAGGGGAAGAGTGTCCATTAAGATGCATTATCTGAGCAGTAGGCGCTGAGCTCTCAGACGCCGTAATCAGCTCACCTCTCTGCAAGCGAGGAACCGGGTTGCCTAAAAGTGCCATGTGAAGCTTTCTGATGAATCAAATAATAGCGCAATAAAATGACAAGAACGGGGAGATAGTCTATTGCATTAGTCACAAAGGAAAACTTATGAGAATGATTCAACTTGGTCACAGTAAGTAATAGGCAAGAAGCACATTTGTTTTAGATTATTTAAAGCATAACATACTATTAAAGTTCCTTGACAATACTCAAAGAAACTAAATGTCTTGCAATGAGAATGAATCAGTTACCAGAGTTGGTTAGAGGTTAGTTTTTGAACATTGGGTGGTGGTGTGGTACCATTATTAAACCCCTCCCACTAGACCGGTGCATATTCAGTAGGGCTGGGCAATTAATAAAATTTGTATCTAATCGTGATTTTAATAAAGGTCGATCACGATAATCGCGTGATGCGTTTTAATTGAGGATAATTGGCCAGTCCTGTCGCATTCTGGAAAAAAATATGGACAGTGTAACGCTGCAGCGCCTGTCAGGTCAATCCCAGGGATACTTGGCCTAAACAGACAGGAAGCACGGGAGGGCACATGCGGCAGGTACGCGGGGAGCTGGAGGAACAGGACGCGCGCACTGGGATGAAGAGTTTATACCTTCAAGGAGGAAAACTATCATTGCTATTTGGACCATGTGGATTTGTTTTGAGGCTGCAGTGGTGGATTAGCTGGACTTCTAACAGTAAATTGTACGTTTGATCGTCTTTTTTACTAATAAATGCGTTGTTCACGCGTATTTCTTCATGTACATAGTTGTTAGCCTTCACTCTGTGAAGTTGTGGCCTTTTAAGGCCCCGCGGTCAAACAAACGCGCGTTGTCTGCTTCTGACATTCTTCAAAACATTAAAAATAAATTCCATAATCGCCCAGCCCTAATATTTACCTTGCTGCCAAACAAATATCTTGCAAACAAAAAATTACAAATCATTTTACACGGGGTCCTCACAAAGCTAGACCGGGCCCTGACAGTTGCCTTTACAAACTTGATGCTTTGCGAAGCTTCACTTTAGCCATGACTTTACTATAATAGAACTGTTCACACAATCTGCTCACCTCTCTATCCATGCTGTCCAGGTCCTCCTTGCAAAGCATGTACAGGGGCATTGTTTCAGACATACTGGGCTGCCGTTCACGACGAGACGGCCCCGGTTCTTCGTTGTCTGGGCTCAAACCTGACGCGTCTTCAGCCTGATTCTGTGTACTTCCCCTGAGGAACACAATCACAAGTCATCATTCATCATAGCGTTGGGTGACTGTTGTAGCCACACTACATTGGCCAGGCATCCTGGTGTTACCAAACGGTCTCCCATCCAGGTACCGACCAGGCCCTTCCATGCATAGCTTCCAAGGTCTGACGGGATTGGGCAGCATGGCATGGCTATTGGGCAGCATGGCTATTGCAGTATTTCAATTGAGCTAATAAAAATAAAAACCCTGAGGTGGGGTCTGTTCTTCTTGGCACATTTATACAGCAGGACCTTCTTCAGAGAGGGAGACAGAGCGCTAAAAAAAAAAAAAAAAACACCTCAATTTTTAAATCGAATCGATTTAAAAGCCCTAACTCATCATGTTGAATCGAGCTAAATACGCTCCTGGAATCTTTGCCACAGCGGAATCTGTTAATGACTTCTTACGGCAGGGCTTGAATGAACAACTCTTGAAACTGCACTTTACCACTAATCCATAAGCAATGATTTTATGCTTCTGCTTTAATTACATTAAGAGGCAGTTGTAATTATTTTTTAACTTTTGAGACATATTGTGAAATTACAGCTTCTTGACTTTATGTCTTCCACAAATCTTAGTTTTCACATAAAATGATGACATGACGAAGCAAAGCAGCGCTGACCACCCTTGTGCTGATCTAGATTCTAAACTCTGGATGAGTAACTATGAATATATTTGTGCAGGATGTACAGTAGAAGGAGACAGTGAGCCTGTTGTTGATTATTTTTGCTGCATTTGCAATGAATGTACTCTATGGTGACAAAAGAAAAACTATTAGTATTATTGCAAAAAAAATAAGTAGATACATGAGCTTTAAGAAATCTACCAAGAAACATTAAATTATTAAGACACAATAACTCTTTAAACAAATTGGATCTCATTCTCATTGCAGGTCACATAGGAGGTTGAAGCAAATTAATCTGAATGTGGTAGAAAAAAAGAATTAAAAAAGTGATACGCAATCCTAATTACATTTACAAAACCTGATAAGATTGGAAGAACTGCATTTTTAATTATTCATCAAATTAGGAACATTGTGGTACCAAAAACACAATTTAGAGAGTAAAAAGTTGTTAAAAGTCTGGATTATGGCTCTATTAGAAAACATTTAAATACAGTACAGCTCTGGCTCCATCAGTCACAGAAATGCATAAAGACCACTGCGCCCTATTACCCAGCATCCCGAAATCTGAACTAAAGTATTTTAACATCACTGCGGTATTCATACAACTCTATTTGTTGTAAAGTTCACATGTTGAAGCCTGACACTGGGAATGTTCTTTCTTTTTAAATATGAAATAATAAAAGATAAATATGATTTTAGTATCAGCTTGCAATAAAAAAAGAAAAATAGGAGTTCTTAAAAGAGGCCAAACTACCACGCAGATCTTTATTTCAAGATATATCAGTTACCTGAGAGTAGACGGTCCGGACGTTGAGGCCTGGAGGTAGGATGAAGGCCGCGCCGCTGGGGGACCTCTGCGTATCAGTTTCCCCGTGACCGGGTCGTAGGTGCGGATCTCGGGGGGTGGGAGTGGCGCTCTGGCCTGGACAGGGATGGGTTTAAAGATCGGCTGATTGACAGAGACATGTCCATCTGGGAACGCTGCTGGACTATTACTCCTAGAGAGAGAAAGAGGGTCGTGGTCATTTTTGTTCTCCGGTGAAATAAGCCTTATGCTCAAAATGGGAATTCTTTGTACAGATTGTTCCGGTGTTTAATTTACCGTGGCATCCTGGTGTAGTCTTCCTTCAGAGGGTAGAGCACCTCCTCCACTCTCTCCCAGCGCTCCAGACAGCTCCACAGCCAATCAGGGTTCACCACATGGAGGTGTTTACAGTCCTGTGCCTGCCGGACCTTCTCTGTGCCTGGGAGACAAACGGCACTTGAGTATTTTATCACTGCTGCCAGGTGGAAGGCAACTGTACTATTTTTAGTTACTTGAAATAACTGTTTAGATGAAATATACATTTTGCAGCTCTAAAAACAGACGTACATTATGACAACCTACACCGTGACTTTTTCCTCCCCAACTTTATTTCTTTTTCAGGGTGAGAGCTGATATCTACTAAGCAAAAATAGCACATTTCCTGATTGTTGATTAGTATGCATTGACCCTGAAATAAATGAACAAATTACAGGCAAAAGTTTAGGAAAAAAATTCCCTGGTCAATTTTCTGTTTACATTTCTACTTGTGTGGGCATTATAGCATCGTTTACAGAAGCCTCTGTCCTTACTTTTATGCCAGCTTGATAGTTCTCAAAAACCCACACAGGGTAGCTTTGTTTGGGCCAGTCCACTGGGAGTAGCCTTTCTGCTTGAACAAGTTTCATTGATGTCCAACTCAATGACACCATTCGGAATCTCTTGGCTCATTAGCCTTGGGTATGAGATGCGCACTGGCTCACGATGCTGGCTGAGAGTAGTCAGTGTTGACTCATGCCTGCATATTGTTCTGTTTAATACTTTGAAACGGTTATTTTTGTTTCTGCAGTGTGTCCCACCTGAGTTTAAAGCAGAAAGTACAGTACAGTACAGTTTATTATAGAAGCCAGGTGAATGTGAAAGAATGAAACCTTTCAAATTTGCTGGATTTCTACATTAGCAAATACGGCAGTGCAATTGAACCATATTTAAGAAAAATGTGTGCAAATCTTTTAAATATATGACCAATTTATGTGCAGATTAATTGGCTGGTCTTCAGCCCCCTGTGGTAGTAGTAGTTCACTGTTTGGGCTGGAGTTTATTAAGTGGAGTGGAAGGTAATTATTTGTTGCTTAACTTAAGCTGAAGTTTGTTCAGGTGAAAATATTAAACCATTAGTAACATATTCAAGATCGCTCAATGCAAGGGGAAAAAAGTAATTTACTTTGAAGAGTGAAATTGATTGGGATGTATTGCATTTAGCATTTGTGTGGTTATACTAAAAAGAGTGCTAGGGCTACTCGATTATAGAAAAAAAACTATGCAAGATATATAAAGTAAGTCCATATTCTAAAACTATGCTCACGTTTCTAAACTAATCCTCTATTAAGAGGTCTGTCATACCTGCCCCCTGCTGGCCAGCTCTCACACCTGCCCAAGCAAACCAAGAGAGCAGCCTGACGACATCATCATACAGCACTGTTTGTTTATGTGGGACCCATCGCTGTAAATAATAGAGGGACGGAGGGTCTCATTCAGCCCCATTCATAGTAATGATCCCGAGTGGTCTGTGAAATTAACATCGCCTGGGCAAAGGATATATAGGCTTCTAAACAGCTGTTCTCCTTTCAGCAAAAGGTGAGCACTTATCTCAACAGCTACGTATAAAAATCATTCATACAACAGTTAGATCACGTTGCACTGGTAGTTCAGCGGATCAGACGCACTCAAACAAACCGCGCAGGACAGACTCACTGGGCTTTGGATGGACAAGCGGGAAGGCATCCTTAATAAGTTCTCTCGATTATTACACTAAACGATTACAAAAATGGCATAATCGCAATCATATTAGAATTTTCCAACAATTGCACAGCCATATTATGCGCTGAAAATGTACAGTGCATTATTAACTCGAAACATTTTGCCAATAATGGACTGATACATTTTTACATTGAGGAGGGGATAGGGTTATATAAATTGTAACAAAACAACAAAATAACGACTTCTAGTCTTAATTTTGAAGAATCCAAGCACAGAGGCTTTCGGAATAAAAGGGGTTTCTTGGGTGAAGCCTCTGATTCCGGTACATTTTTCTGAATCACTGTGATTGCCATGTCTGCCTCACAGTGGGGCAGAGGCTCAACACCCCTTCATGGAGGAAACTTTTGGTGTTAATACAAAGAACTTGGAAGTATTCTCTCATTATTTTGTTTACTTCAACACATTTTTGTAGGGTTTAGAAAAAGCCCCAAATTGACAAAGAGACAAAAATCAGATAGACTATTACAACTTATGGATAATCATCGGTCAATAGAGCTTGGGGATTGTGTCCTCAAAACAGCTAAATGTCTATAGTAATGTGAAATAGGTTACATACAGGAAAACATTCCATCTCAAACTAGGTCTTTATAAACTACTCATTTTGAAGCCTGTTTGTACATTTTCACACAAAATCACATACCTGCCCTTGCTGCTATGAGATGCGTTGTCCGATGTGGATCCTGAGCTTTGAAGATGAGGCTCTTGCCGATGTTTGCCCCCAGTGCTTTGGCGTGGTAATACTCCCTAGTCCTCTCCATGGGGTAGTTAGTCGGGTACAGCCCACTGAACACCACCGTCGCGCCTTCCAACGTCTTGCCTTTCAGCTCGGGCACGATCCTGCGAATATCTGGCATTTCCACAGCTTCCTTTTTCAGGTAGCGGTCGTAACGGGCAAAGTACTCGGCGTGTATCCTCTCTAGCACCTCCTCTAGGTAAATCAAGTGATCGTCCTGGTCAGTGTCCTCGTCTTCCTCGTCGTCCTCCATGTCCTGATCTAAAGGCTCCTCTCCCGTCGTAACTCCAGACTGTTCGCTGTTTTGGGATTCCGTTTCCGGTTTATCCGAGCAGCCGTTCCCGAAGCCGGTGTCCGAGAGCTCCGCGACTTCCGAACTATTCTCCGCTTTATTGTCAGCTTTGTCGTCTTGATCTGATTTAGATTCCTTCTCTTGTGCTGCTTTGCCTTCACTGTCACTTTTAGAAGGTTTGTCTGATATTGAGTCACTATCGCTGTCACTGGAAAGGTCAAAATCTAGGTTATTTGTTTTGTGGACGGCTGCGGACGAGTTTGGGTCTTTAGAGACAAGTGTCCTTTCATCGTTTTCGTTGTTCGTTTTACTGGTCGACTCCATCTCAGACTCTTTACTGTGATCTTCGGGTCCCGAAGAATGCGTCCGTTCATTTGTGGACGTTCCCTGAGTTGAGCTTGCAGATTGGTCCTCTCTGTGATCGTTTAACGTTTTACTGGGGCCATTGTTTTGCTCCTCCGATGGTCCTGACGGCTCGGCCCTCTCGACCAGCCGGCTTAACTGGGCGCCTGTCACAGACAAGACAGAAGACAGGAAGTCATCTCTTGAACAGACACAGAACACAAATAGCCACAAATGCCCAACATGCCCAAGCAAACAAAAGTTCGTCTGAGGCGTAGTGTCCTGCTGGAGTTTCACATTCTCATCTTCTCTTCCTCCCCTTACATCGTGCTAAAGCCTCCTGTGCCTCATTCAGCATTTAGGCTACATCCTTTTTTAAGAGGGTACATTTTTATCATCAAAAGCAAGGACACTAGGGGAAACCTTTGAGCAAAGAAAAATTTACAAATTCTGCGTTGTGTCCGTGTTTAAGACCATCATTTTTGTATTTTTTTACTAACTTACTTAACAATAAAATTGTTGCATAATACTGATATTTTCAAATAAATATATATTAAATGCAAGTTTAAATCCAAATTAATGCTTTTTATGATATTCATGGCCTTAATTTTGGCACAATTCATTTAATGAAAAAAGCACGTGTGTGGCGGAGCTTAGCAGCACCTCTTGGTGCACATCACTTTTCTGGTTAAAAAATCGAATGAAAATAACTAATAAAATTACCAGCAGCTATTAGTTAGTGTGTAAAATAAAGCAGAACCCATTAGGTCAAAGGATGAGTCACTCAGTCAGCATAAAACAGAGACAACTATTCAGTTTTCCAATTTGCTGAACTCTGACCAATTATACCAAATTACATTAAATGGACTGGTGTAATGAGACTTAAATGCTGGTTTCTGCTGCGCTCAGTGTCCTAAAGATAACACGGACACTTTAAATAACAGTCATTTGAAGAGCTATACAGTTAGTATTAAACGGCGCAGCGGGTGTTTGCTAATTGATGGCAGTAATTTTGAGTGGGTAGGCCAGGGACATACTGTCTGTCTCCCAACATGCTCTAATGATGGAGCACTGAGAGATATTCCTGAATGAGAGGTCTTTCACTCCAGGCAGCAGGCCAAAGGTGGTAATCACACCACCTCCTCAGATACATCTTATTTGGACATTTACACTTCTTTGAAAATAGAGGTGCACCGACTTTGTATAAATGTTTTATACAAAATATATACTATGCCAAGACCAGGTCTGGAATCTTTTCCAAGTCATATCCACAGATAAATGATGTACTGTATACAGTTAAAAATATTGCTAACATAATTAACTAAGTTTGAAAAGTCCACTAAAAGAAGTATAAGGAGCAGTGCTTCAGAATAAACATAAAATATACTTCATTTCTAAAACGCTCATTCTCTGGATTTAGAGATATAACATTATGAATTAATTCATCACAAACCGACAGAGATACAAAGAAAGCCATCTCTAGTTGGAGAAAGGCCAGAGTTCGATAGTTGTCTTGAGTTTTTGGAGCTGCTTGTAAGTGAGAGGTGATAGAAACACTTTGTTTGCCTGACACTGGCCTAAAATATTTCTAAGAAAGGCTACAGAATTGTACAATGAAATCTCAAACAAAACATGATAATGTTGTTTTCCACCTGGAAGCCTTTAAAAGCCAGTAAAAAAATAGAAAACATTTGACTCAACCATCAAGTGCATATCCTATATAAATTTAAGCAGCACATTGCTTTGAAATAATATGATGGATTTATTTGTGTGGAAGCATAGTCATTAATGTTTGCATAATGTACCTTTCCGGGCCATCTGAGCTTCACGTGACCCTGGCGGAGCGTTGATGTCCCCTGTGCCCTGGAAGTAGGTGTACTTCTTCACAGTGATGAGGTTAGGCGCAAACTTCCACACATCCTCACGGTCGTCAATGATGCACACCATTGAGTCGCCGCAAGGGAAGAGATTTCTGTACATAGAAAAGAAATAGGTTGAGTCGAGGTGAAAAGGCCCAAATCTGACAGTCCAGAGAGAAGTTCTGTGCATTTAGTTCAAATAATGCAGATTTGGATTCTCTCTCCAGAACTCAGTCCTATAGGCCCAGCCTTTTGAACTCAACCTAAAGAGAAGTCTTGCACTGAAACCATTATTCTTTTTTCCAAGAGATGTCAGATGTATCCATTCACACCATGCAGACAGACAGCTCCTTCTGTGCTCTGAGATGAGAGAGACAGAGACAGATTGCCCGCAGTACAAACAGTTAGAGAAGCAAAGGAATTATTGGGATGGATTCTGAGCTGCCAACAGGCGGTGCAGCTTATATGATCAAATGTGCCAACAGTCCCTTAAAAAAACTCCCGGGAAAATATAATGAGGACGAGTTTTGATATAAGGAGCAGTGATGTCTCTTTTAGTGTGGAAACAATATGCGTTTGACAAGAGAAATATCAGATACGTTGAGATAGAAGGGAATTCTCACCGAAGATTCCCAGTCTTGGAGAAAGGGTCGATGCACTCATCTCTGGACAGGATTCGATGAGAGAACAGCTTCTTTTCAGGATCCAGGAATCCTAAATGGCAGCAATTGTTACAGCATTGCTAGACCCTTGTAATGCATAGGTTTTTTTTGTTAGGATGGGCAAGAAGTTTTATTATTTAAAGAATGCGAAGATCAATTAAATAATGATGAGTAGTACCGTCTAGCAGCAATATTTGCAAATTAGATGCATTATCTAATTACTCTTATTAATTAAGAGCAAATTGTGAATTGCTAATTTTCCTTGCGAGAAATAGTGAGTAAGCAATATGTCAAAAGCACAGTGTGATCACTTTGCCACCTTGGTATTTTAGATTTGGTTATTTGAACGAAAATGTTATGTTGGTAAAGAGGATGATTATGTTGCTATTGGCTTGAGAAGATGAACATGTTCTGAGTGACTGTTAGAGGTGGGCAATATAGCGTCAACAAAAAGTTTATACCAACATTTTGGTAATTGGAAGATGTGCATACTATATACTACAGTACTGAGTAGATCTCCAATGTCAGAAAACTAACAAAAAGCTAAGAAATACTGTACTGTTTACTCATGAGTAAAAAAGGCTTTATTTCTGCAGTGTTGTAGTTTATTGAAGATAACTATAGTTTAGAGAAATGTTTGCCGGAACATTTTTGGATATACAATACATTTTTGGATATACAACACAATATTGATTTATCTTATATGAGATATATACATCTTCATGTTTGAGAAAAATATTTCTATCCTTTGCTTGACTTTACAGTTGCTCTCAGATTGTTTGTTTGCACCAAACATTCTCAGCTCTCTTATCCAGTTTAGGCTATTAATAATGTTACAGTTCTTCACTAATCCCCAAAACAAAGCTTCAAATCAATATTACAAACATCACCGTGTCCTAAACTTCTAAGAGCAAACTTTATCCATTTGGGTCAGAGTCTCGCAGTAAAGTAGCGAGAGATGCCTTACACAGGGTTTTTTAAACCAGTACAGAAGAAAATGTCAATAGTTGGACCGCCGCCCTGAAACCAGCCGACCTCCCAGATGGAGGCCAAGTAGTAAAATCCAATTCAGAACGCATTAAACATTTATCACTTTCTATGGAGGCAGGACTGTGCTGGGCTGGGACTGCCCTGGTAATATACAGTGAGAATGAGTGTGGAATACAAAAAGACTAGATCATCTAGATTAATGTTCTGTTCTGCATTTCCCAACTTATATTTAGCTGCTTTATATTATTTGGATCAAAACTTTTTTTTTTTTTACTTTACTTACAAAGCATTAAGAAAATACAAAACTAAAACTACAGTGTTGCAGTATTAGCAACGCAATCCTACAAGTAAACGCCACCCCCTGATGGACATCGATAGGAAGTACATGTAAGTGGAATTGCACTGGACCTGACCTTTTTAAAGCTCTGTATTAGAAGCACTCAGACAGTGCAGTATTCCACCATTTATATAAAATTGGATCTGTTAAAATTGACCTTTTTTTTAGAAAATAAAACTCTGACATAACTTTTTTGCTTTGATTTACGTGTCACTGTGTGGCACGGCACTAGCACTGCCTCCTGCCGAAGGAGCCCCCAGCGCATCGTGAGAGCAGCGGAGATGATCTGCGGAGCCCCTCTCCCCACCATTAAGGACATGTACTCCACCCGTCTCGCCCGCAAAGCCGTCAGAATCACCAGGGACCCTACGCACCCATCACACAGTCTCTTCAAGGTAAAGCCTTCAGGGAGGAGACTGCGGAATCTACGGCCCAGGACCAGTCGACTGAAGAACAGTTTCATACACAAGGCCATCGGGAAGCTGAACTCCCTTGCCCTCCCTACCACCCCTCTTCCCCCGCCCCCTGCTCCACAATCAAGGATGAGAGAATCATTCACATGGTTTGACACATAAAAAATCTTGAATCTTGAAAACGGCTACAGTAGTAAACAAGCATTTTACCTGCGATGGTGTGTGCATAAAGCCGGCTCCCGAAAGTGAAGACGTGCAATTCGTAGAGTTTGGCAATTTTCTCCAAAAATTCCTTACAGTGTGGACGTAACCGGGTGTGCAGCATGGGTTCCCCACGTCCGAGCTGGAAGTGGAAAATGCCCTGAAGAAAAAAAAAAGGAGCGCAAATAAGAGACAGAGTTATGCTTTTCAGTTGTTGTAACAATGTGGTCGATCAAATCTGATTAGGATATTGACAATTTTCTTATATTTCAATCTTTCAAAAAGCTGTTTTGACTGTATCCGCTGTGTTAACTTCAGTACCTTATTGGACAGTCTGAGGCAGTGCTGTTCAGTGGTGTGGATTAATGTCTGGTCTAGATCCACCATAAGGACCAGCTTCTTGTTTCGGTGAAGTCTTTGCTGGTCTTCTCTCCCAAGCTGCTCCGCTTGCTGTTGGGGGTTGAAGGTCAAATTTGAGACGTACACATCGTCATAACAACACCTTAATTAGTTATTTGACTAGGGAGAAGTATTTTAAAACAGGCTGGATGCAGAGGACGCACATTGTCTTACCAAGCTCTTAAGATACTTCCATCCCATGACTCACCTCAGAGCTGACCATCAACTCAGGAACACTGTGCACCATGGAGACCGTTGCTGTGGAGATGGGAGCTTGCTGCTTCCCGTTTGCACTCTGCAGCCTGGCAAAGACAATGGACGCAAATGGTAATTGTTACGGGGGATTTTTTTTTCTTAGGAGACTAGAATCGGGCAACAAGGGAGGGAAGCAAGCAAAGATGTCAATGGTCATGGCAATCTGTAGCCAATCATTGCTGAATATAATAATATATAATGCACTTGGCCTAATAAAAGTGAAATTACTTCATAATGACATAAAAATTTACCTCAGCCAGATTTGTTGAAATTGTGGAGAATACAGATACAATAACCAAAACAAAACAAAATCTTCAGTCATCAAGAATAAAGCTTTCACTTATATGTAATTCAGAATGATAATGTTAAAATACACACTGTCAGAGTTGTCCTTATAAGTTCGTAAAACTCATAATTAAAGAATGACAGAAAATTATGGAAAATCGTTTAAGGTTTGCTGCCCTCTACTGGTATAAATGGTAACACGCAGAGGGTTAAAACAGTAAACAAACATAAACATAAACAGACATGCGTAAACTTACTGAGTCAGGTCCTGGCCACATTCAGCACACAAGCCTTTCATCACTATGGGATGACTACATTCTTCCACTTTGACGATGACACCACTGAAAAAAATACATAAAAATGAAATATTATTAACGTATCGCAGCGCAATGTTACCGTGCCAAGCTGTGCCACATTTAACAGGCTTGTTAATATTTTAGCTACTGGGTCCCATGGTTTAAATGTTGAATTTGGAAGTTGTGATGTGTAAGATAATTTTAACTACAAAGACCAAAAAGAGTCGATAGTTATATTATGAAGGCAGTCACATTAGCGAGGTTGTTTATTCTGATTGACTTGACAGTTGTAAACGCGTGACGCTATTAGCAAACAAGCTAACGCTACCTCGGCGCTGTTAGCTCAGCTCGGAGCTGTCTGTTGTTGAACCAAAACACATGTGCTATGTGCGCGGTGTACACGACCCCTTTGCACCGCGTGTGTCCGGGGAATCTGCACTTACCCCGGAGAAAGGACTTGTCCAACTTGACAGCACAGTTCCTTCACTACTCCTGCACGATCTGCCTTCACCTTCTTCTCCGGTAGCCTGGTACCCTCTGCGCTTCTCTCAGGGAGGATCGGTACAGCCAGGGCTAACACGGAGTCCACATTAATATGAGACCCAGGTTTGACTTTCCATTCCAGGATGCGCAGGGGAACAGCCCCGCTAGATAAACAGACCTGAGCCACCTGCACCACGGGGCCCTCCATCGCTGTTGCACCGCCACCGCCGCCTGACTCTGCAGGAGGCTCGTCCATCTGCTCCCGGAGCTCCAAGACACCAAGTACTTTTGAATTGTCCGGCTAAGTAAGTCCCACTAGAGCCCCCGAGGTCCGCTGCGTCTCAAAAATGTGCACGACATGGATCTGAGAGAAAATTAAACAAATGTGGAGCCCTCGGCTGCAGTTTCGCTCTTCCCGCCCGTAAACAGGAAAGCGCTCCACTGCGTCAACATAGCCAGCTTCCGGTGACGATCGCATCAGCACTGGCGATAAGAAATTACTTCAATGTAAATCCGTTCCTTAATATATACATAATTAGGAGAAGCCATTCATTCACAACCAACACCACGCTCATTATATTTGTTCTCCTTGAATTTAAAGTCAGAGCACATTTAATCTGCCGTTTGAAACACACTGACACATTGATCTCATCAGTCAGTTTATGAAAGGCACATTATTTGAAACGCACAGCACATGTTTTATGTTGAAGGGAATTGTAGTGGCAACATTTTAGAGAACTTAGCTGGATCATGATGTATTTGAAACACAATATGGGTTGAGCAATAACCCATAACATTTAATAACATTAAAGGGGAAAAAAAATACCGGCAAGAATGATCACAGATTATACTCCTCTGATGTCAGAGGGTTAAATTGTTTGGAGAAAGCAGACTAACAATGGACTCCAATCTCTGCCTGCACTTGCAGAAACAAAATCACTGTGTGTGCCTGTTGTAATATGATGTAAGGTCTTCCAAATAAATCTCATGTGGCACTGACTAATTACACCACAGAAGAGACTTCCAACCCCATGTTGTTGTGCAGCATCATTATGATGTAAAGATGATGTAAAGACATTGTGATTCACCCCCTTGAGGGACCCACTGTAGATTATTACAGACTGGGTTTTCAGTCGGTGAGAAAAGCAGCAGACAGAACATAGTAAATTACACAGTGAATCTGTGTCCGTGAGGAATCTTTGTTAACAAGGAATCGTTTTGGGGTGAGCCTAAAAGTAAAATTAAAACATTTACAGTGTCCAGGTGTCCAGCTCTAGACGTGATTCGCTGGTTTCAATGCCGTCCAATTTAATTTCAAGCACACTTTATTTTATGAATAAATATCTGCTTGGGTGAAGAACGAACCCGGAAAAAGGGAGACGTCCTCTCTTGCTTCCGTTTATGATTGGTCGGCCAGAGGAAGTGCAGCTGTAGTGTGTAGCCATTGAAGTAAATATAACTCAGTTACTTTACTAGACAGGGCACTTTTAACCAACCCTCACCGAGAAGACAGTGAAATTGAAGAGCTAAATATGTCAGAGGGTCCCTTCAGACTGGTATGTCATTTATTTTAATTATACGATTTTAGCATGTGTTAGCGAACAAGAAGAGTGTTTTGTTGTTGTCGTCACCTTCAGATAATGTTTGCTGATAACTTGATAAACAGCGAGGCGATTGAGGATAATAACACACCGGTTTACTAAATGGTGAATGGATCTGGTTGGTACTACGCTGTGGGCAATATCTACACACAGATGGCTTTTGTTTTTGTTTTTTTCACTTAAGGTTTATTATTGATTTTTACATTTTACAACAAACAACAAAAAGAACATTTACCGCCCAGTGTCAGTGGTCATAGTGTATCAAGTCCGTGTATAAAGTCAATGTTTCCCATCTCTCTTGGCAGATTTCTTGTTGTAGTCTTAAATTTTAAGTTAGTCTCTCCATGTTGTGAATTTTCTCTACAATGTCTCTCCAGTTGTTCAAGGTCGGGGGATCCTCTTTACACCATTTCCGTGTAATGGCCTTTTTTGATGCTGCCAGAAGGATTTTTTTTGTATCACTATTCGTCTTTATTTTGTATTTCCTTTCCTGTTAGACTTCTGAAGTACAGTACTGAGCATGTCTTTGGTAGTTTGTATCCAAGTATTTTCCCTGATTCTTCCCAGATACTATCCCAGTATTGGGATAATTGTGTGCACTGCCAAAAAATATGTGCATGACCCACATTCATGTTCACTGCACATCCTCCAGCAGGGCTGACATACTGATAAAGTCGCTTTCTTGATCTTTGGTGTTTTTTTTCCAACAAAATATTTACCAATTTCTAGAACTATACGTGGTTAGTTGAGTTTCACACATGTCATACCATTCGTCTTCACATATTCTACTGATAATTCTTTTTTTCCATTTATTTCTGATATATATAGAGTGTTGAAGTTTTTCTATTGGATACCAATCCCTAATACAGTTTAGATATCAACTAGATAGCTTGTTAATGTTGCTATTTATTAATCTAAAATCTGTTTTTAGTGTAATTACCATGAAAATAGGCTACCTCCCTAGCCTGGCATTTGCCATCCGTAAACTCCGGTCAATTATCTTTTCCCTACATGTACGTCTGGGTCTGACCTCTGTACAAAATGAGTACGAGGGTATGGTAAGACCAGGCTACTACCTCCCCAACTGCATCCTCTCTTTAGCTTTTGTGTGCTTTTCTTGACTCTTTATCAAAAATCTGCTATTTAGCTATCTATTTGTCCTACTATTACCCTCACAATTACACGTTTCATGAAGGTTGAAATTCACATTGAAACATGTCACATAAGAAACAATCTGAGGGCTTATATATATATATATATATATATATATATATATATATATATATATATATATAATGCTGTTACAAATTTTGCGGATGTCTTGGTGCACTTGATGTTTAAAAAAATATCTATATCCTGTAAGGAGTCTATAAAGGCTAATCTATCTACATGAAAACTCACAGGGACCAGTGCACTCATGTTTTGATAGTTACTTGTTGGTTTTAATGGTGTTTTTGTATGTGGAGAAGTGTCCAGGGCATGACTGACTGCTCACTGGTCCCTGACATCCCTATCTGGATCTCATTCATTAGAAGGGGAGACACTCTGTACCTTCGGAGCGAAACAAAAACCTCACTGGCCTGGTCTTTTTGGCCTTGAGGCGCGCACACACACACCAGCCTTCTATCGTTCCACCTTTACCAACAGGTTGCGTTCTGACGTTCTTGGATTGAATTTAGTTATATTTCATATTGAGCATAGAGGTCATTTCACTTTTTAAATACTCAGGTAAAAATAAATAATACACCTTAGTTATGTTTCGCTTACAGAGAAGACTATGACGTTTGTGCCAGTTTTTACTTGATGCGGATAACCTCAGTAGCACAGGTAGTTAACATTTACACAAACATGCACTTGAGTATGTTTGTGAAGTGATTAGTTTGAAGTAACCGTAAGCTTACACAAGTAAATCCTTTAGATACACATTCCACTACATTTTGCCTTTAAGTGACAAAAGCTTCATGTGTAATTGTCTAATAATTGTCCTGTACCTTAACTTAAGTCTTATTTCTTTTAAATCTGTCTGGTTTATTCTTTGAAAATATCAGAAATTATACATTAATGTATTAACCATAAACCAGGTACAAACATCTGCAATTTGACAGTTTAAAAGCATTGCCCTGTCCTCCACTTCAGTATTCAACTATTTCAGTCCCCTAAATATTAATGACAACATATCTGTGTCCAGACTAGCTGTTTTAGCTGATGACTCATTTTCTCTTTCAGATGCAACTGTGTCTACAACACGTGGCGCGACCCCACCGATGTCCTCGTCCTGGCCCGTTCCAGCAAACAGTCCGGTCCTTCAGTTCACTAAGGTACGTCTGTGTCCTGCCATTTTCAAATGCTTATTAACTTCAGCATATTTGCGTGGAACACAGTTTTCTTGCTTTTGGCTCTTTCGCGTTCTCATAGATAATTTTACAGGATTATTATGAAATAGACGATTATGACACACAGTTAAACAATTATTACTTGGGTTTTAACTATCAAAATGCAAACGGCACACCCTGGTTTATGGTGTCAATAATTACTGGTTCTAGCCAAACAAAAACTGGCACAAAGTTTGACATCTCCTCTTATTAGCACATTATAACTCTATGGTGTAAAAAAAAAAATGGCTGGATCACTGCAATCACTTACTAAAAAACTGCAATCACTTACTACAAATCTTACATTCCCCACTATTCACTGTAAATAATGATGAGTCCTTGCATTTCCTTGTCATTATGTATGAAACTTTCACTTGTATTTGTTTATGTATTTTTCTAACTCTAAATTAAAATAAAAGCAACTTCTTTTCTTGCTTAGCCAAAGCAGTGGTGGCTATAGCGTTTTTTCCCCTCTGTTTCAGGAAAGCTAAACGCAGAGGATTACTATGGAAGACGGTGATCGGCCTGTCTGTTGGAGTTTCCGCAGCGGTTGGTGCACAATATGCCCTGTCCGCACCCCGAGAGAGGAGGAAAATGAGGATCGTGGTCGAAGGGTTTGGACGCTTTTGCAGGTTTGTGGCTTGGATTCCTACGTGTACCTAACATTGCAGGAGTTCATGGGATTAACTTAGTTTGACGGCAGGAAGATTTTACAACTGCTGTTGGTCAGAAACCTAGACTCGTTTGAAGTATATAGTTTGAAATCCGGTCGCAGTATGTAGTAGTAACTAAAACGTCTATGACACTGTGTGAAGACATGATACACAATAGAGTTTGTGCATGTAGGTTTGAGTAGAGAAGCAGAGTTCCCTGGCTAATGCAAGGAATAACGGTTCATTTTAGACATGGTTATTAAAAAAAATAATGTGTCATGTGCATTTCCCCAGATCACTGTCTGTAGGAATTCGCCTGTCTGCGGATTACTGGTGGACCACGCATGTCGTTCTTCGGGGTATGGATGAGGTAAGTGTCACGATTATGTATATGTGAAGGAGCAGAAGATCTACTCCGAGCTCCCGAACCGACTGGAGCTCTTTTTCCCCAGTTTGAAGCTATGTTTTTCAGATGTTGCACTTGTCCTCCTTCATTCGACTCTTATGCAGATTGTTCCTCTAACAACTCACTCAGGCTCATTTACAAACACATCAAAAGGGGACAACCTTCATCATGTCGACAGCAATTTAATGCGGGCAGGGCTCCCTACTCTTCTGAAAGCGTGCACTCTGATTCTAGAAAGAACCTGATTTTATTTTACAGATAATCAAGCAAGCCTATAGCCCACATCTGATTTCATACCATTACCATGTTGATTCAAGTGTCAAGCTGACTTCATGTCATGATATTGGGAATCTCTGGAAGTGTTCAATGTGTCGTTGGTTTCTCTCTATGCGCGGCCGACCTCATCTGCCAGAACAGCCCCTTGTACCTGACCAAGATGTCGGCGTGCCACCAGAGGGCAGCAGAGTGGATGGTCAACGGCGCCATAAGAAACGGAGGCATCTACATCAAACTGGGCCAAGGTCTGTGCTCGTTCAACCACCTCCTGCCTCCCGAGTACATTCACACACTGCAGGTCCTGGAAGACAAAGCTCTGAACAGGAGGTACAGGGAGGTGAGAACGCAAACACTCTTGCCAAGGACAGGCTGTGGCCAGTGCCCTGAAAATAAAAATAAATATTTCTCATGGATGTTATTTGTATCAGGTGGACGCTCTGTTCCAGGAAGACTTTGAGAAAACTCCTCTGCAGCTCTTTAAGACATTTGATTACGAGCCCATCGCTGCAGCCAGCCTGGCCCAGGTTCACAAAGCACAGCTGTTTGATGGGACACCCGTCGCTGTCAAGGTGAGTGTTTTGGACGATTGTAAGTGAGGCTGGGCACCGTTCGAAATACTTATTAACTTAAGCACATTTGCGTGGAACATGGCTTGCATTTGGCTCATTGGGGTTCTCATAGATCATTTAACAGGATTATTATCAGATAGATGATCATTATTAGATAGTAATTACTCCATAGTTTAACAATTAAGGGTTTTAACTATCAAAACGATGGACCTGGTTTATGGTGTCAATAATTACTGGCTCTATCCGAATGAAACAAAAACTGGCACAAAGTTCGACATATACTCTGATTTGGACATTATAACTCTCTAGTGTTATTTAGTTCAGAGGTTCTAAAACTTTTCACAACAAATTAACTTAAAAAGTACCAAGCTGCAAGTACACATGAAAAGATCTCAAATTAAAATGACTACAGAGAGAAAAAAAATTGCAGATGAAACGGGGTACCACCTGAAGACTATCTGAAGAAGCCCATGTATCACCAGTGGTACTCGTACCACAGTTTGGGAACCACTGATTTAAAGTGCTATGAAAACATCAAAATGATTCATTCCTCTATCGGAAATCATCGTGTATGCATATAGCTAATCCTTTTACTTTACACCTCTACAAACATGGTCTGAAATGCATGTGATTCTGAATTAGTTTAGCTCTTCATATTCTAGTTCTGAACTTATTAAAAATGTGCACTGTCAGACATACAACAGACCGATATTATTTAAGTTTCCAGCCATCTTGTTGAGATTGTAAAAAATTGCCAATTGATCACTCCCTCAAAATGATTGAGAGAATACACAGAGCAACTTTTCTGACTGTTTAAAAATAAGAAAGTTCACACCCAATCTGAAACTGTGTTTTTTTTCTTTTTCTTCAAACTGTAGTGTTGTTTGTTTTTCCCACAGGTTCAGTACATTGACCTCAGGGACCGCTTTGATGGCGACATCCAAACATTAGAAATCCTGCTGGATCTCGTGCAGTTCATGCACCCCAGCTTTGGCTTCAGATGGGTCTTAAAGGTCAGTTCCGTAAACATTGCACTTGCTATTGTTTCCCACAGAGCTTTACTCAGGCCTGTATTGATCTTCCAGGACCTTAAGGGCACTCTGGCTCAAGAGCTGGACTTTGAGAATGAGGCCCGAAACTCGGAGCGGTGTGCGGACGACCTCAAACACCTTCAGTTTGTTGTTGTTCCTAAAGTGTTTTGGGAACAGACCAGTAAGGTAAGCTCCTAACCTAATGCCGCAGTTTACTTTTGTTTTTTTTTCATCAATGATTATTCCCTTGCACAGCCCTTATCGTGTCATTTATAACTCTTTGTCAATAAGCTGTTGAAACAACTAAGGTATAACCCAGTCCCAACAAACAAGCCTGGATGACTCATTTGTTTTTCTTTTCTCCATCCAAAGAGGGTTCTCACTGCAGAGTTTTGTGAGGGCTGCAAAATCAACAATGTAGAAGAAATCAAAAGACAAGGACTCAGTTTAAAGGACGTAAGTGCAGTCAATAAAGGTCCATAGACCGACCACAGCTTTGTCTAAAAAGTCGACCTGTGTGTTTTCAGACTGCTGATAAACTCATCAGGACATTTGCCGAGCAGATTTTCTACACAGGTTTCATCCACGCTGACCCTCACCCTGGAAACGGTCTGGGTTTTTAGCAATTTGTGGTGGCGTTGTGTCGATGTCTTAGGCTTTTGCTGGCCACAACTAAACAAGTTAATGATGATTTAAACAAAGAATAAAAAGCCTTTTTTATATATTTTCCAATATTTTTTCCTTAAGGGATTCAAAATAGGACATTATGGCACTTAACGTCTTACACCCCGCTTTAAATGTGTTTTTTTTTACTCCTTTAAATGCCATTTTTGAAGATTTTTGTCTCTTTACTATAGTTTTTTTATCGTGTTTTTGTTGCTTTTTCATCTTTTTTTCGTTGCTTTTTTGTTGCGTTATTTGCCGCTTTTTCATCGTTCATTAGTTGTGTCTTTTTCGCTTTGTTTGTGTTGTTGCTTTTCCGGCATGTTTTTGACACTTTTTTGTCACTTTTTTCATCCTCTTTTTCGTCGCTATTTAGACGCTTTTTCCCAGGAAGCTTTTAGATTTAGGTAAAGCCAAACTGTGCTCAGTTCAGGTGAGGGTTGAGAGGTTAAAAACATGAATATGGCTTTTATTAATGTGGTTTGTGAGGGAAACATTTCAAAATAAATATCTTAGACAAATGAATGCTTTCCACTTCAGGACCATTCTACACATGATAGTTTTATTTTGCGAAACTCTGAACAAAGAGCCGTTACTGCCACAGGAGGCTGTAGTCCTGACATTTAAAAACACCAGCTGATAATCAAGATTTGACCATATTTAATCTCGGTTCAGGTGACATTCAATTTGTTTCACAGCTCTGAAAAGAGAACAAAAACTTAACATTTTAAGTTATGCCTTTTCAATCCAACTAAATTAAAAACGGTCTCTCTTGCAGTTCTTGTGAGGAAAGGGCGTGATAACAAGACAGAGTTGGTGTTGCTAGACCATGGCTTGTACGAATACCTGAGTCAAAGGTAAAAAATAGTGCACTGAAGGCTTTGAAAATGTTCAGTCACGGTGCTAACCCCGGACTCTGATGTAGCGACAGAGAGGCCCTTTGTAAACTGTGGAGGTCCATAGTTCTGAGGGATGAGGCGGCGATGGAGAAGTACTCCAATGCGCTCGGAGTCAAAGGTGAGGTTAAGGGAGATCACACTTTTGGCTTTCGTCTTTGTGAGTCCCACTTTCATTTACAATCGTCTTTCTCTCTCTCCGCAGAATATTTCCTCTTCTGCGAGATGCTGCTGCAGAGGCCCATCGACATGCACAAGCTGGGCCTGTCCAACGTCCTGAGCCGAGAGGAGATGGCGTACATGCAGGAAATGGCCATGAAGCGCTTCGAGAACATCATGCAGATCCTCAAGTCCATGCCCCGGCCCATGTTGCTGGTGTTCAGGAACATCAACACCGTCCGCAGCATTAACATCAGACTGGGAGCCCCCGTGGACCGCTACTTCGTCATGGCCAAGAGGTTGTTTAAAAAAATGACGGCGCTCGGCTGTTGAGCAATGAATACAGTGCCTCTCGAAAGTACAAATACACCTTGAACCTTTGCACATTTTGTCATGTTTACAACCATAAACATAAAGGATTTATTTAGAAGGTTTTACTGAAAGTTCACAGACAAGTAACAGACAACTGTGAAGTGAAAGCAAAATGATACATGATTGTTTTGTTTTTTTAAATAGAAAAGTGGGGCGTGCACAAGTATTCATACAGCATTTTTCACAGAATGTTCACACCTTGCCCTAACATTAAATAGAGACCACCTGTGCGTAATCTACTTTCAGTATAATTAAAGCTGTTCTGTGAGGGCCTCAGAGCTATGACCTCTCTGGTCAGGGATACTGTAGTTTAAAGCAGCGTTAAGTTATACAAAGATTTTACAAGATTTGAACATCTCAAGGAGCACTGTTCAATCCATCCATCCATCCATTTTCTTCCACTTGTCCGTTGCCGGGTCGTGGGGGCAGCTGTTGGAGCTGCCCAAATCACATTGCACCAGCCCCTATGGCTTCTCCTGCAGGTTGTAGGTCTACAGATGGACGGCCTCATGGTTCTAACCGGGCCTGTTGGACTCTCATAAGGGGCTTCTGAACCGCTCTTTGTCTGACCCGTCACCTAGGACCTTGCCATGGGAGACCCTACCAGGGGCACGAAGCCCCCGACAACAGAGCTCCCAGGATCATTCGGGCACTCAAACTGAACACTGTTCAATCCATCATTCGGAAATGTAAAGAGTATAGCACCACTGCGAACTTACCAAGCCACGGCCGTCCACCTAAACTAACAGACCGAACAAGGAGAGCACTGGTCAGAAATGTAACCAAGTGCCCAAAGATAACTCTGGAGGAGCTGCGACGTACTGCCGCTGAGCTGGGGGAATCTGTACATGGGACAACTAGAAGTCGTACTCGCCACTCGTCCATGAAGGCCAGATTTGTGTAAAGAAGAAAGACATTATTGAAAGGAGGCCATAAGAAATTCCGTTTGAAGTTCGCTAGAAGTCATATGGAGGACACAGCTACCATGTGGAAGAAGGTGCTTTGGTCAGATGAGACAAAAATTTAACTTTTTGGCCCAAATGCAAAACGTTATGTATGGAGCAAACCTAACACTGCTCACCGTCCTGAGTGCACCATCCCCAGTGTCAAATATGGTGGGGGAAGCATCATGCTATGGGGCTGCTTTTCCTCAACGGGGACTGGGAAGATTGTAAGAATAGTTGGGAAGATGGATGGAGCCAAATACAGGGCTGCCTTTGACACAGTGGACCACGGGATCTTACTTCACAGGTTAGAAAACTGGGTGGGAATCTCTGGTACTGCTCTAAACTGGTTCAAGTCCTATCTGGAGGATAGGACGTACTTTGTCGAAATTGGCAACTGTGTCTCAGACAAAATTACCATGATATGTGGCGTCCCCCAGGGGTCAATCTTGGGACCCCTCTTATTCAACTTGTACATGCTTCCATTGGGTCAGCTAATAAACAGCAACAATGTGTCGTACCACAACTACGCAGATGACACTCAGATCTATGTGTCACTGACGGCAGGTGAACATGGGCCTGTAGATACTCTCTGTCACTGCATCGAACAGATCAGTTTGTGGATGCAAAACAACTTTCTCCAACTAAACTCAGACAAAACTGAGATCATTGTTTTTGGCCCACAGACACAAAGACAAAGTGTTATCAGTCACCTTGAGTCTCTCTCTCTAAAACCAAAAAATCAGGTTAGAAATCTAGGAGTAATCATGGACTCAGACCTGAACTTAAACACACACATCAAACAACACCACATCAAAGCAATAACATCATCAGCTTTTTACCATCTGAAAAACATGGCTAAGATCAGAGGAATAGTGTCAAAACCAGACTTGGAGACACTCATCCATGCATTTGTCTCCAGCAGGTTAGACTACTGTAACAGCTGCTCACTGGCCTTTCTAAACGAGCTGTTAAGAGCTGCAGTACATCCAGAACGCTGCTGCTCGAGTCCTGACAAGAACCATGAAATACGACCATATTAGTCCAGTGCTCCGGTCTCTGCACTGGCTTCCTGTCACTCAGAGAATAGAATTTAAAACAGCGCTGCTTGTGTACAAGTCTTTTCATGGTTTAGCACCAAAGTACATCTCTGACATGTTAGAGCCGTATGAACCATCTCGGGCCCTGAGAACTTCAGGGAGGGGTCTCCTGGTGGTTCCCAGAGTCAATAATAAACACGGTGAGGCTGCGTTTCAGTTTCATGCAGCTAAAATCTGGAACAGTCTTCATGAGGATGTGAGACAGGCCTCAACTCTGACAATGTTCAAATCTAGGCTGAAAACAGCTCTTTTTACCCGTGCATATGAAAACTGAAAGTATTCTATCTGCACTCTTGCCTTTTACTGTAATTGATAGATTTTTATGTTGATGTTTTATTGATTGATTTGATCTGTTTTCTTGTAATTTTATGCAACTGTGAAGCACTTTGAATTGCATGTGTATGAATTGTGCTCTACAAATAAACTTGCCTTGCCTTTGGAGGAAAACCTGCCGGAGTCAGCACGAGAATTGAGGCTGGGGCGGAGATTCACCTTCCAGCAGGACAATGACCCTAAACACAAAGCTAAATCTACAATGGAATGGTTTAAAAACAAACATATTAATGTGTTAGAATGGCCCAGTCAATGTCCTGACCTAAATCCTATTGAAAATCTTTGTAAAGACCTGAAAACTGCTGTTCACAAATGCTCTCCTTCTAATTTGACAGAGAGAGTTGGTTTGTAAAGAGGAATGGGCTAAAATGTCTCTAGATGTGCAAAATCATACCCAAAAAGGGGGTTCTACAAAGTATTAATTCATGCTGTATGAATTAACTTTTTGGTTTTCTATTTTTTGAAAAATAACAGAATCATGTATCATTTTACTTTCACTTCACAGTTGTCTGTTACTTGTGTGTGAACATTCAGTAAAAAATTCAAAATAAAATCTTTGTTTATGGTTGTAAACATGACAAAATGTGCAAAAGTTCAAGGTGTACTTTCGAGAGGGACTGTATATTGCTTTGTTGCTGTGTTAGTGTTAATGGTAAAAATGGACAATTCCTGCTCTAAATGTAGTTTTGTTGACAGTGCGGTGCATGGATGGGGGAAGATTCAGGCTCACAAGACTGGGATACTGACCAGGTTTTGGCTCTTCAGCTGGGCCCGAACTATGTGGGAGAGTTTTAAGTTTGAAGCAGCTTTGAGGTAAGCTGACATTACATTACAGTAAGTTATAAGAACATGCTTTAATAAAGGAATGATTGAAATAACATTCTTTCACAGATCAGAGATGGCCATGATGAGTCTGACGCGCTCAGTCCTCAGTCTGTTGTCGTACTTTGGACTAATAACCATCGACGCAGAGGTGTATGATTACCTGAGGTAGTACATGGCTGATCCATAGAAGAACAGCCATGTCTTCATACCAGAGCAACTACAAATCACACACTGTGTTTTTTTTTACATCGGTGCTACACCAAATCATGGCCTTAAGTTGAGAGCCAGGACCTTCCGGGGACTCAAAGAAACTAACATCAAATGCTCAGTGTGTTCAAACAATAAGTATAACATTTGTAGCCACGTGTCATGTATGTAATGAGGACAGAATTCACAATCTAAATCATATGTGTGGACAGGTGGTATTGTGGGTGAAAACATGCATATCCACAGGTCTGAGTCAGTGTGCAGGATAAAAAAAATGCAGGAATAGTGAAGAAATTAAATGAAAGATCCGCACGACTGTGTAGCTCGCAGGCTTTTTTAATGCTCACCAAGTGACGTTTCGAACGTCACTTGGTGAGCATTAAAAAAGCCTGGGAGGTACACAGTTGTGTGGATCTTTCATTTCATTTCTGGACAGGTGGTTTTTGTCCACGTCAAAGACTAAGATTGAAAGGAATACATAATAGTGTAAGTGACAAAGCTTTTCTAACTCGGTGTATTTTTAATTATTTATATAAGACTAATAAAAGACTACCTCTGTAAACACGCATGTATTGCATTATTGGCAGAAAAGGCAAACGGAAACAGGTTTGTGTGATTTCTTTTACTGATGTTTTATACAAAATACAGAAACATGATGTTCCTTTTAATCTCATGTAAGAAAGTAAGATTCACTAAAGGCTATAACAAAAATCAATGCACTATAAAAGAGCCTCCAGCAAATGAAGCCACAGGAATGTGATGCTCAGAAATGAGCAGTAACTCTGTCAATATCCAGAAGGTCATCAAGGATCTGCAAAAAATGAACTATTTAGTCAAGTAAACACACAGCGTAGTCCTCTTCAGAGTTGAGAGGCACTTAATGTTGTATGCTGGAAGTGGAGGCATTATGAATTCACTTAGTCACACTTTTTATTTGTTTGTTAATTTCATTGAACTGCCCTGGAGACAGTTGTGCCTATGGTTGCCTTCCTCAAGTGCACAACAGCAGCTGTACAATGAAGGCTCAGATCTTTTTGCTAAATTTCTCCGGTCCTGAGCCATTACTTGCTCCCAACTGACCTTGGAGGATATAAAGCAGTATAAGATGCCTCTTATGTGCAGAAGGAGAGACCACTTACTATATCCTGTGTGGTACCGATCTTTTTGGCCAGCTCGCTGCGCTCCATAGTACTGAGATACAGATATTTGGCCAGGAGTTCCCCGTCCAGGATGTTGCGGGCCGAGTTTTGAAGGCTCCGTCGGTCAGCGTGCATCATCCTAAAGAAACCACAAGAGGGATCACTAAAACCGCAAGCCTCACAAATGCCTTATTTGCAAGCCGTGTGTGCTAACCTGAATGCCTTAGGGTTCAGGCCTGCGTGATGAGGCAGCAGGTTGTTGAGAGCATTTTGCAACATAAGTAGTCGTCTGTACGTCTTCTCTTGCATGGGCAGCAGCAGACCCACTCCTCCGTCCAGTGTGGCTGTGGGAACAAGTTAGTTTATTTACTTTATTATTTAACAGGGTCCATGTGCAGCATATGAAAAGACGTTTTGTACTAGACTTTAGCTCTTGGAGCTAATTTCCATCTGCAGTCCCCGATGAGCGCAATTAGATGAGGGTTAACGATGTTCTACCTCATTCTTATTCCAAGTTATGTTCAGAGAGTTGGGTTAGGAACGGCAAATTTGATGTAAGTTGTGTTTCACTCACACAGATCTTACACATAGAAGAAGATCTTTATTTATATAGCGCCTTTCATAGACAGTCACAAAAAGGCTTTACATGAGACAATTGTACATTTACTCCACAGTGGTGAGCTACATTAGTAGCTTCAGTTTCCCCTGGGGGAGACTGACAGAAGCGCTGTCGCGACTGCACACATCTGCACCAACAGTCTCTCTGACCCCACACACACACACACACACCATTCATCCTGGCCTATTGTACATGTTTTTAGTGGTAGGGAAACCGGAGTACCCGGGGGGAGAACATGCAAACTCCACACAGAAAGGCCCTGTCCAGGTGGGAATCGAACCCGGGACCTTCTTGCTGCCTAACGGTAGCGCAGTTACTTTAACTAACATAGTTAAAGTAACTGGTAGATCTTGGCTTTCAAATTAAGTAAACTCTCCTGTCAATACACTTTGAGATTTGGATATGCAAAATTGCTAAACCTAACCCTAAGCTGGCAGATAACAGGTTACTACCAGTAGTTTCTTCATGTGTGCTGCACTGAAAAGGAGCGAAGGATCAAGGTCTAACATTATGTGGTTGTTTCTGCATTATCGTGTGCAACTACTGCTACAAAGCAATGTGTTAAGGACAGGAGCTACAAAAGCAGACGCAAGTGTATATAGAAAAATCTTCCAGAAATTGAATAAATATATGTATATTGGATAACAGCAGTAGTTGAGCGCTGTTAAATACTAGAATATAGCATTTGACTTTGGCTAGTCAAATGCTATAATTGTTTCACTTTGATGCAGTAGACTATTATTGAACTGTTATGAAATAATGGTTTAATGAAAGTTATCATTTAGAAATGAGTCTACTCTTTGTACAATAATTAACTCAACTGGAGGCATTAACAGTTTATTTAGAACCACACCACGTAACATTTCTCGCAATAAATAAAATAAGAGCATTTATTTTATTAAATATATTTCTATATCAAATAAATGACTAAACAAACGTGTCAGACACGACTGTAATGTTACTTGGAGCGGGTACGTCTCCTGCCTCTCTACATGGAGATGTGACTAAGGGCAGCCAAATATGATATTGAAATGATGTCCTCGTTCAAATTCATTCTTTGATTACCCATTGTAAAAAAAAACACATTCATGAGGACTATGTTCATATGGTTGTACTGTATGGGCATGTGTGTATGTGATGTACGTTTCTATATGTATACATGGATGTACTGTACATTTGTGTTATTGTTTTTCCCCCCCTCCTGCAACAAACTAAAGAGAAAAAACTTTTTTTTTTTTTAATTTCATTAAATAATCCATGTTTGTGGAATCAATGGTAAAACAGCCTTTTGTACCACCTCCTCCGTTTCTTCTCTAGTTCTTGGTCCAAAGCGTAGACCATCTCGTGCAAAAGCTTGGTCTCATCACCATTCCTCTTCAACTCGGTTTTGAGATCCTGTGTCTTCTTCAACATACACGCCTTCTCTTCATAAAGTTTAGACATGGCTTGTTTGTAAAAGTCCTTTTGCTGCACTGCTTCCTGCTCCACTAGTTCAATTTTCTTCATCAAGGTTTGTTTTTCAGATTCTTTTTCTCTAAATTTGTTCACATGTTTTTTTAAGAGAGAGGTTGCCTCCTCTTTCATTTCTTTCATCCGTTCCTTCAGTCGCTGAATCTGCTCGATCATTTGGCCTTTCTGCTCAGCCTCTTTTTTTAAGTGACAGCAAAGCACAATGGTTGTGTTTCTTACCTTGGCCAATTCCACCTCTAGTTTGGCAGATTTCTCGCTCAAGGCTTGATTGTCTGCCTCGTTCTTCAGCAGCGTACTCTTGAGCTCATCTATCTGCATAAAGAGTTTCCATTTCTCCATGTCCCACTCCTGTGATTGTTGACCTGCAGCTTCAGTCACCTTGTCTAATCTATCAGTCCTTTGAGAAACTTCGTTCTTCAAGGCCTCTGTTTCTGCAATCTTGTCCATAATCTGTTTTTCAAGCTCAAAACTCTTTTTTATGAATGACGCCGTCTCCTTTTCTGAGTTTTTGAGCGCCTCCTTGGTTTCCTCCATTTCTTCCTGCAGCTCTTTCATTTTTTCGCTCTGTTGGTTCATTTCATTGGTGTGCAACTCTTTTAAAGTAGCTATTTCCACCTGGAGACCGCTTTTCACCATGTCATGCTTCTCAAGAAGCTGGTTCAGTTGTGTATTGTACAATGTGGATTGAAACTCTTGACAACTCTTGAGGTCCTCCATTTCTTTCAGCAGAGAATCATCTCTTGCTTTAGCCTGGGAGGCTTGTAAAGCCATTTCAAGCTTCAGCTGCACTAAAGTCATGTCTCTCTCTTCCTCTGCTCTCTGTCTTAACGTGGCTTCATTGGCGACATCATCTTTTAGATGACAAATCTCTTCTTCCATTGTCTTTCTCTCCTCCTCAAACCTTTTTTTGAGACTGATTTGAGACTTGGTGAAGTTGTTTCTTTCAACTTCCCCCAGTTTCTTGAGGTCGTCAAATTGTTTTTGTAGAGTCTCTTCTTTTGTTTTTCCTGCTGCAGCCTGGAAAAACATTTCAAGTTTCAAGTTCACTAACGTCATGCCCTGTTCATCCTCAGCTTTCTGTCGTAAGTTGGCTTCTGTGGCAACCTCTTCTTTAAGGCAAGCGATCTCCAGAAGCAAAATCTTTTCCCTCTGCTGAGATTCATTAAGGAGGTCATTTCTCAGGCTATATTCAGATTTGGAGAAGTTGTCAAACTGCAACTTTTTCGTCTGTTCATATGCCATTTCTTTTTGCAGAGTCTCTTCCTCTTGGGACGCAGCAGCTTGGGAGCCTTTTTCCACTTGCATTGAGTTTTCCTTATGCTGAAACGGACTTAGGAGGGCAGTGCTCATCCTCCTTTGGGTTCGGAGGGCCTCGTTCTCATCAGAAGATGAAGCCTTCTGGGAAACAGCTAATGAAGCCCTATCATGCTTGTCTCTCTCATCTTCAGCTCTCATTTGAGTTTGGAGACCCTCGGTCTTCTCAAGTACAGTCATCTCATCATAAGGTGGAGTCTTCTTGGAGGCAGCTTGTGAAGCCCTTTCAGCTTCAGCTCTCTGCATTTCCTCCTCCATATTAAAGTATCTAGAGTAGACCAACTCATCCTCATGGGAGGAGTAATCAGCCCAATCTAGCGACATTTTTGGCAATTTTCTCAAGTGTGTGTGCTTCTTAACCAAGGCTCAGTGCGAAATGAGGTTTCACTATGACTGGAGTACACAAGGGGAGGAAACAAGGAATGAAGTAATCACCAATAGAATGTATGTCATAGAATTGTACATATATGGAAGTTGAAGGGTTGCTATGCCAACACAATAGAGCTCAATGCCCCACCCACTCCTGGTCACATGTCTGGATCCAACAAAAATGTCCCATATATTTTTAGCATACATTGTTCGAAAAATTCAAACATTAAGAGTTTAAAAGCACAATGCCAGCTCATCAGCTATGTGCTAACTCGTGGACATAAAACACACAAGGTTGAATAGAAGATTTGTCTAAAATGTCTAAATCTGGAAAGTTATAAAATCATGTCTCTGTATTTTCAAGTATTGAATGTTTTTTCTTGTAAAATATCTGCGTAATGGTCAGTAGTTAGCACATAGCTGATTAGCTGGCGTCGTGCTGTGTAACTCTATCCCCACCTGAACAGAGCACATTTTCTCCAGTGACACTTTACACAAATCTAAAAGCTTCTTGAAAAAGTGTCAAAATAGCAACAAAAATGAGATTAAAATGAGGATGAAAGTGTAACAAAAGAGCGACAAAAACGTGACAAAATTGCTCCTAAACTGTGGAACGCCCTACCACTACACCTGAGGGCCCCACAGTCTCTGGAGACTTTTAGAAAAGGACTAAAGACTTTTCTGTTCCCTTTTTAAATTTTTATGCGCTTTTATTGTTGTTATTTTCCACTTGTGTTGTAGCACTTTGAGATTTTCATGTAAAGTGCATTACAAATTAAAGATATTATTATTATTATAAAAAAGAGCCACAGAAAAGTGATGAAAATGTGCTCACAATGGTGTTAATAAAGTTTTTTGTTTGATCTGTGAGAGCTTATAATGCTTAAAGAAGAACACACAGCTGCACGATGTAAACGAGGAAATTAATGTGTGGCTGCCACGGAGACCACCGCTCTCAGTGCTGCATGTAATAAACCACGCCTCAGTCGACCTCTTCTCTTTTTATAAGCGACGCTCTCTCGCAAGTGGCTCAGGCACACAGCGCAACAGCTGCTGAAGATAACCAACGCGTGTGGAACTAGTGCTGTCCTTGTGCCATTTGGAAGATCTGGCACTGAGAGTGAATGAATCATTGTAATAATTTATTATTAAAGACGATATACTTCGCACATCTCTTGTATAAAACAGGTGCGTAGGAGAATGCATAAAAGCCAAACGTAGAACAGGAAAAAACTCTCGCACACTGTATACCTGCAACACCAGTGTACCTTTATTTTTTTTTATTTTTATTTGAACAGGGACAGTGTACAATATACATTAGCCTCAGAAAAGAGAGATGCATTGTACCAGGTTATAGCACTTGTGCTAATTTCCACCTGCAGTCCCTGGGCCTATTGTACATGTTTTTAGTGGTAGGGGAAACAGGAGTACCCGGAGGAAACCTACACAGACACGGGGAGAACATGCAAACTCCACACAGAAAGGCCCCGTCCAGGTGGGAATCGAACGCGGACCTTCTAGCTGTGAAGCACGAGCGCTAACCGCTGTGCCACCGTGCCGCCCATTAAATACTTGGTGTGAATTGTTTGAGAACCACTGATTGACACAAAATAAGGTCACATCTGATAAATTGGTCAAAACCTGACTTTCTCACAATGGCAGTTTTCATTCAAGCGTGACAACACCAGATAAAGTTTGAGAAATAAATGACAGTATCATCCCATTTTCACTTACCAAACCATGTGATGTGCTTGTTGTCCCAGGTAAGAGCCTTTCTGCTGGCAGCATCCATCGCTCCTTTACAGGGCATCCTCCAAAAAGCATTGACGTGAGCTCCGACATTGAAGTCAGCCCGCCTGATGAGCCGCATACCTCCAAAGCTCTCCTTCGCTGTAGCCAAAGACACAGATGAGTTTGGATTGCACACAGAGAACTTTGTAAATCTGGTACTGATCAACCTACCCTCAGGCAAATACATGTAAACAAACAGGTTCTTGTCTTGGTCAGAAACTAAACAAAAAAATAAATAATAATCACCAAGGGGCAGAAAGCAGATAAGACATGTTTTTCTTCATAGGTATTAAATCCATACCTAAAAATCCAAGCTGGTTGTTGTCCACCACAAAGTCTACACTGTACACCTCGAGAGGTTTAGCATCCTGTTTCAAAACACACAACACGGAAATAATGGTCAAATACTCACAGTACACAAAATCAACAATGTCTTGAATCAGTAACTACTAAATGTCTCCAGACAGGAGTTGGGGCCAGATGCAGCTAGTTGTAAATCCCTTTTGACCTCCACTTATACAGAGAGCGTTGAACAGATGCTCCTGTATAGCTTTTGATTGTTTAATTTGATTTGTAATACATGTAAGATTATTCAAAATAATGAATATTTATTTTGTTTGCATTGTCAATAAACCAATATTACAATTGTTGACACATTGGTCATGTTTATGAAATATTACCCAAAAAAAGTTGCAAAAGGTTAATTGAACCAATAAAAAAAAAAAAAAAGTACTGATCAGGTGGACGGTGTATTTTCTCATTATTGAATTCAACACCCCAGACCTAGTGATGATCAGTGTTAATTTCGACTAAAATATTTAATCTTAATTTTAGTCAAAGTGATATTTTTGACGACTAAAATTGGACTAAAACTAAATTAAAACTTTTTCATGCGACTAAAACTATAACTAAAATGTCCAGATATTTTAGTCGACTAAAATACGACTAAATAAAAATGAGAAGAGGAAAGAGAAAAGGAGAAACTAAAATCATCCAATTTTCTATTGATAGTCTGAAAGAGCCTCATATCATTTAAATTCACTGCCAAAGGAACAGCTCTGAGCTTTGTTCATGAGGGAGCAGCTCCATGAAGCAGAGGACCTTGATTAAATATGATTATAATGAATATTATAAATACAAAGTCGACTAAATGTGTCTTAAATTTAGTCGACTAAATTGACTTGCAATTTTAGTCGACTAAAACTAGACTAAAATTGAAGATTATATTTTTTTGACTAAATCCCGACTAAAATTCAATTACATTTTTGTCAAAAGACTAAGACTAAAACTAAATAAAAATATGTTGTCAAAATTAACACTGGTGATGATTAAGAGACAGAAAGAAGCTAAACTGGCTGAATTGTTGTTTTACCCTGCTGACGAGCGACAGCGTCTTGCTCGCCTCCTGGTAGCGCAGCAGAGAGATGCTCTTCATCAGATCTGCTGCTAAAATGAAGTTCTTGATGCTGTACATCTGGTGAATGTAGAGCTGTGTATCAATGAAGGCCATGCCGGTCAGGTCATTGTCCTTCAGCACCCACAGGAAGATCTGTGGGAACAACAGTGCCCTGTTACTGCATTTTCTTTATCAGGATGCACCCGGTGGGCCGCAGTCTTTATTTACATAGACAGAGTACTCAGAATACACCTGTGGTCCTATTACACAGTAGTTTCTCAAGAGAACTGGTCCGACCGTTCTCGTCTCAATCTAGAAAATGCACTTCTCATGGAGTTCCATCTGAAGGTCATTTCTCTGGGTCTATGTAAACATAAGGAGTGTTTTGTGAGAATAGTTGTACCTTCTGTCCGATGGCGGAGACCAGGTATCCGCTGCAGTGGCACAGAGCGGTGACCGGTCCCTTCTGCTCCTTCTCGTACAGAATTTTAAACTTGTTTTTGGTGAGGGGCTGTCCTGGCTCTGGGACTACCTCGATCACGTCTAGGATCACGATCTGAACATGGAAGGGAGACAAGTGAGGGAGCGGAAAGCGTCAAATCAGCCGTGGATCGCCTCTTTCAAATAATAAAGTCTGCGAACTGTTCTAATCTCAATTACCGGTGTCCTCTTCAGGTCAATATATTATGCTTTTACTCCAGGCCATTTCTAAAGAATAGCCACTGTCATCCACTCTACATCATTTAAATACCTTGGACTTAAAATTGCAATTTGAAAGAGTGCAACTATTTAGTCAGTGCAATAGTTTGTAAAAAAAGAAAAGAAAATGGAATGAACAATTAGATATTTTCCAAAACAGTGCATCTAAAAATGGTGTTCAAAGTACAATTTTGTTTATACCTTATAAAGGGGCATTTTATCTGACGTGGATTACTACCCTATTTAGACGCAAATAACCTCTTGAAGGTTATAGTACAATTTAATAGAAACATAAAATACCACCTGGCCATGAAATCTGTTCGCTTCAAGGGCTTGATCATCATTTAATACCCATTCAGACCTTGGTGATATCTTGACCAGTTAAAGCCAAAACACTTGAATATAGTTATGACATTGGCGGCAGTTCTTCTGTAAAAAGTGGAAGTACTACAAATTCTACATTACTTTGAAATAAATATATAAGAAAAAAAATAAAGCAAAGCATAGATTTTGCAAACCACTGTGCCCTACGGAGCCCGCCAGGGGACATGAAAGGAAAAAAAAAAAAGGGGAGGAGAATTTTTTTTTATATCAAAATCCCTACTTATTATCTCGGGATCCCGGGATAATAAGTCGGGATCCCGAGATAATTAAGTCGAGATCCCGAGATAATTATGTCGAGATCCCGAAAAAGTTTCACGGAATTCTGGTTGAAACTGTAGATGGCACGCAAACACCAGAAGTATGATACTTCGGTAAAGTTAGAAAGATATTCACAGATTCGGCTTTTCCGGATCAATAACTCATCATCGTAACATTGCTTTCACAAAAACGACACTTCAGTGCGATCACGGCAAGGTGGACTACTGCCTACAATCGTATTTTCCTCAAAACAAGCCGCACTCCGTGCTGGGAGACTTGCATTGGCTTCTACGCAGAGCCTGCTGGTGCTCGAATACGCAGGGACCACTGCGCCAATGCTCCACCCCTAGTCTGAATGTACCGCACCCTGGTCTCAATGTACCGATCGAGTGGTCTCAATGTCCCGGGCATGGACCTATTATGGTCCCGGGGCGTTGAGGCAACGGTACATTCCGACTAGCGCCCTCCATGTTGAACTGACAGACAAATGATGAACATAGGTAATTAATGCCATTAAAAAAATGTTTTATTAACTTTCACGGGATCCTGACTTAATTATCTCGGGATCTCGACTTAATTATCTCGGGATCCCGACTTATTATCCCGGGATCCCGAGATAATAACACGGGATTTTGATTGAAAAAAAAATTCTCCTCCCCTTGTTTTTTTCCTTTCATGTCCCCTGGCGGGCTCCGTAGTGCCCCCAGTATGAGGCTGTTCCGCTTTCACATTGCACTCACCCGCCCCCTACAGGTGACCTCCTCGCCCTGCATCAGGCAAGTCCCCGCCGCAATGTAGCCCTTCAGCCCAGAGACAGTCTCCTCACTCCTCAGTGCCACCGTCTTCATACACGTCACATGTTCCCACTCCTCCAAGTCAATCCTTAGAAGACAAAGGTACTGCAGATAAGTACAAGCGAAAGCGATAACTATATTGGTTAATAGGTAGCGTTCACGTGACATCACAGCGTTCTAAAGAGCCTATAGTTTAACATTGAGGTGGAGGGCAACTGAAAATTCCACGGCCGTAACCATAGTAACGCTCAAAATGCAGATTTATAGTCTTAAATCATTGCTAATATCTCTGTAATTATTGGGCCAATTCACAAGAAACAAAAACTGACAGAAAGTTCAAAGTCACATCTTCCAGCAGATATGAACATATGTCTAATTATTTCTTCACAAAGGCGTCCAAAAGTGGAGACAATATTCAATAACATGTGCTTGATGTAGGCCAGTAGAAAGGACTTTCAGCCATAAAATTCACATGTCAGGTTTGTGAATCCAATCACTGTCACAGGATGATCACAGAAAACATTTGGACATTTTCTTTTTGGAAATTTCTTTCAAAAACTGTTTCTCTCCCATAGACTTGTATTGACACCTGCCCTCCAACTGAAATGGAATTCTAAATCGTGAACGCGACCTATTTAGGTCAACTTGGTAATGAGAACAAATGAGGAGGATCTAGACAGTGATCTCATTTGTGGCCGTTGCACAGTAAAAATGACCCAGTACAGCAGCTTGAGACTGTGCTAATTGCCCACTTTTCAATTGGACCCAGTGCTGCTCTCAAATCGGCCTCAGGAGGATCGCCAACCGTTGGGACTAAATGAGAAAAAATTGAATGCTACGTGCTGGATGTATTTTAATTTCTAAATAATAAACGTATGAAAATACTGATAATTGCTGTTGCAAAATAGTCTCATTCACTGACATCACACCAACAGCATTTTATTTTTTATTTTCCCCTCTCCTGTAAATATATTTTCCAGTTATATAGCATTAACACTTATTGTATCCCTTTTCTGCTGTAGTCAGGTTTTTATGTTCTAATCTCATAGAAGTCAGATTGAGTCATTAATTCCACTGCAATGGCTGCTTTGGAGGCAGTACCTCGTGTTGGGAATGGTCTCCCAGCTGACGGGGGAGATGAGCTGGATGGAAAACCTCTCCTGAAGAGGATTGATGTAACGCTCGTCTGTAAAAGATAGATAGATCAACATTGAAAGCGTCAATGATATTGGTTTTGCTTTGACTTAACATTGTTTTGATATTATTTTTTGTTAATCCATTGTTGATGTCTAGTTACACATAGTAATGATTAAGACCATAACCGCCCAGAAGTTTCTACATTTCTGGCTGACCTCTGTTAATGGTCTCGAACTCCTTCTCCTCCCCAGTCATTCTTGGGATGCGAGTGCACAGCTCCTTCACGCTGGTGCACACGGCATACACCTAAGCATAGAAATCACTGTCAAAAGCTCCACTTCAAAGACTTATCCCTTCAAAGTCACACATTGATTTTTTCCCGCTCACTGGAAGAACACTTTAGGTCCACAGGGCTTTCACGTAAAACTTTTCAAGTATAAGATCAACTGACGTTCATTTCACATGGCATAATGTGTTTGGAGACTTGCCTTCGATTCCACATGGTAGGAGACATAGTGGACAGTGCACCTCAGAGGGATCTTCCTCACGGGCCACGGGGCGTCATAAGACAAATATGTGGGCAGCACACTTATCCTGAGCTCTCCCTGAGGAGCAAAATACAAACATCTTCAGTAATAAATTACAAAACTACAAGGATGCAAGGGATTTTGTCACCTACACATAAAATGGAATCTTTTGAAACACTATTTAATATGAACATTGAACAGTATATTCTTTGCAACTGTGACAAACATACAAAAGCTTTGTGGAAAAGTATTTAGTTGAAGGAAATACCTGTTTGTTGAAATAAAGAAAACCTTTGGGACAGTTTATGTTGTGGAAGGCAGAGAAGGACTCTATGGCGCCATCTATAATCATGGGATGTAGCCTCAAGGCTCCACGAGAGGTGACCAACATCCAGTGAGGAGAAGGACCACAGATAAACACCTGCCGATGAAAGGAAATGAGAACGAGTCCATACTAACATAATGACAAAATGAATGCAGTCCATGTTTGTATACTCTAGTTTAATGGTGTCCAAAGACCCTCACTTACTCCCGAGTATCCCGAGATGTCCTCAAAGTATCTGAAGCGGCTTATTCGACTTTTGGCAGCGGAGCCGTCCTCGAGAGCCCCCAGCTCTGCCCTTTTGTCTCTCCTGAGCTTTGATTTCTTCTCTCTGAAGTTGATGTTGTGGGGCACCTGCGTGGATGGACATCAGTTTTATTCAAGGAGATGAGACTCAGGTGGAGTCGTACAATCGCAATCCAATTGAAATCACCATTGGAATTGTTGCATTTACCAAATCTCAAAAACTGCAATTATTTTAGGCAGTACAACATTCTTTAAAAGCATAAAAAATACGTCTACATGGGGTCTTTAAAAAAAAAATCTCCCAACTCTGTAGTTTAGATTCTGAAATGCAAGTGCTTCTTGTATAGAGTTCAGGACTGTGATGTCATATCACTAATTATCATGGGATTTGCAGCACTAGTAAACTAATGGAGATTTTAAAAGGTAAAATACTGGAGTTATTGTTCACAGTAAAACACTCGGGCACCGCCAGTAGTGACTCGACAGCTAACAGAGTTGTTCCACAGTGGTTTTTAGCTAATGTTAGTCTATGGACAAAGTATGCTAACAGCCACAAACATGGCAGATCTCCATGGTAACACTGGATTTTCCCGAGCTCTATTACATTAGCAGTTGATTTTAGTCTTCTCTCAAATGTGAACGGTCCAAGACATGTTTAAAACGTGCAGGGGGAATTTTGATGATGAAAAAAATATACATTTTCCCAAACTTTTAGGTTCAAATCCCACCTTTCTGAAGCGCACTTTCAGGTTGTTTTGAGGCTGCTGCTGGTCATACGGGAAGGCTTCGTAGATCAGAAGCTCTTGGTCAACGTGAACCTAAATACCACAAACAAAAAGCTTGACTTAAATCAAATGAACCAATAATTTCCAAATGCAAGAGTCTTACTAGTAAGTATGGCCGTGTGCGATTGTATCCAAGAGAAACTAAGGAGACTTCTTTGACCAGTGGGATGTCTCCTTGACGGGTCACTTCCTCTTTCTTGGCCTCGCCTTGTGTGGCGGATTGTCCAGAGGAGCTGTCCACCAACACCCTTTGTCCCACTGGGAAGTTTTTCACCAGGAACACCAAACGCCAGTCTGGGAGCTGGTACATCTACAGAAACACAAAGATTGCAATTAATTGTTATTATAGATCTCTCAAAATGTAAGATATTGATGTTTTAAGTTTGCCTTATCAGGATATGCATGTGTTCCTACCTCCATGACTCCGTTGTCTCGGATGATCATGCACCAGTGGGTGGGCTCAGCTTTGGCGGAGCTCTCCTCACTCCCAGAGGGACCGTCTGAAACCCGGTTCGAGTCGTCTTTCATCGATGTATTGGTGGTACTCGAGTCTCCGTACAACATTTCCTCCTCGTCATCCACTGTGCTACTGCAAGACACAAGTTCCCCTTGTAGTGTATTTAGGAAAAACATGTCCAAGCGCACCAACATGATGTCCTCACCTCATGTCCTGGATGATGGTTTCGGTCTCAGATTGGCCCCTGATGACGTTGTCCTCTTTGACAGAGCAGCTCACTTTGGTCTCAGTGGTAAACATTCCGCTCATGTCCCGGTATGCGCACAGAGCGATGACGCGCGGTTGCTGTGAAATGATTAGATTAGTTAGTTGCTTTTTCATCACTTTTTTATCGCCTGTTCTGCTGCATTTTTTTATGGCTCTTTTGATACTTTTTTTGCTGCGCTTTCATCCTCCTCTACGTCACGTTTTTATCGCTATTTTGACGCTTTTTTCAAGCTTTTAGTTTTAGGTCAAGTCAAACTGGAAAAAAAAGCACTCAGTTAAGAGGTTAAGCATTTTTTTGACACAAAGAAGTGGAGTTAAGTCAAAATATATAAAAATACATTTACATAACATTACAACGGTTTTCTGATGACTGCATCAGCACAACACTCCCCTCACGCAATGTTTAAACATCCGAAGGAATAGGCCAACTGTTTCGGATTGATTGAGGATTTGAGACCTTTTTACTTAAAAAATAAAATGTTTGAACTAACCAGCCGACTGAGACAGAGACTGTGAATACAAACATATTCACTCAATTGTAGCTTAGCATAATATCTAGTGCTCTCCTATGGACTGTAAACTCTTAACCCCCACTTTAACCGAGCACATTTTCTCCAGTTTGACTTAACACAAATCTAAAAGCTTCTGGAAAAAAAGCGTCAAAAAATCAACACAAACGAGACGTGAACGAGGATGAAAACACAGCAAAAAAAGCATCAAAAGAGGGACAAAAATGCAACAAAATGCAACAAAAACGACAAAAAAGCACACACACAAAAAAAATTGAAAAGTGACAACAATGCAAGGGAAAATCTTTCAAATAAAGTTTCAAGTGCAGAAAATCTGCTCAGTTCAGGTGGGAGTTAAGAGGTTAAGCGTTGAACATTAGGGACGCTGGGCTAAGCTCACTGAACTCTAGGTGACGCAGCTTGGTTGGCACGTGCAGTGTGTTTCCGACCTGTGAGGTGACGTGACATGAGTGTATTTCCTTACGGCGGGGATCTGTGGCTTCTGCAGAGATAAGCGGTGAGTTTTGCCCATGTACGAGTCGGTCTTGAGCACAAACATAGTGACCACTCCCTCTGCCGTCAGGATGACCACGTAAGGATCAGCCACAGAGCAGTGCACTATGGGAGAGCCCAGGTCCACAGGGATAAAGTGCAGCTGCGTAACTGGAGAAAAAAAAAGTTTCGATTAAGATTGGTTCAAGACGTAGCATTAAATAAATACTGTCAAAACATGTAGTATTCAGGTTTCTTAGTTTACCTCCCTCCAGCAGCCTGATGCCCATGGGAGAGACTTGAATGATGTATTTGTTTTCACCAATGTTTCCAGCAAATACAGTTGGGCCCTGAGTGGCAAAACCGCTGGTGTCCAACTCCATAATCTCCTGCCCTGTTTGAAGAATCTAAAACAAAGATTAAAAGTCAACTTTAACAAAACAAGGCAATCAGGCCTCAAAACTGTTTCAAGTTAAATATAGTTAAAATATGAGCCGACACATGTGAGTGAGGGAAAGTTAAACCCAGGGTCATTTGAAACGACTGTACATCAGCAACAGCAACCTTTTGAAACATGTCCAAAGATTGCTACAGGACATTTACCCCCAAAAAATTTAATTTCCAAACCAGTCGCGTTTCTTATAATCCAGACAAAAGCTTGTACCATTGTTGAATCCTCTCTGCTGAGGATGAGAAAGCCGTGCTTCTTTACATCGTCCTCTAGGGGGGGCTCCGACTTCTCCTCGCTTTCTTTCTTCTCCTCTTTATCCTTCTCCTCCGTCTCTCCCTTTTCTCCGTCTTCAGGTTCCTCGCTGGTTTCTGTACTCTCCTCGGAATCGTCAGGCTTTGCGGTCTACCAAACAAACCAAGGAATTGGCTCAGAAATGGAAAAAACAATACATAAAAGCTGCTATAGTTTCATATTGCCTTACTTTTTTCCCTTCGCTTGAGATAACAGTCCACATGTCATGGCAGCCCGGCAATTCAAAGGTGGTGACTACTTGTGGACGGATGCTTCTCTGAGAATGGATTAGACATTTTTTCAAGGAAACAGAAGCAAAATATATACAAAATTGCAATTTGAATGGTCACAATTGGCATTAAAAATATCCCGTCTTCTTGAAATCTGCAGGTTAGATTGCATCAAATATTATCTGAAATGTATGTGATTCTAGTATTAGCTTAGTATATTATTTCCTAGACCGCGTAGCCCTAATGCAAATCAAGGTGTAACGTCACCACTCCTGTGTCTGAGTTGTTTACAGGCTGCTCCGTGGGCCTCTGAGGCAGCCCTGGTAAACCCAGACTGTTTCACTGTAGCAGCTGTCGCCTCACCTTGTGGCCGACGGCCCTCACGGCCACAGGCTTTAGGACAGTGCATAAAGGATAAGTAAGGTTTATATGGAGACTCATGAAAAAGAAAAGGCTTACCTGGAGGACAGACAATGCACCATTTTTACCATATCCGGAGCAGACGACAACCTCCAGGTCAGGCTCGGGGTTGCTTTGGAACTATGAGAGAAGCAAAGGAAGATTGTTCCATCAAAAATGCATGGCTTCAGAAACAGAAGAAATTAGCATTATATATTATATATTCCAACATTAACAACATAGTACCTCTTCGGACAAAAAGGCAGGTTCACCCATGGAGGCATTTCCGCACGGTCCTATGTTCAGTATACTGTCACACACCTACAGAAAAAGCAAGTGGAATCATCACCATCTTTACAAGCATTTGTATAAGGTTTCTTTACCTCTTAGCCCCTGCCAAGTGCATTTCCTCCCATTCAGCTTTAACCAAATCTAAAAGGTTAAGGCCTAAAGTCCAGTGACAAGACCTACAAAACTACAAAACATTTCTTTCCATTGCTTTTCTGGCAATTTGTTGCCACTTTTCTGTTGCTCTTTTATGGCGTTGCCGTCACATTTTTGTTGCATTTTCATCCTCGTTTTCATCTCACTTTCGTCGCTATTATGCCACTAGCATTTTCAAGAGCTTTTAGATTTGGGTAAAGCCAAACTGGAGAAAATGTGCTTGGTACAGGTGGGGATTAAGAGGTTATGGCACTAAACAGTTACCTCAAAGGAGTAGGTGGCCAACTGTGTCCCGGACTGCGCTTCACTTCCATACACTTCTATTTCATCAACTTCATCTAGTAAAGGATAAACAAACATAATTTCTGCTTTACTGAATGAATAACAAAATAATGATAATAAAAAACTGAATTTACCAGTCCAATTAGCAGAAGACTCAACCCTCTTCTTTTTAGTCGGTGGTTCCTCCTAAAAAACATAGAAAATAGTCACCTCTATCCCTACAATTAAAGCAGTCAGTTTTAAAAACGCACTTGTTTATCTTTTTCCTTTTCTTCATCTTCAGCATCGTTGACTTCCTCTAATCTGGATTCCTGAAGTTTCTCGGTGTATTTTAAAAGCAATGAGTTTCCGAGACGAGAACCCAGGAAGAGGTAGCCTGGCTCCATGGTGACCATCTTGGAAAAACAGCAAAAAAATATATATATAATAACTGCTAAAATATATCCGACAAATAATGACTGTTTACTTTTAGATATTTGGACTTACACATGTTGTTAGGACACTGGCAGCTGCTTTGTCGAAATTAAATGCTCGCACACTCCTCATTCCATCTGTTATTAGGGTTAAAACGTATCTGCAGGAATTGAAACATTTGAATTACAATTGAGAACTGAGAAATTAATGTTAATATAAGTATGCATACATTTCTCCTCCTTTTAAAGAGATAACCATCTTGTCATATGCGATGAAGTCCGCCTGGGAGCATTCCAATGAGATCCTTACTTCCTCTTGTACACCTGAATCACACATACAAAACATAACTTTTATTTGCAGGCTAAAAGACAAGGAAACCTAACAAGGCTAGAATGTACCTGAGCTGGTCATACTTACGTAGAGGAAAAGCTGTGGTGCCATTTGTCATAGAGTTAAGAGAAACGCCATACGGAGGAACACTCTGGTTCAAGTACAGCAGGGAATTGACGGCAAAGACCACCACACCACCTATGACGTAAACACAAACGTTAGGCATCGGGGGTACAAAGTAGTAGAGCATCGCAAGTAAATAATCTCACCTATAGGTTTGGGAACAGCCATGACCTTTGTGCAGTCGAACGGCAAGTTACTTAAAGACCAGATGACAGGATGAACCTTTTGCATGATGTTGAGGGAGATGGCGACAATGCTGCACGTGTCCTGCCGCACAGCCACACGCCTAGAGAAACAGCATCAAATTGTAACATTATTCTCCCAATGGCACATTTTGGCATTCAATTATAGGTGAATACATACCCAGGCCATGTTTGGTTGGGCTCATACAGAATCAGTAATGTGGGTTCATAATATCCGTGCAGAAATTTCATATCAATAATGTTCAGCAGCTTTTCATCTAACTCTCGTATGTCAATGATGTAACTGGGTAGAAAGCTGGACTTGGGCCTGCCAATGGAATCATCATAACATAAGCATAAAAGTGATGGAGCAGTCACATTGTGCCATAACAATGCAACAAAACAAGTAACATGTTGTAACTACAAACATACCCTTCTCCAACTCCACTCTCCTGCTCATCAGCAAGAGTGTCCTTTCTAAACGGTAGCACCACAAGTCCGGTTCCATAGATCAACATTACAGCACAGCGGTTCTCTGGGTCCACACGGACAATTGGGATGTGCACATTTTGTACAAAACCATCCTGAGAATAAATACCGTGTCATTATTTACAATGCAACATGTTGTACTTCCACCTGTAAATGTGCAGGATTTTAAAATGGACATACCCTAAGCTCTGGTTCTTCAAAATAATGAAGAGATAACGTCTTGAGGTCATGCGTTCCAGGGTCATACTCCACAACTGACAACTAGAAACCAACACAGTCATGTTTTGGGATTTAAGTAGAAACTTCCAGCTTTTCTCTAATATTGAATTTACCTTAGCGTCCTTAAAGCTGAGCAGAAGCGCATCTCTGCTTGAACCAACTAGCTGTACGCTCTCCATTGACATGATATTGCCAAAGAGAGAGAAGCAGGCCACTTGTTCCAGCTTCTCTTTCCGAGGTTTGACATCTGTGATCAAGAACAAAAAAGAATGAGAATCCAATAGTTTCCTGACAAATACATCAACACTGACAACATACCGGAGGGTTTGTCTGATCTTGATGCACTCTAGATGGATAATAGGAAATCAGTCAATAAAACTATACAGCCAAAATGAAAGTAATAAAAAAAAAAATATAATAAATAAATAAAAAGTGTAGAAAAGGTGCTTACCTCCACATCGTGAATAATTCTGTAGACAAAGAGTTGTGATGTCCCTGCAACAACGAGATTCTTTTCTTTACTGGAGATAAAGTTGCAGTAAACGGAAAACTCCACAGCAGTAGGAGTGTGAGCTTGTCGGTATACGGCATACATCTTATGGGCTGCTCCTCAGTATCTGCAAAAAAGTATCTATTATTGAACTAAAACATTGATGTAAGAGTAAACAGTATGCCATATAGGCTGGGGTAAAAAAGAAAACTCAGAAGTGCAATGATAGTAATTTGTCAAATAGATGCACAATCCCCGTCCCCATAAAGTATCCACTGTTACTGTTACATTATAAACTAAGTGGCTGAAATCTGGAGATATTGTTTATTGCCATGCAGTAACGTCAGTGCAAGGATGTTCAAGGCGTGCATTTGAAAACCACGTGAATCAAACTGTATGTTTGCCGTTTTAAAGCAACCTACAACTCAATTCGTTCAGCCACTTTACAAGTTTGAAAAGGACTCGGATGTGAAGACGATGTTTTTATTCGTCCTAAATGCTATTAGCCAAGCTTGCTGGCGTAAGCTAGCCTTAGATCGATGGCAAGGCACACCGGCATCGGACTGATCAATTTTTATTGAAATATTCAATGAAACCTAGCCACATACCTATGTCAAACACGGGACAACTCGGAGCTTTATTGAAAAGTCTTATGTTGAGCTTAAGGACAGCATATTTTGTTGGTGGCGGTATTTGCCAACTGGTAGAGCTAACAGTTAGCTTCAGCTGTGTTCTTCTTCGTGGTTTGTTTTGTCAGACGGACGAATGGAGGATGACTGCCCCCTATCGTTAATTAATTCGAACTAAAAATAAAGCATTATATAGTTTGCAAAGGTCAGCCTAAATAGTTATTTTGTCCATAATTCCACAGCCTACACAGGGACGTAATATGCCTCAATGTATCTGTTCACTAGTGTCATTACGATACTGAATAGCAAAACTACTGACAACTGTGAAACGTGTTACTGCTTTGGAATGTTTTATTTGACCAAGTCCCAATCAATTCCTCATTTGAAAAAACTGTTTTTTTCTCAATCAACACTGGCAATATAGTAACAATGGGATAACTTTTACTAGGCAAATTTATGTATACTGCGCATTTCGTACACAACTCAATGCGCCTACAAATGTAACACATTGTATGATCTATGTGTACAGTACTCATGTCTGTGTTGTTTACAGCTTCCCAGCAAACGGTTTTCAAAACTGAACATGCTTTGAAGAATAAAATAAAATAACACACAATTATTTGACGAAGGTTTTTAATGTCATTGTTGAGCAAAGTTCTCACAATCAAGTCTTGGGGAAACAGGTTCACAGATAAAGAAAACAGGCTAAATTACCCTTGATCATTCAAGTCCAGTCATTGGATTATATATATATATATATATATATATATATATATATATATATACACACACACACACACAAAAAAAATTGGTAATCCAATAATAATAATAATAATAATAAAAGCAAAAGTAAATGCATTATGCCTCATTGTGCACGCAATATAAAATTTAATAATCAAAATAAAATTTACAACTCACCAAAGCGAGAAGGGCCTGTAAAAAGTACACTTTGGTTACATTGCAGTTTCTCATTAGCTCCCCTTTTAAGAGGTAAGCATTACTTTAACCTTGTTACAACAAACTCAATGACCATAAATGTGCTGACATGTAATGAGATATTCTGGAAAAGCCTGTGTGTCGTTGAATATTACAAACAGGGTGGGTTTGGTGATGTCATCGGTTACACTGTCATATCTCAGAGGTATGTCCCCAGATTCTTTTAAAGGAGCCGTCTTCATTGAGTGGTTGCCTAAAGTGTAGTCTCCGGTCAGAACTTTTGCAACAAATATGTACTTGTGTCCATCAGCATTTGGAGGAGAGTATTGATCGGATATGGACAGAGCAGAGTTCACAGCGAAGTACACTCCTTGGCCGTAGACGGTGGCTGTCGAGACACAAATATAAATAAGCGTCAAGCACATGAGGGAAACTTCTCTGTTGTGACTCTGTTGATTAATTATTAAATTGCAGTTGTGAAGTCAAATGTAAAAATGTCGTTTACGTGATGTTACATGCAACTTTTTAAGCGTTTCTTACAGTTATCTCCAAGTAACTATGGAATGGATGCTTTTCAAATGACACAAGTCGCCCAAATCGCTTCACATTATTGTAATTTACTTGAAAACTTACCATTCTTCCCACAAAAGCTTCGGTTAAATCCATGGACACAAATCTCTTTGACAACGCTCTCACTGGTGCCATGGTAAAGTGTACGTTCCACTTGAGGGTAAACAGCGACCTGCTGCACACTGGCTTTTTTCAGCTTGTACTGGCTGTGGAGCAGCTTGTTCGTCAGTTTCTCCACCTGTCAAGTAAAGTTATTATTAAACATAACATTTTCTATTCACTATGGTGTTTTATATAATTTTACCTTGATGATTCGGATCCTGCTGTGGTGTTGCTGAATTGTCTCGTAGAAATTCTTCACCACAATCTGAAATTCATCCGATTCCTCGTCGACTTTGGCTGCCTCAGGAAGGCTTGACAGGATGGAGTAATCCTCTTCTGTTAACAAAAGATTTTATTATTTATAGATGCAAGGCAGTCTCTTTGAGGATGTGAATGAGAGAGAAATTTCCACCAATATCACTGTCAGGCTTTCCTGATATTTCTGCTTCACACATGGTTTCGCAAATGCTTTGAGGCATTTTATGACAAATCAATTAAGCTTCTAGTGAGACCTTTTTTCACCACTAGCCACACTGCCTCATCACACAGACCAAGGCATGTCTAAATTACAGAGCAGCGACAGCAGCTAAAGTGGTAAACAATGGTAATCCCATAACAAGAAGGTTGGCAGTTTGATTACAACTGCAACCAGTACATATTGTCAGTGTATTTAAGCATAACACAAGACGCACAATGACTCTAGTACGCATGAATGTAGTGTGCGTAGTGTGAGAGTGAATGGTGCTGGCTGGAGAAGCATTCAACGCAGATTGGCAGATAATTTCTGTCAATCAGCCTCCGGGTAGCTGTGTCTCCAAAATTGTATGGGGAGAGAATAAAGTGACAAAAAAAAAAAAAAAAAAAAAAAACTATAAAAGCGACCGATGCATTCTCATTCTTATTAGTAAACAAAATATCATAAACGTATGTGATGCACCGCAATTTTGATAACAGAATATCAAGTTACCTGGAACATCTACTTGAGCATTGTCTTCAGGTTTGATTGGCTCTCGAGAGATCTTCAGCACTGCTCCTGATGAAATGTTGTGCACTTCCATCTTCTCAATGTTAATGATGTGTGGTTGATTATCCAATAAGACGTCCAGGGTCCTTTGTCTCATCCTCCATGCGTTGTCCAGAATGATGGTCAAATCGGGAGGATATGGTGTTTTTTCTTGCGCTGTTGGCCCATGTTGGACCCACTGCACAGTCCTCAAAATCTCCTTATCTGACACTGAATCAGACATTTTTTCCAATAGTAATTTCACATTAGGCATTGCTTCATCTACATAAATCTTAAACCCAGAAACACTAATTATAGTGCCTACAATATCAATTTTTACAGCGTGGTTCCTCCTGATTACATCTAAACAGGCTTTATGGAAGTTAGATAAGTATTTAAGACATCTGTGCTCTATTTTTTGCTCATCCTGTCTTTGGCTAACCTTCTTTCCAAAAGCAATGTCCACACGAATCAAGTCGGAGTTGTAACTTGCGAATACGGCCAACTTTAGAATGTTTGCCGACTTGATGGTGTCCTGCAGCGTTCGCTTGGCAGGCTCTACCGTGTTTTGCCTTTCTTCGTGTGAAATTGCTTCCACTTGGCTCATTTTCCTTGACAATTCTAAAGCTTGTTGCAACTGTGCATCTTCATCCTCCATTGACCACAAACTGGACTCCATAGAGTATTGGATGGCTAAGGAGAGCTGGGCTTCTTCTTCCAGACTGCTTTCAAAACCTGTAGCCCCTTGTATTACAGGATTTTCTAAACCACTTGACACCGATGCCAAATTATCTTCACTTAATTGGCCAGGCACATCTGTGATTTCCTCCGCTGAGTACAAGTCTACATCGCTCATATCTTCCAGTGTGTCTGCAGCAGCCACCGGTGGTCTATCCTCAATCGCCGAAACAATCATTTTAGCGTCGTTTAGCAAAGCTGCAACAAAGGCAAACGTGAGCAAGTGTAAAAAAAGTTTTCTCTAATGTTATAATCAATGATAATACTTGTGTTGGCTTCAGCGGGACGTAGACCATCCGGAGTGGACTGGACATTGAAGTTTTTGTCTGCCATTATCTTCCATGCACATTCAAGCATGTCCTGGAAAAGAGGGAGGTAAGATGATGATATTTATATGAAGCTGAGTCACGATTTTTCAAGTTCAAGTTTGGCACACTCAAGTCCTCATTGTTCTTCAATTTGCGAGTCAAGTCCGAGATTGAAAGTGCAAGTCCGAGTCATTAAAATAAAATCTCCAAGTTGAGCTGCCGAGAGTCAAAGTCACAAGTTCAGCTCATTTAAGAAGAGTTTTCTTATTATTTTCCAAGTACAATTGAGAGAAAACTACTCAACTAGAATCACATGCATTTAAGAACATGTGTGCAAAGTACAAGGTTAGCAGATTTTATACTTGAAACACTTTCCAGCAGAGGATATATTACCTCAAAAACAGCAAGAGGAAAGAACATCGTCAATTGTAAAGATCTGAAACATGAGCTTTTCCCGATGCTTGTTGTTCACTAACTCTAAGAGCATGATTTTGAGAAACACTTAAACCACCATCATGTTTTGACATCTCCAATTTAATTCAACAGGGGAATCTCTTGAACATTTTTCAAAAAGACAGATTTTCTATTATTGTATAGCCCAAAACACAATGCAATCATAAAACAACGAAGTGTAGAACACGCTGTCAGTCAGTATCTGTGAAAAAGCGGTTTCTTCCATCACTCCAGCCCTGTACTTCTGAAGGAATAAAGGAATTCAGTGAAGCGGAAACACTGAATAAACTTGCGCCACACCCCTGTAAACTGCTTCAGTTGCCTAAGGCCATAACCACTGAATAGGTTTGAAAACTGACTTCCCAAATGGCGCAAAAAGTGACTGCAGTGTTGATGTCGTTGCAAAGTATTTGTGGTTGTACCGTGCTTGCCGGTGGCTCCCAGCGAACCAGCTCAGGAAAGATGCACACTTTGAACTTGGTCTCCATATCGTAAAACATTTTCTTGCACTCTTCAGCCTGCATGAAGCGTGTGATCCCCGGCGTGTTCACTGTGATGGTTCTGGTGCAGGTGTCCGTGACCAGGCCTTGGAGAAGTTCCTCGGCTATTTGGCAAGCAGTGGCGTGGCCGTGGATCTATGACAGAAAAAGAATCCGAAACTTTTATCACCATCAGTTATTGTGGAAAAACATAGCTTGCTGCTACAACTTACTGCTGCACTCACCTTTAAGCCGCACACGTCCTGGCCCTCCACTGGGAATATGGACACCTCTGTCATGTCTGCCAGCAGCTGATGAGAATGGATCTGAATGTACTTCAGTTTGCCTGGTTCCATCTGAATAAAAATCTCCCTTTCTATCGGTGTGGTGAGAAAGGCTAATATGGCCTCTTGCATTTCCCCCTCCATCCCTTTTAGAGTCACCACATCTAGATTCCTCCCGCGCTCGCACACTTTCGCAAATCCCAAAGCCTGGCAGAACTCCTTCCACTCCCTGCAATACAACATGCTCTCGTTTTCCGGATCCACTTGCACACTAAAGCTGGATAATTGGGATCTTAAAATGCCACATGCTTGCCTCGCAGAATCCTCAGATAGGGATGTCACAACAACATTGCAATCGGAAACTGTGTACAATGTAATGGATGGGTTGATCATTTGCGTTAGCCTGTCTTTTACATCTTTTTGGGATAGAAACTGAGCTTGTGCTTGCTCTAAAGTAAAAGTGATCTCTGTCATGTTGCTAAAAAAATCCATAATGGTACTTTTTATTCTGTCCATTTGCGTTCCTTCGGGGGCAGTTACGTAGACACGATCATTGTTTATCGTAATGTTGTATTCTGGGTGATTTTGTTCAGTGTCCAGCAGGAGAGGACTTTTCTGAAACAAAGATAGTTTTGTCAAATCTGTGATGGCAATAGTTTCTGTGATTTGGACTTCCTCTGCTTCCTCTGTCTGGGCTTCTTCCATGACTTCTACCGTATCAATGAGCGCATCTGGGGATAAGGCGAGTGGAGGCAGGCTGTTAGCATTAGCCACAATCGGAGAACTGGGAGTAAACTGCATTGGAGCCTCATCTTCTTCCATGGAGGGTTGGTCAGTGGCTTTGTGGATGCTGGGTTGGGGATCCGACAATGGAAATGCTAACGGTAATGGTGAAGCTACTTTAGGTTGAAGGAAGTCAAAGTATGGTTTTATCACTAATTCAGCACCTTCCAGTTTGTGAGGGCGGTTCAGGATCAGGCTAACGGCTGTGAAAAGCACAGATATGTTATTACAGTATAAGATTAAGCATCCACTTAAAGAATAAAATTAGATTTACTAACTTGACATTAATCGCAAATAGAAAAATTACAGAATTATCAGAAAATGCATTAACTGACCAAAAAAATATATTTTTTAAACCCAACTTATCACAAACACAGGTAATCATAACTACCCAACTGATTGTTCCTAGCACATTAGCTCCCCAGGACTATATTAATAATGTATAACTCAAAATATTATCTTCAACCTCAATTTACCATAATTTCTATCAATCAAATGAAGGACAACAAACTCGCCCAAAACAAAGAAAAAATATATATATATGACGCGCTGGAACAGACTCTGTAACCATTTGCTCTACTCTGACCTCTTATATCATTGCAATTGTTCATTTGTTGCAAGCCTATGAGTGTAGCGTTAAACTTACACTCAAAGCAGACAAACGTCACTTTGGCGGAGCCTTCAGACAGCATGACAACTTCCTTCACCCGCTGACCGCCTCCTCGCTGGCTCTCAAAATACAGAGAGATCAGATCCGCAGTGGTGCCTGGATGAACGTTCTCTACCAACACTGCATCTGTCTCGGTTACTTCTTCCAGAGTCACCACAGCGCCACTCAGTTGCCTTTTGGAGATTCTTTCACTGAGCTTTTGGAAATCTGTAAAAACAAAAAATGGTCATGTCACTAAAACATGTCCTCGGTTTAAAGAAATATATATGCATAAAAGTAGCCGACCTTGTGCTAGCGGTTGGCTGAGTTGAATGAGAATAAGTTTGTTGTCAGTGGAGGGGAGCAGGGTGTATTCTGGGACATTGACGTTTAGTAGGTTCTCCACATAGAGCTCGATCATCTCGATCGAAGTGCTGGGGTTGATTCCCTTCAGTAAAAAACGACATGGATCCTTGGAAGCAGGTTTCCTCACGGTCAGCTCCACATTATGGACAACATGGTGCTCTTTGGAAAGCACCCGAGCAGCAGCTATAGCAAACAATGTAAGAAAGGAAAGCATATTACATGACTGTGAGTATTGTCAACTGTTACAATATAATGAAAGTTATCTATATGTCTAACTATCGGTTCTGGATGTACATTCTGTTGTGTGGCATAGGAGTGCAGCAGCCCAAAGGGATGGAAAGTTTAAAAAAAGTATATGCATGTGCTCCAGTACTCTTAAAGCTACTCTAAGCAATCCTGTTTTGCGGGACTAGCATGGTTGCATTCCCAATTTGCATCGCTAGATGTGCACAGTGAACAGTTAGCGGCTAACACAGAGCATAGCATTATGGCAGAAGTTTGTAAAAAGATCATAAACTGACAAACATCAGACCTGCTCTGATGGAGCTGAAATCCTCATGAAATGTCCGTTTGTTTAATAATACAATATCTAGAGGGAGCTGTCAGGTCTTTTTCCTCCCTATAATTACAAAGCAAAGCAGTACCAGAGGCTGAGGCCAAGGGTTGTGGGGAAAAATGAGCTCTGCACTGTAACTTAGTTCTAAATGGAAGTATGATGTTCTAAATGCAAAAATATATTATATATATATATATATATATATATATATATATAAAGACTTGTATGAAAGTTGCAGTTTAGCAAATAAATGTAAGTCTCAAAATGTTCACTTTGCTACATGTCTTATTTATGCTGATAAAATGTGTGTTTCACACAAGATTAATGAGATTTCCGTATCTCATTGAATGCAATCAGAGCAGCATGTGGTCTATGGTGGAGGGGAGTGAGGGCGTTGGTGAGGGGAGGAGGGAGGGAGCAGAGCAGGGTTTACTACTGACACCTACTGAAAAAAAAACAAAAGACACCGCTTAGTACAGATTTCAAGAAGTTACTGGTCCCCAAAAAATGTGATCAAGCTTGAGTTAGTGCATCAGTGACTCAAGTGTGAGCTCAATATTTCAATGCATTTTTGATTTATAAACGACAATGTGAAACATTTACTATGACCACACTCACATCTTACAAAATATGACATGACTGTAATATTTTTTTTGTTTGAGTAAGTGTTTAGAACATACTGGCAACGTTGCATTAAAAAAAATCCAAACTACAGTTTTCAAGGTATAGCTAGGGGGCGCTATCCTGGGAGCAGGCTATATGTTAATGGCTGCGTTCTTTTCAGTTTCGGGTGGTGCATTAGTGACTTTAATATGAGCTCTGTCGGCTTATTCCTGTGAGCGTGAGCTGTCTTCGAAAATACACAAAATCTACACGTTCTTCGCCGCGGCGTTATGAGGAGACGGTGAAACAGTTTTACAAACTGTGGCCGAATCTTGAATTTCAATATGTCTGGACGCACTGTGGCAAATGTGATCTTATTCCGATGAAAAACCAGGGACTAGTTTGTTAAAACATAAGTTGAGTCCAGAGGGTTTCTGGATTTCAAGCCAAAATGGCCGACTTCCTGTGCATCGGGGCGTGGCGCTCTAAATCAGTTTTTGGTTTGTTTTGATGTCCACTTTCACTGTACCGAACGCGCTTCCCGTTTTGAATAGGGGTCAACTTTGAGGGGGCGCTTTCGAGCCATTTTGTTTTGGCCGTGGCCAATTCGTCTATTTCCAACAATTTTCACGCCACCCAAATGACTCCGCCGAATCCGGTGAGTTTTCGGCGACGTTTAGCTGGTCAAAAATGAGATCGTTGACAGAGGGAAAAAAAGAATCCACCCAAAAACAATAGTCCCCTGCCGGGGACTGGTCCGGCCCAGGCCCAACTAGTTCACCGTTGTAGACTGATGACCATTTTAGAATAAGAGTTTGGCTGTGCTTGTTTACGCTTACCTTCTGCCTCCTCAAACACCAGTAACGCCCGGTCTTCACTCTTCTCCACGGAGTGCAGGGGACCTCCTCCAGACCTGCGCTTGTTCTCAAAGTACAGAGTCAGCAGCTCATCATCCACTCCGTCGGGCAGCCCCAACACCTCCACGACTCGACCCTGGCTCTCTGTCATCCTGAAACATAAAAAAATAAATAAAAATACATTAAGAAAGCTACAAAATGTCCAGGTTTCACACACCTACAGTTTATAGTTTGTAACCGAATGTTGCAAATTGAGCATTACTATAGATGTCCACCATGTTAGACGGTACAAGCAAACACTGTGCACTGTTAAGCCACATTTTGTAATAACCGTTCAAAATGTAATACAATTTTAACTTCATTGTGTAATAAAACCGCATTTTGTAATAAACTCTCTCGAATCATTTTGTAATAAAATTGATCAGTTAGTAACACAATCTTGAAGACATTTACACAGTTTACCAACAACATGTATAAGCATCTAAACAGAGAGTACAGTGACAATGTGCTCCATCCATGAGTCTGTTTAAGGTCAGGGACAGGTCGTGTTTAGGAAAACAGTTTTGGCATGTTGTATAAATTGAGTCTGAATGTATTCATTGCCTGAACAATAAAGGTAATCACGATATAGCTTCTTATAAATGAGTAACAAACGATGGGGAAAGCTATGTAGCCGTTTTAGAAATGATCAAGTGTATACAAATGCTTTGATAATGTGCAGTCATCAGAAAGTGCTGCACATTGTATCACGTTATATAATAAGTTAAAGCAAAATTTGAAGTAATTACAAAATGCGGTTTTATTACACAAAGTGAACATTGTATTACATTTTGAACTGTTATTACATAATGCAGCTCTACATACTCTAAAACAAAGAGGAGAAAAGAGCAGTTCTAACTTTAGCTGCCAGATCACTACTAACGCATAACAAACTTCAGTGTCCAAATGTTTATGTGAACGACTACTCTAGTATTTTAAAATCCCTTGCATTTTAGACATGAATAGAAAGTGTATTGGTCACTTCTACGCGTTTATTTTTATTAAAAGAAACACCCACCTGATATTTCTGCATGGTTATATTTTATGGATCATTAGACGTAATACAAGGACATGTAGCTAGCTATTTATCGATCATCTGAACCAAATGCTGCTTCTTCTCGTTTGAACTGTGGATTATGGTGGATTTCTTGTTGGAGGTAGCGTGCAGGACGGCTATATTACTGTAGGCGGGTACATTTCCCCTATTCACCATTGCAACGCCATGTCCAGCAAGCTACACGCTATGGACAAAATTACGGATATGTCAGTGAAAAACCACTACGTGCAACTTTTAAAACACATACAAGGTAATACATATCAAAAATGCTCTGTCATTTTCTAACTAAAGAAAGTGAAACTACCACGTTCATCCACCATGACGATGTCGAGTTTGTTGCTAGTACGGGGTGCAACTTTGTCAACATATAAACGCAATTATATCTCTTTAATGTTTTTTTATTCACATATACAGCGCATAACTCACCTTTATTTCTTGAAAACATCTGCCTGGGTTGGTTAAACGAGTTTTCCAGGGCGAGAAGAACTTCCTTGTTGTGCTGCTAGCTGGACGGAGAGCTTACGTCTTAAAGAAACAGTAACCTCACCTGCGTAATGTTACCATAGACACACAAGAAATAGACGTTGCCATAGTATGTCCAAATCCGGCGGCCATATTGTGATTGTCCATCCTACTCATTGAAGTAAATATGCTCAAGAAACCTTTTTTTGTCCATCCTACTAATGAAACTTATTTTTTATTTTATTTTATTGACGTTGATTATTTGGCTTTCAGGCATATGTCTCCGATCTAACTCCTATGTTTGACGATACTAGTGGGAAAACATTCTGGGGAAAAAATACGTTTGATTAAAGTCACAATGTTTAATAATTGGTGTAAAGTAATTGTACTAATGACGGAAATGTCCATACAATGACATGCATATACTGTAATTTTGTAGGAGGAATAGTCCAAGATTCATCCCGATCGTTGTGAGCGCCTAATCTGCAACTACAGAAAAGCTTATTGCTGCAAAAGAATCAGAATCAGAATCAGAATAGGTTTATTGCTATTGTTTCAGAACAGGGTTCACAAACTAGGAATTTTTCTCGGTGCAAACGTGCGACATAAAACATATAACACAGAATTAAGATTAAAAAAAAAAGCTAGGAACTGAACTATAAGGCTATAGGGGCATGCATAAAAAATATTAAATAAAGAAGATAAAATAAAGTGACGTGTGGTAAGACAACAACAATTTGACATTGAACAACAGCGGGATTGTATTTACAGATGTGTAGGCATATAAAGTGATATTAAGTGTTATAAAGTGATGAGTGATAGCAGCGGGTCTAAGTGTGGACACACCGCACAGTGCAACAGAGCAGAAACATCCATGAGTCTGTAACTAAGCTACAGAGACTTGTTATTGTTCTTGAGTCTGATGGCGGAGGGGAAAAAACTGTTCAAGTGGTGGGATTTATGGGTCTGGATAGACCGTAGCCTCCTGCCTGAAGGGAGAGGGGTGAATAGTCCGTGTCCAGGGTGAGAAGGGTCAGCTGTGATCCGACCCACACGCCTCCGGGTCCTGGAGGTGAACAGGTCCTGGAGAGATGGGAGCTCACAGCCAATCACCTTCTCTGCAGCACGCACAATGCGCTGCACTCGGTGCCTGTCCCGTGTGTGGTCAGCCAGCTATTTAATACAAGGAATCACTAACTTATTTCACGCCGTTGTGAATGTCTCAGGTTTTTCTGCAAAATATCTTGGAAAAAACATTTTCTATTGATGATAGTGGCAACAAAACAGCCCCACACCATGATTCTCCCTGCACCGTGTTTCACATTGAGGATAGGGTTTTGATGTTGGCGTGCTGTTCCATTTTTCCTCTACACGTTGTCCACAGCACTACTGGAAATATATACTGTGAACTGATTAACCCAAAGATCACATTTAGTAACCAGTGTTCGCAGAAATGTGAGAAATTCCAAATCGTGTACATACTTTTTCTTCCCACTGTATTCTATATTCATATTCAGTCAAATAATGTCCTGAAATACAGGCCTCCAAAATCAACCCGGCAAATGAACAAGCACTGGTTCTCAAACCTTTCTGCACCTCATGAAATATTTGACCTTCCAAGTGGCCATCCACCAAATACGGACACACAATATAAAAACTGAAGCAGATAAAGTCTAAAATTGTAGATGATCCTGACTACCACCCGAAGAGTCCCAAGTTCCACAGTTTGAAAACCTCATGTTGTATGTAAACATTGTAAACATGTTGGATTTTGGCATGCTGTACTATATTCAAGCACCTTATACACACACTTTACAAAAAGCTCATAGTCTTTACTGATCTTATTAAACCATAAGTGTGGCATTGTAGAGTGAAGAGTGCTGTTTAATGAGAGGTTAGCAATGTACCAGTGGGTTAATGGGGCTTGGTACTTAAATGCATTTTATGACTGATATAAAACACATGACTTGATTTTAAAGCACTGCATATCCAGCTTGAGATTTATGAATCCAATAAACCAGGATTGGAAGTATGTCGGATAATCTTGCTGTACAGATAATATGATTTCATTAAAAGTGTCAGTATATTGATAGATAATGCCAATAAACATATGCTTGGGACACTTTAACTGTAAATTATACAACACTAAAAATTATATTCAACCTCCTTCCATCCTGCTTGTCACTCCCCATCCAATTGAGGATCCCATATTTGATGAATGGCCTTGGCTAGATCGTAATGACTGCTCTGTAGGTTATACCTTACAGCCTAATGAAACTGATAGCAATTTTAAATGCCACGCAACTCACAGCATGGTGGCTTTAATTGCTTTTCCATGTCATTTGAATGCAGAAGCCACATCAGATTTTTAATATAGCATGTGAATTACATTATTCACATGCTATATTCCAAGTTTGTGCTTTATTTTGGATTTTTTTTAAATGCTATTAGACATGTCTTTGAGCTTATAATTGGAATAATAGAAAATAAGAATGCATACTTCAATCTTTATACAAAATGACAGGACCCGTCTTTTTATTTCACAAATGGGAAGCAGTAAAGCAGCCATACTATTAGAAGATAGATTTGTGCTGGAGGCATTTTGAAGCCTGGATTTTAAAAACACAGATGAGCATCACTTTGTGACATCAGCAGGTTAGGGGCAAGAGTTATGACATTTTTAGAATGTAGGATTGCTCAAGCATCGTGTTGCATTTGAATAAAACAAAAACACATGTGTTTATGACAACAACAAAAATGCATATCATAATTAACAGCAACAACAACAAAAAATCTGAATATTGAACATTTAAAGGAAGCAGTTGGACTTTGTATTTAAAATGTGTAACATGTTTAATGGTTGAATATATCCAGCCTTCTTTGGCTTTGTTTAAAGCTATACGTTACGAAGTTTTCAGTGACACAGCATTTTCTTTAATGGCAGTTTTGGGCAGGGAACTATCTCTGGCGGCATCTGCAGAAACAGCTGCAGTGTGAAGCGTTATGACAAATTAAAGACAGAGGATACATGGGCGCACTTAGTGTCAGGAGCGGGCACGTTTCATTTCACTGATGCATGTGGGAAGGAAACCAGCACAGCCATCTTCTTTGCATACATTTGCCACTTCCTCAAGGCACTAAAAGAGCAAGCCAGGATTTAACAAACAGCGTATTGCAAAATCAGACTCCAATGAAATGTACATGTGTTAGGTAATACATTATACATGAAGCGGCTTATGGGCTGTCAAATGAGCGGAAATGCACTTAGGTACTGTTCTAAAAAACGGCCATCTGTATACCAGATGGTTGGAAGTTTAATCACTGGTTTGATCAGTGCATATGGTTCTTGTGTTCCCTTGGGCAAGACACCCTTGGCCCTTTAGTGATATGGTTTGAGGGCCAAGGGTGTCCCACACACACAAGTAGGGGTGGGTGATATGGCGTTTAACCATGTCACTTACCCATTAGGTTTGGGCTTTATTTGTACATTATATACATGCAGTGTTAAGTTTGTCCAGAAAATAAAAAAATATCAGGATAACGCTGGCCTCGGTTGACCGAAGGCATGTAAAATGCATGTCAAATTACTATTCTTGATTAACACTTACCAGACCAACAATGAAAGGACATGCTGTATGTGGCTATATTTTGACTAAAACTAAACTATGTTCATGTTAAAGAAATCCAAACTAAAAACTAAATTAAACTAAATTTTAACTTGTAAACTTTAACACAGTGAGAACATCTGATTAAATATAAAAGACAAATACATACATATGTACACTGTAGTTTGTTATTTATTTATTCTTTTACACTTTATATTAATATATGTTTTAGATAGTCCAATTCTTTAATTAGACAAAATGCACAAATTCCCCCCCTCCACCCCCCAAAAAAGTTACTACTGTTAAGATAAAACCAACTACAGCTCCTGCAACTAATTCTAGCTACTATACTGTAGGTGTTACTGCTACTTCTTATGCTACTTATGTATCACATTCATCGTGCCAGTCCTTTAAGTGATGTAGTACTTTTGGCACATGAATAAAAGTATCTGGAGTTAAATTCTAGGCCATGCTTTTGAATGCATTCACAACCGTTGAGTTTGAATCCTTTTACAAACACTTTTATTTAGCATTTTAACAATATAAATCCTTAAAACATGTTAAAACAATACCTCTTTTGTTTAGATCCAGACAGTAATGGACCTGTGTGAAATTAAAGCTGATACAAATACAAGTTTCGCCACTAGGTGGAACTGTTCTCAATGTTGTAGGTGTGTTGATGAGACACCAATTACAAGTCCTTTTGCTCATCGAACTGTCCACTCCGACGACGTGAAGGCACAATAACAAAATGTTAGTTATAAATGTTTACACAACTCGATTTCCAAACTTCTGAGTCAACTGAAGTGCTTCAGTTGTTCAACAACAAACAATAAGAAAAGTGCACAACAGTGTTGAGCCAAAATGGGTCTAGATCGAGGCATTTGTTCATGGGGAAGGATACATGCAAAGCTAAGACAAAAACATATCTTAAATATGAACGTTTGATACAAAAAAAAATAATATTCCATCACAGTAAAGCTTCATAGTAAAATGACTAAAAGGCACTTCACAACCCCTTTTCTGAAAAAGTACAGCCACAAATGCGCAGTACTGAAAGTTAAGGCACCCCTGTTGTAGGCCGTGTTTGTCAGTCAACAGTGGAGGTTCAATAATGTTCTCCTGGTCGTCATAGTGAGTGGCAGAATCAAATTGATTTACGTTGCCTGCAGCCCGGCAGTAAATGGACCCTGTACATACATTATACCCCCTTTATTTGTAACATTGGCACTGTTTTAGTACACTCTGACAGCTTAAGGGGGCCTTTTACAGCCGAGTAGATTAGACTGTATTTTACAAGCCTGCAACAGACACATGGTGTGAAAAGCCTCTCTTTACTTTTTGGAGAATTAAATTGTGGCAAAAAGTAAACCAGCTTGTACTGTATAGTGGTGGGACTGATTCAGGAAAAGAGGGCAGGTAGTATACAAAATGCTTACTGACAGGCATCTCTAGAAAATATAGCTTAGGAAAAAGATGATAAAATATCGCAGCAATATTGAAGTCCTGCTTAGGTATGTCGGCATGAGCCTTTGCTGTGTCGATCAATTTTGAATTTACAGAGTCCGATCAAAAAAAAAGAAAAAAAGAAACAAAAATAGTGGGAAATAAAGACAAATAATTTCATTGGGTAATGTGTGTTTGCATATGGCACTTAATTCTACCAAAATTGACTTTCTTCCAAAATGGCTACTCTTTTTTTGCGCTTCCCCAGAAAAGCGCTTCCTCTGGTGAATATGCGCATTGACGAGTGCTTTCTGGTGCAGCCCCAAATGCATCCCAATGCCCCCAATCAGCCAACAATCATGACTGACTAGGAGCTGCTACTTTCTGAAACTCCAGTCAGAAACTGGGTGATGGGGACCAAATCACTTCCCTCCGCCGCCGGAATATAAAATGGCCTCAGATATGAAACGGCGACGGCGTTGTTGTGTGATGGTTAGCGAAGCTCGCGGCACTTATCTTGTTTACATCCGAATGCCGTGCTCATTGTCCCGCAGGGATCAGTTTTGAGCGATCATGAATCCGAGAGAGTCGGCTGAATCACTCACACTAACAGCGGAAGCGCCGATGTAAACAGGATAAGTGGGTGGGGCAGAGTTGGGATCCTCCGCAGTGAATCGCAGGGTGAACACTTGAGAGACTGACCTCCTCTGTGTCATTTATCAAAAGTCAGTGGTGGCCCTGACCAAATGAATAAAAAAAAGTGTAAAGTGTCTTAATAGTATATTTAATTTCTAATGTATTTATATAATGTACAGTTGAGTCACTCATATTGGTTTTGTTGATGTGTAACTGTAATTTCCAACACAAAAAGTGCCATAAACATCTCTTGCGAGCTGGTCCTCCTCAGGGCCTTCAGAACAGATTCTGCAGGCCCTGTGTTGTCAGGCCGCACATGTGATTGACAGCCAGCGTGACTGACAGAATTATCAGCCAATCAGAATTCGATATACATTGACAGTACGCCCCCAGGGCCTTCAGTAGCTCAGTAGCTTCCCCTACGCTTTGTTCACCTGGGAAAACCGCTAATGTAGCTGCGCATGGGCAAGACGTTCCAGCCACTCCGAAGAGAACCGGATAAACAGATTTTCCTCTTGGAAACGTCCGAACGAGGCAAAATGAAGTGGATTTCCTGATCACGGATATTTTGCGGCCCTTCATTATGAAAAGCTTTGAGAGCAAAGCAGCACGAACGACAGCGGGACGTAGATGCTCGGCTCCCCGGACAGGAGAAGGGTTTCCCCGCGTCAGCTGGGCTGGGACTCGGGCGGGGAACAGGTACGAGACTACGAGCGCTATAAAAAGGATCCCAAATAGCACGAAACTTTAAGTTTAGTATCTTTTTAATTTTACTCGCTCTGTCAACTAAACATCTCCTTAAAACAGCCGCCTGTCTCCACATTATAACACGCTCGTCTCCGCCTGTCATGTGTCGTGTATTTCCGTATTCTAGTACGACTGTTCCCGAAGGTGTTTGCTTTTGTTTGGAGTCGGACGCACTGCTGCTTTGGTTTGCGTTGTTGACAAATCCTTTAGTGAACAAGTGCCACGCAAAAAGGCAGTTTTATCCATACGCCTATTGTCGATACGTTTATATGCGTGAACCCAGGTTGCTATTGAAGGCCCTGACTGAAACCCCACAGCCCGCCACTGTCAAAATTACACAAAAGGTCAATGCTGTGACGTGAGCCAGTGCGCACTTATTTAAATGGTTTTGAGTTCAACCTAATTCTCGCTGTGCGCAAAATGACTCTAAAAGTAATAATTGGGCTATTTAAGGAGGTTAGTAAAGGGCCATGGTGCTAATTAAAGTTGGTGGTGAGGATCCAGAGATTGTTTACACAGTATAATCTTTGGCCAATTTGTTCTATCGAGTGTAATAGCATAACTTCTGGTTCTGGAAGTAAAATTCTCATTATTTTCTCAGTAGACGATGGAAAGTTTAAAAGTGGGTTTACTCATTAAAATATACAATTTTAAACCAAACATTTCTTGGCACAGCAGTTAGCACAGCAAGGACACACATTATCAATATTACCCCACAGTTGATTATTCTCTGCCGGGTATTTAAATGATGAATGAAATATTGAAACTAAGGTGCTTTACCTTATCCAGAATTGTATAACCCTTTGGAAATGTTGACTTTAATTGACCACAATTTGACATTTACGTATGTCTATAAAAAGGGCATGCTTTTTATTTTTTATTTTTGTTTAAATAAAACAAAAACCTCCATCTTTCCCTTTTTGTGGCCAGAGAGTGATTTCACCTCGTTATAATTGGGGCCCATCAGAAATGCCTGGGAGAACATGTCCTTTAAACCCATGTGAGCAGGTTGAGGTGCGCGTAACGGCTCAGTATCATCTGCCTTTGAACATCTTTATTTTGTGCTTGTCCACCAGCAGCAGGGTCACATTGTACTCAAAGTCTCCGTCGTGGACGCCCGTGTGCCGGAAGGCTCCGGACAAAAGGTTGTCCTCCCAGTAGTGGTGCCAGTTCCCATTCTGGTCCGCGCCGAATCCAAACAAGTTGACCTAAAGGAAGAAAAAGCGGTGAATTCAGCGTTTGTTCAGAAAGATTGGTTTATGTTGTCGCTGGTAAATTCACATGTCGCTGGTTTAAGTTCACATAATACACCCAGGAATTGATACTGTATACCTTCCTACACTGAAGCTGACTGTTCCTCTCTGTACTCCTCTTTGTACTCTTCATTACAATGAATGGAATACACTTCACTCGGTTTGTGACAGGGGATCTTCTGTAGATGTATAAACATTCTGTCTAAAAGTTTAAACTAGCTTGAAATGAACTGGTATTTATGCTGCCTATAAACAGCTGGAGTTTTCCCTTGTTCCAGACAAACTAATATAACTCTGTTTATAGTCTGTCCTGTTTTTTGGTCACTGAACGTCAGAAAATAGGTGAAACCCTCAACTCAATTATTCCAGTCCAGTCGACAATATTCGATCACCAAACACCTAGTTAAGTCACTTTGTGGTGCAAAGTTAGGTTGATGGCTAATTATTTTATTTTCAAGTTATTATTTATTTACTTATTTTTGTCTTATCGAACTTAAACTTGAACTAATGAAGTTAGTCCTCAGTAAAATAGACGTCTGTTTTAAGCTGGAAACATCTGTCAAAGGAATATAATACATTTTGTGACCTATAAATTTTTTGTAGGGTGATCGACCATTATTTTTTGAACTACAAAATTTTACTTTAAAAAAAAAATCTACATTTATGTTGTTTTAGAGTGGTTTTGGGATTCAGGATAGGTATGTCACAGCTATAAAGTGATGTTACAGGCAACCTTCACTGTCCTGTCTTTCTACACAAGCTTTAATCAGAGGATAATAAACCATTTCCCAGAGTGGGATGATTCGGATGATCAACAAAAGGCATTGCAAAAAATATATCTTGTTAAAAAGCGTTTAGTTTCTTAGAAAATCTGTTTTTGATTCTTCGGAAGACACTTTTTATATTAACTTTTACAAGCATGGACAGCCAAGGACATTAACTTCATAATGGTTCTGGTATTCATTTAATTAATACCACATTCCTGTCAGGACAAAATTGATAGTCTAAGTGTTTTTTTGGGGGGGAGGGGGGGTTTCAATTGTGGCCAGCACATTTTTCAAATTATAACAGTTTATTCAAAGGCTGTGGCTTCCATCTCATATCGGATTAGTCTCACACTGAAAAATACAACTTCTATTGACATTAGTTAATTTCAACCTTTTGTGAAAGACTGAAGGGTATGATGGTGTCAGAATTATAAAAATCTAGGTCTAACATTCACCTTCCACTGGCTGCACTTACCTGATCACAGACATGGATTGCAAACAGTAAGCTGAGGAACCCAGTGGAGGGATATCGCCCGTGACCGTCCAGCCAAGACTCGTAGACATACTTAAAGAATGTGGGACTGTAAATCAACACCTGGGAAGTTAAAAGCACAAAGATCAAACTTAATTATATTACTTTTTTGAAATTATTTATACAGAAGTGGTAGTGAGCGATATCTAACAATACAGTGTCTCTCCATAAATGCTTGTTTTCCTGACAGGGAAAAGCCCCTCAGAGGCTCAACTCTTCTGTTTTTACAAGTCTGATAATGCCCCAGTTCGTTTGATTGGTCTCCTGAAGGAGGAAATTGCAGCAAAACGACCTGCTTTTGTACATAATAAATATAGTCTTTTTCAGAAGAAGCACTCTGAGCAAAAACAGATGCTGTGGCATAAACAGTATTCTTCCTGGAGGCTCCAACATGTGGATGGATATGGAAGTCATTAAAACTATTAAATGGGAGAGAAAGGCTTTTTTGGCATCTTTGAAAATTGGTGAAAAGGCACTTTATAATTGCAATGAAGTCTTCAGAGATTACAGGTAGTTTCTAGAGCTTTATCTATTTTTACAATCTTGTGTGACTTGTGTTGATAACCCTGGCCCTATGAAGAAGAGAATTGGTAACTCACAAAACCGTGGGCCCTCAAGTAATTGTCCAGCTGTATCGATGCAATGGTCTTTGTTTGTGTATCATGCTGGATGTCTGAAATTCCTGTGCAATCCATAATTAAATTAAATTATTTGGCTCCAGTATTTAGCAGTAAATTTAAAACACTCCCTGACACTTTCTTGAACTAATACTTTAGTCATGGGATTCATAAAGTCAAAATCATCCATCAAATTTGATCTCAAACCGCCAACATTTCCAAACTTTGAGTCCCCACCCTCTGGCTGAGAAATGCTCATATAGTTCATGATTTGTTGGGGACCATAGTTTCACTCACCTTGTCTTTGTTGGCCTTTATTCGGGATATGACCGGCATATATGTACTGGAATAAAGAAAACAGAATAACGTTTTAAGCGAAGTGTCGCTCAATATCTCTACAAATGAGAAAAAGCAAACACAACATTAACGTTCTCTTGGACTGAGCTCAAGCGCACTGCAACAAAAAGAGCGTTGAAATACTACGAGAGATAGTGAAGCAGCAGATGTAGTGTCTGTTAGGTGTCACTCTCGCAAACAAGCTGCACTGTCACAGCTCACAAAATAATACCGAGAGATGGAGCTACTTTGTCAGCTGAAGCGATCCAGCATTGTGAGAGAAATCTCTTCCAATACGTCTGTACAAAATGGCATGTTCCAAGACAAAACCGTAGAATTGATTCATTGAGAATATTCCAAATGACCACTTTTAATAAAGTGCCTTGTTCGTTTTGGAAGAATGATCGGCAGAGTGATTGAAAATATTAGAAACATGATTTTCTCAACAAATCGTGTTTTTTTCTTCATTCGGCTGCTCACTTCTATTCATCGTGGGTAATTGCAGCCAACTTGGCTCTCGCTTCAGTCACTCAACTGTGGACAACTGTGGCTACATACTAAAACATTGTTATTATTTTTTGAAGTGCCACAATCGCTCCCGTGAGGTAGCTGTGTTGTTTTTATTTTCCGGACCAAGATCCATTGTTGTGTAACAGTTTCACACTTCTGTCTTTGTAGTGCTTGATTGATAGAACTGAAATTGAGAATTATTAATACAAAAAATGTCCTGAACAGTTGTAATTTTTATACTGTTATGAGTGCCACATTGTCCTGAGAGTTTCGAGGAGAAATCGTTCTTGTTCTTCTATAAATGCCTGGACATTTTTTCATCCTTCTTTTTCTTTTACTTAAGCCAGTCTTTGTTTATGTTCTTTGTGAACATTTGAGATGAAGCATTGCAGTAATAACACCCGATTCCTGTCCATACCTCATTCCTTACCACTTTGACGAACTTTATCTCCCGATCTGATAAACGCTTCCATGTAATTGACTAATAGGATGCATTTAGAGTCTTTAAAAAAGTATATTTATATAATGTGTATGCATTTAGCTTCCAAAAAAAGTAAATGGCACATTTACAAGCTGTGAGTGGAAGGGGGGGAGGATCTTTTAATTAACTGCGCTCAATTCCAAGACTGGCTCGACGCCGAAATCAAAAGTGTCTTAATATGAGCGCAATGAATGCATCTTATTAAAATGCGAAGATAACGCATGATGGGATAACACTGTTAAAACAGACCGAGCTGCTTCAAAGATTGATTTTCTCGCAACTTCTGAACCAAACAAAACGTATACTGACTATGTAATAATTGCTCCTAACAAGGTCCTGTCGTTTATCAGAGTCCGTTTTAATTTAACGAGACCGGCAAATGTAAAAGTACCAATTCAAAGCGCGCAGAAATGTCTCGCCTAATGCGAATATTACCGCCAATGGAGTGGAAGTAACTGATGCAGAATCATTGCTTTGGCGCAGTAGGGAGACAGCTGTGTGTTTAGAGGATATATTTGTCCCTCTGTCTAAAACATTGGCAGGTTCCAACTTGTGTTTTTTTTTTTTTTTTCAGGCTGCCTGGTAATGACGCTAATCATCGCTCTGGTTAGGGACACTGCAGCTGAAGGTGAAATTTACTGGAAGATTAAAATTGAATGATTGTTGCGCGTGTTATTTGTCACTGGAGGAGCAGTCAGACCGAGAGGCTGTGTTGGAAAATGTAGCCTGGTGTTTATGAGCGCAATTATTTCTCGGGTGTAACATTAGGCTCATGCAAATTTAGCAGACAAAATGTGTGGCCGGCGGGGTTGTGGGTTGATTGGTAGCCTGTTAGCAAAACACTTCCAAAAATGATGTCTGTAATTTAATAAAAAAGTTTTTGGATGAGTTAGTAAGAGAAGAAGAAAGATGTATTTAGTTGGATAAAGACATTCTTAACGATTTTTGGTGAGTGCAAGTAGTACAGGTTAAAACTTACCTCTGTACATGGTCAAGCAAATACAATGCATCTATTTGATTCATGACATTGTGTTTCGTGAGGGCAATTTAGCATTAAGTCCTAAAGTAGAAAGCGTCCTGGGTATCTTTGCAAGATTTCCAAGTTGTAATAAAATGAAGAAAAAAAAGAGCAATAGCATTTCAATTTCACAAGCTGGGACTTTGAAGAGAGAACTTGTGCCATCTGTGTTTTTGTTTTACAAATAGTCTGTGCTACTTTACGGGTTTTTTACCACATACAGTACTGTATGGTGATAGTGGCTCGGGTTAAAGCGAGAATGTCTTTTAAGTTGAAACTGAAATATTGGTGGTTCGGTCCCTGGTCCAAACATTGCATATCCTTTGCCAAGAAGACACAGCTTAATTTAAAATACACATTACAAATAGCCTTCAGTAACAGTTACATTTAACATTACTTGTGCGACTTTATTGCAACAAAAATGACTAATTTAGACGGACTGATTGACACTGCAGGATATTGACGATATTTCTGTCAGCTTCGGGAGAAATATGTGAGATCTACAGAGAACTTGGCACACTGTCTGGGAGCTTATTACACAGTTTAACGTGTAGCTTACCAATGCAATCTGAATCCAAGTAATTATTTTGATTATATTATTATGTCATGCTGTTAAGACCGCCTGTCCCATTCTGATGCTTGGTGTTCTGATGCTTGATGGCAAATATTCTATGTTCTTGTCTTGAACCTGTCCAGAAAGATACCTTTAAGAAAAGCTCACGGAATCCTCCTGATGACAGTAACATTACATAACACGGCTTAATGACAGGTTATTATTCTGGAAGGTAAATTGTCAGAGGTGCCATCCGTTATTTGGCCTAATATTCCACAGTAGCACAGAACACTGTCATATCTGCCTTCAGATACACAATACTTCGTCTGTGTCAGAGGAGCTGAGCAGGTGGTATTCAGGCTTTTATTAAAGTTTTGGGGTGAAAAATAACTTAACGTTGCTGGGGCTGGGAATAAAGTTGTGTGTGGTGACAGTGAAGCATGGTGGGGAAGTTGCGAGTCAGAAACAAAAGGGGATTAACTGAGCTACGCCTATAGAGCTGAGGGTGTAATTGCACAGACCGCTGCCAGAGTCCCCGCGGTTCAGCCCTTTTGGCTCTAAACGCATCACATGCAGTTTGTTCTTGCTTTTTAATCGCGAATATACTGGGGGCTTGGTGCGCTTACTGCTTAATAGTCCCAGTCGTGAGGGCGCTGACGATCCACTGAAGGTCCAGGGTCTTGAATGGGATGAGGACCAGGCTAGTGCTGTTGTCCAGATCGATGGCACTTTCCGGATACAGGACGTGGTGAGTTGTCCTGGAGCCCACGTCCTGCTCAAAGCCACTGGTGGGAGCCTGGTTCATCCTATGAGGATAAAAAAAGGGTCGCATATGGTCATATAGTCAGTAAAACAATGTGTAGCTCATGAAAGTCAGAGTAATTATATGAGAAAAGATCTGCAGACAGTGCTTAAGATATTAACATAGGGCACATAATACTTGTGTGAAGGTCTGTTCTGATAAATCTGGAGACACATTTTGATGTAGCCTTTGAGGTGTGATCATAATTGGATCACTGTGCTCCTCAACATTTTTCACAGAGGTGGTAAGAGATCAAGAGGGTAATTTGCTACTACAAATTGCTACTGATAATTCCTTGTCTATGTGGTTACCATGCCCACAACGATGGCAAGTGTGACCGACGCAAACAGGTCTGTTAAATCTTCACCGTTGCACAGGCTTTTTCTTCATCTCCTGGACTTTATCGGGTGGTGCAGAGCAGCGTGAAAAGGGGCTGAAGAGTGAGGCAGGACATTCGGCACGGTTGGAGCTGCGAGTCAAAACTCCTGACACTGAAACTATAAAAATGCTCACCTTGTGTGCTGCAGCCTAAGCCACTCGGCCTGTGGTTCTCAAACTGTGGTAAGACGTTTTGCCTAATATCCAAGAAAGCTTTGTCTGCTGCACTGATGATAAATAAAAGCCGATAATCTCCGGGACTGAAAGTGATGGGGACTTCCTTTTTTAAAACGAGTCCTCAAACAACGTCCTAGGCCTCAGGGGAACAGAGACACATCGCAATGAAAATTGGTTCGCTACAAGTTTGACTAAAGTTAGTTAGTGTCACTAAACCTCAGTCAATGGAAATGCTGCATGTCATTTTGAAGCACAGAACCCGGAGAATTCAATCACCGAGTTAGTTGTAACCTCCGTATTTTGGATCGCCGGGCAAAAGGCCGCGGCTAGCAACAGTATGCTAATGCTAACGACAACTAATAAAAGCTGGGACAGAAACTATGATTGAATCACCTAAAGTAATACAATACAATTGGCCTCTGCTGGAGTGGTCAAGTATTTATGTTTTGTCCCTTTGTCATTGTCCCTTTAAATAGATAAATCGATTTTTTTTACAGGATTATATAGCCTACCAGATATTTGGAAATCTGCCAAAAATACCGGCAGAGCATATCGGCATTGGCCAATACAAATCCCTAAAGATCGGCATCGGTCTTAGAAAAATCCCTATTGCATTTCTACTACTCTTAAATTGGATTTCCAGAACGAGTGAAAGCCTCAATTCAAAATGCCAAACCCCTACCGCATTCAGCAGCTACAGCACCTTCTCATTCTCTGTGACAATCCGGACGCATCCAAACTGGCGCACAAAGGAATGCCTCCCATCTCACCACGTTGGGGCGTCCAAACAGTCATTCACAACAATGCTCTGTCCATTTAGAGCTTAACAATTACAGCCTGGCAAACAAGACATGCTGCTTCTATCATTGTGTCAGACAATACTCACTCAATCTGGGGCGGTAATTGGCTGCAACAAACTTGTCAACAAACACGGCACAAGGGTGACAGCTGCAGTCCGCTTGAGTCGGTGGGAGAAGTTGACCTCGGTGCAACTCGCTTCACCTGTTGCGCCCGCCTCAGCACTATCATCCTCCTTATTACGGAGTCCGCCATGACAGCGACGTAACGGCTTGACATTTTCAGCTCGGGTCTGTCAAGACTTCAAGTGACCTTCAACTTCAACAACAGGCGTTTGGTGTCAAGCCTGGGGGAAAACTCTGTGTAAAGATAAAACTTACACACCCGCAGCATGGGATATACTTTTAGAAGGGATGTGATAACAATTACAGCCAAAGAGTGATACGTTAAAGAATGCTGGAGTAATAGTCTGTCTTTCCTTGGTGAGCGGTGATGGAAAAAATAATAAAATATAGAATTTGTTTTTTTTTTAAACAGCATGTCAGTAATCTATTTCCAGATTTTGAACTTTACTTCAACCGTAAGAGAAACCGTGAATCTCTTGTGATTTTCAATAACGGTCTGGAATATTGCCCTATTTGACTATACCATTCCATTAAAGTTTAACTGTTTAACAAATAATAAATTGGGTATAATTGACCGTCTGGGCCAGAAAACGTAATATTGATTAATAATGTAAGTCCCTCCATTTGCTAATATGAGCAACCAATCAGAATCCCTGGTGCCATAACTTTGACCAATGAGACAAGCTCCACTGTGCACCAGCCTGTCAGGTCCAATCAAGAGGGAAGGGATCTTGAAATTTCTCTCTCCCTCCTCATATTGCAAACTAGGAGGGGCTTTCAGGTCAAATCAGGGGGGAAAGGGGTGGGACTTGATTGTTTATTTTACAATGATCTCTCTCTTTCTCCGTTTGCAATCTTACAGACTATCCCTTTAATTGAAAGAAAAATCACAAGCAATAATAATAAAATTGTGTCAAATCAAAACTTGACAAAACAAAACATACTCAATCGGGTCCAAATGGTCTGCGCCACCATCTTCAGATCAGGCGGCGTCTTGCAATATATGAATACTGTGGCATATTGTGTGCGATAACAATAATTTGACAATCTATTGTGAAGCCCTACTCAATGCCAACACAAACAGACCAAACATTGATCTTTACATTTCTTACTGTGAGCAATTTAGCCATAACCATGCATCCTGCCATGCAAAATGATCTGGTACTAGAATTAGTTGTAATTTTGATCACGTGCAGGTAAGTTGAGTAACCGTCTTTGAACACAGTTGAACATGATGTAGTAAAGAAGTGGATGTGTGCATCTCCTATTTGAATGAATCATATATGTCTTGCCGGAGGAAAACCAGCCTGCAGTCCAGTACACATTAATGACAAACCATCTTTAAAAACTTAAGTTAATTTAGTATGAGACGCCATCCAACCAAAGAGCAAATGTTTTTTATCTGCCTTCTTGTAACCTTATGTAACTGTGAAGCACTTTGAATAACCTTTTGTATGGATTGTGCTCTACAATTAAACTTGCCTTGCCAACCGTGTTTATAAAATAGCGCATATATCTGGGTTCAATAGAAACAGAATGGTTTCCTGATGATACCAAGGGGCAAAAGGTATTACAGAAATAACCCAGTAATTATCTTTTCCTCTAGATGGATGTTTACAACCATGCATGCCGTTTGGAGTTCAAAAGAGTTTGTCCAACATCATGTATAATTAGGCTTTAGATAAGCATAGGATCGACTACACTCAATCTCCCCGTGGCTCGCCCCAGTCCCCACCAGACAATTATGAACGTGCAGAGTGGAGCCTCCTTTATGGCAGTCATATACAGCACCAGCATATGCAACTTCTTGACAGGATGTGTAAAACAAAAGAAATCATGAAATGTTTACGATGTAATAACTTCTTCTTGCAGACAATAAGTTCCTTGGCATCACAGTGTATTTCTCATTCTGAGCGGCCATTGCTCTTGCTGGGCACAGATCCACTTTCTTTAAACTCCACGAAACTTCAACTTGACTCGATCGGTACTTGGCTTTGAGAAGGCATTAATCTGACCAGCAGTGACGCAGTGTATCCATCAAGTGGCTCATCCAAACTGTGCCCACAATCCTGAGTGAGCCAGACCCGCGCTGAATGGAAGACGAAGAGTACTGGCACAGGGCTTTATGGTGCACTGGCTCAGCGGGTAGGGGCCCTTTGTGGCAGGACATCATTGTTGGATTCTCGCATAATGCTGAATGCACCATCGGGGACAGGCCCAAATTGCTGAGTAAATAGGCCCCAAGGCTTCGGGAGTGAGAGCCCGGGAACAGTATGCCACATATTATTCTATGAGGCTGCACTTCCACAACATTTCTCTGGCAGTCTGAATTCCAGCCTAATTAACTCACGGCTCAAATGTTTAGATTTCCAGAGTCGGTGTAAGCTTCTTGAACTTCTCATCTAACAACACACTTAGCAACGACCTTTCCTCTTTCCTCCGGCAGCTCTTTCTCCAGTGAGAGGTGGCGTATTTTTAACATCTTATAAAACAGTGCACCTTTGCCATTCATTAAGCAAACAGACATGCCTGTGAGCGCCGCATGCATTTGATATTCTGGTCCTTTTCCACCCGCATTTTTATGTTGCAGGAAGAGCTTCCCATTACTCAGTGCTGGGGTCAATAAAAGTCTGTCCAGCCATTCAAGAAGTTAACTTAGGCTGTTAAGTGGATTCAATGAGCTGCCCGTTCGCTTAATCTTGTGTGGGCGTGCAGTGTCAACCACCCTAAGCAGGCAAATATTTCAGATCGGGCTAATCAATATTCATCTTCTGCTCTAACTTCCCCTTGGCACTGGATATCTGTACCAGATGGACTTGAAACAAAATGAAGCAGTCTTTGAAAAAGACCATTTTACCGACAAGATGGTCTCAGCACAGACGAGAGTCTATAGACTAGAATACAAAGCATAGAGGAGAAACGAATGCATCATATATAAGGAGGATAGACTTTAAACAGCAACTATACGTTTATTTAAACTGACGTATTGCAGATGATCTCCACAATAACCGTGCCATATTTGGGGATAACACACAGCTTTCCATGGACTTGAACTGATTCGTTAACATTTTAGGCAAAATACTTTGTGATACAGTTATATTGCTATTTCTATGCTTTAAGGTGTAAGGTGATTTAAGGTCATTGGGGACCACCTCCAGGACCATTACTTTGAGATTGTTAGGGCCCAATGACCTGAGGGGGGGGAGACGGACTCAAAAGGCTCATACAGAGGGAGACATTCTGGATCGAGGCTCTGCGGGCCACTAGCCCCCCTGGCCTTAATGAGGAGATAGATTTCGCCCCCTTCCTCTGACTACGATTTCCTTGGTGACCATTGATTCCTTTTGTGGGTGTTCTACCGGTTCTTTGCTCTATATAGGTGTCCTTTCGAGTCCTGATGTGCTATGGTGTTAAATGTGTATGCTGTCATTCTCACTGGTCGTTTCCACCACAGTGCTCATGCAGTATCTATATAGTCATGTTATACTTCGCAATATGTCTCTGCAAGTGTTTTTTCTGCATATGCAATTCCTTCTACATGTGTATTTTTTACCACATGGTTTTTGGTATGTTTAGAAGTGATCACTGCAGGTCCATACTTGTGTGTGATTATACATGTTTTTTTCTTTTTTTTTTCTTGTGGGTCACATGACACCCCTCACGTGAGCCATTTGGGTATTTAGCGCACTTGTAAGTAATTTATTCACAAAACTGCCCTGATAAAGACATATCTGTCGAAACGCGTTGGTGTCTTGTAAATGACCTTGTCCATGCCTTAATAAAAGAACTTTTACTTTTTTGATAACCACGTAGTGCCTCCTCAACCCTTTTTTTGACTGTATTCCACACTCACCACCAGTCATTTTTCGGAGAGCTCCCATAGGTCACAGGTCTTTTACACCCGTGGGACCAGCAGCAGCGCTCATTTTCTACGTTCAATGGCAATAAATACTTTTCTAAATACCAGTTAATAGCTTTGTGATTTCAATTCATGTCCAGTATGACATTATTTGCATTAGAAAAAAAAACATTCAATAAGATTATGTTTTTTGTATTTTTTTGACTCACAAACTACAATGCCCATGACAAGAAATTAGTAGCAAAGTAAGCTGTCTCTGTGGGGACGAGATGGTGGTTTTTCTTCATCGATAACCACAACGTCACCCCCACCCCCTCTGTATGCAACCTTGCATCATTATGAGCTCCTCCCTCTCACAGCAACCACACATCAGCCGCAAAACCTAACCATTATTCTTCCATCTACACAACATCGTCCACCTCTGCCCTTTCTCCTCAGTCACTACAGCTGAAAAATGCATTCATGCATTGATTAACTCCAGCCTTGGATTATTGCAATAGCCTTCTCTATGCAGTCTACATCCAGAACTCTGCTGCATTCTTGCTCAGACCAAAGATTCACTACATCTTCAAGCAGCGCTCCCCAATGATAAAGATAGCAAAAGAATTACCAAATATATATTGTATAAGCCAAAAAGATCAACTTTACACACTTCCCTAAGAGCGTGTAGAGCATTTCTGTATCGAAGTTTAAAATTATCACAGTGAGGCAGGGCAGCTCTTCCAAGCGCATCACTTGACTTAACGTGCATTGAGTATTCTGAAAATAATCTGCGGCCTAGAGCAAAAACAAAGCATTTAAAAATGTCTCGGAGAAGAGCGGGGAACCTTTACCAGTCTTGACAAAGTAGCGGTTTTCTCTAAACAACCGGTGTCACACTGAGTGCAACCCCAGCATTCGTATTCCTATTTGTGGTAATTCAAATGCCTGCAGGTTTACGCCACACCTGAGACTATGCGCCACCATCTCTTCCACTGACATTTACTCATTTCGGCCCCACAGCTTCTCTCGCCTGATAAAAAATAAATATATGTGGCCAATTTTCATTCCTAATCTCGATTATTAGTCAGCTGGAACTGCACAGGCCTGCACTCTGGATTCTTAAAGGGGGTTTGCGGTTAACAGCTGAAATACAATCCTGCTGACCTTTAATGTGCCAGTTGGCCATTACATGTGGTCATCACCTTAAAGCCTGGGAGCGCTGCACTGCAGGCTTAATGAATAATCATCAAGACAAATAAGGCCATACAGCAAGTTGCTCTGACATTAAAGATGCCATTAACAATACAGCCATGTGCGCTTGCACGGGAGAAAATTGCTGTAGACCTTCCACTTTTCCCGCTTCGATATATATTTGAACTTTCAAGAGTTACTTAAGTTGGCCCGAGTTGATTGATGTCCAACCCGCGAGCACTTTAGGCCAGAAGGCTCCATACGGCACAGCCATAAATCACTGGTCAAGATACATTTCATCAGTAAAACACCTCCACTCCAAAATTCTCTCCACATTTCACTTTGAGAAATGTGCGTCCGCACCTTTGTTCAAGTGTTATTATAGAAAGAAAAATAGAAATGTGGATTACAAAAATTAATTACTTGTTCACTTGGCTGACGGTCAAATGTTGGCCTGTTTGATGGAGGCAAAGTATTGTAATACCATGTTTACATACAAAAGAGCTACTTGTTTAGAAAGGGGGTGTTGTGCTTTTTGCAGGTATTTGGTAATAATCTCACGAACATCTTTATCACTATCTTACACTTTGTTGGCTAGAAAATACAATGTTGATCTAAAAACAAACTATCTAGTAGTTTCACTTCCTGATTTTCACACACTCTCTCTAAAAGCTTCTCCCACCCCCCTTGCTCTTGCTCGCTGTGCAATTACGAGGAAACAGAAAAATGTCCACCCAGCCCGTGTGGCTTTAGTAAAGTTATCCTGAGTGATTTAACTTTTCGATGAAAGGATTAAGTTTAACAAGATATCGAGAGGTGAGGGACCTCAGGAGGAGCCTTTTGGGAGCTGCCGCAGCGCTGCCATCAATAGATAACTTAAGATAAGATCATCCTTTATTGATCTCACAATGGAGAAATTCACTTGTAAAATAGCCACTGCAGAAGATTCAAAGATTACATACTCAGTGATGGGCAAGTGGGTCGAAACATAACTTCAGATGTTTGTGATGAGAGAACAACATTGTAACAAGGTAAAAAGCTTTGAACTTTTCACGGGTCAATATGTGACGAAAAAGGTAAACCCTGTTTTGTCACATATTGACTATTTGGGTCGACTATACACAACATCAACAAATCATAATAAATGTTTTCACAAATGACTACTTTTGCATCATACTTTTGTGGGGCAAGAATAATGTTACCCTACAAAAGGAAAGAAACAAAATTCATGTATAGGTCCTTTGAGCTGGCCCTTATAGTTTCAAAAAGTAAATCAAAGGTAAATAAAACTGTGCTAACTAAGTGGTTTGAATAGACTTTTCCTCACATTGTTCTGCTGGTGACACAGTGCCGTAGGCTCACCAAGGCATTTACATACCCCTATTATATTCATTTGACAAATTAAACACACATTTACATAATTCTGTGAATGAAAAACAATGACAAAAAAAGTTTTATAAGCCTTTTATCTTACTGTGAGGCTCTTTCAGAACAGAAGCCAAATCGAGAGCACAGCCATGATACAGTTGTGCTCAAAAGTGTATATACCCTGGCAGATTTTTTTACTATAGAATATAACACAAAACCTTTTTTTTTTCACTCATAGTTAGTGGTTGTGTGAAGCCATTTGTGGTGAAAAGACAGAGTTTGCTCTTTTTAAATCATAATGGAAAAAGAAATTACCAAAGGTTTATGATCAAGAGGAATGGGCCGCTTTACCATTAGATTATATACAGAACCTTCTCCACAACTACCACCCATGCTAAAGGGGGCAATAAACAGAAAGGGGGTATGTAAACTTGGGATCAGGGTCATTTTGGTACTTTCTTTTTTCATTATGATTTAAAAAGAGCAAACACCACAAATGGCTTCACACAGCCACTAACTAGAGTGAAAAAAAACTAAAAAACCTTTTGTGTTATCTAAAACTTTTGAGCACGACTGTAAATCCGATTTGAGACATTTAAAGAAAACGTGTGTCAGATAAACAACCAGATCTCCATATTCATGTTAAATACATCCTCTTCCTTAAAGCATGTAAAATACTGACAGTGGAAGATGGAACGGCAAATAAGATGTAAATTGCCCCTTGTTAAAACAGATCATATCACAACAGAATCATTATAATTCAGGCAGACATCCCCCCCCCCCCCCCCCCCCCCCCCCCCGAGAACCATTTAGACCATGGAAAGCCCAGGTGAAAATCAAGCCAATTAGCTTCATTGTTGTTTTTGTCTCAATAACAAATAGGTTTATGAGCAGCATGGCTGGGATTGATTGCATAGTGGGTTGGGGAGAAAAAACTTAATTAGGCATTTTAGGAGCGACTCATTCAGAAGTTTTCTGGTGGTTTTGAGCTAAAACTCATTGCGAGCCCCTTTCAGGCTTTAGGGCACTGATTACACAAGCAAATGGCAGGTTATTTATCTCGGGCTGAAGGTTGGTGACGAGTAAGAGGCACTCGCGGTGAGTATTCTGGTCATTCGCGAGCCCTCGGGAGCACACCATTATGATTTGTGAAGCTTGTAAACAGATTTTTAGAAAGTCAATAAAACTCGCCGGGACACCATGTGACGCGCTGCATAGTTAGTGTGAAGAACTGAAGTAGAAGGTCTGAGCCATTGAAACGGTGCCACTTATACTTGTGAGGATGGGGATTCATCTCATGGATTTCGCTCGGAAGTAGCATCAATGTGAGCCTGTCTGATCCCCAATTTAGCAGCATTTTCCGGGACAAGAAGAAAAATATGACCACGTAAAAAACAACACTGTTGTTAAAAAAAAATGATGATGAAATGCTGTTAGATGCCAGCGGTTTACTTGACGTGATTTATTTTAAAATTTGAGATATGATGTGATTTTATTACATTTTTTGGAGATATCACACACTACAATACATCGAAAGGAGCCAGCTGAGGTGGCTAGGGCATCTGTTTCGGATGCCTCCTGTTCCAGGCGTGTCCTATTGGGAGGAGGCCTTGTGGAAGGCCCAGGACACGCTGGTGGGACTATGTCTCCGAGCTGGCCTGGTGTGGCCTCGGGGTCCCCCTAGAACATCTGGAGGAGGATCTGGTCTGTGGATCGGGAAGTCTGGGAATTTCTGCTGAGACTGCTGCTGCCCCCGCGACCCGGCCCCGGATAAAGCGGAAGAAAATGGATGGATAGACATACTACTTTAATAACTCAAAATTGGGGTACGGGACTGCTACTTTTTAGGATTTTGGGGCAGCTTGAAAGTTAATCGGTCCACCTATTACTAGAACAACCAGACACGTACCTATTTTCCGGACTATAAGTCGCTCTGGAGTTGGAGTACAAGTCGCACCAGCCAAAAAAAGGATAAGAAGAAGACAAAAACATATCAGTCGCTCTGGAGTATAAGTTGCACAAGCTGTGGCAACTATCTGAGCATGGAGGCGTAACTGCACAGTTGACAAGCCTCTCCCAGCAGCACGTTGTTCAAGCTCTCATTTGTGAGCTGTGGCCATCTAGCTTTTAGCTCGCGATTAGCTTTTTTTTGTTTTTTTCATCTGCTGCTCGCTTACCATTTTTTAAATCCTCAGTGATACAGAAGTAGAAGATATTGGTACACAAGCCTAGAGCGCCCTCTAGCGGCCGTCAGTGTGAAAATAACACACATGTGAAATATATATATTTTGATTTATAAGTCGCACCTGAGTATAAGGTGAGTATGGGGGCGACTGTGGCGCAGATGCGGGTTGTCTCATGATCGGAAGGTTGGGGGTTCGAATCCCGCCTCCTGAAGGTGCACACTGTCGTGTCCTTGGGCAAGACACTTCACCCACCTTGCCTCCAGTGTCTGCGTACATTGGTGTATGAATGGGTGAGAGGTTCCTTGCTGTAAAGCGCTTTGAGTGCCTAATGTAGGTGGAAAAGCGCTATATAAGTTGAGACCCTTTACCATAAGTCGCACCTCCAGCCAAACTATGAAAAAAAGTGACTTAAAGTCCAGAAAATACAAAAATCTAAACTTTACAAAACCAGATTCAGTAATCAACACTCTCCCACGTCCATGTGTAATATGGACAGATATTTTGTAGTAATGAAACCAAAAAAAGTGTCATAGTCCACCATGCAAGACGTTTAGGTATGTATTCTGCCCAATAAATGTTGTTTGAGTAGCATCTTCTTGATCCTAACCAACAGTGACACTATACAAGAGGTGGTACAGCCTTCACAATGAGCGTGGAAGCTTGTTGCTGTGGCTAAGCATTTTGCTGCTAATGGCAATGTAATAAGTCTTGTCTTTGTGCTACTATCGCTGTCATAGAATAATTGAATTGGTAGACAATGCCATGCTGCTGCCACAACGGGGGGCTGGCGTCGAAGATAAGTGCAGTACTGTGGTTTTATACAGAAGCGACATGTCACAGCGGGCTGACAGTGGCATGCTGGAAGAAATTAAGGGCCCAGAGAAATGTAGTGTTGGACACTCAGTAGAAGGCATTCTGTATGATCCGCAGTCACTCTCTTGATAACATCTTGGTGTCAGCCACATCATCGTGCTGCTCAGTTGCCATCAATCTACACTGAGTCCTTAATTCACCCAGAAAATGAGATTAGCCCCAGGATGCACGCCTCGCTCCATATACGTTCAAGTACAGTATCAGGTGCCATTAGTGCACTGAGATTTAGCAGGATATAAATCAGTGGAAGGAACACGTTCATAAAGATGCAAATGCCATATTGTGATTTGAGACACTCTGTGAATAAGCCACTTAGGACCGTCTTTGTAGTCAAATAGTCTCTTTTTCTAATTGCTCCAATAAGCTTAGGCCAAATGTGCTGTGTGCGAGTGTAAATGCTTATGTTTGCATTTCAGTGTTCTTTATGCATTATAATTTGAGAGGATAAAAATGAAGAGTTTCAAATGCTGTTCACTATAAAGAAACATAGACTAGTGCCCTATATTGCAGGCATATGGCATAATACAATAAGTATGTGACCACGTCCTAATGCTTAGCTAAGAGTTTAATTTTTCTTTAGTCATATCATTGATTCCCACGACCCTTACCATAAGGGTTAAGACTAAAAACAGAGGCTCGGCCAGATTGTTTTGTCTTATCTGCATTCAGTGTCCACTGCAGGAGAGATGAAGTGCGATTTTGCTCTATGTGTGTAAGCTTGGCACATTTTCCCTACAACTGGATAAAAGCTTTGGCATTATGTCTACAATGTACTTTTTATCTGTTATCGCGGACAGGCTGGAAATCGGCAAAGCGCATACTTTAAAGTCGAGCACAGAAAACACTGACAAATTTCTGCTCCTTCTAATTCACTGCTCATCTGCCTACTCCTTAATACGTTTATGTAGAACAAAAACCACCATTTATATCCCATTTTAATAATTACGTCAAGTTATTTGCACATCAAATAACTTCATTATCTAAATACCATAGCGCTCTGTCTTGTCTGTTAAAAGAACAGCCAAGGACGCGCTCCACGTATCTCGCCAGTGCAATCTGCTGAGCAAACACAGGCTTTAGCCCGTTGGCCGCTGTGGTACAATGTTCATAATTGTTTATAAAGCAGGCTTTAAGGGGGATCTGCCATGGCTGGCTCTGAATCGCAATGTGGCTTTTTCTGGGGCTGTCCGTCTGGGCCTTGTGCTTTGTGAAGCGCATATCTTGGAAACATTTAGTAACACATTTCGTGTCTGCTGTCTCACTAAACAGGTTTACAACCTCCTCCCTCTTACTTTTCATCTGCGTGCGAAGTAGTAAATTTGTAAGTTGTAGTAGTAGTTGACATTACACCAATTTCAGCATATGAAGGTAATTATATAAGCCTCAATGTTCTAGTTATATTTTGCATCTATTCAAAGCGATTGGCGTGACAGATGACACCAAGCAGCGGGCTCTTATTAGGCCCGAGCGCCATCAGGGCTGGCAAAGGGGCTCTTGTAATCGTATAGAGTGCGAAGCGCTCGCCTCCTCTCAAACATACACTAACGCACTCCTCTCATCATGCACGTTCCGTGCACGTGCAAATATATCAGAAAACGTAATAAAAGTCAATGGGCGACTGAGAGCCCTGGGTCACTGACGGTAGGCCTGCCACGATAAAACATTTTTTAAGACGATATATCGTCTCAGAAAATATCACGATAAACGATAATATTGTGTCATGATGTGGGTTTTTGGTTATTAGTTTTGTCCTGGTTTTGGTTAGTTTCTCCCCTGTCCTGGTCTGTGTCTCTGTCTTGTGTTTATTTTGATAGTCTTGGTCTGTGTCTGTGTCGTCCTGCTTTCCCTTCCTCCTGTTGATTGCCTGCCCCGCCCTGATGTGTTTCACCTGTGCCCCGTTTCCTCATGTATTTATACCCCTGTGTTTTCCCTTGTCTTTGTTGGATCATTGTCGTTCATATCGTCGTTGTTACCACCAGCCTGTCTTGTTCCACGGTTTTGTCCTTATTCAGAGTTCCTATGTTCCCGATACTCGTGTGAGTTTCCCGTGCTGTTTTTCTGCTGTTCCTTGTACTTGGACTGTCCATTAAATTTAAGTTTTGCTTGGAGCTGCTCTGCACTTTGGGTCATCATTTCCCCCGCATAACGTGACATATTGAGTATAATGCAAATACTGTAGGCAATAAAAAGAAAACTGTAAGCAACTATTTTAATTGAAATGGATTGAACTTCTGACATTCAATATTAACACCTTATACCAAACAAAGTGCTAGAAGGATCGACATATTCTAGGACACTGTATCCATCTGTGCTTCTCAACCTTTTAACATAACTTACACTCTCACCAGGTTCTGTGTTTGAACTAGGCCTGTCACAACATTTATTTTATTTTTTTCAAATAGTCAATATACAGTATCATCTTTAAAAATATCCCAATAATAATATTGATATTTCATCTGCATTATTCTGGTTAAATATTTCCTGATAAAACTCACTTCTGTGACTTCTTCTATATTAAATGTATGGATTCAGATAATACTGTATTACTGCAAAAGTAGAGTAGCCATATGTTGTGTTCTTTTTCCTTTTCTTTTAAAATATAACCTCCTGTACACACGGCTGTCGGAGTGAAGCAGCTTTTTTGGGAAACTTGTTGACTGTTTGTCAAACCGCTGCAGCATTTCTCTGGCTTTTGAACAGTAACATGTAAACCAAAGCACTGAGTAATGTTCTCAGGACTATCACGCTTGTATTTGGACAGTGGCTAAAGCGCTCGGGTTCCTCTCGCTAACAGTAGCGCTGATTAGCTCTGATACACAGACTGGGCGTTTCACATGAGTCCCTCTTGCTCCGCGATAAAGTTCACAGAAAGTGTCGGAATCAGCAGCTCCGTAGTAGCACGGCACTTTGTTTACACCCCGCCTCTCTCCAAAAGCAGCGCTGATCTATAAATGATCTGGACACATGCGGGGCTGATGTGCTCAATGCTGTCTTTAAGCACAGGGAGACGGGTTGGATGGACGCTTACTCAGCGTTGTGATAGCGTTCATGTTTCTGTATTTATTTTAAGCACACGCAGCACGTGCCTTTATCGAGACTAAAAATGTTATCGTCCTTCATTTTGCTTATCGAGCGATAAGTCGATATAGTAATTAACGTGGCAGGGCTAACTGACGGGTACCTTTATTTTTCACTTCGTACAAAATCTATCTCCTCCGAGAGCGTTTATCAGAACGAGTTAATTTTGGATGGAAAATAATCTTGAGAAGTAGAACTTTAAAAGTTATCCAAATTACTTTTCTAAGTTTTACGCTTTTTACGCGGCGAGTTTTTACGCAAACTGTACGAAGTAATTTGACATTTTTCGCAAACAAAAAATGGCTCCCATTTTGTTATCAGTTGTTAAAGTCACAGTCCTAAAAACTTGCATATTTTATATTATATATATATATATATATATATATATATATATATATATAGTGTAATACAAATTCATACAAAGTTTTCTCGGTATAATGTAAATATAATTTAGCGCGGAGGGCTCAGCATTGTCAAAAAACACAAAAACCTCATTTTTTTTGCTGAGAAAATCTTTGTCAGATACGAGAGGGATTCCAAAAATCCTAAAACTAAGACCCTAGGGAAAACATAAAGGCAGTAGCAATACCGTAATTTTAGATTGAGGGAGGCGAAAAGGCCGCAAAGCGGCTCTATTCCTGTTTCCCGTTTCCTCAAGGCCACAGATAAACGGAACATTTTTTCTCGTGCTGTTAAGAGTACTTTTTTGTCACTCTAAATCATAAACAATAGTGTATGAAGTGTAACATAAGTTATAACGAAACTGCTTTAGGAAGGATCCAACAAACAACAAAATAACTGGCCAAATGTTGGTATCTCCTGGCAAAGTAATAGTTTAAAGAAAGAAAAGTTTAATGCATCTGAGAGCAAATTTTACCTGAAATCGTAACGTGTGCTCTCTTTGAATGTGCTGAAGGACCATTGACATTTGCAATCATGTGTGTGAAGATAGAACATTTAAACATTTAGAGACCGCATCTGATTAAATAAAAGTCTTTTAGTGGGTTTTTTAAACAACAAAGGATGGTAAGTCTAGCAAATGCGTAACAATGTCTATTTTTTCATAAACTCAACTTTCTTAACCCACAGGAGAGTTAAACATTACTGAGCATTCCCTAGCTTTGTGTAATCTAATTGTGTTCAGTTATGAACATGGTCTTTAGTGAGTTAGTCCTAATATTAATTGGGGGGGAAAAAAAGTAGGACCAGAAAGAAACGTTTTGGAGCAATTTTCTTCAGAGAAGTGCAGAGGGTGTTTAAACTCGTAAAGGTTGATAACAAATTGCGCCCGCATTTTACGTCCAAGGGGTCCATACAAGCTTTCCAGATACTTTTCGAGCTGATTTTGGCCGATGATACCTATGGCAACCCCCCCAAAGCGGTAACTGACCTTATAATAAAATCGCTGGCATCGATGAGCGAGCCGTAGTGCGCCCCCTTCAGGTTGCCCGAGTTGCCCACCACTGCGCACGTCCTGCAGCGCTCGGGGCCGGCGTCCATGTAGAGCGTCTCATCAGGGATGACTTGGAACAGCTCCTCCACCACTTGGGTGAAGTTGGCCGGCTTTCGTTCAGCTTGGAGCCACTGGAGACACAAGAGACACGGAGCTGAGAGAGAGTCCTCGCCGCAGGGCCACTTTAAGCAGGAGTGATTGAACAAGGCCAGTGGAGCTGCAGACACCCAGCACATTTTGTGAAATAACCTCAGGGCAGCTTAGCGCAATCTGGGAGGGCTCTTTTAGTCCTGCCACTCTGCTGCTTAACTCCCAGGGACAGAAAATGAATGCAAGATGCTGCTAGTTTTCTTAAATTGGTAGTACTAACTCTACAGGGGGCTAAAAAAAGATTAGGCTACACAAGAAAAAAAATAACAGAAAGATCAAACATAGGCCCAAATCAAACCACCACCAAATGAAGGGCAACGTTTGTGTCACTGAACTTTAAAGGAAAGGTTTTCTCAGTTGCTTCCGGCCTGTTAGAAACTGCAGGGATCTCCAGGGCCCACAGAATGGCAGTCAAGTAAACTATCATGGAGCTAATTGCAAAAAAAAGTGGGCGTAATATGATGTAAATTTAAGGTCGGCAACTTGTCCTCATAGAAGATTTGCAATTGACTGAACCATCTTACCAGCTATACATGCCTTTCAGTCATGTGACCTTTGTTGTTATGACGAACATTTTGAATACTGAAGTAGAATTATGCAGTACTACAACATGTAACAATATCTCTACTCAGGATGAAAATGAAAGACGACTGATTGACAGTGGCATTTTTATGTACTCGGAATCATTGCTCAAGAAGATAACAGTAAAAACACGTAGAACGGCTTAAAAGTCTGGCTCCGAAGAGTTTCTTTTTCTAAAAAAAATGCTATGACCCATGTGACAACGCTGGGGCAGGTGAAATATTTTTCCGACAGCGCTGCTACGTCTGTACATTATCTGGTTTCTTTACAAAAACGTGCGTCTCTGGGGCCATGTTTTTACTGTTATCTTCATGAGCCACGATTACGAGTACATAAAAATGCCACTGTCAATCAGTTGTCTTTCTTTTTCATCCTAGTAGGGATATTGTTACAGTACTGCGTAATTCTACTTCGGTATTTAAAATGGCGGCCGGAACTATGCTTGATGTCACTGGAAACGCATGTATAAAAGGATCAAAGGCAATAATGAAAAGGCAATAAGTATCAAAGGCAATAATCATAATTTGCAAATCACTAAAAGTAAGTCGCATTTGACCTAATTTACAAACTTACTTTTTTCAAAAGATGGCCTTCCTATATTTTTTCTATAAAAGTCCCATTTAGTCATAAAGCAGTGTTCACTGCCATCTTGGTGCCAACGGGGATGTGTAAATCAGGGATGCGTAGGTGGAGGCTGTGCCCTTGCTTTGGAGCAGTGTACCTACAACCATCTGGCTGCACTCGCTCTGATATTTGACATTTGGCTCATCAAGCCACCCCTCAAGAAGCATTTTCTGCAATGAGTAGTGACAGGAGGCAACCTTGCAGTAATTTCTCTATTCTTACCTCTAATTGGACACAGTGTGAGGTGAATGTGGGAATACCTCAGCTTGGCATTGCTTCTAGACGGATAACCGTAAAACTCACATTTAGTAGTGTAGTGCTTTTCTAATTTGAAGAAAGTTGGCAGAATATGAAGAAAATGCGATAAAGCAGTAATATAATAAAAGTGACATAGCATCTAATTTAGAAAACAAATTAAACATAGCTGAGTAGTACAAAGAGGGCTTTATTTGTTGTTTCATTTGGTGATTTTCTTCTTTTGTACTGTGCCACCACATAATGGTCTTGGCCTTGTTCAACCTCAGTTAGCAATACCTACAGTAAATAGCTCTCTGACTGTCAGTCATCTGGAAAAGCTGGCCTCTGGTTTCTCTGGGGGGCAGCTATTCAAACAGTGAGTTTCGGGGATTGTACAGGTGACAAACTGCATCATTCTGTGTCAGTCAATAAGTGCAGCTAGAAAACACATGAAGTGTTTATGTAACACCTCACCTGACTGTCTTTTTGTCTTTCAATCTTAATTAAAAGCTGAACATTTGATGTAAAACATCTTATATAATAGAACTGTAATTTTGTGATAAACCTTTTAGAAAGTCTTAGCTAGATCAGGATTGTATTAGATTAAAGATTGCCTCAACTAGAAGTAACAAAAGTGTGTTGAAATCTGATTATTAGGATTTATAATTTTAACTCTCCTCATTTTTCTTAATTCCATGCTTTGATGTAAGCCTGGCGATAGATAGGCCACTGATGACATATGAGGCCAATACTACTGGCTGATTAGCTTTGCTCTGCTTCACACTGCAAGCAGGACCACAAACTAACCGCTCTGAGTCCACTCCAAACACCAAATAAGCCCACAGGCTCAGCATACTAACTATGTTCTGTACAACTTTGGCCCTATCCTTTTATTGTGAGTTTACAACAAAGCATTTCCGCCAATCTGGGAGTTATTCAACTTTTTGTAGCATTGAAGAATCATCTAAGGATTGCTACTGGAATTTGAAACACAGGTGAGCGAGGAAGAGAATTGCATTTCATTCTGCCAAAACGGTTTTAAATACATTCGAGCAAACTAAACATTCAGGTTTATTTATTACAGGCCTCTATTGATGCTCCAGTTTCCATCCATACACTTGTTATTCCAAAACCTTTGAATAACAATGCTCTCGAGATGGCATCGCAAACGGCCGCTGGCTTACCTGCCACCATTTAAAGGTCTCGTCCGACAGCGCACTGTTGTCCCTGGTCATCAGTGGGTGCACGGACTGATTGAAACGCTCCACGAACCACGGGTCGTCATCCAGCTCCAGGAGGCACTGCTTACAGGCGCACAGTCCTTTAGAAAAAAAGCTGTCCGTCAGACGAAAGGGGTACTTGAAGAAATACAGGGAATCCGTGTCTCGGAGGGTGTAACTGAACAGGAAGGTGGTGAATGTTAAAATGCACAGCAACAGCGCAAAAGTCCTGATTATTCTCCGTTTGGTCAGAGTCATCGTGCCACACTCCAGAAGACTCAGTGCGTGACTGCTGAAAAAAGCCTCATGATAACTTGAGGTTGCACAAATAAAAAATAAAAAAATAAATCAAAACCAATGGAGGCCGTTCTTTATGTTGATGTGCCTCAGAGCAGCTGATGGGCGTATCACAAGAACACTCTTCCTCTTCACTGTGCCAGGGTTCCACAGGAGACAGTCAGTGTCCGTTAAAGCTCCTGTTTAAACACGTCGACTTCGTGAGGTTAATGTTTGATGTCGGCGTCATCCCGTAATGATTCACCTGCAGAGCGAGAGAGAGGCAAAGTTACTCGGGTACAGCAACTGGTTCTTTGAAATCAAATTTGAGATTACGTTTTCCAATGAGCACTTGATCGGTAGATTTGGACTGGGATTCTTCCCTCAGACTTCAAAATTACAGGCCACATTTTGTTCTCTTCTATTGAAAAGAGTTTTTAAAAGGGGCTTCACAATGGAAGTAGTGTCGGTTCCCAGGGCCATTTACTTCAATCACCTTTTCAGTGTGCCGTTAAAAACATGCCAATCAATGAAAGTGGCTTTTGTTAACCGAGTAGTAATAGGACTTAAAAGCACTGGCAGTGGCGGAATCATCCGAACGGCACATTGATCATGCGCTATATTCCTAAAATGAGGATGTGTCATGAACAAGCAAACAGGCAGGAGTTCAATTTATATGACTAAACTAAGTGTGGCCCGTCGAAAACGTTCAAGCAACAAATTCCCAAACTAAATCTGAACTAGATTTTTTTTTTCTCCCCTCTGCCTTTCACAAGTGGCAAAGCCGTCAGACCTCCTGTGGCTTTCATTCAACATGAAAAAGCCACCTCTCCCTTTAAAAAAAAAAAAAACGGGGCCTGGGTTTCTCAGCTGAGATGGGGTCCTCTGTTTAGGAATCCGTGCGTCTAAATTTAGCAAAGAAGATTCACATTAATGAAAAAAAAAAACTTGCTTAACAGGAAGAAGCCGCGATATACCTGCCCCTTTTTTCGCTCTCAACAACCCCAGAGCTAAGCCTCCAGAAGATTTGCAGGCAACTCTATTATGAGCGTTGAAAGGCTTCAGGTCTCTCCTGATTAGAAATTGATCAGGTCATTCAAATTCCAGCCCTGGGGGGGGGAGGCAAGAAGAGGATTGGGTTTCGGACGAGCAGAGGAAAGACTGCAAAGCGACAAAGCATTACAGTTGATTTGGTTCGCCTTATCGGTAAAACAAACTGTTGCCACCCCCACCGTTTATCAGCAGCTCTGACACAGGCCGCTGCGTGAGAGAAGCGCAGATCCCCCTCCTCGCGGCGGCTTTGTAACTCGGTAGCGCATTTGCATATAAAGACCAAGGGTGGCTGCTGTCTAAGAATTTGACAAGGATACCTGGGGACGCTGATAATAGACACTTCAATGAACGGCGCACGGTGCGAAAAAGCGAGCAGTTGACTCCGGTCGGTTTGAAGTCTGGCAGCGAGGGACAGGTACACGGGAGAGCGGGAATTTCCGAAGCAGGTGGCTATTACCAACGTTTGACAAGGCGCTCACATCATCTTGTTGCTTTGACCTTAACTGACTGAAGGCCGGCGACCTGCACTGATCAAAGTCGGGCAAGCGGAGAGACGAGGCACAGGAGCAGTTCACACTTGAGAGGGGAGACAGAGAGACTGGGAGGCGGCGGCGTGGAGGACTAGACGCCCCTCTCCTTGTAAAGATAAAGTTCCCTGACCATGCCCACAGATCGACAAACACGCACATCAGTGACAGAAAAAGTCCAAAGTCTATTGGTGAATATACAGTGGGGGAAAAAAGTACGTAGTCAGCCAACAATTGTGCAAGTTCTCCCACTTCAAAAGATGAGAGAGGCCTGTAATTTATATACATGTAAGGTATATCTCAACTCGACAAAATTAGAAAAAAAAAATCCAGAAAATCACATTGTCTGATTTTTAATGAATTCATTTGCAAATTATGGTGGAAAATAAGTATTTGGTCACTTACAAACAAGCAAGATTTCTGGCTTTCACAGACCTGTCACTTCTTTAAGAGGCTCCTCTGTCCTCCACGCGTTGCCTGTATTAATGGCCCCTGTTTGAACTTGTTTTCAGTATAAAAGACACCTGTCCACAACCTCAAACAGTCACACTCCAAACTCCACTATGGTCAAGACCAAAGAGCTGTTGAAAGACAGGCTGGGAGGACTGGATCTGCAATTGGTAAGCAGCTCGGTGTGAAGAAATCAACGGTGGAAGCAATTATTAGAAAATGGAAGACATACAAGACTACTGATAATCTCCCTCGATCTGGGGGACTGGAGCTCCACGCAAGGTCTTACCCCGTCGTGGGGTCAAAATGATCACAAGAACAGTGAGCAAAAATCCCAGAACCACACGGGGGGACCTAGTGAATGACCTGCAGAGAGCTGGGACCAAAGTAGAGACCTGCATGGGACGGGAAATTCCACAGGACTTGCAGGACCCGACACAAATCTCGGCGGGATTCAAACTGCCTCGGGCGGGAGCGGGCGGTCAGACCAAAACACGTCGGGTCCCGACATGTCTCGACATGTCCCGTATAGAGAAAACAACAGGGTGTTAGACACATGTGGACACGAGCGCAGCCTTTTTACGCATCACCGCCAGTGAACACCGGGATGATGCAGACTCGATCCCCACGCTACAGCACCTTCACTGGCTGCATTTGCTCCACACTGACCAACCGGACTTACAGCTGAACTAACGTTGGCATTTGGCACATGATGCGCTGCGTAATGGTGCACACTCGCCGCTGGCCTTTAAAAAAAATCGGGACTTGCCGGGACCCGTTAGATTCCCCCGGGCGGACAGGGGAGGACACTCCCGCGGGAGACTCGGGAGCGGGCAGGGTTTTTAGCCACTTCTTAAATCTGAAAGATCCATCTCATATTTTCGGTTTTCTGGTTAGATAAAATTACGCTGGGTTTGTGGAGTGAAAAATAAACAACGAGATGCGTCGCAATGTCGGCCTTTTCCACATGTGTGTGAGCGCATTACAAAAGCAACTAAAGCAGAAATACAACGGGAGTCCAGGCTAAAGTTTGGACTTCAGTGATGTCTGGAGTCTGTATTCCTCTCTCAGTGCGAGGCTCCAGCAGCTACTTAACAGGACCAGGGACGGAGCTGACACGGGGGTAAATAAAAAAGAGTACATATATGTACCAGCCTTGAAAGTGCGTGCGTTGCTATAATAAACAATGGCTCCACCACCTGGAAAAGTCAACTTTGATTCCTGAAGACAAGACAACACCACTACAAGCCAATATCACTTCAATAAAGCAATGGAATTAAATATATTATTCTGTTCTTTTTCATTTCTTTCTTGATTATAGTTGTTTTGTGCATGGATTAGCCGAAAAGCTCAGTTAACAAGCCATGAATCAAAACCTCTCCTAAATTTAAACTGTATTATGTAAAAACACGAAGAACCATTTGGGACACGTTTTGTTTCGTGAAATATTTGCGGAGATATTCACTTTTTCGGGTTGCAACCCAGTTACAGTCCGTTTATAGAGCTTACACGTAAATGCGGCACCGCAACACGCGGCATCCAACCCGCGATGTTCAGTTTCATTCTTTCAAAAGGTTTTACTCAAAAACAATCAGAAAACAGTTATGCTCTTTCCATCACGTAGTTTTATCGAGAAGTCAAGTGCAGGAGGAGAGGAGAGCTGCGTCTTCTCCTCTGGCTGACAGCGCTCAGCAGCAGTGAGGGGAGGGGCTTTCTCCTCCTCCACTGTGTTTAGAGAAATCTGTATGGCGCAGGATACTCTGCCCTTCCCCATCACCAGCTTTTTATTTCTTTATAGCTTAATAATTATCATATTTATTTCCCACGTTTCTATATAAAACTATTAATTAAATTGTATTTTAAAGAGTGGATATTGTTTTGGGTTTAGAGAGAAGCTGCTAGGCATTTTTGAAGTGACCTCAAAAGAAAAATTACAAAAGGTTTAACATAAAAAATATAGGCCTACATTTTAGTATAAGAGGGCTATATACTTTATTTCACTTTGCTTTTACATATTTTATTTTTGTGACGGTGTATCTAAATAAATCCAATTTCTCAGGAAAGCCACAAGTGTAGGCTCTCAAATACTTTTTGAATTTTGTCCCTATCTGCTACAGAGACTGAGAAATCAGTAATTTAGTAGGCGTTGACACAATTGCTGAATACTTCTGGAACTTCAGGTTTTCTGGGTCTTTTTTTGAGATCGCCCATAGTTTTTCACAGGCCTTTTTTCCAGGCGTTTCAGGCCTAATGCCAGAACATGTCCCGGCCCGTCTGAAGTTTGCTAGAGAGCATCTGGATGATCCAGAAGAGGACTGGGAGAATGTCATATGGTCAGATGTAACCAAAATGGAACTTTTTGGTAAAAACTCAACTGTTTGGAGGAGAAAGAATGCTGAGTTGCATCCAAAGAACACCATACCTGATCCGTGTAAAGGAAAGAATGAATGAGGCCATGTATCGTGAGATTTTGAGTGAAAACCTCCCATCAGCAAGGGCATTGAAAATTAAAAGTGGCCGGGTCTTTCAGCAGGACAATGATCCCACACACACTGCCCGGGCAACGAAGGAGTGGCTTCGTAAGACGCATTTCAAGGTCCTGGAGTGGCCTAGCCAATCAATCAATCAATCAATCAATGGTTTTGTATAGCCCAATATCACAACAGGAGTTGCCTCATAGGGCTGTAACAAACATTAAGGCAATAAAACAGCCAGTCTCCAGATCTCAACCCCATAGAAAATCTTTGGAGGGAGTTGAAAGTCCATGTTGCCCAGCGCCTGCCCCAAAACATCACTGCTCTAGAGTAGATCTGCATGGAAGAATGGGCCACAGTGTGTGAAAACCTTGTGAAGACTTACAGAAAACATTTTACCTCTGTCATTGCCAACAAAGGGTATATAACAAAGTATTGAGATGAACTCTTGTTATTGACCAAATACATATTTTCTACCATAATTTGCAAATAAATTCATTAAAAAAATCAGACAATGTGATTCCCCCCCCCCCCCCCCCCCCCGCTCATTTTGTCTCTAGGATGAAAATTACAGGCCTCCCTCATCTTTTTAAGTGGGAGAACTTGGTGTTCCCTGGAAATGATTGTTTTCTCCATGGTTTATCTCTTAAGCTTGTGCAATTTTGAAATATCGAAATTCTGCAGACTCCCCCGTGTTTAAAAAGACAAAAAAGCCACTCCAGAGCCAAGAAACAAGTTTTATTTCAGTATTTAATCAATCTCATTAAGGTCAGTGTTTGCCAATTTGCCTAATTGTTTTGAATGTCAACTAATGTATTCCGATAATGCATTTGGCCAATGTAGAACTGTATGACTTGCCTAAACTCGATCCGTACTTCCTCATTCAGTTCTGTTTGGAGGACTTACTTTACTATCTGAATAGTTTTTACATTACTTTCCTCTGTATATTACTTATACCACCTGCATGGGTTAATTTGCGTAATACGTCCAGATCCCCAAATAAATAACAATGCCCTGCAAACAAAAAGCAGCACTACTCTGACCTGAACTCATTACTCCACTCGCTCTGATCGATTGGCTATTGTGTTCGGACTTATTCCCCGTCGAACACCTACACCCTATTGACCATTTCCAGAAACATCCAGCTATGACCTGAAAACTGTTAAGCCGGCACCTGCCTCCAGAGCATTGATTTGACAGTCTGTGAACTCTGGCAGAGAAACAACTTCAAAAAGGTTCCCACAATAACAAAACGTATAGGGCAGAACAAATAAATGCACCAAATCAAAATCTGAATTTAAACCTGACCTTTACACTGCCTGACCAAAAAAAAAAGGTTGTGATAAAACAAAAAGGTTACACATCACATTCTCATTTCGCTACACCAGCTAAAATGTCAGACTTCTCTCAAGGGTTAATGCACCTGAATGTGTTTAAAATGTGCATTGTGGTCTGAATTCATATGGTAATGACAACAATAATCGCAGTTGCAATGCTTGGCAGAAACAAACACGCGATCAGATCCATCCATCCATTTTCTTCCACTTGTCCGTTGCCGGGTCGTGGGGGCAGCTCCAACAGCAAATCACATTGCACCAGCCCTTATGGCTCTTCCTGCAGGTGGTGGGTCCACAGAAGGACGGCCTCATGGTTCTAACCGGGCCTGTTGGTCTCTCATAAGGGGCTTCTGAACCGCTCTTTGTCTGACCCGTCACCTAGGACCTGTTTGCCATGGAGACCCTACCAGGGGCACAAAGCCCCCGACAACAGAGCTCCAGGATCTTTCGGGTGCTCAAACCCCTCCACCACGTTAAGGTGCCGGTTCCAGGGGGGGACGCGATCAGATTTTTGTACAAACTAGAGCTATGAGCTTGTGACATTTGAAATCCTGCACCAGCAATGGACAATCTTACACAACAATTGACTTTACCATCAGCATAATGTTTGAAACTGAGTGAGACGGGGTGAATGGTAAGAGGTAATAAAAGAAAGTGAAAAGAAACCCACAGGGAACCTGCTGCGCAAATGCTGCTCCATATTTAGCAATATAACACGAAGAATAAGGGCAAGATTTTACGTTTGATGGCATCACATCTGCGAGTCTTTGTGCCTTAATCTCCGGGTTTGCTTTGGTAGAGACTTCATTTCATTTTCACACATATTGGCTTTCATTCAAAGCTTGATTTTAATAAAAGGTAGGTGCGGTTGCGTTTTTCAGCTCAGGGACGTGAAGGGGCGAATTTGAGAAGCGGAAAGGTGCGGACAAGGTCTTTACAGATGAATAAGTACGAACGAGAAATTGGTTGGAAGGATTCTTAGCAGTCAAAATCAGAATCCAGAGTATGATTTAAAAGGAGTGAGTGGTGATCATGGGGCGCTCTCATTATCAAACTTATCAGACCTTAGAGAGTTGTGGTCACAGTTTGTTCATTTGATTTTGACACAAATACATTTTGGGAAGGACTATGCAAAGAATGTATACATTTTTATTCATTTTTAGCACCTTAGTTTTAGAAACAATGTGCCTTTTTTTCCTTTTACAGAATTAAATAAAATATTAGCGAAGGTAAAAGTAAAGTGAAGTGATTTATCATCTTAAACTTGGAATGCAGAGTTTGATTAAAATAAAAGCTAATCTTTTGGTTGCTTTTTCCTGTGCTTTATTACCTCAGATAGACAGCCAGACAGTCACATCTGCTCCTCTTTATGTCCTTGCCTGTTAGTTTTAATGTTGTCAATATAGCTACGGCGGACTTTTAGCCACTTGCCCTTGCTCAGCAGTTTATCATATCCCTAATTTTATTACGGCTAGATGGCATTATCCACTTACTTATGCCTTCTCTGCTTGCATTTTTCCTGATTACTGCGGAGCCCTTCTCGTCACGTCCTTCACACTCATCCACGTACCTGCAGTTGCCAAGAGCAATAAAGTTTCCCCAGCGAGCTCCCTCCCTGTGTGTGTCTGCCTGCCTTATTCACTTCCCACCAGTGTCACTGAACACAAGCTCTGAGCACACAGCTTTGAAATGAACCTACTGAGAGCGGTCTGCGCTGCATTCTCAGCCCTGGCTTACCATTTGTAATCCGGATACAATTATGTCTGGAGACCATTGACACTTGGGTTTCCAGCATGCTATGACAATTTATGAAGGGACACTCCGTTTGGAGGGATTCACTTTCCGGTTCGAATGAAAATGATGTATGAAATCGATGAAATGCACTAAAGAACACTGATGTTCTTCGACTTCCATGGCCCAGTCACCAGTTACTTATCCGAGCCCAGTTTAAACATGTTGACATTAAAGCCATGTGACTGGAGCAAAGAAAATCAGCACTGGCGTTTCTCTCTAAATGGAAAACACCCAACCAGTTTGTATGCGGTGAAATTTCTCTCTCTGCATTTCCACTCGTACTGCGGCCAGAATGTAAAGCGCGTGATTATTGATGTGTTGAAAAGTGAAACATCCTGGCCATTAATCATTAACAAAGACGAGGAAGCCGCGCTGGAAATGAAATGGCCAGACCATTTTCACATTTGTACATATTCCCGTGACAGTGGCTTTTTTTCCCCACATTTGCTGTATTTTTATCTGTGTTCCTCTGATGAGGTCCATTTTGCATGCAGACAAATGGCTTCCCTGCATTTTCACTGATAGCTCTATGCTGCATCGGAAAGAATGTAAAACAGGCAGACAATATTAATGTGTTTTGTCAAAGAAGAACTTCTCCATCCAAAAAGGCAGCGCCTGCCCCATTAATCATGAGCATCCAGAGAGGTACGGGGCGCCTCGGATGAAGTAAACCAGGCTATCTGCATTTTTTTTACCTTAAATGTATTCATCATATGGCTGCTTTTCTTCTACATCACATAAAGAGCATTTTTCTGGAGTGTTTTGCAAACTCTTAAACATTTACTTCCAGCACAGTTAGCAATAAACATTTCAGTTTTTTTTAATTTTAAAAACTGGTTTACGGTAGGGCTGAAGGTTTATCGATATTGAGGTTATGACTACTACAAACCTAGTTTTTCCTTCTGTCTCTGGCATTTGAGTGATAGATGTTCACCAATCAGAATTGTCGAGCCTTGCGACCTAAGGTTCAGCTGCAACAGATAGAAGGTCTGAGTTTCCTTAAATTCTAAAGATTCTATAAGATTCTAAAGTGTTCAGATATATGCTATGTGATTCCATCCCGGACTTATTTCAGACACGTGGCTGTCCCCCGGGGGTACTCTGAATGTCAGGGGAACTTCTCTAGAAGAAGGCGATGTCCACATAAATAACACATATTTTTGAAGTTGCTCTAGGGGTGGGCCATATCGTATTGCATATCGTTATTGCAATATAATTATTTGATATCGTTTTTTTTATTGTTGTGGACACGATATAATTCATGTTACGCTCAGCTCTATCAGAGCAGCATAAACACTGACTGTAGAACACGGGGACAGGTGCTTAAAAAGTCAAATGAGATTAAGGATGCTTGAGTAGATCATATTTGCGAGGAAATTAGTATGCCATTAAAAAAAAAGAAGAAGAAAATATCACTGAATTAATCTTCCCAAAAGGCGTAAGGCTGGGATTTTGAAGTACAATTTGTCCATTGTCAATGATATCGTCATATATCGTTATCGTGATAATTTATTTTTTATATCGTGATATATATTTTAGGCCATATCGCCCTGCCCTAAGTTGCTCTAATGTCGGGCACTTTTCACAAGAATATGTTGTTTGTATGTTTGTAACAAGACTTTTTTCACTCATCGTTTAGGCAGTTTATGCACTTATGCAGCCTTAATTTACGGAAGGTACATGTGCTTCATGGTCTTCAAACAGCTGGAACCTGCCTGGTGGTCAACCATCATCAATCACAAGGCCAACACACAACGTAGACAACCCCTGAGAGATAACAATTCTGTCGACAATTTAGAGTCATTAATTCACCTATGAGTGTGCAGACAGAGCAGAGGTGATCCTGTGGCGGCAGGTAACCACTAGGCAGGGTGAGGCAATTTGAAAACCGGTTCCAGACGTTAACCCCGTAGTGAAAATGATGTGACTTAGCATCTCCTCTTCACAAATGTGAAATCAAACGCAGTGAAAACCAACAAGGACCATTATTTCTCCGCCCAATATGGTGATCTTTTAGGAGTTCTTGACACAACATTAGCAAATTTCTAAAGTGAGCCAGTCCATGTTTCTTTATTGAGGCTACATGTTTATACTGATAGTGATAGGTGTTTTTATGAACTTTCACAGATGTACTGACGAGCTAAGACGTTCTCTGATCTTTATCCAAACCCTCTTGTGCATCTGAAAGCTTACCATGTCTGTCAAAGGCAACATAAAAAGTTCAGCGTCCTCTCGTGAGACACAAGAGCCTTTGGTTGTTTTCTTGGACTAAAAAAAAACAAAAACATGTTTTGATCCACAAGTCTCTCGTACACAGTTTTATATCCGCATTCTGGTTATCTTAGTTTAGCGAAATCCTGCAGCTTCTATAGAGAGATTGTTAAAAGTGCAACAACAAGCATTTTTCAGTGTCACAGAAGCCCCTGAGTCCCTCAGTAAATCAACTCCAGTGACCGCAGCGATATCTTTCTGCAGGGAATTGATATAGTTGTTGATCGATACCAATGACTCGACGATTATGTCCATGAGTGCTGTCATTTCTGGGCTCTCACGGCTCTATATCAGCCCAGTGCTCCAATTGAAACAAAGAACTCCTCACAAAATCCTTTAGATTTCTTCCCTACAGGCAGCTGCAATAAGCGAGCGAGAAAAAAAGTTGTATCTATCTACATATGAATGATTGATACCAGAAAACATTGCCTATTACCACTAAAATCACAGTTCGCAAACCTTATATTTTAGGACCACACAAAAGGTACATTTGCCAAGTTCCAAGGGAGAAATACCTGTCATGACTTTGTGGGCTTGAGTCCAGGCTCCAGGCAATTTACCAGATGTCTCACACTACTCTCCTTCCTTAACAGTTACAGTACTTCTTCCATGTCCTCTCAAGACCAAGACCAAAATATATGTGAAACCGTTTCTTTCCGCAACTCGACCCCGGATAAAGTGGAAGATGGATGGACGGATATTGTCTTCCCTTACGCGTTCACGATACTTGCTGGACATGCTAAACAATCTTATTCTTACAAGGCCTCGATGATTAATTTCCCCTTGCTCCAATCCCATCACACCAACTCCATGTGGAAAATCAACAACAAACAATCCAGAATTGTCATTGTTGGAAAGCAATTGCCAGCCAACAAATATCACCTCATGGAATTAAATGAAAGTAACAGTCAGAGTCGTGCAGGTTTGCCAAGCTGAATTCAGTTGGAAAAATGTTATTATTGTTTGCTACAATTGTCCGAAGAAAAAAAAAAAAAAAAAAAATGATTTGGGGCTTTGCTAAAAAGCATATGAGAACTAAAACAACAACAAAAACGTTATATAAATATTATACAAGTGCTGAATACAAATAAGTGTTCACTGGTTTTATTGTGTGTGTAAAGATAAACATAAAATGGTATGGACGTGTTTTACTTGAGGCAACTCGGCTTTGTTTTGTGCAGCTGGTGAACGCACACTAAACCGATCAACATTTCAAACCAAACCAATACCAAAGGAAGCAAATAAAACAAAAATCACATGGCGTAAGAGACATAAAAACATGTGAGCATCTAACTGAAATGTTTTGGTTAGCGTTAGAACGCAAACGAGTGTATGAAGTGCCAATTCAATATATTATGGTCTTGGACTGCTAACATCATGTCAGCAAAGTGTAAACATGGCCAAATAGAGAAATGGTACATGATCTCAACTTACATATGGCGCGTTTTGATCTTCATTAGGCTCATAATGCTTTTCAGCAAGGAACCAGTCCCCCATTCACACCCTCATTCATACACCAGACATATATATACATAAATCTCTTTCTGTGCTAAACTTTATGCTCGAGTGCAGGCTTGAAGCCTTAGGTCACCCTGATACTACACGTCTTGACCACTGTGAAATAGGGCCAGTGCCACTGCATAATAAACTCTCCTGAAATGTCACTACAATGACAGGTTTGAAATGGTAGAGAAAAGGTGAAAAGCAGTAGTCCCTTCTGAATTGAAATGCTAATGACCAAATGGAGGAGAGTTTCAGGGCTTTGGATGTCCTTCTTTGACTCCACTAACATGTTGCCCAACGCACTTCTGAAAATATGGCGTATAACGTGTGCCAGACACAAATGGAGAAAACTGGTGGATGGTGTGGGAGGTTGTGTAGGAGGAGGAGACATTTTCTCGCTGTTGAAAACTGCACTTGTTATCAGCTTCAACAATAGATGATGAATTTATGAAACATATAGTTTGTCCTCAAACAAGGAAAACTTTTATTTGATCATACTATATGCACAGGGAACAGATGGACTTGCTGCAGGAGTTTTTCTCTGGCCGTGTGTGTAGGATTAAGACAGGCAGCATTAAATAACCTGAACCTCCTCAGGAAGAACAGCCAGCTTTGCTCGGTCTAATCTAGTGCCACAGTGTTATCAGACCGCTGCAGGTTGTTAATAAGGAGACCCCATCATGGCCACCATGAGGATTGCAAAAAAAAACTCATGTCAGAAAGCCACAGGCACCACCTTTGTTTAGCTGTCGGATGCCGCCATTGTCCGGGTCAAAATGTGGTCACATCACTAATTTAATCACAGTGGACCACCCAAAGGGATTTCATAAAATGCTATTGACTGTGCCAGTCCAAACATTTACCACCCAGTACACACCATCTATTAAAGATAGCATTGGGCTGTATGCCGAACAGAGCAGGTGGCCATGGCTGCAGCGGCCCCGTGCTTGTGCTGTGATCAATGGAGAAAGGGTTTTTGTCGCTCTTGCCAAGAGGCATGTCCTGTTACATGCTGAGATTCAATGCCATTACAGTAAAGGTTATAATGTACTTAACTTGAGCTTTTTTCAGAGAGCACAGTGTGAGCCAGTGGTGGGCCCACACCCCACTGACGCCTGCTAGGGTTCCTTTCTATTTTGCTTTCATGCTTTAAATACAGACATGATGCACTTTATAGATCAATGTCAAATGCTTGTGTTATTGGACCTTCCTCCAATCTCTACAATGATATGTCAATGGTACATTTTATTTTGAGCAATTTTACAAATCCAAAAATCAAATAAATAACAAAGATCTAAATGGTAACTTTATGTTGGCTTCCATTGCATCATCACCACAAAACAGAAACGCTTTAAATATATGTGCATCCTCATTCCTAGCAATTTTGCACACATTCATAATCCAGTTAATAAGTCTCTCCAGGTACTTGTTAGTGAAACTACTAACACATCAAAAAACTTAGTAATAAGCCATTTCGCTGGAAGCTCTCGGCCTCTCTGAAAGTTTCAGGTAATTTTAGGGCATTCATTTTCCTGCTTTGGCGAGCATGGCTCATTAGTGCCATCATTGTGGCTGTAGGGAAAATGCAATGTTACGGTTAATAGTGAGCATAATTACCAGGCACACAAACATCGGAGGAATAGGCTTATTGAAAATATTAATGATTTGAAGGCTAAGGGGTTGCACTTCAGAGACTTGGCTCTACTCCTCAGCGGCATCAGAGTGGACGGTTCTTATTGACATACTGTACATCTTCAAAATCTTAAAAAAAAATGTATTTAAACTCTCTTCTCAAAATATATTGCATTACAATAAAACATGATAAAATTACACGGACTATGGCATGTTGGCTCAAAGTTGGTCATAGAATGTTGCATGAAGCAGATATAATGCACAAGAACAGAAAGGCAATCGCACAGCTATCATGACCATCTAAAACAGAAGGAACCAACTAGGGATGTCAAGATGAACCGGTTTTACGATTACCACGATTATAAAAGGACGCGGTAGGTTATCTGTAAGAATTTCAGAAGCCACGGTTTACCGCGGAAATGTTGCACGCTGACGCACGAGCCGCTGCACGCCATAAACCGCGCATAAACTCACCGGTAGTTGAGCGAGGCAGAAGGACGCTCTTGTCCAGTGTTGTATCCACCCAAAAAAACGATTGAAGTCAGCAGAGTAGGACCTCTTTAGGATCCAAAAGATGACCAAGGCGTTGTTGTCGATGGACGTCCGTTATGCAAACCCTGTCGTCAGAAAGTTGCAGCAAAAGGCGCTGATATCGGCTACGTCGAATATAAACAACATCTTGGAGATAATCCTTCGCTGTAAATGTCCAGGTCAAGGTAACAAACTGCATAATTTCCAAATAAGTTGGCCAAATGTTCGGAAATAGCCGCCACAACTGGCTCAGGATGTAAATAAAAAGCTAACACGCTCCAGCGTGACAGAAAGAAAAGTGAAACCGGGCACATGTGGAAATCAGCTGTTCAAAAGAGTTTTCTTAGTCATTTTGTAAACACGTGTCATTCTCTGTTCATCAAAACATCTGACAAATAATGAAGCAACAACATAACTTTTGAGAACATAAAACCTAGCCTAGCTTGTGGCCAAATAATATATAGTAAAACAATTATGATAATTATGGTCATAAAGAAGTAAAGTTGACATTGTTTTGTATTATTCAATGTAGGCCTATTTATTTTAATGCAAAACAATCTTAAAGCATTTTTCATTTGTAGAAACAGTGAATGTTTACAAGTATTAAAATGTTTACAAGTATTAAAGACAAAAACTAAAAATATCAGTTATTTCCTTTCATTCGGTCGATAATCGTGAATAATCGTAAAATCGCATTATTTTCTTTCACAATAATCGTGACTCAGAAAATTGAAATCGTGACACCCCTAGAACCAACATGGCGGCAGGGCCAGGTTAACTACCGCAATGGATTAAAGAGAAAAGCACACAGACAGAGGTGCGGGTCAACTGTCGCACCAGTTTATAAGACGGCAAATTGCTGATGCAATTTGAGCTTTTATAGAGCAACCTTCTGTAAAAACGACAGCCGTGAATATAGTGCAAAGTGAACAAGGTCCACGGTGAAAGAGCCAAAGGAAATAAAAATGCAAATGAGGACTGTTCAGTTGTATAGGTCAGAGTGAGTAGGCTAATTAATAAAAATGCTGCACTCGATCATCCACCACCAAGCATCATTGCAGTATGTCAATGTTGCTCAACTGTTTTACCAAGTTACCGTAAGGTTTAATTGAATTGCTTCATGCATGAACTTTACGATTTTGACTAGCTTGATGAGGTTTTATTAGTTTAAAGGGGAATTATGGTAAAATGGTAAATGGTCTCTTATATAGCACTTTTCTATCTTCATTAGGTCCAAAGCCCTTTACCGTAAGGAACCAGTCACCCAATCACACTCTCATTCATACCCCAATATATTAGCAGACACTGGAAGCAAGGAGGTTAAAGTGTCTTTCACCATCTTCAGGAGCTGTGATTCGAACCTCCAACCTTCCGATCAGAAGACGTTGCTCAATGCTCAATAAACTTAAAAATGTCTCTGAAAAGTTCTAAACCATAAAACCGGAATAGAGTTTTTAACCATGCCCTGTGTAGTATTAAGACCAAGTAATAATCAACTTCAAACACAGAACTACACTTTCCTGTCATCAGCCTCCTTAAAGAGACGCTGAGATGCGAAAGTTCACTCGCACAATGACTGTTAAAAGTACTGACCTGTGTTGCTTTATAATCAGGCCCAGTTAAAATATTTACTGCATCTATAAACATGTTAAACTGCTTTTAATGTGTACATTGTAATAATCCTTAAAAGAAGCAGCTTTAGCGCATGGCCTCAGTTAGAGTTCAACAAGAGCAACTGCAATGAGGCTTGCAAACTGCATAACATTCCAGCACAGTATATTACTGTAAAACCCAGGCTTGAGCACTGAAATGTCACCTTTGTGCATAAAAATAGCTTCAAATTTCTTCACAGCTCATCGTCACCGTGCAGCATAAGCTGTGAAATCCAAATAGCCTCAAAAACATAAAAGGAAGTTGTAATGTAATTTCATCATTTGTATACATATTGTTCCAAATAAAAAACAAAAATGGCCTTTTAACAATCAAACTTGAGAGTGAAGAACTTACTTTTAATCTACAATCTATGACATAAGAGAACAGTCGTATTAGTTGGTTTAGTTACAGGGGCGTTCTGTGTTCATCTGTGTTTTATTAACCTCAGTAGAGAGGGGCTTCTCCAATACCAATGGTACAGATAACGCAGATATTATTGGTGTTAATACCTGCTTGTATGTTTTTAACTCAACTCAACTTTATTGACCCAGAGGGAAATTTGGTTTGCATGTGGTGAACGGTGAACAGGCTAAACAAGAGCTAAGCCATTCCCAAAGTCCAGGGCGTCACAGGGGTCTCAGAGGGGAACCACTGCAATGGATAATGTATGTAAAGCTAGTGGAACACAGCTCGAACAAAGAAGGCTCAATAAACATCACTGCATTTGACATTAAACTGAAATAATAGCCCCACTGTTGACTGCAGGCTAATGCAGTTAAAATATAGGCTGCGGAGTGCCTGCAAAATATAAAAACTAACCATAAAAGAGAAAGTTCTGCTGCTGTTTTTATTCACACACCATGGTATCGGACTGGCATCGGTATCAGCAGCTAACCAATCAGTACTGGAACAGATTGAAAAACACTCAAATACTAAAATAGAGATCTTCACAATGTGCTGTATCGAAGAAAATAAATCAAGCTGATCAGCCGAAGAAGAGGAGCACTCCGGAAAACTCATAAATACTGAATTGATTATACATTATTACATGGGCTGTTGACTACCAGGTGAAGCCACATTACTGTCTGAAGACTTTTTCCTGTTGCTTTTGCACAAACTAAATATGTTTCCCATGAGGCTGCTGTGAGGGTATAATACATTTTATGAATATTCAAGACGAGCTTAATAATGCATGAGAACTGCATTAATGATCATTATGCCGTTAACTATCTTAAAAGCTCAAGGGTCTTTGAAGAAAAGTCTGACAATGTGCACCATTAATTAAAAACAAATTACCTTCCAAAATACACACATCCTCCTCTGTTCAAACAGAACAAATAAGACCATTTCCAGCGCTTTAGCAGAGCTCTAATCCCTCCGGATGATTGACGTCCCGTGCGGCAGATTCGCCGTCTGCATGTCACACCTCGGCTCAGCGATGAGTCACACGTGGCAGCGCTATCTCGCTTCGCACGTCGCGCGCAAGGGACCATGTTTCATGGGCCGCGGCGACCCAAAGACATCACTCCACGGCCGAGCCCAAACAATGTGTCACGTACTCAACAGGACGTAATTACACCGCAAATTGTACATGAAGCTGGATTACGGGGAGGGGGGGGGGGGGGAATCCATTTCTCCAGCTCCCGATGTGTACACACCCCGGACTCTGCACACACGAATAGAGCCGCGACTTTATTACATTTTTTGCCGCGCTCGCCCGAAATCATCCGGCTCTCCAGTGAATTCCACCCACAGCTATATTTTTTGAACTTGGAGCATGGAGAAAAGTAATCCGCCACTAGCCACACGCAGTATATAAAGCGCATGACTCGGGGCTCCAATACAACCTATACGAAAGCGGTTCACTTTATGGTCGGCGTTTTGCTTTTCTGAAGTCGTTTTTCCTTTGGCTTCAAACTTGGAAAGGCTGGAAGTGCAACTTGGAGGACTTTGGCGTATTTTGTTCATTTGCGTTTTTAAAAGGCAAAAGAAAGAAAGCAATATTCCGTTTTTGGTGTTGTTGGTTGCATCTACTGTATAGAAGAAAAAATATATATTTACAGAGTGATGACATGGCCCCCCAAGCCACAAAGTGAATTCTAATGTGACGTATGCTGTGACGCATAGAGCTACATTGTTTAGCCTACAATAATAATTTGCACCTGGATGATTATTGGAGACATTATTGTGTCGCTAAACGCAATTCATTCTATGTTTAACAAGCAGCATTTACCATGTACATAAAAGCCCTTTTCTGTCTCTTCTCATTTGATATATTTATTCAAGCTACACAGTCCATTAACGCCGCGTTTGAAGAAGCGCACAAATTGCTTTGAAAGAGGAAAAAGGTAAACACTAAGCATGCTGTCAATCCCACTTAGCAATTCCTATTTACAGTGACATATTGTTCCATTATATATATATATAAACATAACAACTGCGGCAAATTGGTTTGACTTAGTAATTAAAAACTCTGTGGGAGTCAAAGTCACTTTACTTTTCAATTTGCAGCATACTTTTGAAAGATTACGCCCACAACTTTATTGTGTGGTTGACAACAGCGTCACAGATATATTTGAAAGAAGTGTTTTATAGAAATATTAGCAAGCAAAAGATTTAGATTTTTAACTTTTTGTTTTGTTTTTTCTTTTGTTTTTTTATAAGACACTGAGTCAGTGAGTCACTGACTTCCCAGACCAACATTGGAAGCAGGAAACTTTTAGTTTCGGGGGGAAATGGTATTGAATAGTGATGTGCCTTTAGTGCACATATTTTGGATCCCTGGGAGTGTGCAATTTCAAAGTGGTGATGAGCAACAGTTGGATGCTGTTTGAACATTTTTGCATAGCGGTTCACATTTACACACCTGGAATTCTAAAAGAGTAACAATAAAGGTTCGGTCCATCGGCGATAGGTGGTTTTGGTAGCGCTCGGTTTTCCGGGCTAACCTTACCACTGGATTTACTTGGATTAAGGCAAGAATTTGTTTGTGCCTTGTGGTTTCTGTTTTGGAATAACAAACCGAGGGGGTGACTTTGCTTTGATTTTTATTTGCCACCGTACGCTGTGGCTCCAGGGGGCGCAGTTTTACATAAATCTTATATAATCTACCTCAGAGCTGGAAAAGAGGATTTGAAGGGATTTCTCAGCAATAAATCTCAGCTCCAATCATCAGCCTTATCCAGTTGTGTAGACACTTTTATGGCTGGGACTGTGCTTTTTCCATTTCTGTCACTGTCACAGTTTTGTATTCTACCTTGTGGGAGCACATGAATGTATCCCAATAAGCCGGTTGCATCAATCAGTCTTCACATTACAATATAACGCAGAGAGATTTTGATTCATCTTTCTTTTTCTTTTTTTACCTTTTCACTCTCTTTTCCAGCCACATTAACTTTCAAAGCAATGTCTGAAGCTTCCCCTTCCCTTTTTCAAACTATACTATGAATCCTTGTGAAAACATTGTTATGGTTCTGTAGATAATGCCCTGGCTTCTGGCGGATCTACAGTTTCCACCACACATAATGTATGTGTCCACAGACACAACGCATCGATCCATAATAATGTACAGCCCTGTACATCCCATACAACCGATCAATGTATAGTCATGGCAACAAGCAGCTTTTGACACCACTTGATCTAGCTGTGGTATTTGCGCCCAAGTCTTCTGTGTGGAAACATAAAATGGAATTATGGAAACCAAATAGCTGTACAACACCTCTGTATGACACTGAACAGCCTTGGGCAGGAAAATCCGAGACGTGGCAATTTATTTCAGGGAGATACAGTTTTTAGAAAGCAGTCATCTGGACTGGGTTTAAGGGGTTTAAGCTCAGTGACCCAGAATATTTCTTGGTCCGTCAAAAGAAAAGACAAAAGCAAGCAAAGGAGTAAAGAAAGTTTCTTGGTCGAGTTGAGTTCTATAGAAAAGTATGACCAAGGCTCACCGGGGAGGAAGGAAATAAAAGTTCAAACTCCACAACTCCAATGTCACGACCAATGACACTGGCAGCACGGGTGGAGAGCATGGGTGCGATGAATTATCTGCCATGATTGCTTCTCTTGATGCCTCTTGATGCCACTCAGCTCTGCCAACTCATCCATCTCGTCGGTGAACAGCACACATTCCTCTTCACTTGAGTCCCTATATAGAGCTTTCCGCTGCCGTATCCATTGGTTTAAAGGAGAACAGATGGGCTTTCTGAATTCTTTTCTGAGTTGTCAGTAAAGCTTAGAATAAAATATTTAAAAAGTTAGCAACAGTATGTATTCTACAGCTCAGTCTAATTCCATTCCTAGATCACATTCACAAAAACTCATACAAAAGATTACATTCGAAACCGTTGCCCACACCGACATTAATGCCAGCACACTGGTTTAACAACCCTATTATTCTCGCTAATAAATAAAATCTCGGTTAAATCCCAGTGCCGACAGGAGTTCATAAAATCAGGAGTGTGAATCTTATGGAACACACTGCCGTAATGCTGCTGGCCTTGGCGGCTGCACTTAATCACACTGATATAATTCAGTGGGACACTTTGCTGAGTTTGAATTGGCGCTTTTATGTCAGGCAAATCAGAATATAAACTGCTGATACCTGTGACACGGTTCTAGTTTGAACAGAAGAACAGTTTAAAAGGCAAATTCAACATGGTCTAAGTCTAAGTCAGCGAGGGGTTTGGTCTCATAGCAATAACATGCATAACATTCATAACATGCTTCATAACCAAATCTTTAGTCCAATTAAACATTTTTGGCATCCATTATTATATCAGTAGCATAGCAGAGAAAATGAATGGTGGCAACAGCACTGCCTAATTTGATTACATTATTTTATAGCCCAGAATGTTGCATAGATTACAACAACAAAAAAGGTTTTGCTGCATAAATCCATCCATCCATCCATTTTCTCCCACTTGTCCGTTGCCGGGTCGTGGGGGCAGCTATTGGAGCTGCCCAAGTCACATTGCACCAGTCCCCTATGGCTCCTCCTGCAGGTGGTGGGTCCACGGGAGGACGGCCTCATGGTTCCAAACGGTTCCAAACGGGCCTGTTAGTCTCTCATAGGGGGCCCATTCACACTCTCATTCATACACCAGTGTACGCAGACACTGGAGGCAAGGAGGGTGAAGTGTCTTGCCCAAGGACACAACGACAATGTGCACCTTCAGGAGGCGGGATTCGAACCCCCGACCTTCCGATCATGAGCCGACCCGCTCTACCATCTGCGCCACCGTCGCCCCCATAAATCATACTGCATTTTATTTGGTCAAGAAGAGTAGTTGGGATCCCAAAAGATTGGACCAGTAAAACAAAGAACTACTGTAAGTAAGGCTGCCACGGGTGATAAAAAAATTAATAAAAATGTGTGTAGAAAAACTGAAGAAATTGTCAAATTGTCTGAGCACATCTGTAGCCGGTAATAAGGGCCCCTGGCACAATAAAATTCTCCTGGTTTTGGGGGGAAAAAAATGTCTGTCCCAAAACAAGCTACTTTTTCATGTAACAAGCAAAAATCCCACATGTGGCCAAAGCTGTTGCACTTTCCCACAAAAACACTTAGAAAATAGTGCTCTTGCCTCACACATCCACCATAATCATCTCCAGTGTATGGTAAAAAGGCAGACGAAAGTAATGTCTTTTTCATCATAGACAAAGATTCTGACGCTGTTGATGCAGTCTGGGAGGAGTTGTGTGAGCGGCTCAATGGCAATGACATGACAGTAATCAATTTCAGACAGGACTGAATGCAACAAACGTTAAAGGGATATTTCAGGATTTTTGACATAGGGCCTCATTTCCTAGTTATCCAGAGTGTTGTTGATTTCTGGATTTATTTTTATTTTTCTTCATACATGCAGTCCGTATATTGGAATGGTAAATGGTAAATGGTCTCAACTTATATAGCGCTTTTCCACCTACATTAGGCACTCAAAGCGCTTTACAGCAAGGAACCTCTCACCCATTCATACACCAATGTACGCAGACACTGGAGGCAAGGTGGGTGAAGTGTCTTGCCCAAGGACACAACGACAGCATGCACCTTCAGGAGGCGGGATTCGAACCCCCGACCTTTCGATCATGAGACGACCCGCTCTACCATCTGCGCCACCGTCGCCCCACCGTCGAAAGAGTTTAGTGGTGCTAGGCTAGTGTTACGCTAGTGCATGTCTATGGTAACTAGTAGCCTACATTAAAAACAGTCTGACCCAAGCACAGTACACCTGAGGCAAATCATTTATAACACCAGACTACTGATAGTCGTGTTGTGCTAGGTTACCGGATCTACAGTAGTTTGTTTACCTGCGGCCGGCATTACTACACGTGGAATTCACAAAGAAGCTTTCTACAAATCAAATATGGCAACGTTTGGAGGACTACCCGATGATTTTGAAGAGGTTTTTAAGGCAAGCTACTAGTTACCATAGACATGCGCTGGCCTAGCACCACTAAACTATAAGGACTGCATGAATTGAAAACAAAAAATATCTCCAGAAGTCAACAACACTCTGGATAACTAGGAAATGAGGCCCTATGTCAAAAATCCTGAAATATCCCTTTAAGCTACCAAGGTGGAGGAAACGAGACGCCCCTGTTGTTAAAGCAGTTCCTCCTTGCCTAATAAAGATGCACTTCCCATCATCTGGCTACAGTGCGTCTCATGTTGACAGATTGCACAGTGTCAGCACATTTGTCAGAGACGGTGCATGACATGAACCAGCAACCCGGCCCTGGGGTCATGTTTGCATGAACAACATCATTTGTGTGAGAGGCGGGTGAACAGAAGCTGCAGTGACAGTACACAAGAGAGAGAGAGAGCTCTAATTATACCCACGCGCCAATTATTTGAGACCGGCGGCAATCAACCAACCGAGTGGCATTGTGCAAACCGGGAGGTCTACATTAAGCGATGGAGCGGGTCTGACTATGCAGATGCAGCGACCTTCCCATCCCATTTACAGTAACAACTTACAGTGTATTATTAAGATTCTGCGGAGCCCTCTGCTGTTCCCAGGGGCTGCGGGGTGTGATGAAAACGTCTAATTCCAAATTGGAGATAGCAAAGTCAAATGGTCAGGGCTGGATACAGCAGATCACACGCCACAGGAGATAAGAAAACTCAATAATGGCTCTATTATCCCTTAAGCTGATTACCAAGGTCCTGGGAGATGATTGGGCCTCATCTCACAACCCGCTGTTTGTGTTTATGAGCAGCCAACAGAGGGGTGGTATTTAAAATTGCTATTGGAAGCGGTAAGTTGGAAATGCCCCTCTGTTCTCAGAGCAAGGGTCACACGATGAAACGGAGGTGGCTTCTGTCTTTTAATGTTGGTCTTCCGCGTTCTCTCCTGCAGCTCGGCTTTGATTAGCAACATCTGCGACGTGAACAACCACTGTTTGATGAAAAAAATAAAAATAAAAAAACGCACAGCACAGATTGACAATTCGGCTCCGAGTGCTTCGTGCCTCATTTGGAACGAAGAAGAGGAGTCGGGCTGTGGAAAAAAGTTTGGATTCCCACTTTGCAACCCTTAGTCCATGAATCCTGTGTTTACTCACTTCCATATGCCCCGATGCTGTTGTTTGAATCTATAGGCTAAAGCAAAATGTACAAGGCTCTTGCAAAAAAAAAAAAAGAAGATAGAAAATCTATCAATATCGACAGGTTTTATGTCAACTTGCCAATTAAAGTCCCTTTCGAAGATTGAACTGCATCTCGTCTCCACATTCGAAATCATAGTTTGGTCTTTTTGACAGTTATCCAGCATTACTATTCATTTGGATAAATGTTTAGTTTGTTGGGTTGTTTGCTGTGATGTGATGGAGCAACTCGATCAAAGAACAGAACAGAGGTGATGGATGACACTAACCCGCTAACACCTTTATTAAAAAAATAGAACACAAACGACCCCCTCAGTCATTCTTTAACTCCCCCATCACCCTCATATATGTTAATGGAATTGGTGATGAGGAAATGTGATGGTATTTATCACCATTACAGCTTTTCATCAACTTATGCCTTATCATCAGATCGCTGCTTCGAGGCCGCATTAGTTCAGAGATGTAATAGGAAAGTCCTTAAATGGTTTAATTAAAAGGGCGACTTATCTTAAAGATTCTATTATTGGAAAGCTTTAAATTAAAACGTTGAAACGTCCCAGTGCTTCTCGCCCATTTCCCAGGAAGAACAATGAGCGCAATAATGACGGGGCAGAGGTATTACAAGCCGCAGGATCGCAGAGGATCTGGAGCTCCGTCAGAGATGAATAGTAGTGTGGAAGGAAGGCAACGGCGCTACTGGAAATATGAGCAACAACATATGCTGGAGTCTCCCAGTGTGAGCTCGCACTCATTTGCGTTTTGGCAAGGTTTCTGGGTTGTGCGGTCAGGTGGCAAGACACACATTTTCCCCTAAAAATAACTTCCTGTTCCTTAATTATGGAGAAGATGTGCTCAGGATGAAACTGACGAGGAGCAAGGCCAAGTCTCAAGTCTAGTGTCACTGAAGAGTTATCAAAACAATGAAAGAAAGGGGAGATATTATGCAAAATGTAGGATTCAAGCGCTTTTTACCGTGTTAGAACGCGCAGCTTCGAGGAGCAACAAGAGGCATGAACATCCGTCGAACACGCTGCAGCCAGTGACACCAGCGGGATGTGCAGACAGTGTGTTACATTCTCAGACCCGGAGGTTTGTTTTGATAGGGAGCGAGCGGAGGAGAGGTTTTACGGGCTGTGCACATGGACAAAATATGGAGACTTATGTTTATGGTTCTGTAAACAATAATGTGTTTGCTTACAAGAAAAAAATAACTAAATTTCATTTAATTTGAGGAAATGCCTACAAGTCGCCTGGTTGCTGTGCGTGAATCGAGAAGTCTGGGCATCTCTACTGAGACTGCTGCTTCCGTGACCTGGCCCCGGATAAAGCGGAAGAAAATGGATGGATGGATGGTCTACAATTTAAGATTTGCAATGACCACAACACTGTAAAGCTCCCTCCTCAGGAACAAGCTGAACAGTGTATGGATTTTATTTGTCTCGCGCTACAAAGCTGGACTGAGGCTTTGCTCGGGCTGGTGAGGAAGACGAATTGCTTCAAATAGCCAGCTATTTCAGACGGATAATATCAGCTGCCCTCTGGCAAAAAACATCACACAAGTCAAGGTAAAATCTGTCCTGTCAAACTTGGCAACCAATCCAAACACAGTCAAATCAACTGCACACTATTCTCAAGAAGGGGAAGTGTTTATCATTTCTGGGCTTGAACATCCAAAGAAAACTTCTGGATCAATTCAGCGAGTTCTCCAAGTCGCCTTTTAGACAGCTGTAGAAACCAGAATCTGTAGTTGTTGCCAAGCTCGTTAAATAGAAGCTGCAGTATTACTTTCCCATTTTCTATGCAATGATCGCAATTTGCTCCCTCACCTTATACTCTCATTCTTTGAGACAAGAAATGGAACAAGTTAATACATTTTCATTTCAGTGTTCAAAGGATCCACTGTCGGAAATGAGAGAGTCTGCATCCGTCTGATACGGGGGTTCAACCACACATAGGGCAGTCCAGTGTAGAGAGGAACAGATTAACACATTTCTCAAGACAGCAATTACTGCTGAGAATTACAGAGACCAAATGGTATGTGTGCGGTGCAAACTCGGTAGGTCGTGTGCTTCACAGGCTCTGCGAATCGTGCCAAGCTGCTTTTACATACAAGAACATAAATAATCACAACGCCTTTAGTTAACGGATCAAATCGAATGCAACCGGGGCTTTTCACAATTCAACTTGCAAACCGTATTGACTAAAGATTTGAAACGTGGCCTTGTAAACCCGCACTTAAAGAGAAATACAGAAATCGTTTGGCAGCAAATGCAACTTTGAGTAAAGCATTTCTCCAGAAACCTTGCAACAATGTGACCTAAAATTCCACTACTTGTACATGACAAGCCCGTGCATTCTCAACACAGAATTATATATTGGACACCGTACACTTTTATTCAATTGAACATCTTTTAACTTTTTTATTTAAGGAGAACAGACTTTATAAATTATGTCACAGAACTTTTGTCTCCATAGATTCTGTAAAGTTAGTTATAAGTTATCTTTCATTGCCGGTCTTCTTAGGCTGACGATGATGCCAAAACAAGTCACTAATAATAATAAGCAGCACATTAATAAAACCAAATGTGGCCTCACTGGTGCCTAAATATGGCATCAAAGTGTAATCTCCTGGTTGCGAATCAAAACTTATTCAAAACAAGCAAGGGCTAACGAAACCTCATAACTGACTTCACTTGTGAAGGAGACACTAGGTGCGTCAGCAGTGAATTTACATGTTCCCTGCTCATTATTCCTCAAATGACCTCCAAAAGCCAAATGAAGCTAGCGAGACATCAGCAAGTCCAGTCAAGGATAAGTGCACTTTTCAGAGGCCGGGGCCAGTTGTGTTTTTTTCCCCTATAGTATGTTTAATTAATGAAGCGTTATTAACACCGGTGGCTGTGGAGCATTCAAACCAATGATTGTGCCGTCACTAATTACAGCAGTCATACCGCTGATCGGTCACTTTATTATAATTAGGGCGGAAAAATAAAGCAATTTTCTGTTTGTCTTAGTCTTTGTCTTGGCCTTCAGCTTATTCATTATACACATGAGTTATTACTGCGGCCAACAGTCGCTGATTGGACACATCCAGAGTAAATTCATGTTTTAATGCAAGTACGCACATGTCCAAAGCTCAAGGCCAAAACAGTGAAGAAAAAAATAATAAGGGCAACATCTCACACCTCACATTCACATTGTCTGCGCCGTGATGCCCAAGGCTGTGTCCACAACGCACTAAACATAATTAAAGCACCATTCTCTGCTGTTTCCTTACATTATTAGAGCGCTTTATCCAGCCCCCTGTATTTCAGATTGTCATTGTCATAAGGGAACAAAGAGACGACACATTTGAATAAGTGTGAACTCTGAAGCGGCAACACAAAGCAACCGCATTGAGTTTGTGCCATGTAAAGACAAAGTTCTTTTGTTCTCAGGAGCACAGTGATGCACAGCCCGTTTTATCAGGGCTTTGTTTGTGCCTTACACAGGGGCACCTGTCTACTGCTTTCACAGTCCACCTCACTGCCCTTATCATATTTCAGACCAGACCGAGAGCCATCTGCGGTTGGCACCTTTCTCTGAATAAGAATATCAATTTGGGCTGATTTGGGATTCACACATACAGTACGTGACAAACACACCACCTCCTTTATATGGCATCCAGCAAAAACATTCACGTTGTCAGGCGAGAAAGCTGCTCATTGTTACATGTGCGGCAAGTGATTATTGCATATCCACACTTATTTATCAGTGTCATGATTTATTAGTTTGAGGTCTTGCTGTTGACAGACACTTCTCTATGATGTTTCTCAACATCATAGAGAAAATTATGGAGTCAGCGCCAACAAGATGTGTTCCATCCGCTGACGTAAAAACAACAACACTTTAGTCAAACAGTTCTATTGATACTTGGACATTGGCTATTTTAGCTTTTGGCTTAAATAAAAAATCAACAAGAAGACATTTGTATTCCTCATGTTGTTCCATAATCTTTAAAACAATGTGCATGTTATGCTTGAAAGACTTTGATGTCCATCATCTAAAGATTTTATAATGTTTTGGAGTAAAAATCATGAGTTTTTTTGCTATCCCATACAAAATAGATATACAAACGTAGTTATACATAACATATCACCCACAGAGGGCGCACTTCTTCTTCTATTGCTCTGGTGACCAGAGCAGCACAGAAAAAGTTTACTTTGGAGAACATTTGGAAATTGTTTGCTACGGCTACTGGACTTTCAAGCTGCATTACCGGAATAGATAGCGTTTACACATCGTCATAACCTTCTAAACAGCCTTTAATTTAATATTCAGCTGGTAGACAGCTAATCATTCTATAGTCGTAACTACGTGCTATGTACTGGGCTATATTAAGATCATTAGCACTATTGAAGCACTGACACTCAATCAGTTTCAACAATAAAAGCTTCAAAAAATGTGTGATGGTTTAAGTGTGGTGACATGTTTTGATGATCATACAGCAATGCTCTAATTTAGGGATGGCCAATATATTGGCGCCGCCGATATTATCGGCAGATATTTGTCTTTTTTTTTTTTTCACATATCGGTATCGGTCCGATATGGGAAAATATTGTCCGATAAATATTTGTTTTTCTTTGAATTATTTACTCTGCCGTTTAAAGTTAAAACAACAATAAAAAAAATACTACAAATAGTAGCCTAGCATATTCCCAGTGTCACTGTTTCCCATTAATAGAGGAGATGGGCAGGGTTGCCAGGTCTGGGCAGCCAAACCTGCCCAAAAATATCTGAAAACCCACAGACATACGCACGGCTGGAATGTTCAATATTGTTTTCCAGTAAACGAGCCCATGTGCTCCCGCGATGATGAGAAACCACTCCTTTCTCCCTCTCTTATTGAAAAAGCAGCTCACAGAGCCTTGGATTTGAGATGTTGTCATTCGTAATAGTGATTTTGAAACTGCGGGTTTTTTTCACCCGTGGAATGGCTTTAAAAACCACCCAATTCCCGGCAACCCTGGAGATGGGTGAAAGTATAATAAGTATGTCTCAGTAATATTTAGCCAAAAACAAAATGACATTTCACTCCAACATTGCATTTGATCTTATATATTATATATATTTTTCTAATAAAAAGGATTGTTTGTTCCATCATAGTGTGTGAGACAGTGTGTCCTAGACACACCAAGCATTGTATTGTTTATTTTCCAATAGTGGAACGATAATTTGAACATCTTACAACATTTGAGTGAGCTTTCTATTGATTTTTAACGTCAAAATAAATATCAGCAAATATCGGATATCGGCCACCGCAGCGAGGCAAATATCGGATATTGATATCGGCAGAAAATGTTCATATCGGACCATCCCTACTCTCATTCACCTGTCCGCTTCTAGACTGCTGCTCCGGCGTACAATACACACTGTATTTGATTTGTAGAGGAAAGTATGACCTTGTTACTTCATTCGTTTAGCGCTGAAATACCAACATAGATGTCGCTTTTGCAACCTGAGTCTGCGTCACATGAATGTGCATGGTTTAGTATGGAAAAGGAGGTGAAATCTGCAAAACTAAATTTAGGGCAGCAATCCAATACATAATATGATTCATTGCGGAGAAGTGTACCCAGGTCTACTCGAGAATGAAGGGAAAGAGAAAAGCCAAACGACTTATTCAAAATCACAAATGAAACGTGCCTTCCCCTCCTATCATCTACTTTCAACAAGTCTGTTAATCTGTCAATCGCTAAACGAATTCCGTTGCAAATAATACTTTTACAAATTACATACGGATATTCTTTGATCCCACCGACTGCCTTTATCACAAACAAAAAAGGCAAATCGCCATCGATCTGTCTGAACCTTTGCATCACCACATACTGCATGAATGAGCACATCTGTAAGGTCTTGTGTAATGTTCCACACGTTACAAAAGGACACCAAGAGCAACAATGAAAGCTTTAAGCGGAGGGTGGCCTTGAATCCATATGTGCCATCTATATGTTTGTTTTAAAGTATTGTTGCCAGTGCCATGAAGAGCGCTGCTGTCGACTTTAATTACAGCTTATGCGTGCACTATATGTGCTGCTGCAAACAACAGCTGCTGAGATTACCAAGGCAAGGTAGCGTGTATTTTAAATTTTCCATTGTACAGTTGAAATGGTGATCTGTTTATGTCATGTGATACCAAAGGCTGAAAATGATAATTGCTTGGATTTTATGCTCTAATTACAAAATGGCAGCAGATGAGTTGTTTACTTTCCTCCCCCTTTATGCCTCCTCCCTGTCTCTTGCCCTGCTTCCATTAGGCGCCGTCTATGCCCAAATAATGCCGAGGCTGGCAGTTTGGCTGCGAGCACCTGGTGAGTTAAAGGCTAGGCCAGGTGGTGCACAACGCTGACTGCCAATTAGAGCAGTGACCATGCGAGAGCCGCCCGAGATAACTCCTAATTAACAATGGACCTCTGAGGCATAATAATTAGCCTTTCTTTCCAATAAACCCCCAAAAAAGGATTCATGTCGCGCCCAATGACAAAATCACTTTGGCCATTTGTTTGTTCAGGAAAATAAATGGTACCTAGGTGCAAGAGGCAATCCTAGTCAACCGCTTTTAAAGTGCTCCATTGTATGTCACGCATAAAGCATAAGCTTGAAGTCTGACTTTAAGACAAGGTCACTCGCTGCATACTTTTCTATAGAGAAAAAAAACTCTAGAAAGACAGTGCAGGGCAGACTAGACAAAAGAAATGTGCTTCTGTGTGTAAGGTAACGGATTGGAGCAGAAAGTGGGAGCGACGGGTCAGAAGGAGTCGCTAACCAACATAAGAAAAGTGCAGGTAAGCAGACGTGTCCATCAAATGAAAAATATATGATATTTCCGTAAATGCTATGGAGATGTAGTAGCAGAGCTTGGCCTCAGCTGAAATAGCCATCTGCTATAATTTATACTACTGTAGTGTTTTACATAATGCATCGGTCCCTGTTGAAACGCACCGGCTGTGGACTCACTTCCTCTGTGTCTGTGGACACCTGCCGATAAACATTATCTAACGGGCGCTGGTGGATAAAAAGCCACGCTGTAATTTGACATGGCTAATTGGGGGAGTGATGTGCAATCTCTACTTTGCTGATTGCGCTGGGGACAGATTACGGCAGCAATCACAGGACGTTATCTCTGTGCAGGAGAGGCAGATACAAATTCTGTTCTGGAAATCGTCTTGAAATAGCGGGAGAACTGTAGCTTACAATAAAACCAGGAATGTTTCCATACATTCCATGTCATGGCCCATGCGTTCTCTTATGTGCCGTGTTTATAGGAAGTCTCCGAATGCCTGTTAAAAAAAAAAAAAAAAATGGTGCTGAGGTGTTTCCTGGAAAACCTCCAGCTGAGTTAAGTGGAAACAGAGGGCAAATCAAAAAGCCACGGAGACAGGAAAGGAAGAGGAGTGAGTGGCTGAGATTGGAGGCTGGACAAAAGATACCTACCATTAGTGAAACATACAAGCAGCAGACCACCATTCGAGCCACTGGAAACATTTGTGCTTTTGCGCCGCAGACCCGGGCCTTGTAGAATAACCATGCATTTACAGGGGCTGATTTTGTCTGTGGCGAGACATGGCCATCACTCTGTCTGCAGCCGCGAATACCAGCGCTGAATTACTGATCACCGAAAGGCCTGCACTGACTTAACCCACGCCGCTGCAGCTAAAGACTAGAGGAAATAGCTTGCACAAGATCGTACAGCGGGAAGAGGGATCGTTAGAGAGAGCCATTGAAAAAACCCTGGATGCATTGCATGTTGGTGTCCATGTGGAGTGCTAAGGATTTGCGCTCGTACGGCGTTGGCTGGCACTTTGGAGGCAAACAAATACAGTTTCATCAAGCTCTGACCCCTGGCTTGTCTTTGTCTGGCTGGCAGCTTCTGAGAACTACCATGATTCACTGTGACTCACTCCCTCTACCGTACTCCATTGTTCAAGCGATTCACACAAATCGCACAAGGCTTTAAATTGCATTACAGGGATGAATGCCTACATAGGGAGAATGTTTGACAGGCTCTCGAATAGCATGTACAAGTTATAAAAGTTTGGCCTTCAAAAATACAGTTGGCATATCTTATTCGTTTAATGCAAACTGCAATAACAGCCTTAAAAGGTTTCATTATTTACAACGTAATGGGATGTCCAGGGCTGCAATTAATTGAATAAAACGATGGAGCAAAAGGCAGAATTAAAACATGTTTCTACTGTATTTTTGAACGAAAGTAGGCAACAGGTCAAGGTTTTCTCTATAATACTTTTTGAGATTCAATGTCACCCCAAACACACACACACAAGTGCACAAAGTATATAATAAGCTGATTGCAAAACTTACATACACAATCAAGCATTTAGTGTCTTCTTACTGTTACATTCAACATTGACCTTTAAGAAGCTACTTACCATTGCCTGCTTATTATGTCAATTTTAGATTATTCCATTTCCATTTTATGACATGAAATGGCCAAACATGACTGAAACATGACTTACTGAACTGCACAATATGATCATCTAAGGCTGGGCGATTGATCAATCTCGATTTTCGATTGGATTTTATTTTTCATAATAAATTAAATACATCTTGCTCATTCATAAAATTAGAGAGTTGTATTCAAACCTCAGCTCAAACAAGAACAAATGCTTTCATCAAGTCTCATTTAACCCGCAAAAGTCTTCCATTGTCTCGTCCGAAATGGCTGTAAACCTGTCGATTATAAAGTTCCATGGCGATTATTGAGATTGACCAAAGTAGAGATTTTGCGATTTCGCTTACATTTTGATTAATTGCCCAACCCTATTTATTTATCATCCCTTGTTAAAAAGCTCTATGTGCATTTCACTTAACAAATGACAATTGCTCGTGGCAACCACATTTTCTACACGCAGTTGCGTTGGATTGCTTGATAATGGATGTCCATTGTCCACATCTCATCTGTAAATATTGCAGCGTTGTCCCACAAGGTCACGCCATCAAATCTGATAGTAAATAATGAGAGCAGCCTAATGTATTCTGCTTGCTTATTATTTATAATGGCTTAAGAGGATTCAATGGAAATTAAGTGGTGTGCAGGAGACACCTTCATTATTAGATAAGATGACATCTCATTGGAAATGCACAACAGAGGGGACTATTTTGAAACCCATAAGCAATAAGGTCCGACTTTGCTCACAGGTAGATATTACACTGACAGTAAAATGGTGTTAATAACATTTCAAAACACATTGGATTCTACAGCAATAAGGTTTGATGCATGCACTCACCAGCAGATCTTTCGGAGCGAGTGGGGCTAGCAGCTTGTGGTTTATCTCGTCCCTGCACATCTGCTCTGCGTTCAACAGTTGCCCGCGCCTGGTCCACTACAGCTCACAGCCTTTTTGAAGTCACATAGTTCTGCGGCAGACACCAGCCCCCACTCTGCAAGAACCCGAAAATCAAAACCAGCCTTCAGAAGAAGAAGGTGGAAAAAAAGGAAAACACACGCACGCACACACAAAGAGAATTACTTTCTCTCCACACATGGGACTGCTGCCCTGACACAGAACCGAGCCGCTTTCTCTGGAACATTTAAACGGCAGGCGGAGAGCACGTAGGAGAAAAAACAACAATCTTAAACACACGTTAAAGAACACCCTGCTAACTAATAAGACAAACTCTAAAAAGTGTAGGCAATACCTGGTGATCACGCTTTTCACTAACTCTACAGTCGCCACTCACAAGTCCAACGGAAAAGGCGCGGAGATAAAACCTACATAATTCGCTCGCATTTAAACTAGGGGGGCGGCTCCGAAGTCCCGTAGTTGTGAGCTCCGACTGAAGAGGAGAAGAGGAGAAGCCGCCTGCGCTCACTTCAGTGTGACTGGTCCAATTTAGAGCCGTTGCATCTCCTGCGCACCGAGTGGCACTTCCCCTCTCCGCGCGCGAAGATGGATGTTATGAAGAAGCAAAGCAGCTTCCCGTCTCGCACGAGGACGACCCGGTTACTACCAGCAGCAGAATTCAGCCGGAGTTGTGGAAGTGCTCCGTTTTCTCGCTCGCAGCCTGGGGATGGGGGGGGGGGGGAAGAGCATTTGAATTCCCGAGCGCAGCCTGGACACGAGGGGCACCGCTCTCTTCCCTGGTACGCCCCTCAGCATCTTCACTTTCTCACACATACACGCGCACGCACTCCCACTTCAGGGTTTGTTAAGCATGCGTGTCCAGGTGCAGCAACTCGTAGCCGCCAGCCCATTGTGGGAATGAACAATGGGCAGTAGGTATTAATTGTATTATTTAATACCTACTGCGGTACAATGTGGAAGTGGGGCACCGACCGTGACAGCATATCATCAATAGGCTGCTGACCATAAAAAAACTATAGGCCTTGATATAAATAAAGTGCATATGACACAATTTTTGCTAAAACATAGTTAACACAATGATATTTAAGATCTTGCTAAAAAAAAAATGTACCCAGCTTTCTTTCGTTTTTCTCTAGTTTGGCCATGTGTGTGATGTTTAGAGTTTCACTTCCTTATAGTCCCATATTTAATTGTTTGTAAACATTCCAGGCTTCGCGGGGGCAGGAAGTTAGAGTCCTATCTATTTCCATTGTAGCTGTGGTCATAGTAACAATAAACAAATGTCTAACTGTTCTAATCTTATTTTATCGTCTCAAATGTCATTCCTCTTGTTCTTGCACCTTAAGCCACAACCGGACCACATTTTGTTGTTGTAGTTTTACACTTAAAATCGCTAGTTTTAGTTTAATCTTATTTCTCTTCCTGCCTCGAGCTGATGTCACTGATGATGTCAGCAGTTAAACGGTCTATTGGACACTGACAGGAAGTAACATAGATAGAGGCAAACAATGTTAAGCTGTTGCTGTGCTAATCATGTTAAAGGAACAGGGGACAACCGTTTTACCATACTGAGATATGTTCTTACCTGGGCTTAGACACGCATAATATCTTCACATTACTGCGCGGACATCGAAGTGCTCCCGATATAGTACCCCCTTTTTATCCGCTTACAAAATAGACATGTTTAATGTTGTGTGACTATACGTGAATTTTGTGTGAGTACCATATTTAAATAGGGAACACGTGGAATAGCTTGGTCGCTTCTAACTTCACCACCGTTTGGCCCCATAGAGAGGAGGAGAGGCTAAATGCTAACAACATCTTTCGTCTATTCGCATGACTGAGCGCACGCGCAAAGACCAGACAGGTACGTATCAACTCGTCTAAGCTCAGGTAGGAACATATCTCAGTATGGAAAAACGGTGGCCTGTTCCTTTAAGTCAATGGGAAATTAGTGAGTCAAACTGCTATTGAACCTTAACTTTATCTATGTCACTTCCTGTCAGTAGCTTAAAAATGTCTTCATTAAAATTGCTGCTTAACTGAAATAAAATTATAACTATGCAACTGATGAACTTACAACTAATGTTATTCTTCTAAATAAGTCATATTTTCAAAAGCATTAAAACCTGTCATATGCACTTTCACTAATGCCTTGTCGCACTTCTCGCATGTGTCATGTCTACTTTAAATGTTCTTACAGGATCTCTCCTGCTCAATTGCCTTAAGTCCAACACATCCAGCGAGATAATAGGATAAGGGAGGTGACTCGAGAGTGAGACCTAAAGCAAAGAGTCCACAAAGCCACCGTAGCCCGAGGCGCTCAAACCTGCTGCTTAGATATATGCCCCGGGCTAGGTGACAGTTTATGTCGCCCCCCTGAGGCTGCCCTAGGACCAGACAAAGCTTTATGAGGTAACAGCTCAATGAAAACTGACTGTACAGCCACTAAATCCTATTCATAGCATTGTTAATTCTTCTGGGCCACATTGGTTCTAGAAAAGTTAGATATTTCTTTGTTTTCATTTTTTATAAAAACCCTGCATCCTTTACGGCAGCAATGAATACTTGCAGGTCAGGACTATTTGCGGATTGCACAAAAATAAAGTATGTTATGGTAATTGAAAATAAATTGTAAAGCACCAGCCCAGTCGATTTTCCGTTATATTTCCGCACAATAAGAAAAGAAAAAAACACCTTGCATATATATTCCTTGTATGTTTGTACAATGACAATAAAGCACTTACTTACTTAAATATATTGTGTTTTGTTCGGTGACTTGTGGGAGTTAGTGTTGTCTAACAGTGTGCAAGTTCTGCAAGTTTTGTATATAGTATATATATAGCTACAGCACATAATGGACAAAAAAAAGTATTGCTAGAACGTGGTGGAGCTGGTTCTGTTGTTTTTTTTTAGCCAGTGCAGGACAAAATGGTTCAGTCACCTCGTAGCAAGAAGAACTTTGAGACATTTTTGAGGGCAGTCTGCATGTTTCCCCCGGGTGCTGCCCCCTTCAGTCTAAATAAACACGCAGAGGTATTCCTGACCCATATTCTGTTCCCCAGTTACCCACTGCTCCAGACAGGCTGCTTCCGTAGTGGTGGGCGATATTCCATAAGAAAAATATACCACAATTTAAATGTTGTTACAATCCATGTGCGTCCCACTAGTATTGTTATATTGCATTTAAGCGGATACTAAAGCCATCTGCTGCTTCTGAAGGTTTACACTTCCCATTGATAGGTAAAACCCATCTGTTGCTCACCAATATGGAGAAAGTGGGTGAAAGTGTCTCTATTCTGGCACCATAAAAATATAGCTGAATTAAACTGGAAAGACAGTTCCAATTTTCATCATCATACCAGCTCTACAACAATGGCCATTAAAAGTGTGGTCAGATATGCTTTGTTTATTTGACTGGGGCAAGCACATTGATCCTTCTGTTTAAAGAGAAGATTCTTTACATTTCAGCTACAGCTCATTTCCACAGTTCTGAGCAGGGGCATTGTTAACCTAAAATATACAATCAAATTACACAGTCTGCCTGCAATTTCTGTAACCAATCATGTTCAACACAATCATGTAAAATCACTCCAGTAAAAAAAAGAAGAACAAAAGGCAAATAAATAACACTTTTCATAACCTTACCTCAGTCACGTGTCTTTGGTTAGCCTGGGGAGTTGGACATTCTTGCTTTCTTTTTGAATACAGGAGCATCTGGAACCCTCCTCACTGCAAATCATTTCCTCTGTACATTTTTAGGGCGGTCCAGTCTGTCACAGTCATTTATTGATAGCTCCACGTGTGACTCTTAAATGTGGAAGATCTTTGTGTCATTCAGAGATTGCTTTATAATAACCTCTCTCCACTTTGATTAACAGTGTTCAGTGCTTTGTACGTACACGAGCTGTTCCGTTCGTTTTGATGTGTGAGGACTATGATGTATTTTTATTAATTTGTTTTATTTTTTTGACGGGTTAATCTACCTGTCCATTATGCCCATTGGCAAGTTAGACTATAATATCTGGATAGAACTGAAAACCACTGCAGCCCTGTGGTAATGTTTTCAATTGTGTTAATTAGGTTAAAAATATTTAAATTAAATATAGCCTCATAGAGATAGTCAGCTGTCCAATCTAAACCAAGTATGCCCAGAGATTGTCATTTGAAGCCACTGTGCACTGCAAAGCCATGTATCTTTGAAGAAAACCCTCGGAGCCTTAAGCCCAAAAGGCCACTGCAGTCCGCTGAAGCCCTCCACTTGCATTCGGATAAGTGATTTGAAAGAACATTTCCACGCATGTGCTTGTGATTTACATGCAGTTTTAGGTCCAACAGATGGGTGGGCACTTGCCTGTATTAGGACTGGAGGAAGCAGCTGCACATACAGAGTGGAGTGATGAGAGCTGGCAGGGAGCGAGTGCAGTGCGCTGTGGGTATGGGGGCAGTGTCAGAGCCAGCATGAGGGAAAGCACACTCCGAGCAGAGCTGGAGACCTATGCCTTCAATATTTGTTCATATTTCTTTTCTGTGAGTTTTTGTCTTCTTTTTTTTATTTTAACAGAGTGCAACCAACAGCTGGAGGAGTTTTTATTTTTGCATGAGTACAAATATGTTAAATATTTCAATGTTGGGTTGACTCAAAAGTGAGGTCTACACAATGGGCTGTACTTGTATAGTTATATTTATGTTTAAACACATTTTAGAATGACCTTACAACCTTGATACATTACACAAAAAGAAAATGCCATCTTTAGAGAAGATATCTGTTATGAATATTTAATGGCTATAATGAATGATTTGAAATGCATCATGACTTTTTCACCCTAACAAGTTTCTGAATCTGAAGTCCATAGATACTACAGCAATGCATTTCTGTCTTTCTTGAGTTAAAGTAACATACTGAAGAAGTGTGTATTTGACTTGTGTTGGGGCAACATTGGCACTGCAGGTTAAGCATGTACTGGCCGACCACAGTGTTGCTTGAGCAAATAATGATTTACTGTATATGTATGCATTTTCCACTCTGACCTGCTTACATGTGGTTGTTTTAGGGGTGACATTATACTCAAACTTTTGGAACTTGAGATTAGTCAGGTTGTTGTTGTTGAATTGACAGGCTGTGCACATTTACTTTTCGATGGCTGGCTTTTGTCCTGGGGTCATGAAATTTTAATACAAGGGGATAATGTCAGCACGTAATTAGAAAAAAAAGAAGGGACAAGATTGGATTTGTGCAGGGCTGCCAATGTTCCCGTGAAGGCGCCGTACAGGCCAATCGATACAGTGAACATTAACAATTCTCCCCAAATGCTATAGCCTGGAGATGTTCAATTAACGATGAACGCCAGATAGATTTTGTACTTTCAAAGTTAGCTCTTTTTAAATGAGTTTCATTTTTTTTTTTTATTCCAATCTGTTTGAAGTGTGTTTGAGAGCGGCACAATGGCATTGACTCAGCGATTTTAATCGTTTTATTTTGCAATTACAAATTACAGATGAGAAGCCAAGACTTTGATTGGGAATTCCTCAAGTGAGTCGAGTCTGCCAACCTCACTTTTTGAAAAGCTGTTTGTTGTAGTTGTTGACAGACAATATAACTATGTGAGGGAAATGAGCTCCAGCACGGATTTTATAACATGATTTGTAATAATGAAGCACAATTTTATCATAGGTTATCACATTGAGGAAATATACTTGCAAATAGAAAAATAGAAAATTCCTGTCATTAAATAACATGGTGTGTGCAATGCATTGTTATTAGTGCAAAAGTCTATCACCAGAACATTTCTTTCTTTTTAACACAGTGTGATGCCTGCTGTGCTTCAGCTGCAATATCAGTGCGCCAAACAGCAATGTCTCCCAGCGTGACGCGTCCAGCCCTCCGGCACTACCCTTCCCTCGCTGGGCCAAGGTCACTCTGCTAACTACTCTGTCTCATCTTATAACGCACGGGATTACCAGTTTGTGGGCCAACAGCAGCGGCCGACCAGCGGGGAGACGTGTCTTTAACAAACCCTCCATCATAAGGGCTGCCGATTCAGCGTTTTCTGCCCCCTTCATTATCTGGAGCGAAGTCCTGCTCTCATCCCAGCTCTTCTGTGTTGTTCAATGCTGCCCTAATTACACCTGTGGAAAAATGGGCTTGCACGCTTTATGGCCGCTCTCCAAGTGCAGGTCTTTGCACTTCCTCCCACTCGTTTCTTTCGCCTTTACTTTTGCAGTTATTGAGCTTTTCTTGGTTTCACTGAAAATACTCAGTAAAAAAAAAGTTTAGATTTTGATCTCTGTTCATATTCACCTTCCTGCTCTCTGTACATCTCACCTCTCATCTCATTTATATTAAATGTACTCTCTCCTTCATCCTACCATATTCGCTTCCTCCATAGCAGAACTACATCCCCTTCTCCTTTTCCTTCACTTAAGAATATATACACACACACACACACGCACACACACGTCAAATTAGTGCTTTGTTGTGACAATAGAAACCTGAACTTGACATTTTGAGGTTGACAAACCCAGCTCTAAAGGGTGGAGTCTACAAGTCCTATGGTGTGTAATGCAAGTGTGAATTGGTGACACTGATGCTTGTGCGAGATATGATTCTCGGGGATCTCAGTCGCCTCCTTTTATGGCCATAAAATGCATGACTTGAATAAATAAACTGACCAGGCAAAACTGACTTATTTTCCTCAACAAACAGTGCATGTTTTACTAATCCAGCATATTCAGGAATCTTCTTCTTTTGTTTTCAAAAGGTCCACATCCACGAAGCTCCGCAGTGTTTTCAAATACAGATACCTTCCCCTAGACTTGTTCTTGTCAAACTGTCTTCCCTGTACAGTTTAGCATGTTTTAGCGGCGTTTCAGACGCTCCGTAGCGACTCTTTTCGAAAATGACACCAGCAGAACCCAGCCAGCGACTTTCTAGAGATCTCTGCCGCTTTATAAAGGCCGCGCGTTGTGTTTTCGTTGTGCGCGATGGAGTTTTCTTCGCTAAAACAAAGTTCTCTCAGGCTGAGCCGCTCTGAGCCGCTGCAGCATTTAACTCCGCCCCTTTCCCCTTGAGTCTCCATGGAGACGGTTGTCAATCACAGCTGAGCTCGAGGATGATAAAACTAAAGGCTTATTAAAAAGTTTTACTTTTGAGAGCAGACAAAGAATATTTAAAACAGTAATAACTATTTTGGATGGGTTAGGCAATATTATGAATCTAAATATTAATGAGCAGGACTCTGTGCAGTGTTCCACACATGAAAGATCAGGAGACCTTTTGAAGTTCATTTCCAATAAAATCGATTAAAATCGTAATCGTCCAACCTGAGTAAAAAAAATTGAGATTTTATTTTTTGGCCATATCACCCAGCCCTAGCATGTTTAACCGAGGTTACCTTTGTTTTTAGCTTAGCTTTAAATTACGCTTTATTTACAGCTGCAGTGACAGGTGATTTGCACACTCTGCCATTCAACAACATTTCAGAAGAGGGAATGTGCGGGATGACTTGGGTCCTGCATGATGCCAAAAGCCTTTTTTTCTCACAGCGTTTTTTGTAAATGTCCTGATTTAAGGCAGAGGCGTCCGATAATCTTGTATTGTAGTTTTTAGTGCCTCATTAGGAGTGTGTTGTGATGTAATATTCCTCATGACACTTTAGATTGTGTATCAGTGGATGACCGTTTCTGTTGACAAACCATATTTTTTGAGACACAGATCCAGAGCATATCCAGAGCATCCCGCATTCACATAATTGCAAAACATAACAGTATGTCGTCGTCTGCGCCTCGGCCTCTGCAGGAAAAACATTTTGGTAACTATGCCGAAAAATTCCTTGCGAATTTTCTAACTGCTGTAAACCTAAAATGGTGTGACCAAAAGCTCAAATTAATTGCTCTGTGGGGTAATTAGTCCACGATGACGACAGATAGCGGCGCAGCGCGAATCATGCAAAGAGTCGACCATTTCAACTCCACATGATAGCGGCAACCTAGGGAGTCTTATTCCTCAGCCGATTATCAATTCACCGCTCCACTGGGAGATGCCGTTATTTCCAAATCTTTGTCCAATTATATCACGCTCACGGTGTCTACAGAGGGGAGAGTATGGGCAAGACATGCAGCCTATGGAGGATAAGTATGCGCTCGTGATTAAAATGTAAAGTAAGTGTTCGAATCAAATAGAATAGAAATGTGGCATCAAAGGGAGGTCTCGGGGGGGGGGTTGATGCCCTATGATAAATGCATTGCAAGAGGACCAGGGCAAGAACACAGAAATGCAGCCCGCAGAGTGAAAGAAAAAACACTCCTGTATTGTGTATCTTGAGAAAATTGATGTCCCTCCTTCTCATGTCAAGAAGCTTTTAGTTGCCATGTTGTCGGAAAAAAAAGGCACCCCAGACAATGTATCTTGGCGTGGGCGGGCAGTTGAATTGTTGACATGACGTGACACTTGCCACGCGGCCTGGCCTCTCTGAACTCCAGTCAAATCTAAAATTGTTGCTTTTATTGGCGGAGGGCGAAAGATCGAGGAAACTCTGCCGAAGAATGACTGTCATTTGAAAAGCAGCCTTTGAAAGGCTGTGTTATGCTGGATTGGAAGACGGCAGCAGATGTGTGACCCTTGTCCTTCATAGGGGACATGGCTTAGCTGGAATTGGAACGTGTGATTCTCTCCGGAGCGCGCATATGAGACCTCTCATGGCATCTCCCTGTTAGATTATTTCACTGTGCTGTGTGGAAAGTTGACATTTTCCAAAGCCTATTCAGGTGGTGATTGAGGCTGTTTTTGAGAACTCCCGACTGGCTCGCCGAAGGGTTTATCTGTTGCATGGAGAGAGGGGGGAAAAAAAGGGAAATTAAATGTCACCGCATTTGTATTGCAACCTGCTTGACAGTAACATTTACAAAACTATTGATTCAAGTGAGATTTTTTTTTCTTCATTCTTACATAACAGCGCTACATAACTCAGAATCTCTGGATTTGTATTCACTACAGAACTCGTCAAACCGGTAGTCCATTTGAACTTTCCCTCTAGTGACCTCAGTTCTGATTTACTTTATTCATGCTATTGGTTTGTAAGGCCTTTGTCCATTTGCATGATACTGAACCAGATTTCCTTCCAACGTTTTGGTCTTCAAGTCTTTTCAATAAAAAAAATAAATGCTGTATTGGCCCCTTGACCATGAAGAAAGCGGTTTGTGGCACTACACTTCCAAAACAGGGCTGTGGGAGGATGTGGGGAGTAGCGTTGGAGAGGTCCTATCTCTCCTCCTAGGTATTTCTCAGAGGGAGTGAAGGGTAATGTTTGAGACGGACCAGTCTGTGCTTTATTAGAACATCTACTGCCCCAATGACCTGTGGAGGCTCCTCTTTAGTGTAGGTTATTCAGTGCGGAAAAGTTAGTGGCAGTCTTGAAGTACAACAACAGCTGCAAAAACAGATTCACTTGCCTGACTAAAAATCTGCCACAAAAATGGCCATACACTCTAATGACCGCATTTAGCTTTGACTGCAGCGCACATTCGCCGTGGCATTGTTTCAATAGGCCTCTGCCATGTCAAAAGATCATTTTCATTTTCCACCAAGATCTTGTATTGATGATGGGAGAGTGTGATCACTGCGCAAAGCCTTCTCCAGCGCATCCCAAAGATTCTGGGGCTCAGATCTGGACTCTGTTGCATTTTTGGGGGGGCAGTGAATATAAATTTGAAATCCTGACCAGCTCAATCTCTCACTCCTTATAGAATTTCATTACATACACTTTAACGTGTAATATATTAACTTTAAAAAGGATGCTAAAACTGTGTTTAGCCTCTTTTATGCATGATTTGTCTTCTTTAAGGTTGTGGTGCTCAATAAGAGATGCTCCTTGTATATGTAGGAGCAGTATGCTATTGTAAATTGAAGAACTATAACCATAGTGATTTATTGTCTATCTGAAATAGACTCAGGCTTGCACACTCTGCTGGCAATATTGTGGAATGTATATTTATTATGCCCCCACCTTCACACAGGATGTGTTATCGAAGGTATAGGAAAACATCACTGCAGATATATACTGAACATATACTACTGTACGAGGATTAAAAATAACCTCTGGGACTCTGGGACCACGCGAGTCCTGTCTTCGCTGGTTTGTGGCCCATTTCTTGTTTTTCATCTTCATTCTTCAATATTTGGGGTGCTACAGTGCGGCGCTGGTAGGAACAGCTCTTTGGCCAGATTGCTCAGAACTTCAAAGTGCATTTGTCACATACACTTGGGAGGCGCACATAAAGGCCGAGGGATGCCTTTTAAAAGCACTCAGAGTACAAGCATCATTAGTATTCAAAAGAGCAGCATACTCCAACAGCGGAATCAAATGTGTTGCATTTGTCACTATGAAATTTTAACATTTTTGTGTGACCTGAAGAGGTGCATTGACAAAAACATGGTATAACATGGTCTTTCATCTCCCCTTCGTGTCTCTGGCCAGAAAACCACCCTTGCAACTTTCCCTGCCTCCGGGTCGGGGCGCAATACACACTAATAGAATCACGATGAAGAAGCTGACAGGCTGACGGGGAAAGCTAACTATGGGCTAGCGCCACTTTTGACAATTGATGAGAAATAGAAAGAAAAAAAAACGCAACATGTGACAACACCTGCAGTGGCGCTTATAGCCTCTAGGGGTGTGAGTTACTTAGTTCTACTTTAAGTGATGACGTCATCGCTTCACTTCCCGGTCCAACAGAGCTTTAAGCCCTGAGTTTGGACGCTCTTGGATTTGACAGCGCGATGCTCCGCTGTCTTTAAATTGAGAATTTGCAATAAGACGACCAAATAGGACTGTGACCTAATACTACTGAATGCTTAAGTGACGAAAAACCTCAGGAACACTTTTTAGTCCCAAGTCTCACTTGAGGTGAGGAAAAACGGACTTTTAATTGAGACGCGGGAAAAAGGAGGAAAAAGTCAAGAAGCTAGCTTCGGTTATTTTTTTCTCGGCTCGCTTTAACCTCAACCAAGACGGCAAAATGGAACAAAACTGTGAAGTACAGAAGTCAACGGTGGAGATATCCTCAGAAGAAATGGAAACCAGTGAGACCACAGCTCAGGGTGTTGTAAATGTCAACGAGAATACACCTGTTAACGCAGTTATGAAACCGGTCCAGAAACGGAAAAAGTGTGATAGCAACGGCGATGGCGCTAATAACGCGGTAATTAGCCTGGCTGATGTGATAGCGTCACTGAAGGAGCTGTCCAGAAAACAAGATGAAACTTTTCAGAAGGTTTCAGCCATTGAAGCAACAACGGAAAATACGTCCAAACAAATTGCAATTTTGACAGATACGGTGGCGCGGATTGTGGTGGATGTGGACCGTCACGGGAAGAATATAAAAGATGTGCAGTCTGAGATTGAGAAGCTAAAGGAGGAGAACAGGCTTCTTAACACAGCGGTGGCAGAGTGCAAGCGGTACAGTTGGAGATGGTCGCTGAAACTACATGGGTACTACTCTAGGCATAGTTTATGCAGTCGTTTTTGCATCTGTATTACTTGAAAGTTCACGCTTGGTCACAAAATGATACATTGATGTTATGGTTGTCTTGTTGCATTCTCGTTCTTGGAACTAAAGCAAGCCTTAAGTTCTAACTACTGTTTCAAAGAGAGCTCTTTTTTTTTTTTTTTCTTTGTGTGTGTTCTTTTATGGTTCAACTATCATCTTTGAATCTAACTTCATTGAATGTCAGGGGTATTCGTGATGCAACCAAAAGAAAAGCATTGTTTTTATTTCTTAAAAGAAGTGATGCTGAGTTTATACTGCTTCAAGAAACCCATTCAAATGAAGCTGATGTGAAATTCTGGAAGAATCAATGGGGCAATAATATTTACTTCAGCAATGGCTCAAACCATTCTGCGGGAGTAGCCATTTTGATACATAAATTTAAAGGAGATGTCACTGAGGTACTTACAGCAGATACAGGTAGATGGATTATTATTACAATCAAACAAGATAACTTAGTTTTTATAATATGTAACATTTATGGTCATAATATACATTCTCATAACCGTACATTTTTCTCCCAAATTACATCCAAACTTAACGAGTCTTTACAAAAATATTCAAACTCTCAGATCATTTTATGTGGTGATTTTAATGAATGTGCAGACGAAACAAAAGACAGATTTCCCCCAAAAACTGTTCAAGCTCTTCAGAGGAATAACATAGCAAAACTATGTTTTGATTTATCGCTCACTGATGCCTGGCGCTTCTTATACCCTGATAAAACTGATTTTACTTGGTCTAATAGAAGTTTATCTTTAAGATCCAGAATTGACCTGTTTTTGATTTCATCATCTAGCCTTTACCTTCTTAAAGAGGTTGCTCATTCTTCTGCTCCTTTATCAGATCATATGCAAATTACCCTTGAACTATGTGGTGATTTACACCAGTCCAAACTAAGAGGCTATTGGAAATTCAATAATACCCTTCTGCAGGATGAGGAGTTCAATGAAAAGGTTAAAAGGCTAAAAAGTGAAATATTTGTTGACATTGAGAATGGTAATCACAAGCAAACGTGGGAATATTTTAAATATAAAGTGAGAACAGTTGCAATACAAAGAAGTAAAAATCTTAAAAGACTAAAAAAACAAAAAGAGATGGAAATAATTAAGAGAATAAATAATCTCCTTTCTATAACCTCTATATCTGAACTGGAACAGGTTGAATTAAAAGAAATACAAACAAAACTGGATCAGTTTTATCTAGATTTAGCAAAAGGTGCATATATTCGGTCCCGAGCTAAATGGATCGAGGAAGGGGAGACCAACTCCTCTTACTTTTTCGCCCTTGAAAAAAGAAATGGAAAACAGAAATCTTTGACTGCTCTTAAAGTTAATGATACAATAACCACAGATGCAAAAGTGATCTCTAATCACGTGTTCTCGTTTTATAGTAAATTGTACACTTCTGAATTTGATTCAAAAGCTTGCGTAGAATTTATTAGCAAAATAAGACAATATTGTCCAGTAGTAGGTGATAGTTTTAAAGAATTGTGTGACTCAGATTTGACTCTAAATGAAATTAAAGAAGCTCTATTTTCAATGAAAAAGGGAAAAACTCCGGGCATTGATGGTCTGCCAGTTGAATTCTTTACACATTTTTGGGATATTCTTAAAGAACCCCTATTGTATATGTACAAACAGTGCATAGATGAAGGAGAAATGATTCCAACAATGAAACAGGGTGTTATTTCACTCATCCCGAAAGCAGATAAAGACACTTTATTGATAGAAAATTGGAGGCCCATCACTCTCTTAACAACAGACTATAAAATATTATCCCTTGTTTATGCCAATAGACTGAAAAAAGATCTAAACAAAATTATAGCAGAAACCCAGTGTGGTTTTATTAAAGGTCGCCACATCAGTTATAATATCCGCTTAGTATTAGATTTATTGGATTATTCTGACAATGTGCACTCAGATGCATTTATCTTGTTTGTGGATTTCTACAAAGCTTTTGATACCATTGAACACAAATTGATTAAAGAATGTCTTCAGTTATTTCAGTTTGGAAACTCTTTTACACATATGGTTGATATGTTTTACAATGGTATCGATAGCTCTGTTATTGTTAATTACAACACTACCAAAAGGTTCAATATAACACGTGGTGTAAGACAAGGATGTCCGATAAGTCCTTTCATTTTTGTTTTGGTTGTTGAATTGTTATCCATAAATATTGTCAGTGATCCAGAATTGAAAGGTATTTCGATTTTCAATAGAGAAGTACGAATTTCACAACTTGCTGATGACACAGCTCTTTTTTTGAAAGATAAAAATCAATTGCAGAAAGCTATTTCATTAATTGAAGAATTCACTAAAGCCTCAGGCTTGAAACTCAATGTATCCAAATGTGAGCTGATACCAATCCATAGTTGTGAAGATCTTTCTCTAGAGAATATTCCAGTCAAACAGTCTGTTAAATATTTGGGTATCCAAATTACGAAAAACAAGGCAACTAGACAACAATTACATTTTCATCATAGAATTGTTAAAACCCAAAGGATCTTTAACCTCTGGCTTCAGAGGGATTTAACTTTGTATGGCAGAGTTCTTCTGTCTAAGGCAGAGGGTCTGTCTCGCTTTGTTTATCCTTTATTGTCACTATTTGTAGATGAACGCATATGTAAAGAAATTAACACTCTTTTTTTAAACTTTATTTGGAAAAATAAACCTCATAAGCTCAAAAAAACTGTACTCACGAATGCAAAAGCGGAAGGAGGGCTAGAGGTTTTAGAGTTTTCCGACACTGTAAATACTTTCCGAATTAACTGGTTAAAAAGATGCCTAGCAAATTCAAAGTCTATCTGGTACTTTATCCCCAATTATATTTTTGATTCAATTGGTGGACTATCTTTTCTTCTAACATGTAATTACGTGCCTACAAAACTCCCTGTGTCACTGGCTAACTTTCACCAGCAATGTCTGCTTGCTTGGAAATTGTGCTTTAATCATAATTTCTCTCCACATAAATATTTCTTGTGGAACAACGAACACATTACAATAAGAAATCGGTCTTTGTTTTTTCCTAAATGGTTCCAAAAAAATATTAATAATATTGTGTCGCTATTAGATGAACATGGTTCTTTTCTGCCTTATGAACAATTTATGGTGAAGTATGAATTCCCTATTCCATTTAGAGAATACAACTCTGTGATCAAAGCCATCCCTCCAGAGTTACTCCATCTTATAAGATGCCATTTATCCACTTACAATATCAACAATATTGGCGATAGCTCTATTGTGCTCACTTTAAATGGCATTAATTTACTTGATAGAAAATGCAATAATCACCATATTCGTAAAATGTTTCAAAATTCAAATAAAATCACCCCAAGAGGTAAATTTTTTTGGAACTCCTTGATAGAGGAAATAGACTGGAAGAGGACCTGGCTATTGCCATATAAATATTGTGTAACAAACAAAATTAAGGAAGTTCATTTTAAGATCATTCACAGAATCTACCCTGTCAACTTGGTTGTCTCGAGGTATGCAGATGTTGATAAATGCTGTACATTCTGCCAAACACAGGAAGAGACTCTCGAGCACTTGTTTTTCTTTTGTAACGTTGTTCAAACATTTTGGGTTAAATTGAGTAACTATATTTTAAAAAATTGTCAAAAGAGTCATTGTTTTACATTAAAAGATATTATCTGTTATTTTGAAGATAACACAACCACGAAATCATTTCACTATGTAGTTAATTTTTTCATCTTGTTTGGTAAATTTTTTATACACAAGCAAAGGTTTTTGAAATCACAATTGTATTTCTCCCTATTTTTAAGTGATGTAAAAAATCTAATGAACTCACTGCTGTATGTAATGAATAAGAAAAGCTCACGACTCCAAGACTGTTACAAAGACTTCTTCAATGAAATCCCCTAAAGCGAACTAAATGAACTTTTACGTTTACTCGTTATTACTTATTTGTGTGTATTTTATTTTATTATTTGTATTATGTATTTGTTGTATATGAGCTCTCTATTTTCAGATGTCTCGCCTTTGGCAAATGTTGTAAATTGATATTTAAATTAAAAAAAAAAAAAAAAAAAAAAAAAGAGCTTTAAGCCCTATTCACTATAATGGGACTTAGCTGATTTTAACCTGCCATAGAGCCGACTACAGAGCTTTTCTTAAACATTTACACTGGATTTCCTCTAGTAATGTTTTTTTCTGGCATTACTTATCAAATAGTTTGATAAGTAATTGTAGTTACATTGTTCAAATTTGGTGTAAAACTGTTTGGATCCGGATGTAGCCTATTATTGTTTGTGATGTCATACTCAACAAACATGGTTGGCACGGCAACAGTTTAAAATTGTTTGCCTCTATCTATGTCACCACTTTTGTCACCGCTATGTCACTGTTTAATAAGGAATTGAAACTATAAACATCACAAAAAATGATCAAACTAAAGTAAATTTTTAACAAAATCTTAAATATAATGGTTACTATATGTCAAAATGAAAAAATGGTGTCTAATGCATCATATGCACTTTAAGCATCTAAACTGCAGACAAAAGCTTGGACACACCTTCTTATTTATTATGTTTCTCTTTATTTTCCAGACTCTTTACAGTGTAGAATCACACTGCAGCCATCAAAACTATGACTCAGCTAAGTAAAAAGAAACGGGTCCATCTTTAAGAATTGTGTCAGTCTGCAAAATTGTAAAAACATTTGAGTGTGTCCCCAAGCAAGCGCTTTGACAAAACTGGCTCACATGAGGACCACCGCGGGGAAGGAAGTCCAAAAGTCATCTCTCCTGCTGCTGAGATTAAGTTCATCCGAGTCGCCAGCCTCAGAAATCCACAGAAAGTTAATAGTGCCTCAGATCAGAGTACACAGATGCCATCCCTAGCGGTTTGGGGTTATTTGGACCATGATTTATTTTTCAACAGGACAATGACCCCGAACACACCTCCAGGCTGTGTAAAGGCTATTTAGCCTGACCTAAACCAAATCGAGATGTTTTGGGATGAGATGGACCGCAGAGTGAAGGCAAAGGGGCCAACAAATGCTCAGCATCTCTGGGAACTCCTGGAAGACTGTTGGAAAACAATTTCACAAAGGGTGGCTATTTTGAAGAAACGTAAATATAAAAACTGTTTATCCCCGTTATATGTTAACCCTTTTTTTAAACTATAATTAAATATGTGTTGTAGTTTTGCCAACAGTGAGAATCTACAATAATAATAGTCGTGAAACATTAAATGAGAAGTTGTGTCCGAACTTTTACATAATGCATATTTTTTCCCAAATGTCTTGGACTCTGTGATACCTTTCTGTATACAATTCAACAACAACAAAATGTGAGCAGGCATATTTTCCAGCTGAAAACTCCTGGCCAATGACTCTGGGACGTTATGAAGCTTTTGCTCAAATTCAACCTGGAAGACCTCCCTGCTGCACTCATTTATTTGCCTTTTTCCTCAGCTCAGTTTGAACACGACAGATATGCAGGTAGTATGTAAGCGTCCCTTGAGAGTACGGCAGATGTACATTTATTATGATGATATACTGTCCCTTATCATTGAGAAAAGATTTGTGCCATTGAAATTAAGTGCATTAATGAGCACTACACCTTTTAAAATTACATGCCATGACTTCACCTGCCCTTTTGAATAATAGATGTAAATGTGACTCCGCTGACGTACTGCGGCTTCCATAAAGTGTTAAGACAAAAAGGTTGCATGGCCCACACATCAACCGGCATCCCAAAGGCTTTGATTGTGTCTGTCCCTTCTAATTTGAAACGCCTTTTCATTTGGAAGCGCAACGTTTCATTCTCTGCGCTCGCTTACGTTTTAAGGACAAATGCCGCGGTGGTATTTAATTTAGCTCTTCTTTTGTGGAAACATGACAAGGCGGCATGGTGGAAGCTTTCACTCCTCTCAGTGTGCTTGAGATCTTTTCATTTTGTTCTGGCGCGCTGGGGGTTTTCAGTCTTGTCTTTTTATCTACGCGGCCCCCTCGCTGATGAGGCACGACACTTGCAGTTTACAATAATGCTCAAGAGGGCTCTAAAATGTGAAGAGGAAAAGATAAAATATGACACTTGAATGGGTAACAAATTCTTGTATCACAATAAGAATGAGCTTAAAAAATGGAAGAGCTGGCGTCTAATTGAAATTTAAATCTTTTTCTTGCAGCAAGGGAAATCTTTTGATCCTTTTATTGTTTTACAAAATGATACAAAAACAAAAGCCCTGAAAATCTCTGTATTTGTTTTCCTGTCAACACTAGTTGCGTACTTTTAATTTTGGAGACTCAGTCTTTATTTCAGGGTGTCTAATACAATACTGGACAATATTGTTCAGTGAGGCCCATTTGCCGTGCTGCATCACTTCGATACCCCATACTGCAATACATTAGCCGTATATCATAAAATAAAATAACAACCTCGGGTTTTGACTTTGTACATCCGCATCTCGTTATTTTCTCTTTCATTTAAACAATTTACCGCTTCACGCCGCGGCAAATCCAGGTCGATTCGGATGGAGGGCAAGACGATGATGTGCTATTCGACATACGGAAGCTGGTATTTTGTTTAGGGATAGAATTTATTTAATTTTTTTACGGATCCAACATGACAGCAGCAGACGCGACGCCATCTTTCGATCAAGCTTTAGACCGTGTTCTAAAAGTTTAGCTCGAAAGTTTACAGCGTGTACGTCACACGGCATCTGATATGATGATACGATTGGCTATGGCTACGTGCAGACGCATATGATAGATATTTGAAGTGCCCAATAAACGGCTATGGACAATTGTAAACCACACCTCTCCTACCAGAAAAAAAATTGGTGTTCTCCAGACTAAATATCACTTGTTATTTAAGTCTGGCATTAGCCAGGCTACCCTATAGCAGCCACGTTTCCATCAGTCAGGTCTATGGCAGCGGATCACATTAAGCCCCATTCATAGTAATGATCCCGTGTGTATGGCCTGTGAAATCAACATGGCTGCTCCGTCTCCTCCTACGAAGCTCCACAGAGCTCCAGAGCCTGTCGATCATAGACTTATGGTGCCTACACACCTTACCATACAGATCGCACTATTGCTTCTATTTGGACGCTTGAAAGACTTAGAATCAGTCACTCCCATGTGTTCACTTCAGGCGGCGCCACTGCTGTTAAAGACAAAAACTCTGCGCTGTTGCTGCTGAGCACCAAGATGTGAATGAAAACGGTTTCCTGATTCTTCGTTTGTACTTTGATGACAGTGGAAGAGTTTTGCAGTATGTGTGGTTTGAGTGTATAGTACCTGTCTGTCCAGCGATCATGATACAATTCCCTTTAAAACATGTTTGTGTCCACATCCGTGTTTTTATAAGTTTTATAAGGCATTTCAAACCACAGCTGCTGCTTGTCATGAAGATTTCCTCTTTTCAGACGGTGTCTCCATTTCACTTGTGTCTTTATGATGGTTATGTTGCTCTAAATTCAGATAATCAATAAATTGTTCTTGAATGAGTGCGGTTATGGCAGTTTTCGGGATATGGTGTTTATATGACACTGAGAAATGGGGCAACTCAAATTCCTTGTTTACATGTTCAAATAAGGAAACCCGGCTTTTCGAATTTAAGCTCTGTCCGCGCAGGCGCACAATACGGTGAAAATATTAAAGGCATAAATGTGTGGCTTATTGCGGGGCTTGTTCTTTTGAACGGCCACTTTGGGCTCGATGTTTTGCTCGTCCTCTAGATCCTGAGGGTACGGCAGTGACGGCAGATTGTGGATAATTCCTGACCTTTACCCGTCCTGGGTCTGTCTTTATCACCGACGCGGACCAGGGAGCTCTGGGAGAAGGTTTGAAGCTGGGGCTGGTGTGAGAGAGTGGAGCTGATGGAGTTCACCGATAGTTAGCGGATGAAAAACTTAATCCGGCTCCATGTTGTGGTCGACTCCTCTCTGCGTCCGGAGGAAAACTAGCCGCCTTGAAACGATCACCGACTGTTTCGCATAAATCCACATTACGATGCTTCTTTCTCCAATAAATGGGTGTGTTTCTGCCGTCCTGTCTCCGCACGCTGCGGTCACTGCTCTGCACAGCTGACGTGCGTTGCTGCTGATTGACACCGCTCGGACGCACCTGCGTCCACTCACACTCATCACCCGCACATGTGCGCACTTACATTGACAGTACACACCTGCCGTGCGATCCGCGGTAGGTGTGAAGGCACCGTAAGGCTTTTTTTCTAATATACAAAAACCAACGTAGTTAAAAATATGATAATGATACATAGCCCAGCGTTGTCACAAGGGTCATAGCCATTTTAAAACAACTTGTCTACCAAGTGTCTTTTTGGAGTCGCCCCTGGCCACCAGGGGGTGGTATTACAGCAATGTCAGCTCCCAGCCATGAGGACCAAAGACAAGCCCATTGTGTAACTTACCACCACTACGTTTGCAGAGTTGGGTTTCATGTAACCCACTACATGTATTGCTTGTCACAATGTAGAATGGGATACAAGCGTAATGAGCCAATCATTTAATGCAAAACTAGTTAGCAAGCCATTAGCATATCTTTTTGGTGCCAGCTCTTTCTGTCTGTGAAAGTCACATCTTCCTTTTTATTCCAGACTCTCTCAAAGTCCAAATCATCTGGTGCTGCACGCCAAGGCTAATTAGCTCTGATGGACAGCTCTGTTCCTACCTGCCTGTCAAGAGAAAGGAGCCGTAGAAACCAAACCCATCTTTGAACCAGGATAAGCTTTTTTTTTTCTCTCCAAAATGACTGTTGAGTTTTCAAAAAACAATGAGATGTTTTCATCTTTTGCAAAGTCTTTGACAGATGCTTATTATGGCAAAATATTGATTCATAGTTAATATTATTTTAAGCACTAAGAAATAAGCATTAAAGCATTAAAGCGTTTCTGTAAAAAAAAAGAAAAAGGAAGTACCGTATATCTTGAGAACAAACAGCACACCTTTTTTCTTGGACTGCTTTGATCCAACCCAAACACAAACATTACAAGAACAAGCACTCACTAAAGCGTTTAAATATGGGATTAGCGCAGGTTGCAAGTCTCATTTGGTTTTTCAGGGAAGCAAAATCAAACATATTTGTCTTTAAATCCATGGGTTTTAGGTACCGCAGCGGTTGTCAGAATGTGACAGTTTTATTCATGAAAGGATACCAACTCTCTGAGCGTACTCAAATGTCAGTTCAGTTTACTTATATATATATATAAATAAAACTCTTTCTCACCCTCCGCAGGCAGTCTTTTTCCTCCAAGCTTGCCCTTTGGGGGTCACTGCCCCGAGTGCAGCAACGACCACGGGCACCACTGATGCCTTCACCCTTCAGACCTTCTCCAGCTCCTCTCTGAGCTCCTGGTATTTCTCTTATTTCTTGTGTTCCTTTTTCCTGATGTTGAAATCGCTTGGTATTGCTTTATACAGTGCTTTGCGAAAGTACTAATACACCTTGAACTTTTGCAATTTTTTTCATGTTTTTAACCCTAAATGTAAAGATTTTATTTTGAATTTTTTAATGAAAGTCCACACACAAGTAACAGACAACTGTGAAGTGAAAGCAAAATGATACATGATTCTGTTATTTTTCAAAGAATAGAAAAGTGGGGCCTGCAATTCTCTCAATTCTCTTGCTGACTCCAGCAGGTTTTCCTAATTATACTGAGAGTAGATTACACACAGGTGGCCTCTATTTAATGGTTAGGGCAAGGTGTGAACTTTCTGCAGTCATTAGGAATGTTATAAAGGCAATTTAATGCACTCAGAAATTATATATGAATACCTATGCACGCCCCACTATTCACTTTTCTATTTTTTGTAAAATAACAATCATGTATCATTTCGCTTTCACTTCACAGTTGTCTGTTGTGTGTGAGCTTTCACTAAACAATTCAAAATAAAATCTTTACGTTTAGGGTTGTACAAGGTGTATTAGTGCTTTCGCAAGGCACTGTGTGTGTATATATATATATATATATAAGACCATAAGACCATTCGACCGGGGCATTGAGACCACTCAACCGGGGCATTCAGATCAATGGGTGTGGGGCATTGAGACCGGGGCGTTGAGGCAACGGGGCATTCTGACTAGCACCCCTCTTGGCTGGTGCTGGCTCTTGGAGGTCTTGCGCTCTGAGCTCGTCTCCCACGGCCTCTAGGCGCACCCCCCCTCCTGGATCTTGGTCGGGATGCACAGGGAACGGGCTCGTGGTCCATATCTGATCCCACTAGACTGTCCTCTTGAAAGCTCTAAACGGACATAAATGAAATAAAACAATTTAGATGCTAAATGATAGCTTGTTTATGCTCGTAACGCTACATAGACACGAAACATTTTTTATTCACAATCCCTGATTACGATTGGCTTTACACATATTCTTTAAAACACATTTTGCTGGTTGTAATAGATTTTCACTTACCGGTGGCGAGTCTGACATTGTGGGGAAAAGTGCAATCTTCTTGGAAAGTGAGCTTGTGTGAGCGATGCCGACAGTGACTTGTAAACAGAGCGTGCACGAGGAGAACTGGGCTCGTGCACGTCTCTCGCACACGTTTTAGTAGGCGTTCCCTCTCCGGAGCAGGTAGAGCGTTGTGTGACATACACAAAATGTATAGTCACATATTTTATGTTATTTAATATTGAGAGTCATGCTATTTATGTTTAATGGAGAAACCTGGGAACGACTTATTATGGGATCGCAATTATGGGGTGCGCCACAAGGGGGCATTGTTGTGAGCAGGCTGTGGGTCCGCCTGGCGGGGCCTTCTTGCCAACACGTTGGCAACTTCCCTTCATACTATGAAGCGAGGCTGCGTCAACCGAAAACTCACTGCCTCCTGTCTTCTTTTTCCTTTCTAACAGGTAATACGGTTCTAAGCACATGCTTAAATAACACATACATGTAAGGTATGATGTGGTTAGAGATAGCCAATTTTTCGAGCGGTTTATAACAAGATAAGATGTAATTAATGTATTCAGTCGTGCTATACGCGTGGGCACGAGGTCGGGTAATGGCGGCGCCCCCGCTCTTGACTTGAACCCACAAAAGTGCATTATCCCAATGTTTTGCTAAATGGTTTCAGTTTAAAAAGGGTGTTTAAGATTTTTGAGAAAGTCTAAACATTTTTCGAATGTTCAGTTTTGTGTAAAAATAAAAGGATTAATAAGCAGGTCAAGCCGTAGTAGGAACACGATTTCAATGTTTAGTCAAGTGTTGGCTTGTGTAGAATGTAGAAAGCTACAGAAACGGTATTGATGATTACTTATTTCTGTTTGGTCATGTGTGTTGTCAGACAGTCGAATATGTTTGTTGATCAGACAGACTAAATATGTAAATGTATTAGATTTTTGTATTAAAGATACTATGAAGCGAGGCTGCGTCAACCGAAAACTCACTGCCTCCTGTCTTCTTTTTCCTTTCTAACAGATTACTATTACTGCTACGGCAACCCCACAGCTTGGGGCCCGTAACAGTTGCGCATGTGCATTTTTTTCGAAATGTGGAGAGGGCGGTTCTTTCCTAAAATTCGGGAAAATCCTCCTGTATACCCTTAAAGTAAACCCCAGAAAGATATACGGATGAAAGTAAGACTAACAGAAGAAAAGGAAATAAGTACAACTACTGACTCTTGAAGTAGTTGAGCGCTTTTTTTTGCCGACCCTTTGGCCTGATGAACTTGCATGACAAACACGGTGGCAGTAGTCCTGATGAGCTCTGATGTGGTCAGTGCGTACTTTGCACCAGGAGGAGGTCCGCTGAAGCTAACCATGTGTGAGCCATCTCCCCAGTGCCATACTGCGCTAATAGCACTGGCCAGGACGATTCCGAGGCTGAGGACTACAGCTCATAATGCGTGTGGACCAGTGTGTCAGCGTGATCACTTGCATGGTAATGGGATGTGAGTACGCAGCAGGACCACTTGTAGAGGGTTCATGAGAGTAGAGATTAGAATGTTACAGTGGATTTAACATTTAGAAATCTATTCTACAGTGCCTCTCGAAAGTACTAATACACCTTGAACGTTTACACATTTTGTCATGTTTACAACCATAAACATAAAGATTTTATTTTGAATTTTTTACTGAAAGTTCACACACAAGTAACAGACAACTGTGAAGTGAAAGCAAAATGATACATGATTCTGTTATTTTTCAAAAAATAGATAAGTGAAAAGTGGGGTGTGAATAAGTATTCATACAGCATTAAATTGCCTTTATAACATTCCTAATGACTGCAGAAAGTTCACACCTTGACCTAACCATTAAATAGAGGCCACCTGTGTGTAATCTACTCTCAGTATAATTCCAGCTGTTCTGTGAGGGCCTCAGAGCTATGGTCAGAGTGTATTGGTCACTAAGCAACATCATGAAGGCCAAGGAGCACACCAGATTCCCCCGCTGAGCGGGGGGAATCTGTACATGGGACAACTATAAGTCGTACTCTATACAAATCTGGCCTTCATGGACGAGTGGCAAGAAGAAAGCCATTATTGAAAGGAGGCCATAAGAAATCCCGTTTGAAGTTTGCTAGAAGTCATATGGAGGACACAGCTACCATGTGGAAGAAGGTGCTTTGGTCAGAGACAAAAAATTTACTTTTTGGCCCAAATGCAAAACGTTATGTATGGAGCAAACCTAACACTGCTCATCGTCCTGAGTGCACCATCCCCAGTGTCAAATATGGTGGGGGGAGCATCATGCTATGGGGCTGCTTTTCCTCAGCAGGGACTGGGAAGATTGTAAGAATAGTTCGGAAGATGGATGGAGCCAAATACAGAGACATTTTGGAGGAAAACCTGCTGGAGTCAGCAAGAGAATTGAGACTGGGGCGGAGATTCACCTTCCAGCAGGACAATGACCCTAAACACAAAGCTAAATCTACAATGGAATGGTTTAAAAACAAACATATTAATGTTTACGAATGGCCTAGTCAAAGTCCTGACCTAAATCCTATTGAAAATCTGTGGAAAGACCTGAAAACTGCTGTTCACAAACGCTCTCCTTCTAATTTGACAGAGCGTGAGTTGTTTTGTAAAGAGGAATGGGCTAAAATGTCAGTCTCTAGATGTGCAAATCTTGTAGAGTCAAACCCCAGAAGACTTGCTGCTGTTATTGCAGCAAAAGGGGGTTCCACAAAGTATTAATTCATGCTGTATGAATACTTATGCACGCCCCACTTTTCTATTTTTTGAAAAGTAACAGAATCATGTATCATTTTGCTTTCACGTCACAGTTGTCTGTTACTTGTGTGTGAACTTTCAGTAAAAAATTCTAAATAAAATCTTTACGTTTAGGGTTGTAAACATGACAAAATGTGCAAAAGTTCAAGGTGGATTAGTACTTTTGAGAGGCACTGTATATCCCAGAAACTAGAATCTAACCATAACCCCAAAGAGTAGACAATGCCGTGAATATATATACAAAAACTTCTGTCACAGGAAGCACATACTTGAGCGCCTTTATTTGGGCTAACACCTGTGAGCTGTTTTTTATATGTCTAATTTAGCGCGCCCTGGCTTATAACTCACCTTGAAAGTGTCTTTTTGTAAACACAGCCACAGCAATTAGTGCCAGCATTGGGAGAAGATGGCATTTCCATCTTGGGTATGCCCATTAAAGCTAATTGGATTATTTCTCCTCTGTTTATCTCCTCGTTCTCCACATCTGTAGAGGAGAAGAGAAGGAGTAGTTCTAGATGCTACCATGGGATTTTTTTATTCCCACAAGTGGGATCTGCTCCTCCCAGCCAATGGTTTACCTGGACTTAACATGTGAGACAAGTCGGCAGAAGACGAGGCTTTATCCAGACTCTATTATCCCCACAGCAGCAACAACTTCGCGCTTTAATGTGGCGACGTGAGGGCTTTGACACAGCCACAGCACATCAGTCAAGGCAAAGCTGATTTTTATGTTTCCATGAAGATCGAAGACAGTAATTCAAAGCCATCGATTTCTCTCGGGGCCGCATTGATCTGACTGGCTAAAAATAGTTTTAGATTTAGCATAACCATTAAAAATCCATTTCAGAAGTCTCATCCATGATGAAAGAAAGACATTTTAATACCAAAGGCTAAACATGAAAAGTAAAGAAAAATGAAGCATTTGAAGACTGTAGACCTCAACCAAGGCACTATCTTGCAGGCGATACAGGATCGAGATGTAGAGGCAAAGAAAAAGCTTACGCACTTCAGTCATTCCTCAACAGTTTATGCTTTTACGTGCGTGCATGCATGAGTGTTAAGGCAGTTTTTAAAGACCACTCCAGAGGCCAATGCCATTGGAACAGTTTGGCCCACTAAAAATATTCATAGTTACAGTGCCTTGCGAAAGTACAAATACACCTTGAACTTTTGCACATTTTGTCATGTTTACAACCATAAACATCAAGATTTTATTTAGAATGTTTTACTGAAAGTTCACACACAAGTAACAGACAACTGTGAAGTGAAAGCAAAATGATACATGATTCTGTTACTTTTCAAAAAATAGAAAAGTGGGGCGTGCATAAGTATTCATACTTTTGAATACTTTGTGGAACCCCCTTTTGCTGCAATAACAGCAGCAAGTTTTTTGGGGTATGACTACAAGATTTGCACATCTAGAGACTGACATTTTACCCCATTCCTCTTTACAAAACAACTCAAGCTCTGTCAGATTAGAAAGAAAGCATTTGTGAACAGCAGTTTTTAGGTTTTTCCACAGATTTTCAATAGGTTTTAGGTCCGGACTTTGACTGGGCCATTCTAACACATTAATATGTTTGTTTTTAAACCATTCCATTGTAGATTTAGCCTTGTGTTTAGGGTCATTGTCCTGCTGGAAGGTGAATCTCCGCCCCAGCCTCAAATCTCTTGCTGATTCCAGCAGGTTTTTCTCCAAAATGTCCCTGTATTTGGCTCCATCCATCTTCCAAAACGTTAAATTTTTGTCTCGGACCAAAGCACCTTCTTCCACATGGTAGCTGTGTCCTCCATATGACTTCTAGCAAACTTCAAACGGGATTTCTTATGGCCTCCTTTCAATAATGGCTTTCTTCTTGCCACTCGTCCATGAAGGCCAGATTTGTGTAGAGTAGGACTTATAGTTGTCCCATGTACAGATTCCCCCAGCTCAGCGGCAGTACGTCGCAGCTCCTCCAGAGTTATCTTGGGGCACTTGGTTACATTTCTGACCAGTGCTCTCCTTGTTCGGTCTGTTAGTTTAGGTGGACGGCCGTGTCTTGGTAAGTTCGCAGTGGTGCTATACTCTTTCCATTTCCGAATGATGGATTGAACAGTGCTCCGTGAGATGTTCAAATCTTGGGAAATCTTTGTATAACTTAACGCTGCTTTAAACTTCTCCACAGCTTTATCCCTGACCTCTCTGGTGAGCTCCTTGGCCTTCATGATGTTGTTTAGTGACCAATACACTCTGACCATAGCTCTGAGGCCCTCACAGAACAGCTGGAATTATACTGAGAGTAGATTACACACAGGTGGCCTCTATTTAATGGTTAGGGCAAGGTGTGAATATTCTGCAGTCATTAGGAATGTTATAAAGGCAATTTAATGCACTCAGAAAAATGCTGTATGAATACTTATGCACGCCCCACTTTTCACTTTTCTATTTTTTGAAAAATAACAGAATCATGTATCATTTTGCTTTCACTTCACAGTTGTCTGTTACTTGTGTGTGAACGTTCAGTAAAACATTCTAAATAAAATCTTTATGTTTATGGTTGTAAACATGACAAATTATGCAAAAGTTCAAGGTGTATTAGTACTTTCGCAAGGCACTGTATCTGAAAAGTATGAGGTTATGATGGGACAACACAGTTTTTTGTATCTATGCCAAATCATAAGCTACATATACCCTACATTTAAACTACAGATTAATTTGTAAACAAAAAACAAAAAAAACGGTCTACTCAAATGTTGGATCTGACAAAAACAAATAAATACAAAAATATAAGCTATTCTTAAAAATAAATAAACATACATTCAATATTTCACTTATGTTTTTAAATATACGGTACATTGTGCTGCTACTTTTTTACTTTTTGTAATTTATTTTGTTTCTGATGCTTTTGCTGGCCAAACACAGGAGGACTGTCTTTCCCCTTTTTTGTTCTCTTTTCTGTGTTCTTGTCTGTCTGTGGAGTTTCTGCATATTTCAGTTCAGGCCCACAAGTGTGAAAAGCAATCCCTCCAAACCATGTAATCTTGTCACGCCACTTGACTTCCTTTTTTACCGGGGAGAAAACTGTGTTGGGGGACCTTGACTTGCACATAAATAAGAGTTTTTTCCTGCCTGAGAGTTTCTCACGCATTTCACACTTCAGATAAGCACCCTCGGCTTTTGTACATTTGAAATTTCTTACATCCAACTTCAGCGCTGTGTATCATCAGTCCTTTGTTTCTCATTAGGAGAAGAAACCTCCTCCAGTGCTGCAGTGATGCTGATTAATTATTCATTTAGACACAACTGCACAAGCAACGTCTCCAAAATAAGGAATTCATGATTTGCATTTGCAAGATTGTCATGGGCGCCCTACTTGTAAGGGGTATGTTTGGCTGTTTCTATTTAGAGCTTGTGGGAGTAAACTGCTCTGAGATGTCCTCTTGCATTAGGGTGCTGTTTACACGACAACAGGTTTCCTCAAAACACAGAGGTCAACTCTTCATGTTCACAAAAAGATTCGAGAGCAGACGACTTTTCAGTGTGTGCGCAGGATTGTTGGCAGAACTTTTTCCGTTTGCAAAACTGCATATTTTTTATAGACCTCAGTTGTTGATCATGGCTGTTGTACCATATTTCTCATCACATTTTCAAAAGATTCAGTAGTTCAAAGCAATAATCCTTGTGTATTTATTGCTGCTGTATCCAAACCAAGAGCGGTATCTGTGTTTTTAAAAACATCTTTACCATCACGGTAATTCTGTAGGCCTAATATAAACCAGTATGTGTTATAAGCACACAAGTACAAAGCAAACTAAAATAAGAGTGTTCCTGGTGCCAATGTTCTTCCCTACCACTGTTCCGTCTGTTCAAAACCCAACACCACATACCTGGTGTTGGGTTTTGAGCCACTCGCGCATCTTTCCTTGAGTCATCTTTGGATCTTCGCCAGTGCCTATTCTTTGCATCGCGGCTACAGCTCCGGTTCCAAGTATCTAGGAAATGCTTTCCTGACCCCTCGATCTCTTGCTGAACTTAATCCTCTCATCGTAAAGTAAAAACACTTGCTATAGCTTCAGCCGGACGGTGATTATTATTTTCTTATTTGTTTTCTCTCTTTATTGAAACAGCTGCGCAACGAGAGGAGGGAGGGGGGTGGTAGGGGCTCATGGTTGCTCACTTGGAGGATCTGGAACTGAAACTATACAGGATATTTTGTTTTGTCTGTTTTAGAATCAATATTGTATTTTCTAACCAATTATATATTAGAAACAATGGGTACATTTATATGGAGACCAAAAATCTGATCATAATCTGATTTCTGGAGTTCTCAGATCATTGACATGGCATGTAAACAGCATGATCTGCTATATAATCTGATGTTCATTTCTTTCTGATCTTTCACACGTGTGCATGAACTAACCAATAGAGCCAAGAGGCCAAACTAATGTCACAAAGAGAAAGATTAAAATATATTACAAAAAGACTGAAAGTGTTTTTGATGAAAAAATACATAAAAAACATTACATCATTGTGAGTTCAAGTCCCCGCTATGATAATTGTTATTAAAATTATACTGTTTAAACCAGGGGTCTCCAAACCTGTTGAGCTACTTTTACATACCAAAACCATCAGAGAGCTACTCATGCTTCGAAGACACTTGTAACAATAGCCAAATTCACATGCACCTCCAGTAGGATTTTCATTCAAAAATCCTGACTTTAGCCTGCTAGGGGCGCACATGTGAATTTGGTTATGAGACTTTGGAGACGTACACCCTGGAGAGTTTATAGCCAAGATATTTCAACAGAATTAAAGAAAATGACTTGAATTTTAAGATAAGACGTTATTGATCTCACATTGGAGAAATGTCTTTGTTCCATCTCAAGAAACACTTGGGGTGCAAAATAGACAGGAAATGTCAAATAAAATATAAATCCTGTCCCTATGCGTTACTTTATTTGCCAAATTTGTGCAGATTCTGTTCAAAATGTGACTTGATGTAGAAAGCCTTTGGCGAGCTACCAAAAAAGGGCTGGAGAGCTACTGGTTGGAGATCCCTGGTTTAAACAAACCCTTCTCTTTATCCACTTTTTTTTTTTTTTAGAAGTTGAAGAGGTTTGTATTTGTATTTTACTTTACTACCACACTTTCTGAAGAAAATAAGACACGAGTTTGAACCCTAGACCTAAGAGTAGGTTCTGCATTTGGGTCTGACTGGAGGGAATGGGGAGGTATTTCAGTTGTTCTAAAAATCAAAATCTGCACTGGCACATGTAGAACCCAGAGTTTTGGATTCTCTGATTTCTGAAGAGAATGTAAACACATCAGATCTGATTATCGGTTTATCTGATTTGTCCAGTTATCAGATTTTTCTGACCATTGTTACAACCCAGCTCTGCTAGATGAAAACGGAAGTAACAAAAACCAAGATGTAAAAAATGATGTTTAAAGTTGTAATTTAATAAAAGGGATGTAAAGGGTAAATTTAACAAAGGGGTAACAAAAATAACTACCAGATTGTGGTATGATTGTGGCCAGGTGTTCAGACCCCGCACCAATCAGGATCAGAGACGAACAGCGAATCAGCACCCAGCCTGAAACGAGTCCTCCAATCCCAGGCCAGGGCTCACACAGCCAGGTTTCCATGGACAGCAAAGGAAATTAGCCACACACACACAAACTACTACAACAAAGAGGGAGACTGGAGGCCTGGGGCTGTAACACCATGTAAACATAGCCAGTGTTGCTATTCTATACTCCATAGTGTCACCTCCAATTCCACATCCAGCCAACGTTCCCCGCATCCTCCCGCATCTTTTGATGTGGCCTTTTCAAAATATGCAGTACCTGGCCTTTTATATGTGTATCGATGGGTCATCAGGCATACTGAAATATCTCGAAGTTACTTGTAACATACTCCTTAATGTGATATGAAGGGACAGCAGCACAACTCTCTGGACCAATGCTTTCAAAACTCTCCCTGTCCATTGGTTTTACACAGCCATCAGCAGTCAGCCTCCCCTTTTGCCCTCCTCCATCCCTTTCATTACTTAGTTTGATGTCATTGTCACATATAATAAAGATCCGGGCGTGTGCACATCACAAAGCACTCTGCTGACCTTTCCACAGAGTGCGCCCACTGTGACATATTCAATGCTACATCATTTCTGTGCGGCTGCCTATCTGTAAGCCCTGCATTAAAGGAGATGGGCAAGGTTAGACATATTGTCAAGAGGAGGAGAAGTGCAGAACAGGCTTCTCTCGGCGACATCATTTGCTTTCAACCTTGGCAGACCTTGAAGTGCCCCCCACCCCCCTTCCGTGCTCCCCTCCCCGCATGACTGGCAGCAAGAAACTAGTCTTTGGTTGAGGATGACAGATTCAGAGAGATGTAAAAGATGGCGGCATGTCTCTTCAAAGATCCTTCCACTGCAAAGCTTGCGTTACAACAGGGGTTTTACAAACGCGCAGGTCAGACGGACCCCATGGCGGCTCATGCGAAGGGTGCCTGCTTATCTGTACAACAAATCCCACCTCCCCCCCCCCTTTTTTTTTACACTTCAGTGTAGAATAGCCTATTTCTCTGTCAGCTGATTGCCCTGAAGAAGTGAGGGTCAGAAGCCAGTTGGTGATCTTGATCAAAGAGAGTTTACGCCGCATAAAGCCCCGTCGAATGTTTTCTCTGTGTTTTTTTTGTGTGGAACACATGGTGAAAATATCAGCATTCATACTGCCGTGCCCACGATGAACTTCACCCCTTTCTCCTGTTAACGACACGGGTATGGGTCGCAATGGGTAGCCCTAGTAATACATGTATTGATTGTTTCTAGTAGGCGTCCAAGGGGCAAAGAGTTAACCAAATATAAAGGCTTCTTGAAAAAAAAAGCAGCAAAATAGGGATAAAAACGAAACATAAATGAGGATGAAAACACAGCAAAAAAATGCACCAGAAGAGCGACAAAAAGTGGTGAAAAAGTGATGAAAAAGCGACAAAGATGCAACAAAAACGAAAGTGACGACAATACGAGGAGAGATCAGTTTTGTAAGTCTGAGCTTTCAAATGAGGCATTACACTGGCATGTAAGATCCAGTCCAGAAGATTTTAGATTTGGGTAAAGCCGAATTGGAGAAAATGTGCTCGATTTAAATAGTAGCTTCTTATTAAGGCAAGGCTGTGCAGCCCCAAGGCCACTTGAAGTGAGCACTTCATCCAGTTCTGTTGTGTCACTTATTATAAATAGAATTTTCATTGGTTCGGTGGTTTACTGATTGTATAGATTGTCCCCAGGGGTATAAAAGTCATTTGCATCGCCCAGATTTGCACGGCTAAGATTTGTCTTTTTTCATCCCAACAGCGGGTGCGTTTCCCATCAGTCTTTTGCTGTGTCTCTCCGGGCTGCGCCGCTGTCCTTGTCCCAACTTCCACTTCATCAGAGCTCTAATCCAACAGCCGCAGTTGACATTTCAGTGACTGTTGTCTGTCTCCCGCCTATCCCTGGATTTTCATTAGCTATCAAAACAAAGTGTTGTTTAATACCCTTGTCCCGGCACATACGTGTGTGTTTTCTATTTGCTCCTGAAATGGCTTTTGCAGATGGGCCAGCGCAGAAGTGCATCACTGAACACATCTGAGTTTTATCTCACTGTCAGCCTGAATCAATGTTTGACGGCAGACTGGTCAGAATTGGCCTGTCAGCACATGTGTGATGTATGGGGTTTGTGGACACGTGGAAAGTGTTGAATATTATTGGCCGCTGTTGGCAGTAATGAAATTCATGTTTATTTTGTTTACATTGGCTTTAGGTGAATGCAAGTGTTCAAGTGTTGAAGGAGACATTATGTTTTTTTCATGTTTTGTGGTAATCTATTACCAATATACACCTTAGATTCCTTTAAAAACTTAGTTACTTTGGTGATTACTTTATTTTAAAGTTAGATTACAAATTGTTTGCATTCATCTGCTGCCGACCAATCGATCACCTTCCCCGCCTCAAAATACAAATGACAACCGGTTTGGCCAATACTCGCATTAGTGCATTTTAACAGCAACATCAACAATGCTGCCATAGATTCAGAATAGTGACGTGTTTCCATCTTTCTCCTCTATTGTCTACGTTTATGTTGTGAGTTGTCCTCATGCTGAAAATGTGGCTTGTTGCATGTTACTCCATGAGACGCAAGAAAAAGAAGTATATATTTTTCCTAAGGAAAATGACAGAATAGTAACTCACGGTGAAAAGTAACTTTAATCTGATTACTTGTCAGAAAAAAGTAATGCGTTAGATTAAATGGTCACAATTACTTGCTTCAGGCACTCAAAGCGCTCTACATCAAGGAAACCTATTCACACACTAAGAAACACAGACACACAACTGTATGTGGTTGTGCCCTGTAGTTTGCACCTGCAGGATTCGAACCACTGACTCTCTGATCTCAAGACACGCCGCTGTACTATCTCAGAATAGAATCAGAATAGATTTTATTTGCCATTGTTTGAGAACGGGTTCACAAACTAGGAATTTTTCTTGATGCGGACGTGCAACATAAGATTTCACAGAATTTAGATAAAATTAAGCTATAAAACTTTAAACTATAAGGCTTTAGGGGGCATGCATACGGAATATTAAAGTAAGTAAGTGCTTTATTGTCATTGTACAAGTGTACAACAAAAAGTGTCCTCAAAAACGAAATAATTTTACCTCTATATAATATTATAGGCCTTTAGAACGGTGTGATGCACCTGCAACCCAGCAATAAAGCCTGCACTGCAATGTTTTTGACAAAACCTCTAACATGATGTCTCAGTCGGGGCTTAGTGTATCTATATCATCTTCTAGCCTCTTAATGCACATAATGTTACCCAAATATAACCATGTCGCTGCAGTTTTACTCACTGTTGTAGGCTCTGGGGGAGAAGCAGCGTCTTATATCTTGGGACTGCGCCAAGTTTGACACAATATGTACGTTTTCGCTCTCCAATAAGTTCTGTTTTCGAAGCATTCGTCCGTGGTGGAAAGGATATGGTCACCACAGACAAACTCTGACTTGTCTCGCCTTGTGTTATCACTTAGAAACTTAAAGGGGGCTTCTCCTCGACCTCCAAAGAAACATTTTCCTCGTGTAGATACTTTAATAATCCAGAAATTGAAATTAGTTGGTGAACGTTTGCACAACTGCAGTGAAAAAAGTTAGCGCATGTTTCACCCGCAAAGCCCTAAATCCCTCCCATTGGGTTGTGTATGTTTTGTTTATATATAACGCATTGATTTGATTTGATACGGCCTATATTTCTAAATCCATTCATCACTATGTTGTGTCTATGTTCATACTCACATTCACAATTAGACACCGTAATAGCAGAATACCCAACACGTCTCCAGATGTCAAATTGAATCCCTTCACTGCATGCTTATCAAATATGAGCAATATATCTCCTGACAAGAGAAAGAATAGAAAGCATTTACGGCATCACAACAGGAGAAACTCATCCTTGGCTGCTGCTTGAGCCGTGTTTGTGGATTCTATGTGTGGCTTTCATTTTTACGGCGAGAAAACAGGGCAGGGAGGAGCATCTGAGATTCAATTTTCAGACAAGATGGAAAGCCAACACAGATGTCAGAAATGAAAAATCTGTGTGAGAGAAGTTTGCTGTACTGCGGTGATGGCTGTGGCAGGTGGGCTCTCACCTCACTTCACAGGCAGATTTAGAAAAAAAAAAAAAAAACTTGTCTTGATGAAAGAAAAAGAAGCGCCCCAACACACGGATAGTGTCATTCCCCGAGTGCGCGTGCTGACATGATAACGTTGTCAAGAAGGAAATATTCTCTCCGTTTCTCACTGACTTGTTTGACTGATAATCATTTTTCTTCTTGTCCGTTATAACAACAACTGTGCAAAAGGTTTCCCATCATAGCAAGAGTTTTCATAAAGCTCTGTACTGTTGTTTAGAATCAAGGACGTTGTTTTTTCCCTCTTCATCCACAAGGCTTCTTCACCTCTGGGAGTCCACTGGCCTGATCTGCCATAGTCCTACCCTGTTGTTTATCTAGTTTTGAACAGTTAACTACTTCAGCGACGTACATTCGCGGTCCCCCCCCCCCCCCCCCCCCCCCCCCAAAGTGAAGTCACTCGACTGCTGCATGGTTTACAGTGTGCTGGTTTCCTGGACCTGGAAGTCTTAAGTACAACAGGTTGCAACAAGAAGAATAGTTGATGTGCATATGTGCATAATTCATGGGCCAGCCGCCGTGATCAAAGCAGAGGCTGCCATGTTGTCGACCCTGGTCTCCGGGCGACGCGACGGATCGCACCTGAGCGGCTGCTGGAGTGACTGACATGCTGTAGTCCATGCCTGCCGCCGCCGCAGCCTGGGATTCTTGTCTATTGGAGGATATTGCATAATAACTGCTTGTTCAGCGCGAAATGAATAGCAAGGCTTTTCCGTTTGAACAGATCCAAATAGACCTTGAACGATTTCCATAAATGAGACAAACACTCTAATGCATGCAGCGCCCTCCTCTGCAGCAGCCCCTTCAGTCTCTCACATCAAGGTTTGTTTATTTTTAATCTTCTCTGTTATTCGTCGTTTTAAAATGCGCACTGTCCGGATGGAGGTGGGACCTATTTACCGGGCTTAATAACTCACTCTCTCACCTGAGAATACGGCAGAGTGGCAGCTACAATGCATGCATAAAGATGAAGCCAAGCAAGGACCTTTTGAAGACAAAACCAATTACTCAGGCAATTTTCAAGTCAGACAATGAACACAGGTCATTTCATGTGATTTCATGCTGATTCTCCAGGAAATGTGGCGTATAATACAGTACGCAGCCAACACTCTCCAAACTGAAAAACTCAGAGGAAGGCAGGAAGGAAGGAAGATAGTGACACCTTGGCATAATGAGCACAATTTTAATTATTAATTTTAACTTCAAACAAAATGCTGAAATATCCCACATTATCATTCAATATCTTAGTTTTGGTTGTCTATTTATTTAGAAACATATATGGCAATTTTCTAAAAAAAAATCTCAATTTCATGAATCAACCCGACTTTCTTTTGGAGAGCAGGATCGGTAAGGTGCCTTCCTCCAGAAGATCATTCTGCTTCTCAAAGTTTGTGAATGAACCAATCACAGACGTTTAACTGCAGCACATTATTTAAATGCAAAAGACATCTTTCCGGGGGCGGACTGGACTGGCCATATGTCCATTCTGGAAGAGCACACAAGGGCCACTGGCTCTAGGGCCACCTCTCAATTCTCTCCTTAACCTCTTAACCAAGCTTTACCCAAATCTAAAAGCTTCAAAGAAAAGCATCAAAAATATCGACGAGGATGAAAAAAGGCTCAAAACAACATGGAGAAAACATGACAACAACGGAACAAAAAAAGCTATAAAAAACAACAAAAACGGACAAAAAAAGAGACGAAAACAAAGCTATGAAAAAGCAACGAAAAAGCCACAAAAACGTGGCGACGTAACAAAAAGTTACAATCACTTTTGTAGGTCTTTGCTTTCAAACTAGGCGTTATACTGTTGCTCTCCAGTCGAGACGTTTTTAGATTTGAGTAAAGCCGAACTGAATTCCCTAGTAGCACGTTCCTTGATGTTCCTATGGGGTAAAGGGATCTTAACCTTACGTCAATCTCTGTTTTCAAGGAAGGTCATTCTGCAGAGGATGGGAAGACAAAGAAAATCATGTCTTTGAATCAATGTAGATGATGTTATAAACAAACGAACACAGTGTCATTTGCCCTCCATTATTTGTATTCTCCTTATACGACACTACCAAGTGGGAAACTATATTGTTGATTGATTGACTGTTGGGGATGTTTAGTTTATTTTGATCACAAAAGTAAAGAGCAGACCCAAAAGGCACAGGCTGAAGCCTTGCTTTTGCCTACCCTTGACAAACTCAAGCCTTTCGCTATACCTGATAGACTTTGTCTATGTAGATGGCCCCATTCTGGCAGAGCCTCTTGCCACATCATTAATCATCCATCAGAGGGGACTAGGTTCAGTATATAAGGTTATGAAAATGCAGCCAAAGCCAATGTGGGTCTGAATGGCCAGAAGGTGAAACAAACCATTTCATCTGGGCATGTAGTGTCCTACGAATATAAAACGCTCCGTATGAGGGATGAGCTTTTTATGGGCTTACACTTTCATTACATTATATATCATTTTATGAGCGAACCAAAAACAGAAGACAATTACTTATTCTGGAGAAACAAATGTTCAATTAAACACTTCACCGTCTGCAGGATTTCTTCATTTTCTTCTTGTGAATTTGCCATAAGGACAATCATTTGCAACGGATATGGCTGAACATTTCCTCAAGCTATTACTGGGCTTTGTCATTAACAAGGCAGCTGTGTTTTGGTTAGTTATCAGCAGCAAACACACATGCACTTCATTCTTCTTCATTGTGTGCAAAAGGAATCTCTTACATTATTCGTCTCCAAATTATAATGCTGTCAATTCAGTCAATTTTTGTGGTTAGAGCTCGTGCTTCACAGCTAGAAGGTCCGAGTTTGATTCCCACCAGGGATGAGGCCTTTCTGTGTGGAGTTTGCATGTTCTCCCCGTGTCTGCGTAGGTTTCCCCTACCACTAAAAACATGTACAATAGGTTCCCCTCTGGCTTGTTTACATGCATGAGACCCATGTATGTTCATTAACATGCACTGTCCCGACCAAATAAACCAATAAATACATAAAATACTTTTTTTTTTTATAATGATGAAATGATCGACCAATCGGCAGAGTCATGGTTTTCCCGCCTCTCAATACCTACGATTTGTAAACATTGTTGTCGATTTGTTTTTGCAGCAACTAAGTCCCTCAGGTGTTCAACCTTTCCCTCTGCTTCTCTCATCTCTCTGATCAAAGACCCCCTTCATCGGCTGCAACTTAAAACAACCTAAAAAACATTTGGACTTGCTCCTCTGTCACTGCCAACATGTCGTCACGCTGCGGCAACTCGGAGTATTATTGTTCGGGGAGTGATTTACGTTTGTTCCCGTCTCTGAATTTGCCTTTGATTTGAACACGAAAAGGAGGGAATAGCTTTGTGTGGTGCGTTTAATTTACCCATTCAAACGCCATGATGTGAACAGAATTCAAAATTGAAAGAGACATTTTAATTAGACATCAGTTCACAGCCAGTAATTACAGCAAACCAGAAATAAAGCATTTGGTGCTTTATCAAGTCTGGTTATTGTCAAACTGCTATAAGGATGCAAAATCTAGTGAATCTGAACACTTGGTAAAAAAAAAAAGATGCTTTTTTTTTAAGCTGATGTGTGTTCTCGCCTTTTTAAATGGCTTTTTTGTCATTTTTTTGTCGCTTTTTTGTCACTATTTGGTCACTCTTTGGTCGTGTCTTCTTTTTGCTTTTCCGGCATGTTTTTGGCGCTCTTTTGCCACTTTTTTTGCTTTTAGATCTGGGTACTACCAAACTGGATAAATGCGTTCGGTTCATTTGGGGGTTAAGAGGTTCAACGGGGGAAAACCAATGTCATTGGAGGACTATGAGGCCTTGGGATATGCCTACAAGAAATGTCTGGAAGCCTCTCTAACTTGGTTGGGAACCCATCACAATAAATGGCTGTGTCTACTTTGCCGTTGGCCGCACATCTAGGAGAAGTCCATTCATCCTGTAGACGCATTGATGAGTTGTTAGTCCCTCTTGGCTCTGACCTTGCACTGGGCATCTCTCTGCAACTTCAGAGGGCCCTTCATAAAAACCTTAGCTCGACATTTCCCACAGCCTCAGGCTACTTATACACATTCATGTACAGATGACTGACTCAGAGGTCATGTCCATCCACATCGACAGCTTTACTATTGAGAAACTATGGCAGTCAGAATTGCTTTCCCCCCCTAAATGAGGTAAGATACGATTCTGTAGGCCAGAGACAATGATTTCTGTGAGTTTAGCTGGAAAATGTTTCACCGATATTTACCTCTTATGTCTTAAAATGAAACATGCTGTCTCAAAAGACAAAATAACTGCTGTGTACCTACTGCTTATTGTTCCCCTATTATTGTACAGAATTCTACTACATGGGTTGTGCTTCAACTGCTGTTGAAGAAAAAACTTAATGTGATAAGTTTCTGAGTGCAGAGTAATTAAACACATTGGGGTTTAAGCAAAGACTTGCACTTTAATGGCAATAGTGAAAGCTGAAGTGGATTATAATTCTCAGACAGCGCTATCAGCTCTGCTTCGCACAACTTTAATTAGACTTTTAACTATTCCAGCGTTGCACAGGCACCTGCTTAAAATGGAGACATCAAGCTAAATTAGAGATGTCTCCTCACAGCTAATCAAGGCACCACGGTACGAAACAGCTCCACGCTCTGTTCAAAAATGCCTGTCAGCACTTTGGTTTTAGCATTTGGCGCAGGTTTGTGATATCCACTGGCGGCATTTCCTACACCATTTTGAGGAATTTTAACCAATCCTCGTCCATTCCCCATAATCATGTTTACTTGCCGCACTACTTAACCAAAGATTATTTTCTTTCCTTTAAGTTTTTTTTAATGAGGCTATTTGCACAGGTCCATTTTTTTTCAATGCTTTATGTATTATACCTTTATATTTTTACAGTGTTTTGATCAACTAAAAAAGCTGATTGAAAAAAAAAATGTGTATATATATATATATATATATATATATATATATATATATATATATATATATATATATGGGACTTTTGACCAATTGTACACTATCATTATTCATTTATTTGACATTATGCAAACACACAATTCATGATCCATAGATGTAATCTTTAAAGGAGCTATACCTGATTTTTTTTTTCTAGTAATGGAATGAAATTTGTCTTGTCTTTCTTAAGTATATTGTAAACTCAGACGACTGTGGGGAAAACACAGCAGATTTAATTATAAAGCAATTTCATAAACTTGCAGGCTAGTTTTCTAGCATTTTTGTGTAAAAAACCCTGAATAGTGGTTGGGAAATGTGCCTATAAACATGTTCCTGTGAAGAACTGGGATGCTACAAATATGTTAGGAAGATTGGGGATGAGTTTGTACCTCAACCAACATTTTAATTTATTTTCCTATCTCATTCTTTGAAATAAAAAAATAAAAAAATCAAGTATAGGGCCTTTAATATGAAAAAACACAACAAGAAAAATCGACTTATCTCATTCCATCTTTGAAATGGGAGAAAAGTAGTTACTTTAATATAACAGATTTGATTTCTGACATATAGTCTTTCACCAATTCCATCTTGCCTTTTCTTCCATGTGCAACAATAATCCACTGGGTGGCACTGTAACACGAGTTATTGCATGAGTAGATCAACAGCGCGTGCACAGATAGAACCCATTTCCCCTTGTGCCGCTGTGGGAGAAGCAGAGGAACATTGGACAAACCAGATGTAGTACCTTTGCATTATGTATTCCTATTCACCCTATTCATAAGAACAAATCCTTTTGATAGACTTTATGGGACAACATATAACTATCTAGTTTAAAGATTTAAAAGCAACTTGGTAATGTATTTTTGTGAACTCCATCAAACTGTGTTATGCAATGTTCCATTACCCAAAATAGCATTTGTTGTTTGCTAATTGTTTGTTGTTGTCATGGCAACGTGTAAACGGATAGCAACCTCCCTCTCCCTTGCTACAGCTGATTTTTTTTGTGTGCCTTTTTCTGCTAACTGCATTTGTGGTTTCTGTGTTCCACATGGTTTTACCGGATACTTTTGTACATCTTTGCCGTGTTTGTACGGGGTTCAGTGGATTTTTACTGCAGAGACAGCTTATCAGCTACACTCATTTGAGACCTACAACTGTATTCTTCTGAAACACTGAAGAGGCACCAAGAGCCCCCCACACCTGCAGCACAGTGAAAGCATCACAAGTGGTGCTACAGGAAACAAGGGACAAATGAGGTATCCGGGCGAGCTCACAGCTAAGACACACATGCCTTCTTTTGTTCTGGCTAATGGACTTTCACTGGGGAATAAAACAAATTAACTGCTAAGCTCTTCCCAGAAGATGGTGAAAGACTGTTGTGGGGCGGAGGGAGCTGTGCAGGAGGAAGGAGGAGGTGGAGCTGATCAGTGCAGGACACCACGCTCTGAAACAGGGACAAACCCAAGAGGCTCAGCACCGTTTCAGAGGAGCACTAAAGGCAGCCAGCCAGGTTTACCCCAGGTACTATGGTTTCCCCTTAACTCCAAAAACATGCTGGTCAGGTTGACCCATAATGGCAGCATGCTCAGTCGCAGCCAGTCAGGACTAACACCTGAGCACTATTTCGTTGTACCATGACAAAGCACTTACTATGTTTTCAGGCTTTAAAGTAAAAATGTGTTCTATTTCAGTCCAAAACAGACAGACAAGGGAGAATTACACTTATGTTGAACGAGTCATGCACCTGCAGTTTGGTGGAAACAAGACAAACGCGTTATTTTTAAATAGCCTACAGTGGCTGTAGCGTCATTAAAATGTGTGCACCTGGGTTTGGCCTGGCATGCAGCTAAATGGCTTATCTATAGTTGGTCAATCATGTTAGAGCTTGCTATCCGTACAGTTCCTGCGTTTGTTTTGTATCCCTCCCTCAAAATATCAGATTGGCTACACCCAGGGGTTAAAGTGGGCGGGAATGCTCGGGAACGGCGTTTCCCCACCTTCGCATGGCCAAAAAAAAGGGGGGGAAAAACGAATGATTGCAACTTTGTCATTTTTACACACATACAAAATTCTGCCTGTGAGATAAATCAATGCAATAAAAATACTAGATTAGGCCTACTCAATATGTGTCCCGGGGGCCAAACAATAAAATCTGACCCACGCCTCATTTTCCATAGACATATATATTTTTCTGCATTTTTTTCCGTTCGCGTCGCTCCGCTGCGATTTCGCGCCACTTTGCGCAGCAGTCCGGTACCATCATCTCCTACAGCGTGGGCTCAAATGAAAACATGGCTCTGTTAAACGGTGTAAGACGCTAAACTGAGAAAACAGGAGGCTTATTGTTGGACGGACTGACAGATATCAAACCGAAGCACAAGGATAGTATGAATCGTGTTTTTTGCTCGGATTATCCCCATGCAGAAGCAGGACTGATGCAGCGTGTTTTCAGGTTTTCATTGTGTAGCATGTTGGTGTGGCGGTGGGGCTACCTTCAAGGTGCGCCATGGGCGTCACCAACATAGCTTTTAAATTTGGACACGCGCATGGCGCGCGCACACGCGCATTTGTCTTTTCGACTTTGTGACGGCGTCTTGTGTGCTGCCGCTGGACCGTGTCGGGGCTACATGGTCCCTGACCACCGTGCATCTCAAGCTTATTCACTCAGGTCAGTGTGTTCCCGTGCTTTCCTTGCCATGTTCTGTGGAAGGTTTTAACACAGCGCGTCTCTTGCACAGGTTTGTGTCGGTCTGCCGTGAGCGACCGGGCTGTCTCCTCCCCCCCCCCTCGGGCGGAGTGTAGGCCATAGCCGCGCGGTGCGTGTCTGGGATTTCCCCCCCTTGGTAAGTGCATTTTGACCGGGTCCTCTTTTACCGTGCTGCATCATCCTGAATTTATATTGGATTTAGATTGTGAGCGGTGTGGGAGCGCGCGTATCCCTTCTCGTGCCTTCGCCTCCGTCTGCTTCTCGTGTGTGTACACGGAGTGCACGCTTAAGGGCGCGGCACAGGTTTGGAGTCTTCCCCGGGTAAGTGCCCTCTGTGTCTGACTTCTGTTGGGTCTTGGACCATGCTGATACCAAATTTACTTTAGATCCTGAGCTGCGTGGGAACGTGCACCTTTCTCCGTGCCTATTCCCCTCCTCTTGCTCCTCGTGCGCACACGCAGCCTCGGTTCGCCGGTAAGATGCCAATAAGCATTAGTTTATACAACTAAGCAATATTGTGTAACAACTTCGTCCTGTTTATTTTAGGAACGAGGCGCGTGGCTTACGGCTGTCTTTCAGGCCGCCCCCCCGTGAGGGAGGGCCGTTGTTTTGTCCTCTCCTTTTAGTTTTGTTACTTTTTGTATACAATTACAGAGATATTTTTAGGCACCTCTGACGCCTTGTAGGGGACTTGTTCAAATGCACTAAAGCACAACTCACTTTAATAGGCTGCAGTTTGCAGTGAGTTTCGCTGCCTTGTATGTTGTTTTTGCATGTTTCTTTATGTATTTTAGTTTGCTTTTGCTTATTATTAATTACAGCGTTTTGACCTGGTTTGCTTTGCATGATTTTGATTTGGTTATTGTTGTTTGTATTGTGTATACTTTGTTTGTGAGCAACTTATTTCCCTGCTACTGTTTGCCTTTAAGTTAATTGGTTGCTTTTGACTTTTTGCTCTGTCCCAAAATCAGTGTCATTTTGAATGTGCCAACTTATAGATTTTATCAGTGTCAATTTGAATGTGCCAACTTATTGATCTTATCTTTTATACATCTAGGCCTATTTTAACCAGTTGCTGAAATAAAGGAATTTATATTTTGTTAACACTCCTCTCTTTGATGTCCAACCTAGCGCGGGGTTATTCTGTGGGTAAATTAAGAGTGATTCTGGTCCCAGGGCCCTACTCCCTGGGTGGCGTTGTTGGTGTTTCTAAAATTGAGTCCTACTGCTCCTGCCACATTTGGCGATCGTTGGCAGGATCGGACATAAAGTAGAGGTTTGGTTATTATTATTTTTGAAAAATTCATTTTATATGTTATCTGTTTTGGTTATGTGTTTACTTTGAGGATAATTGGACAAGACAACGGCAATCCTTTTCGGGACCCAAAATAACCTACAGTTAGCAATAATCAAAGTTAATTCCTTGCCTGCGGGTTGAGGTGTGTGTGGCTACGACCAGTATGGAGGAGGAGCTACAGCAGCTCAGAGAGCAGTTGCTTCAGCTTAAGGCAGACAACGAGCGCCTTCTCCGGGAGAGGGCCCCGGCCCAAGCCGGCCCTAGTGGAGCTAACCAAGCTTCAGGCACTCTCACTGGTTTGGCTTCCCCTGCTTACGCTACTTCCAATGAGCGGGTGTTGGTGATGTCCCGGGATCGAAAGTGTCCGCTGTTTAATGGCAAGTCTGGCATGCTATTGGATGATTGGACGGAAGAGATTCAGGCTTGCATGCGTGCAAGACACCTGTCCAGCAGGGATCAGGCCTTCTTTATTTTGGATCACTTGGAAGGTGAGGCTAGGAGTGAGTTGAGGTTTCGCCCGGCGGAAATCAAGGAAGACCCTGCTCGAATCCTAAGTGTTCTCCGAGAGCTCTATGGCTGCACAGAACCATACGTCACCCTTCAGCAGGCTTTCTTTTCAAGGAGACAACAGGAAGGGAAACTCTACAGGAGTTCTCACTAGCTCTCCTGTTATTGATGGAGCAGGTAAAACAATCTACACCGGAGGGTGTGCCGAACGAAGCGGTGTTGCTACGTGACCAGTTTATGGAGCACGTCAGTGACGGAGCGTTACGCAGAGAGCTAAAGCGGTATGCGCGTGAACGTCCCACCTCCACATTGCTACAGATACGCACTGAAGCCCTTCAGTGGGAGCGAGAGGGAATGCCCTCTGCTCAACGTGAACGTAGTTTCTCCCTCCCCTCGATTCACGGCCTCCAGTATGGGGTTCGTGGGGATATGCGCCCACCACCTGCGCAACCACCTGCCCACGTGCCGGGTCTGAGTGAGGTGATGGAACTGCTAAAGGGCCAGCAGGAGCAGCTTAATCGGCTCACTGAGACTGTGGCTGCTCTTCAGGCTCCACAGCAAAGGGATAGTGGTCCACCACCTCGGAGTAGCATCACCTGTCGAAGGTGTCGACAGCTTGGCCACTATGCCAGCGAGTGTGAGGGAGAGCGGATTCCGTTTCGGGGTAGGGCCAGCTCAGTCTCAGGTCCTTCCCACGCTTCCGGCCAGCAGGGAAACTAAAGCCCTCTGAACTAGGGAGCCAAGGTTCAGGAGGGGAGTCCACAGGCTCACAGGCAAGTGCATTGTCGGGGTTAATGGCCACCTGCCCTACCCTTAAGGTGGGCATGGGAGGGGTACCCGTCCCCTGTTTGCTAGACACTGGGTCCATGGTGTCAACTGTCACCGAAAGTTTCTTTAGGGTCCATTTTGAGCCGTGGGGCGCGGATCGGCTGAGGTCCTGTCATTGGCTTCAGCTCCGAGCCGCTAATGGGCTAGAAATACCATACATTGGTTATCTAGAGCTAGACGTGGCGCTGTGTGAGAAGGTGATCCCTATGTGTGGGATTCTGGTGGTGCGGGATCCCCCTGGCCCTGGTCCCTCGGTTCCGGGTATCTTGGGGATGAATGTGATCGGTCGCTGCTATAGAGAACTATTTGGGGCTTATGGCCCCTCTTTGTTTGAGTTACCAGCCATTGCTCAAGCCCCAGGCCCGGTTGTTGAGGCTCTTCAAAAGTACCACCAGGCCGAAGCTTGCGAGGCGGAGTCCGCTACTGGCACCGTTAGAGTCCGGGGTCCGCGGGCCGTGCGGATACCAGGGGGTACCATGAAACTTGTCGCCAGCACCTGCCCTGAGCAGTTGTCTGGCAGTGCTGTTCTTTTCGAACCACCAGACTCCGGTCTTCCAGCTGGGTTGCTCGTCTCCCCGTGCTTGTTGCAAGTTGTGGGGGGTACGGTCTATGTCCCTGTGGTCAATGTGGGCAAGGCCGATGCCCTCTTGTACCCTCGGACTGGTCTGGGAGCCTTAAGCAAGGCTGAGGTAGTGAGCCTCCCTGCAGGCGTCACGGAGGTGGACACAGTTACAGCCACAGTGTCCTCCCAGGCAGCAGCGGGGATCGAACCAGACAGAGTGAAGGCCGTGGACTTGTCGGCACTGGCTCCCGGGGAACAGAATGAGGTTAGGGCCTTACTGCAGAGATACCGGACGGTGTTTGCTGCTCATGACGGGGACCTTGGGTGCACTGGCTTGATTACCCACGAGATCCCCTTGCTGGACCACGTGCCTATACGGCAACGCTACAGGCGCATTCCACCCTCGGAGTATGAGGCGGTCAAGGCCCATATTAACCAGCTCCTCGAGGCGCAGGTAATCAGGGAAAGTTGCAGTCCTTATGCCTCCCCCATAGTCCTGGTTCGTAAGAAGGATGGTAGTCTTCGCCTCTGCGTGGACTACCGACTTCTGAACGCCAGGACCAGGAAGGATGCCTTTCCCCTACCGCGCATTGAGGAGAGCCTGGACGCGTTGTCTGGTGCCCGCTGGTTTTCAACCCTCGATTTGGCTAGCGGGTACAATCAGGTCCCAATGGCGGAACAGGACAAGGAAAAAACTGCCTTTTGCACCCCGTTTGGCCTCTTCGAGTTCAATCGAATGCCGTTCGGGTTGTGCAATGCTCCAAGTACCTTCCAGCGCTTGATGCAGAGGTTGTTTGGGGACCAACAGTGTCAGTCGCTTTTGTTATATCTTGATGACATTGTTGTGTTTTCATCATCCGTATCCCAGCACTTGGAGAGGCTGGATCTCGTCTTGGGCCGTCTCCAACACGAAGGCTTAAAGGCCAAACTGGAAAAATGTTCCTTTTTCCAACCGAAGGTCAAATACTTGGGGCATGTCATCTCCCAAGATGGTGTCTCTACGGACCCTTCTAAGATCGAGGCTGTAGCGGAGTGGAAGCGCCCTCAGCATGTTACCGAGCTGCGATCCTTCCTCGGTTTTGCCAGCTATTATCGGCGCTTCGTGGAAGGGTTTGCCAAGGTGGCCGCACCACTCCACAAGCTAGTGGCGACAATTGGTGGGACCAAAACCAAAAGAGGGTCTGGACAACCTCTGGGTGAGTTATGGACCCAACAGTGCGAGGACAGTTTTGAGAACCTTAAGGCGAAGTTGGCCTCAGCCCCTGTGCTTGCATATGCAGACTTTTCCAAGCCTTTTGTCTTGGAAACTGATGCGAGCTTCAGCGGGCTTGGTGCCATACTTTCTCAAGAGACTGAGAATGGCCTACGGCCTGTCGCCTATGCGAGCCGTGGTTTGCGGCCCACTGAGCGCAATATGACCAATTACAGTTCTATGAAGTTGGAACTGCTTGCGCTCAAGTGGGCCCTGACCGAAAAGTTTCGGGAGTACTTGCTTGGGCATAAGTGCGTGATTTTTACCGATAATAATCCGCTGAGCTACCTGCAAACCGCCAAGCTGGGAGCCCTGGAGCACCGGTGGGCTGCCCAGCTTGCTGCCTTTGACTTTGAGATCAAGTACAGGTCTGGACGCAGCAATGGCAATGCAGATGCTCTGTCCAGGCAGTACTTGACATCGGCTGACATGACAGCAGGCGTACTGCCTGGCAGCACGGTCCCGCTGGCGCTTCAACAAGCAGCAGGGCCACTGGTGGGCACCCAGTCCTTGATGGCAGTCTTCCCTAGCCGCTCTAGTGTGGATATGGGTGCACTGCAAGAGACCGACCTTTGTCTGGGGGAGTTCCTTACCTTTTGGAGAAGGCAAGCGTGGCCAAATCAGTACGAGCGGGGCCGCCTTTCGAAGGCCACCTTAACCCTTCTCCAGCAGTGGGACCGGTTGGTTGAGGAGGAAGGAGTACTCTACCGCCAGGTCTTTCGACCGGATGGTCAAGAAGGATTCCTCCAGCTTCTCTTGCCAGCAGCCCTAAGGGAACAGACTCTTGAACAACTCCATCAGGAACATGGGCACCAGGGCATTGACCGAACCCTTGACTTGGTGCGCCAGCGGTGTTACTGGCCTCGAATGTCGACCGATGTTAAGCAGTGGGTACAGCAGTGTGTGAGGTGCCAAATGGCCAAGGATTCTGCCCCGGTGCCTCATAGCTATATGGGCCATCTGCTCGCTTCACAACCAAATGAAGTTCTGGCCCTCGACTTCACCGTGCTCGAGCCAACCCGTAATGGGATTGAGAACGTGTTGGTCCTGACGGATGTCTTTACGAAATATACTATCGCCGTACCCACGAGGGATCAACGAGCCCAGACGGTCGCCCGGGTGATCACCCAGGAATGGTTCTACAAGTACGGGGTGCCGGGCTGCATACACTCCGACCAAGGTAGGTGTTTCGAGAGTGCCCTCATGCACCAGCTGTGTAGTCTCTATGGAGTAGGAAAGTCACGGACTACCGCATACCACCCGGCTGGAAATGGGCAATGTGAGCGGTTTAACCGCACCCTCCACAATCTTCTCCGCACCCTACCTCAGTCCCGGAAGCAGGACTGGGCTGCATGTCTTCCTCAAGTGCTCTTTTCATACAACACCACCCCTCATCAGAGCACAGGCGAATCTCCCTTCTACCTGATGTTCGGGCGGGAGCCAAAGCTTCCCATCGATTTCGCTTTGGGGCAGGTGCGGGAACCTCTGCGAGGAACCGTCCAGGATTGGGTGTCAGAACACAGCGCAAAGCTAAAATTGGCTTTTGCCAGTGCACGGGAGCAACTGGTGTCCAATGCGGGTCGCAGAAAAGTGAGACATGACCTCCGGGTGAAGGAAGACACTCTGCAGGTCGGTCAGCTTGCTTACCTCAGGGACAAGGGGGCTAGGGGTCGCCACAAAATCCAAGACATCTGGCGCCCTGAGTTGTATCAGATTGTGAGGGCCCCTTTGGGCGGAGGGCCCGTTTACACCGTGGCGCCAATTACCAATTTGCAAGCCACCCGTAATGTGCACAGGGATATGTTAAAGGCCCATGTGGGGCCTGGCCCATCCCGGGAACCTCCACAGACCGAGGTGGTGGCCGCGGAGCTTCCAGAGGGAGGGCGTCCTTTCGGTGGGGATTCATGGTTTCTTGTCACCGGCGCACCAGGGAGTGTAGCCCCTACCATGCACCACGACGTGGCCCCCCCTCAGGAGTGTGGGTATCCTCCAAGGGATTCTGCAGGGAAAGGCAACCAGGCAGAAGCACCACCACCTGAGGCAGGCAGGCAAGTATTGCGCCGCACAACTCGAGCAACGGCTGGGCAACACTCCAACGTCCATCATCTGCCACGCCTTATTGAGTCCTCGGGGACAGTGCACCCTTGAGCTAACTTCTAGTAGCGGTTCCTGGTTTTTGGTGGTGTCGTCGGGGCGCCGACAAACTAAGGGGGGTTGGAATGTAGCATGTTGGTGTGGCGGTGGGGCTACCTTCAAGGTGCGCCATGGGCGTCACCAACATAGCTTTTAAATTTGGACACGCGCATGGCGCGCGCACACGCGCATTTGTCTTTTCGACTTTGTGACGGCGTCTTGTGTGCTGCCGCTGGACCGTGTCGGGGCTACATGGTCCCTGACCACCGTGCATCTCAAGCTTATTCACTCAGGTCAGTGTGTTCCCGTGCTTTCCTTGCCATGTTCTGTGGAAGGTTTTAACACAGCGCGTCTCTTGCACAGGTTTGTGTCGGTCTGCCGTGAGCGACCGGGCTGTCTCCTCCCCCCCCCCTCGGGCGGAGTGTAGGCCATAGCCGCGCGGTGCGTGTCTGGGATTTCCCCCCCTTGGTAAGTGCATTTTGACCGGGTCCTCTTTTACCGTGCTGCATCATCCTGAATTTATATTGGATTTAGATTGTGAGCGGTGTGGGAGCGCGCGTATCCCTTCTCGTGCCTTCGCCTCCGTCTGCTTCTCGTGTGTGTACACGGAGTGCACGCTTAAGGGCGCGGCACAGGTTTGGAGTCTTCCCCGGGTAAGTGCCCTCTGTGTCTGACTTCTGTTGGGTCTTGGACCATGCTGATACCAAATTTACTTTAGATCCTGAGCTGCGTGGGAACGTGCACCTTTCTCCGTGCCTATTCCCCTCCTCTTGCTCCTCGTGCGCACACGCAGCCTCGGTTCGCCGGTAAGATGCCAATAAGCATTAGTTTATACAACTAAGCAATATTGTGTAACAACTTCGTCCTGTTTATTTTAGGAACGAGGCGCGTGGCTTACGGCTGTCTTTCAGGCCGCCCCCCCGTGAGGGAGGGCCGTTGTTTTGTCCTCTCCTTTTAGTTTTGTTACTTTTTGTATACAATTACAGAGATATTTTTAGGCACCTCTGACGCCTTGTAGGGGACTTGTTCAAATGCACTAAAGCACAACTCACTTTAATAGGCTGCAGTTTGCAGTGAGTTTCGCTGCCTTGTATGTTGTTTTTGCATGTTTCTTTATGTATTTTAGTTTGCTTTTGCTTATTATTAATTACAGCGTTTTGACCTGGTTTGCTTTGCATGATTTTGATTTGGTTATTGTTGTTTGTATTGTGTATACTTTGTTTGTGAGCAACTTATTTCCCTGCTACTGTTTGCCTTTAAGTTAATTGGTTGCTTTTGACTTTTTGCTCTGTCCCAAAATCAGTGTCATTTTGAATGTGCCAACTTATAGATTTTATCAGTGTCAATTTGAATGTGCCAACTTATTGATCTTATCTTTTATACATCTAGGCCTATTTTAACCAGTTGCTGAAATAAAGGAATTTATATTTTGTTAACACTCCTCTCTTTGATGTCCAACCTAGCGCGGGGTTATTCTGTGGGTAAATTAAGAGTGATTCTGGTCCCAGGGCCCTACTCCCTGGGTGGCGTTGTTGGTGTTTCTAAAATTGAGTCCTACTGCTCCTGCCACAATTGTTACGAAGGGCTTGAGCAGCGACTTTAAGGTAAGGAACACCAGTTCAGCTGTGGATGTTTGTAAACCGGACGCTGAAGCTGATGGTGCGTGAGTGTTGGAAAACTGCTCTGCACCGGCAGCACTCGTGTTCAACAAGCGAAACCTCGCTATCTGGGCTCTAACTTTACCAAATAACATCCGAACCATCCATTTGACAGGTGCATTTTTGTTTCCTTTCTGCTCTGACTTCATTTGATACATCTTTGTGGGAAATGAAGAAGCACAGAGATGCTCTTTGCAACGTTAACAGGTAAAAGAGGCTGAGGCTGAATATGCTTCATTCACTTCGTTTTTTCATGTAGCACGAGGTCTGAACAGAACAGCAGCTCAGATGTTTGGTCAGCCCTCTGACCGCTCACTGAGAGGAGCAGTGGCTGAGCAGTTAGTCATGTTGTTTGAGATGTGGTCTTGGTTCAGTTGGTCCTCACATATAGCTCTTTCGTTCTGTGTTAGGCCTTTGGCCTGGTTTAAATGTGATTTAGTCCTGTCTTAGTCCTGATATTGCATATTTTTGCCCTTTAGTTCTGAGTAGTCCTAGTCTATTATTAGGATCTTATTCTGTATTAATCTATTGCTGTGTTGTTTTGTTTTTTTCCTCTCCAAAGCCTAAAATGCTGGAATATAATAAAACTTATGTTTAGGTCCAATTCTATTCTATTCAAGCAGTGATGATAAAAAAAAAAAACTTCTTTCTTTGGTTGAGCCTCCTTTGAATAAGTTGATCCTGACAAATATGTCAAGACGTAAGACTGCAGAGCACCATGCCTGCCCAGAGAGGACCTTAATAGATTACACAGAAACAAAACAAAAAAGTGGATCTGGCAAAAGCAGAATTTGTTCATTTAGTAGATCACATAGACCCTTAATCATTTATGATTGTTAAAACCTGCTAAAAGGATATCTAAAAATAATTCAAGGCCTTAAGAAATATTGGAAAATAAATTACACTATCAATTACCTTTTATTGTGCAGTATGAATACTATACTGTTCAGAACCAATGACAACAAGTCAGTACATAAAAATATAAAATGTAGCGTGTATCCTACAGCTTGTTAAAGGTTAGAGTTCCCCCACCTCCCAAATCCCACTTTAACCACTGGCTACACCTAATAAAAGCCACGGTTCCATCCAGAACCACTATTGTCATTTGAAAAACATATTTTAAACACATTTACCAAGTGGCACTAGGCCACTGCTGTGTGGGTGTTAAAGAGGGGGTATTATGCTTTTTTCAATCACATAGCACCAGTCTATAGCACTACAATGATGACGTAACCTTCTGTTGGTCTGTATATGCAGTAAATTTAAATAACTGCCTTGAATAAAATTGCTCTCTCAAAATGGCTGTACTGAACGTCTTGAAATAGGCCTCTGTCTCTTTAAGAAGCTTTCCGACACGCCCCCTTCAGCACACTACTGTGACATTTAAACAACACTGTGTGGTTGGTGGCGAAAAGGTCCAGAGGCGTCTCCAGGAGGTGGGGGCGTTCCTAGGAGGACTGAGGCATAGCTACACCTAAAATGGCTGCCGTCTAAGTTTTTACTGATTACTCAAAAATATGTGAATGAGCCAAGGCAACACTCCAGGCATGTGTTTAATGAGGGAATGACATAATAACATGATATAAAGCTTGAAAAAGTCGATTTTACATAATCCCCAACCAAAACCAGTTTATAAACAGCTTTTATTCATAAAACAGTCGTTTTTGTAAGCATAATTTCATGTTTTATCCTATGATTGGACACGTGACATGACGCAGACGCTCGCTCTGAAGGCTGTTCCAATTGAGCTCAAATGTGGCGGTGAGAGGACACTTGGCTTCGTTTTGGAGGAGCCCACCACTGAGGACGTCAACGAAGTGGACAAACGGAAGATGGATCCTCGCAATTGAGAAACGGCCAGGGTGTCTCATCACTCATCCGAACACTTCTCAGACACCCCTCCCAGAACATGATAATAAAACATAAAAAAATAGACGTGGGTCCAGCTTAGCCTTTTATTGAACCTCGTGCTTTTCCACATAGCAGTGATGTTGCAAAAGCAGGAAATTGAACCCAAATGCAGGACCAAACTCGAGGCAAAGGTTTACACATTTATTTTCCAGAAATATAACAAAGCCAAAAGAAATAGCAGACTATTTTAATAGTTATTTTATAGGTAAGGTGGACAAGCTTAGGCTTCATTGTCAAAGACCGACAATGCAAGATCAAATATGTTGTTAAGAGGTAATATTGTGAGGAATAACATTTGTAAATTTCATTTAAGAAATATATTAACTTGTGAAGTGGAGAGAATATACAAAAATCTTAAGAATAAACCAGCTGGTGTGGATAATTTAGATGCCTGCCTCCTAAGGATGGTTGCTGATACTATAGCTTCTGCAGTATCTCATATAATAAATCTAAGTTTCACCAATGACAGCTGTCCACAAAAGTGGAAGAATGTAAAAGTAATTATATTACCAAAAGATAAAAGACTTCCATTTTCAGGGCAGCACAGTCGCCCCATAAGCTTACTGCCTGTATTAGCTAAAGTAATGGCACAAATTGTACTTGTATACTTCCATAAAAACAATCTGCTGACCAAGTATCAACATGCCTACAAACAAGGGCACTCCACTGGTACAGCTCTAACCCAAATTACTGATGACTGTTTAAAGGAAATAGAAAATAAGAAAACAATAATGCTACTGCGGCATTTGATGTACTCAACCATAAAATACTCTTGGAAAAGCTGGAGACTTATGGTTTTGAGAAGTCATCCGTAACATGGTTTGAAAGCTATTTAAACAATAGAATCCAATCTATATTTTTCAACGGTTACAGCAAAATCTGTAAAATGTGGTGTCCCTCAGGGCAGCTGCCTTGGACCCTTGCTCTATAAAATTTACACTAATGAGATGCCATTGGTTCTTAATAAAGCTAAAGTCGTTATGTACGCTGATGATTCAACACTTTACTCATCAGCACATACGATCCAATAATTAAAAATGATCCTGGATGAGGACATCAATTAAGTTAAAAATTGGATAAATAACAACCAGTTGGTATTAAATACAGCCAAAACTGTGGTAATGGTAGTGGGATCAAATAAGAATATTAAACTTAATGCAAAATTACAAATAGACGGACTGCCAATTAAACAAGTATTAATGCACTGAAGAGAAATGTTCTGTACAGAGCAATTGTTCTGTGAAATAAGCTCCCTCAGTCTTTAACAGCATTGGTGTTTAAAAGCGGTTTTAAAAGAATATTAAAAAAAAAAAACGTCCTAAATCATGGACTATAACGTAGAGAACAATTATCTCCTAGGTTATGTATGTACAGTTAGGTGTATTAAAATGTTTTTGTGGTGTTCAGGAATACGATTTTAATTATGTATTTGTATATGTAATGATGTTGTTTTGTAATATTTTAAATGTAGCATTTTCATGGACCCCAGAAAGAATAATCTATAGAAAGGTAAAGACTAATGGGGATCCATTAATAAACAAATAATAATAAACAAACAATAATAGGCTATTTATAAGTTTTACTCTTACTCCTTCATTACTATTACAAATGGGGTCTACAATAGCCAACACTTTTAAAACTAATAGGCTACAGTTGCTTCATTACACAATATAGGCTTAAAATATGTTAATTTTCTAATAATAAAAAAATTATTATTATTATAGAGCGTGCTACGTAGGCTATCTCTTGCTGCCCCCTGCTGGCATTATACCTCTTGTTCATCTTCTGCCATAAGGACAGGCTATGTCATATGATGCATCCATCATGCCTGGTTTTGTTGTTACGGTTTTCTATGTTTATATACTAGTAAAATATTTCATATTTGACTCCTCTTTTTAGGGTAACACATCAGACTGAACTTTTGAACGTGAGCTGAAATCCAAGGCCATCACTCTGGCACCGCTGTCCGGAGAAAGTGCTTTTAGTTTGAAAAGGCTGCGGTACTTTGAAGGCACGGCTTTACGGAAGCCCTAAAAGGTCATAGAATAAGATGTAAATAATGTACAAGTATTTTTTTTAATCTTGGGAAATAACCTAAAAAATAACTTTTAATAATTTTTATTTTATAAAAATAAAAACGTACGGGGACGTAGAGTTTCATAAAGGGAGAACAAAAAAATAGAATGTGCTAAAAAAGATAATTGAAAAAAAAAGGCGCACAGGCAGGATTTATTTTTTATTTTAATTTTAATTTTTTTTTGCAAACAAAACATGTCGTGAGAACATCAGCGCACACAGCGGCGCACAGGTTTTACTGTATACTTGTGTCTGTGTAGTTAATGCTATATGTCTGAGCTCTGAATGAGAGTTGTCTGTAACATTGTTTCTGTTGGTATTTGCTCTTGTGTGGTTAAATACTTTCTTTTAGTCAGCAGCGTTTAAGCAATGCGTTTAAGTAGATCTGATAGTAGTAGTAAAGGTAAACTCAACACGGTGTGCACTGTGCAACAGCCACACCTAGCCCAACCTTCAGCGTTGTCGCTCAAGCATGGCATTGTGCAGCAGATGACGTTTATTACTCAGCCCCGAAAGGACATAAAATAATATGTAAATAATGTACAGGCATGTTCTTTATCTCCGGAAATAACCTAAAAAATATATTTTTATTTTATTAAAAAGAAAAAAGAAAAAATCTTGCTACCTTAAGTATGGGAGAGGAAGATAAAAAATAAATTAAATAAAAAGATCGTACCCCAGCGCACGAGGAAGGATGTTTATTAATTAATTATTGATTAATTAATAATTAATTAATAATAATTAATAAAAGTATTATTAATAATATATATATATTTGTTCCTACAGCGGCGCACAAGTACGGATTTATAATTATTTATTTATGCCACAAGGATTATTATTATTTATTATCATAAGAGATTCTTTTTCTTCCTTTTTTTTCAGTAGTAAAAAAAAAAAAAAAAAAAAGAATATATTAAAAATGTTCCCAAGGTGCTTTCCCCGCAGACCAAAACAGATGGCCATTACCGGGAAACTACAAGGTAAACCAGTCAAACTGCAGTGAATCAAAGAATGGAGGCCCAAGTAACTGATCAGCGGGTCACATATCTGTTCAACCAAGGTCTGACACAGGCTGAAATCGCACTGTGCTTGGCAATAGATGGCGTACAAATTAGCGTCCGTCATCTTAGAAGACTTCTGTCGAGGCTTCAGCTGTATCGGCGGCGCAATCTCACTGATCCAGAGGTACTAGTTGACTTTATCTCTGAGCAACTTCGTGGCCCTGGTCGCCTTCATGGATACAGAATGATGACTGAGAGGTGCAGATCAGCTGGGCTGCGGGTCACTAGAAACCTAGTGCGTGAGGTGCAATCTACTTTGGATCCAGATGGTGTTGCACAAAGAAGAGCCAGGAGACTCAGGAGAAGGTTCTATAGCGTCCCCGGCCCAAATTTCATGTGGCATATGGACTCATATGACAAACTAAGCCCTTTTGGCATCGGTATTAATGGATGCATTGATGGCTTTTCGCGCTATATAATCTGGATGCAAGCAAACTACACCAACAGTAAGCCTGAGGTTATTGCCGCGTATTTTGTCAATGCTGTTAACGAGCAAGGTGGTTGTCCCAAAATAATGAGATCTGACTTTGGGACCGAGAATGTAGCTGTCAACCGACTGCAACATTTTCTGCGCGAGGATGAGAATGCAACAGTTCATGGTCCTTGCGTGCTTCAGGGGAGAAGTACGGCAAATCAACGGATTGAAAGTTGGTGGGGGATCTACCGCAGACAGAACGCTGACTTCTGGAGAGATTTGTTTCTGGAGTTCCAATCAGCGGGTGACTTTAGCGGAGACATGATCGACAAGGGACTAATTCAATTCTGCTTTCTTGACCTTATCCAGGTATGCCCATATTCTACTGGTAACACAATAGGATTTAGGGGGGCTATGGGTGGTTGGCCTGTGCGCGACACTAACCCAGAATACGCATGTAATGGCTTAGTAAAAAAAACTGTTATTGGTTTAGCTTCCAACACCCTTTCACGAGCTCATGGCTGGCTCAGACAAATACTCATCCATAGTACAGCACTTGTACTATGGTACATGTGTTGTTCTATTGTACTATCTACTATAATATGGTGTCTTGCAGTCACCATATTATAGTAGATCCATGACAGTTGCTGACTCAGGGGCCAAGCACACTGGCGACATATCGCACAACGCTTAACACGCGTGTGGAAAAATAGGATTGGTTCAATTTTAGAAATGCATCGTGTGCGTTGTCCCTGGCGCGCGTTACGCACAGCTTATTGTGGCACTTCCAATCCACGGTTAATGGTTCTATGTCAAAACGTGTCAAAAAGGCAATGCGTTTCGCAGAACAGGGTCATAAACGCGCTGAAAACGCGGCCGGTATTTCTGGGGTGTAGACCCTGCTTTGCGTTACGCATTGCCTTTTTGACACGTTTCGACAGATTTCATTGATGAATTGGAGCGGCCACACGAAGCTGTGCGTAATGGCGCCATGGGCAACGCACGAGACGCCAATTTGCAATTTTGAGGAATGTGTCGTGTGCGTTTCCCATGGCATGTGGCCATTGAAGGTGGAGGTCAGGTGGTTATATTATAGGCTAATATGTCGCGCTGACCGACCACCTGGCCAACCCCTGATGACAGTATGCGTTAACGCTCCACGTTCCTTTATGTTGGAAAACAAGTCATATTAGCCTATAATCAAGTATCTAGCTCCCTCTGCTGGGTTGTCAAATTACATGTATAATAACCTATGACACGTGGGCAATTACTTAAAATCCAAATCTCTGTTGCAGAATATAGCAGAATACAGCCTCATTAATATCGTAATATAGCCATGTTCTAATTCTCCTAGTTATTAATAGGTACTTTCTATGACGCTAACTGGCAAATTATTTTATGTTCTCTTTTCCAGAAAGAATTGGACACTGTTGTCATAATGTGGAACAACCATCGCATTCGACGTGGCAGCAATGGCCGTGATTTGTTTCATGGGAAACCTTTCCTTATGTATCATGCACCAGAGCTTTACCACACAGAAAACCATCTGCATTCCTATGACTATGAAAAGATGGACCTTATTGTGGAACAGAACGTTTGCCAATGGAAAACCAGTATAAGCTGTGACCCTGATCTTTATGACATGTGTGTTATGTTTCTGGAAGAGCATAACCTTGAGAAAGGTAGTAATGCTGTGGATGCTACCAGACTGTACAGACACCTAAGACCCTTAATAAGAGCCCACTTGTCTTTACCAAATCTTTAATACTGGTTGTAGCTAGGTGGGTCCACAGGTTACTGATTGGACCATGTTAAATCTTTATTTGGAAGCCTGTTTATTTTGTTTGTATGAATTATGAGACTCAGTTCAGATTCAGTTGTGGTTACAGTAGATGTGCAGCTATTTCAGTCAGTTAACCCTAAGGGGAGATTAAATGGGACGCCAAATAAGATGCATACAACATGTCAAAACATTTTTTAATAACTAAACCATGTCTAAGCAGTGTGGCTTTTCAACTGTCACAAGCAGGAGTAATGGAACCAGCCGATCAATCCTGTTCTGTTAGAGGAATTGAATGCATTGTAGAACATGGTTGTTACTCAGCACAACATTTAAAACCATAAAATGTGCCATAAGAACATTGTAACCACGTGTGCCATTAATGACATGACAAGCACAGCATGACACATAAAAACACAAAAAACAAACGTTTTGTGCATTATTCAAACTGATGGCATATTAACTAAAGACTAATAAAAAGCAATGCCCATTTTCACAGATGCCATACCAATGCTTAACTGTTTTGAAAAATAAAATATACCCATTTACTAAAATGAAAAGCTCAGTTTTTCATGCTTACACCATATCCATAAGCCAAATTCCACTATGCAAAACAGACAGAAATTCAGACCTGAATTCTGAGTAAGTGCCATAATTACAAGGAAGCTCCAGAACACAAGTGCAGGTATGGGCCACTGGGCGTCTGGTGAACTCGGGCATATTGATGAAGGAGATTTTGATTGTTTTGCTCAAGAAAAGGTCCGAACCTAAGAACAACAAGAAAGAAAGAAAAGTTAGTTTTATCGTCAGTTGTATCACATACTTACAGTATATTACGTGACTTGCAAGCCCTTGGTGTATGAGTAATATTGAGCAAAACCTAAACTAATTGTGTAGCTCTTGGTAGGTGGAAGCAAACAAACCTGTGCAGTAGCGGAGAAACTGTCCAAGCTCTTTTGCATCTATTTCTCGAATAAATCGCTGAAGATGAAGAGAGGTACTTTTCTCATCTGCCGACATCACAGAAGGGAACTTGATGCTTTTGGTGACATTTCTTGCCTTTGGCTGAAGATCACCAAGAATCTTGTCCAGACCTCCATTACTTAGCGATTCGCCAACAGTTTTTAAGATTGGCTTCCAACACTTAATTATGAACGATGGCTGTTGAACCAACTCCTTATGGGCTATCTCCTCCAACAATCTGGAGAGGTTTTCTTTATTGGGCATTACTGAGCAGTTGTGGCTGCTGAGGATGCTGAGAAGTTCATCAGTGTCTGATTCTTTGAAATCATTTAATGCCTCAGTCAGAACATCCTTTTCAGTGGGGCCAATGTAGTGAAAAAAAGCCTCCATGAGAGAGCAGTTTTCTGTTAAGGAGAATGCCTCTTTCAGGAGAGGTGGAGCCAGTTGAACAGGTAGATATTTGAATCGCTGCCATCCAAAAGCCAAAATTCTTGCCACAGCTTTCCACTCACGCTCTTGCATTGTATGATGTAAATCGGGTATCTTGTATGTAGTTCCTGATGTTTTTGTATCGTAGAAGTTGTTCCAGAAATCTGTAACACAGTCCCTAGCAATTCCACTCCCCACCCCTTTTTCCAAACATCCATTTTCAAGCACCCGTCTAAACCCAAGACTGGCCTCCAATATGTTTTCTTGTGAAAACGCTGCAATCATGTCAGAAATGAGATGCGTTTTGCGAACAACAATAATATTCCTCTCAACTACATTCTCAGGATCACCAAAAAAATCATCTGGGTCGTTTGAAATGTCTGAGGTAATAGATGCTGCTTCTTGATTAGTGACTGTTTGAATATGGGGGCCTGGCTGCGACGGAGTCTGGGTCCGTGGTTGTGGCGGTGTCTGTGGGTCTGGTTGTGGCAGAGTTTGCAGGCGTGGTTGTGGCAGAGTTTGCAGGCGTGGTTGTGGCAGAGTCTGTGGGTCTGGTTGTGGCAGAGTTTGCAGGCGTGGTTGTGGCGGAGTTTGCAGGCGTGGTTGTGGCAAAGTTTGCAGGCCTGGTTGTGGCAGAGTCTGCGGGTCTGGTTGTGGCAGAGTCGTTGGGTCTGGTTGTGGCAGAGTCGTTGGGTCTGGTTGTGGCAGAGTCGTTGGGTCTGGTTGTGGCAGAGTTTGCGGGCGTGGTTGTGGCAGAGTCTGGGAGCCTGGGTGTGGCAGAGTCTGAGTGCCTGTATCCGGGTCTGTCTCACAGTTGGTTTCAAGGAGGTTGTGGACATTAGGAAGGCTGAAATCTATAATCTCAACAATGTCATCAGATGCCCCCTCGGTAGCTTGGAGAGGTGGATAAATCGGCGTATCACAAACAACCTCCAAGATAATGTTGCCATCTTCACCAAATACAATTACTTCATTATCAAGGGAGGTGCTTATGGTCTGTTGTACAGGTAATCCAGGCAGATCACGACTAACAGTGTTGTGGATAACAGCGGTTGGACTTTGCAAAGGATGTTCTGTAGATGGGAAATTACTTGAGCAATGACATGCGCTGGTATGGGATGGATTTCTTATTCGTGTTTGGTTCTGTGTTGTTCGTGACTTCTTCACGGAACATATGTTCAATCTAAGGACTTTCTGGAAGGTACGGTCATATAACTCTCCAACTGTTACTTTTTCATCTAAAGGCTCGTCTGAACCAGTTAAACGGACAGTAAAGCTGAAGTCTTCCAATGGCCCTTTCGGTGATTTTCCATTTGGAAAAAATATGTTCTTTCCATTTAGAAGAACTTTCTCAATAGGGTCACTATTTTTCACAAGGATTTCTCTAGTGCCTCCACCGCATGGTTGCCTGACCGGTTTGAAACGACTTTCTTGGTAGTGCATCCACCCTAGTTCAACTCTTCTTGATTTTGTCAATGCATTCCTGTGTTCAGACCCTGGCTCAACTGCAGCTCTTGCAACATGGTCTTTACCTGGAACTTTCATTTTTGATCGAATACGTTCTATTAGTTTTTTCTTTCTCTCAGACCGCCTTCCCTCTTCTTCTGTTGATGACCCAGTCCAATTTTTGGCAAACACACGATCACCAAAATGTGGAATATACTTGGACAATGTTTCCTCATCCATAATTTTCATGACATCTTGATCCACCTAAAAAAAACACACATCTTGTCAGACAAGAACTAATTAAAAAAATAAATACAAAGATAAATATAATAATAAATAAAAAGATGTACTGATTTTTAAAATATGAACGAGTAAAAACTATTAAATTATAGATTACTCCAATTAAATCACCCATATATGATATGTATATAGTGTGAAAATCCCTACTGTGCAAGCCACCACAGGCAGTACTAACAAAGATTCATTAATCCCAGATGCGTCCCCCACACAAGGCATGTTTATTTATTTATACCGCGCATTTCGTACACAAGGCAACTCAATGCGCCTGCCGCGATTGTAGTTTGTTACTGACTCAGTAGTTACAAACTGTACACATCGCATTGAGAGTAACCATTTCGTCTTCAAACACACATACCTTGTCAGTAAGCATCTTCTGAAGGTTCTCCTCTGGTATGCCACGCTCTCTTAGAGCAAACAGAAATGAGCCATCCATCGCGGTGCGGTCCCGCTGAATAAAAATGAAAAACGTAAGTTAGCAAATGCTAGGCTAACTCAATTCAGAGCAGCCCAGTTGCTCCACATATGGCCCAGAACTTTCAAAAACAACGACTTGGTAATTAGCATTTTAAGTAACTAGGTCTTAAAATTATGGATTTTCTTAATCGTAAGTTTAAAACCGTATGAAAGAACAATAGAACCTACCAACAACCGAGGAGCACCGACAGTGTATGTGTCGTGGGCTGATGAGAAGTGAAGAGTGAAACTCACGGTCACGGCAAAATTAGGTACTTCTCGCGATAACAAAAAAAAATTATCTCAGTAAGCAGTTTAGACTGGCAGAGTGGAAGATATTTTTTTTGAAAATAATTATCTGGAGTTTTTTTTTTCTCCGATGAGATGTTGTGTTGTCGCAAAATAAATAAAATAATAAATTATAATAATAAATTCTTCATCGTGAAGAAAAAAGTAAAACAAAAGAGAAAGACAAAGTTTTTAAATAAATAAAAAAAATATATATATATTTATTTAATGCGCGGTGCACAGGCAGGATTTTTATTTATTTATTTTCATTTTGTTGCGAAAAACACATCTCGTCAGAACATGAGCACAGGCTTTGCATGCAGTTTCAAGGTCCTAGGAAGCTGTATGGTTAGAGGCAAAATCTTTCTTTCGACCAAGTCTTCGAAATGAGTAGTAAACATCACCTGCAATGCCATGCCTAAGCAACAACGCTGAAGGTGTGACCGCTAGGTGGGGCTGTTGCACAGTGCACACAGTGTTGAGTTTACCTTTACTACTATCAGAACTACTTCAACGCATTTACTGCTGACTAAAAGAAAGTATTTAACCACACATCAGCAAATACCAACAGAAACAATGTTACAGACAACTCTCATTCAGAGCTCAGACATTCAGAGCTCAGACATATAGCACACAGACACAAGAAGGGGAAAGTCTTTACTATAACCTGTAGTCAAACAGCTAACATAATGTAAGCATCTTGCATTCCAAGATGATAGTATAACATAGTAAGTGGTTCTGCCTACATTGGACTCCAGCCACGCAAAGCCTGTGCGCCGCTGTGTGCGCTCATGTTCTCACATGTTTTGTTCGCAATTAAAAAAAAAAAAAAAATCTTGCCTGTGCGCCGTGCCAAAAAAATAAAGATCAACAATTTTTTTTTGTGTGTGTGTGTGTGTGTGTGTGTGGGGGGGGGGGTTTCTCCCCTCAATTATCTTTTTTAGCACATTCTATTTTTTTTTGTTCTCCCTGTAGGAAACTCTACGCCCCCGTACGTTTTTATTTTTATAAAATAAAAATTATAAAAAGTTATTTTTTAGGTTATTTCCCAAGATAAAAAAAAATGCTTGTACATTATTTACATCTTATTCTATGGCCTTTTAGGGCTTCCGTACGGCTTCGAGCGAGCGAAGGTAGATTTGTTTGTCCACTCCATTCCGTAAATATTTTGTTCGATAATGTACACAGAGTTGTACTTTTTTCATAACTGTGGATTATTACCCGTAGTGGAACAATGAAAGCAGATTTATGTTTACGCTTGTGTAGACAGATGATTGTTTTGGAAAGATGCAAGCAGCGGCAGGGGCTCCTCGTGCTTTCAGGAATCCGTGCTGTGTGTCTATGGTCTCCAGTGATGGATTGTCACAAAAGTCAACTCCCTCTTTCAGTCGCCCCCAGCCGCGGACCGGGTTTATATTTTCCGGGCCGGTTCCAAAATGGGCCGGTGCGTTAGATTGTTTTATATATTTTTTTTTTTTCTTTTTCTTTTTCTGCGCAGCCCGTGCTTTCTGGAACGGAATCATCCAATGACCCACCACAGGCGCGTCAGTGGTGCTGCACGCATGATCAGCCCCCTCCCCTCCCCTCCCCTCCCCTCTGCCCCTTCCCCTTCCCTCTGCCCCTTCCATTACTCCCCCAAAATGGGCCGGCCCAGCCTATTAATTTTTTTATTTTCTGCGCAGCCCGTGCCCTTGATTGGTCAACAATCGGCCAATGGGTGGGCTGGTCCAAACCAAAAAATTACGGGGCAGAATTATCGTCCCAGTCCGCCCCTGGTCGCCCCTTGAGCCGATTGGAAGTATAGACCACGTTAGCTTTTTAGCGACGCCTTATCGGCAGAACTCCTTCAGGTAACACAATTGTATTCATTCATTGTTTTTACATGTAGCTATAGGGCCTTTGCAAAAGTAATTTTTTTTTTAGCTATATTCAGCCTTTGGTTTGTTGGTCCCTTTTAATAAAACAAGGAAGAAAGATTCCATGTAAAAATGCTTTGTGATCTTTTGGAAAATTATCGGTAAATTATACATGATTGTGAATGATTTTTTTTTATTATTATTATTGAATAGTGATTTTATGTGTAAAATATAGGCCTACATACAAAAATAAACAGTTGGTGAAAAGGGAACATTGGTGTAAATGAGTCTTTCAAGTCCTCCTGAAAATACACAAAAAAGACAGGGAACAAAATCAAAAGAGCTTCCCCATGTAACTGCATAAGCACCGTCTTGCTGTCCTTCCATTTAAAGTTTGTCTGACACGTTAGATTTGCTAAAACATAGTTAACACAATTATGTTTAAGCTTTTGCTAAAAAAATTTCCCCGCTTTCTTTAGTTTTGCCATTTCTGTGACGTTTATAGTTTCACTTCCTCATCGGACATTGACAGGAAGTGACATAGGTAGCGGCAAACAATTTTAAACTGTAGCCATGCCAACAGTGTTATGTCAATGAGAAATGAGTGAGTCAAACTGCTATGGAACTTTACCTCTATCCATGTCACTTCCTCTGTAGCAGCTCCAAAATTTAAATAAAAACAGCTTTTTCTTCCCATAATTTCTTCGTTAAAACTGTTGCTTCACTGAAATAAAATTATTGTTATTTACAACAGATGTTAACCATTTGCATACAATGATGCATTAAGAATTTGACTAAAAATGCCCCGATGGACAAGTGCAGTGAACTCTTTGGGTCGAATCGAGTTTTTGTCTTGAGCGGTCTTGAGAAATCGGATGTTTAAATTCATATGTCGCCTGAATGATTCCAAAAATGTTGTCCAATGTTGTGCGTTACACCTCGCAGTCGTGGAAACATTGGAATGACTGCCTCTTGAAAGTTGAGAGGTTTTTATTGTCTGTTTTGTCTATTCCGTAGACAAAAAGTGCTATTTCAGTGCAGTGGGGAGAGAGTTCCACAGTGTAGCCCCTCGGAAGGAGCAGCTCCAATGTCCAAAATATTTTCTCAACTTCAGGAGCACACAATCCCCGCTAACTGAGGCTCTTGTGGAGGGTCTGAGAGAGCCATTGCATGCATATAAAGCCTTGTGGTGTCATAACTCTCTTCTAATAAAACAAAAACTGTTCAGATTTGATTTGACTTTCTTGCAGACTTGATCTCTGGTGTTTATCTAAGGTAATGCCCAAGTATTTTGTTTCATGAACCTCCTGAATGGGTTAATGTTCTAATTGACGCTCAAAGGTGCTGTCAGGGGACCTCCGGTTGACAGAGAAACACAGTGAGAATGTTTTCTTTACATTTAAAGTTAAATGGGACAGCTGAAGCCATCTTGAAATGTTATGTAAAGCCTGTGTTAACTGCTGCCCAGCCAGTGCGGGTGTTTTTGCTGACACATGAATAACTGTCATCAGCCTAAAGCTGGCAGTTTACACCCTGACAGCAATCTGGGAGATCATTTATATACATTGAAAACAGCAACGGTCTTAGAACTGACCCTTGAGTAGGGTTGGGCCATATCGTATCGCATATCGTTATCGTGATATAATGTTTTGATATCGTTGTAATTTTTTATATTGTTGTGGACACAATATAGTTTATGTTACGCTCTGCTCCATCAGAGCAGCAGAAACGGTGACTGTAGAACACGGGGACACGTGCTGAAAAAGTTAAATGAAATGAAGGATGTAAACTGCTTGAGTAGATCATATTTGGAAGACAATTATGCCGTAAAAAAAAAAAAAAAGAATTAAATCACATCACAATATGTAAAACATTTTTTTACTAGAAACCGTTGCAATGGCTGGGCCATTTAAAAACAAACTGACTATCAAAGCAAAATCTCTAAACCTATCAATGACACATTTGGCTTCTGTTGCTATGCTGCTACAACCCTAACATTATCTTGTATACCTTTTATAGAACCACCAGAGAAAGTCTACAGAGTTTATCTATCCGGACCATCAGTCTGTGGCAAGTACTTTAAATGGAAGCGTATAGGATTTTGTTTATATAGTCTGTTCTTCATGAGGTTATAATATTAAGATGTGTATACTTGAAGGAATATGGTGTAAACTGCCCGTGGCATGAGGTGACATAAAGGACAAGGCTCTGAGGCAGGACGATATGAACAAAGTATAACATGTCCAGATTCCGATAAACACAAGCAGAGTGAAGAGTTGTAGAGGCCATTGTACACTTTTTTGATATGAAGTTGAACAACGCTCTTCTCTGTACAATGTGTAAAACTAAACAATGATCTGGATGGCTCATTCAGCCAGCCTTTGTATGGTAAAGCAAAAAGGATTATTTTAAAGGGGAATACCACGCCCATCGCACAGCCTCTTTCAGGTGACCGGTCCAACAGCTTCATCTACTAGGCTGTCAGGAAGCTGCATTTTCACCTTGCTCTCCTAGCCCCTATTGTGTGTTTGATATTGCTCTGTATATAGTGTTAACAGCTGTACTTTGCACCAAGGGTTTGAGAATATCAAAGTTTTGATTGATTTTTTTAAGGGTGGTTTACGTTTGAAAGAATTGACCATAAAGCCAATTGAATTGAAATACATGTTTTATCTTTACACATGATTGACTTGCTTTTATTATTGGGGACAAAACAGAACCCAGTCTTACATTGTATTTGTAAACTTGTTTTATGATGACTATGTGTGTGAAATAATTGTATTGGTCGATGTGTCTTTCAGATGTTCAGGCTGAGGGTGAAGATGAATAACAGAGCTAAGCTTGTCGTGTTGATTGCCAGCACTGCTTGCTTTGCAACTCTCTGGAGAATATCCTCATACCTTTCCTTTGCGGCACTGGAGGAAAATGAGATGGACAAATGGACTGACATGTGGACAAAAGTCAAATCTTGCAGTTGTGCTACGTGCATTTCAGATTTCAACATATTTTTTATGAAGCGATATAACAGAACTGTGAATCCTTTTTTAACCCCACTGGAGAATTTCACTCAAGAGGAATTCAAATGGTGGAAGGTGAATGTGGCTTCATTCACAGAAGCTATTTCTATTTTAATAAGCTCTACCTATCGTATTGTTGAGAGACATTAAGAGACTGCATTTTGTTTTTGTTCACTAGGCATTGCAGCGGGAAAACGGTGACTTAAAAAAATTCATGGAAGCAAAGAAGCGTGTTTTCACGATTTTTCCATCCAAGCCAGAATTGACTGGACCCCATATGGACCGCTGTCGGACGTGCGCTGTCGTGGGCAACTCAGGAAATCTGAAGGGATCCAAGTATGGAAGTCAAATAGATGCCCATGATATTGTTATAAGGTACATTTCATATAGCTACATTTGAAAGAGTGCAAGTCAAATGTTACTATTTTAACATTTTGTTATAGAATGAATAAGGCTATGACTACAGGCTATGAGGAGGACGTGGGGACAAAGACAACTCATCGTGTCATGTACCCAGAGAGCGCCATTGACCTGGATAACAACACTCACCTGGTCCTGTTCCCATTTAAGATCCTGGACCTTCAGTGGATAACTGACGCCTTTACCACTGGTTTCCGTGGACAGTAAGCCATTTCTAATACATACAGTTGGTCAGGAAGTTTTCATACCCCTGACACAGAACGGTAATCATCTTCAAAAACAGCACAGGGATGACTGAAAATACAGAAATGGGTCGGAAACATAGTCAAAGAAAATATTATATATAATCAGGAATACTTACAGTAAAAAAAAAATTCTAACAAAAATGTTGTGATTCTGTGCTTTTGTACTTTTCATTCTCTATCTCTAAGCAGTATAATATCCTCCAATAGAAGCGCAACAAGCATTAAATGCATACCAGTTCATTGTTTAAGAGTTTTTAGTTAAAATAATAAAATATGAGTAAACAAACTCAATTTTCTATTAGAATGAGAATATACAATCAACATTTTATGCCTTTCCTTCCCAGATCATATGCACCGGTAATGCCAAAAATTCAAGCTAACAAGAATCTAGTAAGTACTGATGATTATTGATATTCACTAACGACTATAATGATGTTTCAGTTCATTTTTTATTTTTTTTTATAAGTGTCTTCCTGATTGCAGGTGATGGTTGTCAATCCTGTATTTATGAAGTACGTCCATAAATCGTGGCTTTTTAGTAAAGGAAAATACCCTTCCACCGGCTTCATGACCCTGGTTCTCGCCATGCACATTTGTGACGAGGTGAGCTATTGTCTATGTTAGGGTTGTGGTTTGTCGCCAATTTTGTTCTGATCTAAACTAAAATACTAAAATAGATGTTCTACTAAAACAAGAAACTTGGAAGGTTCACCCTGGTTTATTGAAGTTCAAATTTTCCATTTCTTTTGGAGATACAAAATCATGCTCCACCATTTCGTGTATACATACCACTTTGATCACAGAAGCTGAGCAAGGTTGGTGCTGGTTGGCATCAGGATGAAAGACCATGTTGATGCTCGGTGCTGTAAGCTTGGCATGACAGTGACTTTGTGGTTACAGTATTTGTCCACACAGATTCAAAAAGCTGGCATTTAGAATCCAGCTCAGACCTGTGCTTTCCATCCTTGTGTCCCTGAATGTGATGTGCCCGTGAGTGATAGGTGATGGTCACAGGGGCTGAATGCGCAGACAGGCAGCCTTGCTTCAATCAGTGTACCCCAGGAGAAATATGACAGTGTGAACAGTGCAATGGAAAACATTTTAGCAATCTTGACCACTGCTATATGAGTGTAAGGCATCATTGTGTCCAATTCCAACTCTTTAGAAAATCAAATATCAAAGTGCTCAGGAAGTTGCGGTAAGATAATTGTTCTGTGGTGAAAATGCTCTTTGGTGATTAAGGAACAGAGACTTGCCAACAGAAACGGGGAGCAAAGAAGACTGTTGGTATGCTCAGGTACACTTCAATTACTTGCCCCCATACTTACTACATTACTTTTGCTTTCCCAGTTGAAGATTTTTGGATTTGGAGCTGACAAAAATGGAAACTGGAACCACTACTGGGAAGAGCTTAAAAATGAAACCCTAAAGACTGGAGTACATCCTGGCGGACGTGAACATGATCTGATTCAAGAGCTGGCAAAGCAAAATAAAGTGACATTTCTTAGAGGGTGGTGAAGCATCCTCAGAAAAAAGCCGTATTATCTTGAAAGTTTGTTTACAATAACAAAAAAAGATGGTTTATAATAAAATATTCTTCTACTTTTTTATAGCTAATTAAACCGGTTCCACAAACAAGGACTGTTACACAGAATAATAGACGGATAGCGAGAATAATATTATTCAGTTCTGCTTGTCTTTGGTTGTTAAACAAGACTAGCCTGTTTAGTGCTGCCAGGCAGAATTTCAGTGATGTACTACAGTACCAGTTTTTGAACAACAAATTGGCTTCTAAAACAATCTTATTACTAATAATCACTAATGCTGTAGATGTGTAAAACTTCTCAAATACTTGGATTCATCTTGTTTGCAGATGATACAAATATTTTTTCATCAGGAGACCATTTACAACAACTTTGTCAGATTGTTAACTTGGAACTCAAGAGTGTCGATAAGTGGTTCAAACAAAACAAACTATCTTTAAATCTGAGTAAAAGCAAAATGATGATATTTGGCAACTGTAATTCCAATGCTCAGGAAGCAATTCAGATAGAGGGTGTTGTTATCAAGCGAGTGTATGAAATCAAATTCCTTGGAGTTATTATAGACGATAGAATAGAATTACATCTCACATTAAATATATCCATCCATCCATCCATCCATCTTCTTCCACTTGTCCGTTGCCGGGTCGTGGGGGCAGCTGTTGGAGCTGCCCAAATCACATTGCACCAGCCCCTATGGCTCCTCCTGCAGGTGGTGGGTCCACAGAAGGACGGCCTCATGGTTCTAACCGGGCCTGTTGGTCTCTCATAAGGGGCTTCTGAACTGCTCTTTGTCTGACCCGTCACCTAGGACCTGTTTGCCAGGGGAGACCCTACCAGGGGCACGAAGCCCCCGACAACTTGGCTCCCAGGATCATTCGAGTGCTCAAACCCCTCCACCACGTTAAGGTGGTGGTTCCAGGAGGGGACATTAAATATATAACTACTAAAATTTCTAAAATAGAATAGAATTAAATCTCACATTAAATGTATAACTATTAAAATTTCTAAAAGCATTGCAGTAATAGCAAAAGCAAAGTCCATCCATCCATCCATTTTCTTCCGCTTTATCCGGGGCCGGGTCGCGGGGCAGCAGTCTCAGCAGAGATGCCCAGACTTCCCGATCCACGCACACCTCTTCCAGCTGTTCTGGGGGGACCCCGAGGCGACACCAGGCCAGCACGGAGACATAGTCCCACCAGCGTGTCCTGGGCCTTCCACGAGGCCTCCTCCCAATAGGACATGCCTGGAGCACCTCCCGAGGGAGGCGACCAGGAGGCATCCGATACAGATGCCCTAGCCACCTCAGCTGGCTCCTTTCGACGTGGAGGAGTAGCGGCTCGAGTCCGAGCTCCTCCCGGGTAACTGAGCTTATATTGTTCTCTTATACTGCCCTATTTAAATTATTGCACTGTGGTTTGGGGTAGTAAAAGCACATTAAAACCAATAGTAATGCTACAAAAAAGAGCAATACGATTAATTCATAAAGTTGGGTTTTTGAACCACACAAACTCATTATTTTATCATAGATCGTTTTGTGACATTGTTGAGTTCCAAACAGTGCAGATGTTATACAAAGCAAGGTACAAACTGTTACCAGGCCAAATACAAAGAAGGTTTCAACAACGTATTGGATGTTATGAATTACGTGATGAATTAAACTTTAGGATTCAGAAACATAGCACAACTTTGAAAAGTTTTAGCCCGACAGTGAGTGGTGTACAATTGTGGAATAATTTGGAGATGGAGATTAAACAATGTCCAAACATCAACCTGTTCAAATATAAATACAAACAAAAGACTTTTGAAAAGTATAGGGAAGAAGAAATGCGTTGCCTCTAGGGGGAGCAGCAAGACCTAATTGCATTTAAGTGTTGTTGCTCTGAACGGTTGACACTCTGTTGCTCAAAGATACAAAAAATAAAGAAAGAAATAATTTAAAAAAGGCTATGAAGAGAGATCCCAAGGATCCCCAGAGGATCATACACCTCGTCTTTAAATATACCACACAGCATAGAAACTTCATCTACAAAATCAGCTGTTAGGGCAGCTGGGTGGGGGTTTGTGGATGGGGAGCTACGGCCCTCTTCAACTGGCCCGCTCTACACCCTGGCTTTTTCATGCATTACACTATGTAGGGCTTTCATAATACATTATACATGAAAAAAAAATATGAAAAAAAAGAGGAAATTGTACACACTAATATTATACTGAGGATGGTAATGACAACTGTGAAGTAGCAAGATCACGAAATATAATATGTACTGCATTTTATAACATAAAAATAGTGACTTCCGGTAATGTTACCAAGGTTTGGCATTGGCAATCTGCTGAAATATATTATATTATGGGTTGCCTTTTGTTTTTTACTAAACATCGTACATGAAGTGAGATCGTGGTTGTCGTTGTGCTTCGTTTCTGTTATCTATATGAACATTTCAAACAATGCTTTGTCATTTGGTCTGTGTTAAAAAAGCTGCTTTGAAGTGTAACTGGTTCTCTTTTGCCAACGAGGCTAATCAAAATACGACGCTGCTAATTGTATGATTGATAATGTAATTGCAATAGGATAAAAAATATTATTATAGTTCCATCCATTTTCTTCCACTTGTCCGTTGCCGGGTCACATTGCACCAGCCCCTACGGCTCCTCCTGCAGGTGGTGGGTCCACAGAAGGACGGCCTCATGGCAAACGGGCCTGTTGGTCTCTCATAGGGGGAGACCAACAGGTCACACTCTCATTCATACACCAGTGTACGCAGACACTGGAGGCAAGGAGGGTGAAGTGTCTTGCCCAAGGACACAACGACAATATGCACCTTCAGGAGGCTCCTTTATTTTATTTTATTGCACTTGGGGGTGGGGGCTCATAAGCTTTTTGCTTCAGCCCACTCCTTTTGAGCACAATGTGTATTGCTCAAATAAACAAATAAACAAAAAAATAAACAAGGAGGCGTATCAGGTATTGATTTTGGGGGTGGGCGCGTATAAGCTCTTGCTTCAGCCCTCCCCTTTTGAGCAGAATGTTTTCTGCTCAAATAAACGAATAAACTACAGTAAACTAAAACTAAATTAAACAAAATAATGTTTTCCATATAAATAAACGTGCGTACAGGCTTGCTTCAATGCCGTGACCAAGTACACCCACAACAAAATATACAACAATTTACACAGACACCTCAGGGTAGAAAGTTACAACCATGACACTGCAGTGGTAGTATATTAAAGCTGGCTCCAGAACAGCCTGACTGTGCGTGGGTGCATCAGAGTTTTAAAAAGGCGCAAGTAGAGATTTTAAATGACATTGTGATGTTCCTAAAACTGAGGGTGCAAACATTTAAAAAATAGGTTTCAATGCACCCTTTTGCTCTGAGTGTAGATGTCAGCATTGAAACACGAGTCATAGAAACGGTCTGAGGTGAACTCCTCATGAGTCCTTTTGGGCTTAGCGTCCAGTGTAAATGTGACATTTTTATGATACATCAGTGCACTGAGACTGTTTGGATCATTATTGTCAATGGTTTTCTGCTAATTAGCAATAAGATACTGACAAATCTTTCAATCCATCAAAATAGGTTTAAATACAAGACAGGATCATTTGGTGTTATTTTGTAAGTATTATTTTAAGTATGTTGCCTTTAGAGTATGAGGGGAAATGAATGCCTTTTATGAAAACAACCATTGAAGTTAGAAGTTCTCTTATGTATCTACAAAAGTACATCCTTATTGTTTGACAATGTATACACATGTAAGCTTACTGAGCGAACAAACTGTCCTATAAACTGAAAGCTGAAAAAAATGTGCTTCCTTGGCAGTGTTGGCCCAGACCCATAAACAGACCCGCTGGATATGTTATGTTTGGTATGTCACCTAGATACCAACGCCTATACATTTCAGGTAGAACAATGAATTGTGCAACAAGGCACATCAATACAAGCCATAAGGTCAAAACCTACAACTGCTGCTTATTTTGTCACAATGCACATACGAATCAATTAAACTTTCTTTTTTTTTTATTCGAGATTTAATAAGGAATGCAGACAGTGACCAGTAGGGGAAAGAAAGCAGCCCCTGTATGGATTGATTTGATCCGCCTTCTTCTTACACAGAGTCAATTATAAGACATCCATAAAACATTAATATGAAATGCATTAAGGGCAGTAGTTCGCCCCTACACAGGATTCCCCGGCTGCTTTGAAGGATGGGTCAAATAGCAGAGAAGTACTTTAAGTAGCCTCAGTCATCAAATACTCCTGATCATTTGCAGATTTACCATTTGAATATTTTCCATGAAAATATCACTGACTCCCAACCTGGAAGAGAAGTAATCTAACAATCCTTTATTTGTAGCACATTCATACGTTGTGCTTTATAGAACATGAAATTACTAAAAAGCAATATAGGCTATAATTAAGATATAAATGGTCATTCCGGAATTGAAAGTGTGTGGATAAAATACTTACTTCATCTGCACTTTTCTCTTGACAATTGTAGGCTATATGCACAGCTGGACAGAACTGTTTTCAGCCAGGATTTGAACATTGACACAGTATGAGCCTGGCTCATACCACATACCGTAATGTAAACATTCTAGACTTAATGGGCTATAATATTGGTCAATGCCAATGGGTCCATGCTGTCCACCCATCAAATTGAAAGCAATGCCGCCCTCTAGTGAGTACCCACTGGTAAAAAAGTTATAGTGTATAGGCGATAAATATGTTCGTGTAAGTTTAATTTTGACATGATATAATCAAACTAAAACATCTACACAAAAGGCTATTAAGAGACAATCGGTTCTTCCCTATAGGCTCCATTAAGGCCTATGTCTGTGTGTCTTTTTGTTTTGTTTTTAGTTTTTACCCCGAATCCTTTTGGAACCACTTTGGAAAAGGCTTACATAGATTTTGGTTTACTTAAAAGATTTTAATATGCTTTTCATGATGCCCCTATCTTAATTATTATTATTTTTCTTGTTCTGTATGTTTGCTACTGACTTTTGTTTGTATTTGTTCATTGTAATAAAAAAATCATAACGCAAAAAGGTATAACCTCTATAAATGCCTGAATGTTGAATCTTGACCCAGGCCTGCACCACCAGGCCAGGGTCAAAATAAAATCAGGACTAAACCATTTCTACTCCAGAAGAACCAGTAATCTAAATAATCTAAAATCAAGCATGAATTTAACAGATGTTATGCAGATGACATTCCAGCAAGGCAAAAGAATCAAAATGGGCTTGAGTTATTATACCAAGTCTGGGTTATCAAGGGTTCAGTTTAAATGAAGTCAAAAATGTAGATTACTCCGAGTGCCACCTTAAGAAGCCCACGACTAATTAAGTTTGAGAACTAATGTGCGACACTTTAAAAATAAAATAATCTGAATTGCTCTGCCTCCATTCGTCTACCTGTCCAAATGAACATCTGGCCTATTCTATTAAGCACCAGTATGCGGCGCACTATTTTTAGACCACAGCTAACAAAGCTCCAACAGGAAATTTGATAGAAAATAAAGGCCAGAGGAACATTTCTAAAGCCATAGTGCATTCTTGTCATACCAGCCGTGTTGCACAATAGTCTCAACTTCCAGCTCCACACGGCAGACTCCCTTTGCATTTCTTACGAAGAGGGTAAAGTTTCAAGTGGGTTGTTGTACCACCTATTTTAGCTAACTTTAAAAAAAGTTATATTATTTTATGTAGGTTTTCCCATAACTGTATTTTTTGTGTAAAACATTAGATAAGGAAGCGTTTGAGTGAGAAATATTATTTCAAATGTGAATAGTGTATTTTCGGGGTAATTATTTAAAATAAAATGCAAAACAAATCCTTATTTAGCAATTCTTTATTAAAGAATATTACCGATACATACCAAAGTCACTAGTAGCATATGAAATTATTCTCCAATTCATGTTTATTGCTCTAATCTTTGCCATCGAGTCTAGTATTGATGCGGATGACTGCTTTTCACCAGCCGGTTCAAGTAAACAACCTTCTCTCAGCCTCTGCTGCATCTGCTCACAGCTGAGTGTAGGATGTTTACATAAACAAGGTCTGAACAGATCACGCCAAGGACATAGGCTAAGGCTGTTAATCAATTCTGAGGGCCGCTCCAGTTTCATTGGGCAATAGCAGGACACAATCATATCTTGAAGCTCTTTCTGTGGAAGCGGAGGGGCAAGTCGGCAGCAGCAAACATCAGACTGAAAGCTTGATTTGACATACAGCTTCCAGTCGGGGATGTTTACAACTTCCAAACTCCCTGCTGAAGTGCACTAGTAGAATGGAAATGGAAAAACGCCCCAAGTTAGCCCAGGTCAAGAGAGAATAGCAGCAGGTCATTAAACACACCGCGGGCAACGAAACGTGTAGCTCTTTAGTCAAGTCTTAGCCCTGTAGAACACAGACTCCTGTAAGAGAGTAAAAGGAAACAATTAGTTAACAACAAAACATCTTTAATGTGTGTATATACATTTAAACAAATAATAATAATACTCATGCTGAGAAAAGAGCATTATTTCTTTTAAAGTCAAAAGTAAAATATTACATACTTGACTGCTGCTTTAACATGCAGTAGTTCGTTATTCCGGACAGGTAACACACATTGTAGCATCAAGGAGTGTCATGTACGCCATTAATATTCAAATAAATTAAACCGGACAAAAAGTTGGCCTAACCTATTTTCTACCGCACAAGCCCGGCTCTGTGTTAAATGGCTGCTTGTGAGGCCGACTTTCAATGACAAAAAGAACAATGTTTTTCTCCACAAGGTCAACCGCTCGCATCCACTGTCAGGACTCATGATTTATGAGCGACAACAATTACGTGCTCGGATTGCTTACGTCAACAATAAAACTTTGTTTACATATTCAGTTCTACAATGATAAACGAGCAAGTTTTCTTTCCATTAAAAGTATGTCGAATGACATTTAGCATAAATAAACGTTAGCTAACAGGCTATCTGAAAGACGAATGTCTCCAAATAACGGTGCAGTAGTTAAAGTTGCACAGCTGGAGAGCAAACACAGTTAGAAGGCCAGCTACTTTGTCCTATCCTGACTGCAACACTGAAAAAGATCACTTAGAAGAATGTATGACACTTGCTATGTACCACTCACCGCAGAACAAAATCCACCTTTTCCAACACTTTTCTTAAAGTAACTTTTCTACTGAGACGTTGATCGTAAAAACAAGCTCTAAACTGTAGCAACTGTTAGCACTAGCCTCTGTTAGCAGACGTCCTAGGCTAGCTAGCTCAGTGACAGAGCTAGCAGTTAGCTCGTGTCTGACCCTAACCTTCTGATGTCTGACGGTGGTCCTTACCAGCGGGCAAAACGACCGTTTCCTGCAGTGCACAGCGCAATCACAGCGGTGAGTAATCTGGGACTTTTGGTGGATTTTAGTTGTGTTGTATCCTGTTCGGAGCAGCCAGTTAAGTTTCCTTCCGTTTTCATTCACTTGTCTTTATTTTGACCTTTGGTTACTCGACACCAACATTGACGTCATTGTCATGGCAACAGAGCTCCGCCCCCGTGAGGCTGGACACTAATAATAATTGCATTTGCATTTTCACTTGACATTTTTTCCAGAAAAGCCTGCACTCACAAATTACCTGCTTGTCTGAATGCACTGCTGTTTAGTTTGTTCCAAGTAAAAAAAAAAAAAAAGGTTGTTTTTTTGTAGTCTATGGTTCACATAGATAGCCTTTCAGGCGAGACACGCAGCGTGAGAGGGAACGGCATATACTTATTTATTGGTTTACTTGGTAGGGACAGTGCATGTTAATGAACATACATGGGTCTCATGCATGTAAACAAGCCACACCGGAAATAAATACATTCAGATATACTGCATTGGTTTGTACATTTTCCTGATGTAAATTCCTCACATAAAGATTTTTGTTTTTAAATAAACCATTTTATGTGTAAACTAAAGTTCATATTACACAATTGTTTTCAAGTTTTACATGTAGCCTATTAATTTGTATCTTGTTAACAAATACTAATACAGCTCTATAAATCAGGCTTGAAATTTTATATTGGAAAATAGGTAGACTAGCTGCATCTAACAGCGGAAACATGCTAGGGCTGATTCCTGTCTGAATTAGCGAGCTGATAGTGTGTGCTGAGCTTTAGCTACTCATGACTAATAAGCCTGACCCAAAGTCATATTTATGAATGAAAACTAAAACAGAGACTGCCGTCGTAAAACCTAATCATGATAAATGTTAAAGTTTTAGTAAAAACCCTTTTTTACATTTGTAGTGATATTTTAATCATTATTTGCCAATATATTAATTAATTCATTTATTTATTTATTTGGCAGTTTTGGTCCTCCATAATCTTTATTTAAACAATGCATTTTTCTCACTACAGCAATCCTCTTGAGCAGCTATTTCTTGTTTTTCAATGCATGCTCCAGTAGAGGTCAGGCTTGTACCATTTTTATCACAACGCCTAAAACCTGACCATATATCTGTTATAGCCTATTCCACGTTTTACCCATTCATTTGTCTATTCTGGGTCTCTAATTTGTCTTTTAAAATGCCTGAATTATAACAGCAATACTTAGTATTGGGAGTCACCTTGGATCTCTGAATGTCACACATTGGTGCATTTCTTAATAATTCATCTAACATGTCTGAGTTATTTCTCACCAAAAGGCAGAGCGAAGAAAATCTATCTAACCTAACCAGGAAAATTGATTCCCCTTGTCATTCCGTGTGGTCTGAAATTGCCCAGAGCTATTATATGGCGAGCAGATTTTCTGTGCTCACCCAAATGGAACATTTTCTCCTTGTAGGGTCTTTTTGCGATATGAGATTCCTAAGCAAATCCTGTGCTAAGGAAGTGTGTTGTCATTTCAGAAAGACGCTCTGAGCACGGACGATTTTGACATTACTAAATAAAGATTGAAATATATGCATCTTCCTTTTGCATAACTATTGACAATAAATTACAAAAAAGGAGGGGGGGGGGAATTAAGGTGAAATGCAAATATAATACTATATTATCAATACTATATTATCATGGATGTAGTTTTTGAAGCCTGAAAACAAGAGTAGTTCAGTTCTAAAACATTTCTACTGCACTTTACTCAACTACAATGACAAAAACTTAAAAATAAGTGCTCCGCATAGTTTATATTTAATGCATCGGTTTTATATAGTGCTTTTCTGGACACTCAAAGACCCTTTACATTGCATTATTCGTTCACTCCATACTCGGTGGTTGTAAGATACTATTGTAGCCACAGCTGCCCTGGGGTAAACTGACGAATACGATATTTGTAACAAATAGTAACAAAGGCCACTATAAAAGAGAAACATTATATTTAATAATGATCTGTTTAATTCAGTTTAAATGTATTTAACCACATAGCACTTGTAAAAAAAAAAAAAGCCTATAAGCTTCCCAGAAAATGTATGTGCTGCATTTATGCTGATTGAAGTCATAATAATATTAATACAATCTTAAAGCATTGTTTGTTGTTATGGCTTCTTCTCTTCCTTCTTCTACTTTGAAAATATATTACCCCATTTGCCTCATTGAGTGCCATTTTCTTGTGTTACCAATGAAACTCCAACCCGCCAGCTATTCAATTTCTGTTCAATAACCACCGCTGCATCCATCTCCTATGTCCTGTCAAGTGTCATGGGGGCAAGTGCCTTCCCTGACAGGCAACACATGAGCAACAGTCATCCTGGAAATCTGCTCTATGTTCATACGTATAGACAGAATTGCGCTTTTATGTCAATGACAGGAAACTAGAGCATCCCTCATGCACCCATGACAGCTGGAATACTGAAGTAACTTAAGAAGAAATAAATGAATATACGTTTCTATTTGCTACATACTTTCTGACGCTTTCTCGAGTCACGGACTGTTTCTTTGCAAGGTAAACTAACCTTGTTTATTTCAATAGTTAACATATTTTATCTGCTATTTTTATTTGTACCCCCGCCCTGACTCATGTCCGCATTTGTCCTTCCTTTGGTGCTCTTGAACAGACCCTGAAATAATGTACAGTAATAATAATAATGGCTTACACTTACACATCCTACCATGTAAGCCACTGCCGCCTTTGTATCATCTTTCCAAAACTCAATACAGGCATTATTTTCTGATTAGTGCACATGTTTTGTTTGACGTGTGAGTGAAACATGAAGCGATAGCACAGGTCTTTAATCAAGACTACTTTAAGCTTTTGTGAGGGCTTTTGTGTATTTTGTTTTCATTTCTAACTTAAACATAGCTGTTTTGCTGTGCTTAATCAGATCATCCTGACTTTGTCATTGTATATTGTCAAATATTGTCAAAATTGTTATCAAATTTCAAGTGCTTTGTGAAAGGTTTGCTATCAGCTAATGCTGCAGTTATGTTGATTCTCTGCATACAAGAGAATACCCTGCCTACATGGGATTTTATTTGGTAGTATTAAACATGTTAAACCTATAGTTTAGACACATGTTTCTCAATAGTTTCACAGAGTTGTTGCACCAATCACAATTTTCACCCCTGTCTGTGCACAATTAGATCAGAACTACGTCTAGGCCTCTAACAGAATGATACCAGGTCTTAAAGGCCCTGTACCTGTTTTTTTAAATCATTATTATTATTGTTACAAACAATTAAAGAGGAAGCCACTAAAGTAAATTGTTGGTTGTGGTCCAAACACAAATTTTGTAGCATCAGTTCTTCTCAGGGACATCTCTAAAGGCACATTTCACAACTTGCATAGTCACTTTTCAGGGTCACTTCATTGGAAATGCGAGAACACTAGCCTGCAAGTTCAACTGATACAAGTGCTTTATGCACAGTGTTTTTCCAACAAATGTTTGAGTTTACAATAAACTAAAGGAAGACCAATTCTTTTTTGTTCCATTACTAGAACAAAATCAGGTATGGTGCCTTTATTTGAATTATTTCTAAACCAGGACTAAATCAGCTTTTTAGGACATAACCTTGGCTAAAGTGGTTCTAAACAAGCACCAAATTAAAGAGGCAAAAACATGATAAAAACATCTTTAAATAAAACAAAGACCGGGCATGCAAGTAAACTGCATCTGAGGTTTATTTGAGGTCATCACGGGTTTTGAAAAGCACGTGATTCTTCTGTTTAGCAGTTTATCTTCTCTCCAAAGTTGAGGCTTCTAATCTAAAATTTCCTTGGCTGCATTTCCACCACAGCAGCTAAAACAACAGCCCCCTCATCTCCTCCCTTTCACCTCCATAGTCTCAATCTTCAAAAGGTTTTTTGCTTGACAACTTTTCAAGGGTGTTAAAATTATGAAGCGAAGGTATGCAGTTAATGATGATGGTGATGACGGCGGCGGCGATGCTTCAAAAAAACTTTTAATCCACCAGACCCAGGATGAGCAATGCCACTGTTACACATGCACTCGGTAAGTCCTCTTCGAAGGGTGGATTTGACAGGCTTTAGTGTGCTCCAACATGACTTAAGAGCCTGATCTGTTCTTGTCTAGACACCTCTGCTCTGATGAGTGCACTACACCTCACACACTGTCTACTGCAAAGGTATGAGGACTAAGGTAAGGGACAATTAATAGTGCCGTTTCTAAGCAGACTCGGGGGCCCATCAGGGGCAGGGATTCAATTATTTTGCCAATGGTCAGAATGATGAGAAATGTAATTTTGCAGTATGTTTGGCTTCGCTGCCATATAGATTCTGTGTATAACTGTTGCAATATTCTAGTGCTGTGATCTTCTTAACGCCTGAATGAGCCTCCTTCGGCCCATAGCGCTCTTCCTCACCGGCCTGGGAGGATTTATGCTTTGTGTTAAGTAAGTCTGAAGCTACTCATGTTATCTCGCTCCGTCAATAGCAAATTCATTAACAATATCTAGTCGCTGCAAGCACACTATTAATTTACCGCCAGTTGTCCCTACAGGGCACTGCGCAATGATTGTTGGAGGCAACCCGCTGTATCTGCTTACTGCCTCCCCGGGACAGAGTGTCGCGGCTGGGGATCGATGTCCACTGAGTCCTCGGGTTTGGAGGGAGGGGAGGCGGCAGGGAAGGGCGAGGGAGGGGGGAGCGGTTGGAGACATGTCCCCCTCGCTCAGATTGTGCAACACGGGCGCGTCCCGTCCAGAGGTTGAAGAGGACACGCGTAATGGATACGCGCGGCTCCGGTTGGTGACAGGAAGAATGGGGCAGAGGAGTGACAGGTGATGGGCAGGCAAACACAGAGGCATTCATCAAATGGAGGGGAGCGTTTGTTCTCAGGGGTAGCTTTAGGGAGCGGTAATTGAAAGTACAAAGTGACGAGAGTAACAAAAGATTAGAGGTGGACGGTGGTGGTGCGGATAATGCGGTTTGGGTTTCCTGCTATTTGAGGACAACCATTTAATCGCTTAGATATCAAAGGAAGAAACTGTTTATGTTAATGGGCATTAGGGCAGGGCGATGTTGCCACAGATTTACCATGTGATGAAAACGTAGGAATACACAGGGACTGAAAAACGGCCCTGGACTCTGACCAGCCTGGCCCAAATGCGACACAAAGGCATATTTTAACCTCTTACCACCCGCCATTTTCTCCAGTTCAGCTTTACCCAAATCTAAAAGCTTCTCGAGTGGAGAGCAACTTTCAAACGCCTCTTTTGAAAGCTAGGACCTACAAAAGTGATCATACATTTTTTTCCACTTTTTTGTCAAAAAACACAGTTTTAAAGCCTGTACAAAAAAGATACACATTAGCCACGCCGATGCTCTGAGCGTAACGATAGCACGAGCTACCGTGCGCATGCAATTTGTTCATAGAATCATATCGCCTCTTAAAATACACCTGAACAGTGGTACTGCCAAAAATGGATAACATCTGAACACAAAGGGCAGATCTTATCCATTTTCCACTAGCATTAGGAACTTTGAGCTGAGATGAATTCGCATTTCCTGTTTAGAATTGGCTATAATGTATCCAATAACCTCTGTTCTATTCCACTGCAAGTGTAAGGATCATTTTATTCAGTCTCAGGTATAAACACATACATACATGATAACATTCATTTAGCTCAAGTACAACCTCCTCTTCGCATCGACCTCGAGCATTGACCTTTCCAGTTGAGACCTAGATACTTACACGCTGCTGTAAAAATGAGAGTTCACTGCAGAGGCCGAAAGACCCCGGGGATAAAGCTACTGCCTCGGCAAGTCCCGTGACCTCCCGACTTCCTGAACGCTGGAGTCAAAGGTCAACAAGAGGGCGTACAGTAAGTGTAAGGAATGGCTAGGATATCATGGGCTACAAAGACAACGCTATTCGACGAGGGTAGTTATTCCAGCGGGTGGTCGGCAGGATACGACGGAATAGTTTCGACATGGGAGTGGCAGACAAGCAGAAATTTGAGCGCTTGATCTGTTCCATCTTGTGGAATCACTCGGTTTGACGTATCAAAAATCGCAGAGGCCCTCTTGAGCAGTGTCACACAATTCTTTTTATCTTTGCTTGTTTTGCAGTTCACAGTATGTAATATATAGACGTTTATGTAATACGTAATCAGCGATCTCTCTTTCCAAATGCAGCTTCAAATCAAAACATAAAGCATCTCCCGCCCAGCAGTGATACCCAGGCATTCCCTCTCCAATAATAGGTCCCTGTCCTCCCCGTATAGCTCCAGAGGGCAATAGAATTCCTGGTGCGAAATGATATTTGAAGTGATTAAAGGGAGTGGTTGAGCGGAGATGACGGGTGTAATGGAGAGCAGAGAGTGTTCGCCCGGCCATAATAGCCACAGGAGGGCCCCTGCACCAGGACAAAGTGGGTTACCCATGTCATCCTTGTATTTAGCAAGACCGTTTTCATGGGTTTGTGCTTGAAAAAGACGCAACATGCAGAAATGAAGTGCTAATCTATCCTATATATATCCTTCCTATAGGTTACGCCTACTTCAAAAAAAATTCTCAGTGTTTTTTTTTTTTCCAAATCAAACAATCCTTTTACAGAGTCATTCATCTAGACAACATAACCACCGGTAAAGGCTTATTGTTGCATACAAATGTGAGCACAGTGACATCATTAGTGTCCCTGCTAGAGGGACGTTAACCTGCAGGGAAAGGTTGTTGTTAGCCGTGCTCCAGTCCAGCTGAGGAAGACGTTAGCGCTGGAGGAGCGCGGGCTAATTGGCTCGGACTGTGCCCCGAGAGCTGCTGCCCCCGGTGTCAGATCGCACGGCCACGTACTTCACTGCTGTGGAAACATCCCTGTCAGCAGCCGGACGTTAGCGCCAAACTTACCGCCCCGTACTGGAAGCAAAAAGGAACCTTTCCTGAACAACCTTGATTACACCGTTTTAACAAGGCCTATAGGAGCATCCATCACTCGCCTCAATGTGGGTCTCAGGTTCGATTTCTAAACTGTATGAAGCTTTTCAGGTGCTTCAAACTCTATTAAGAAAATCATTCGTTTTTCTCCTATGGTGGTTGTCTGTCTTCCTTCCTATACTATACTTTTCACAGCGTATACACAATGATACATGTACTTTATGTTTTTATTTTATGTCATTTAGAGTAGTCCGCTTTTTGCTGGTATTTAGTAATACATTCAAAAACTAATCACTATGTCATAATTTGTTGGTTAAAAAATGCTATGGATCTTTGATTAATTGATTGCATTTATTTTGAGTTATTAATGCAAGACAAATTCATGCAAATGTGCACGATTAAGTACAGTCTAGACAATTGCACAATATACAATATATTCGGATCATGTACATATTCACATACATACAAAACATAACATTTGATTTTTACATATTTAAACCCGAAAAAGGAGTGGGAAGAAGTAAAACTTATAAACTCCCACCCCCCAGAGTGTCATAATTACTTGTATACAGTGGGAGCTAATAGTGGACAATGAACAACAGCACGACAACTCCCACAGCACAACGAGCCGAGTCACTTCCAAATGCAGCAGACCAGCAACGCAATAACACACCGGTGCTGCACCAAAGCCGCCGAGCAAGTGTCGCACAAACTCTCCCACGAAAGTGACAGGTCACCACCTACAGTCAGTCATCATGATACACGACATAGTCATATTTTATTAGAAGTTCTTTTTTCTATTTTCTTTTCCCTTTTTTAAATATTTATTTATTTATTCTCGATTTGAATACATACTTCAGGTTTGTGTTGCTCATCCAAATAGAAGTACAATACTTTGTACTAAGGTTTGCATTAAGCGTTGTAACCTATCAGCTACTGGCAGACAGCTACGGCGCCAACAGCACGCCGACCTCGGTTTAGGCGAGCGCTTCCGTGGTCGGATAGGGCCACGTGGCATCAGAGATGGCTCTTTTTTCCCCGTCATCTTTACCCCGAACGAACACAAGAAACAGCCCAACAACGGAGCAGCTAAATACGCTAACAATGATTTGTCAGACAGTTGCAGCCTCTTCTTAGCAGTTGTGGCGCAAGAACGCGTTTTTCAAAGCATAAATTGTAATTTAGATCATTTAAATAAAAAAAAAGTCTGCCTTTTAACAATCTCATATTAGATATTGTGAGTTATCTGGCTGGCTCATTACAATTTTATCTTTTGAACGGCTCTTTGAAATGAACAGCTCTCAAAGACTTGTCTCCCAGTGAAGAGCTATAAATCCCATCATGAGTGACTGTTGAGGGAACAACAGTGTAGCATGGTTGAAAACTCAAGAAAAAGTTGTACACCTGTATAATAAAGTTACACTCTCATCGAAACACATGAAGGTAGTAGGAGTTTTCTTCAGTCCAAACTACTGGAAACCCCCGCCCGTCCCTGTCAGCACAAGAACATTGTGTTGTTACAATTTGTTTCTTGTTCATCCAGTCCTCTAGAGGGCGTTAGGTTTTGGTTTAATTTAGTTTTAGCCTATAGGTGGCAACAGAGGTCCCCAGCACACTGAAAGTAAACAATGTCAAGAACATGCTGTTGTATCTTGCGTCATCTGAAGCCGTCCACCCATTTTTAGCCCTTTGAGTGGCAATATTAGTAAGTGTTGTTGATTAATGTGATGTTTAGACCAGGTATATTTCCTTATTGGTTTACGTTTGATTAGTTATATTGGCATTTTTGAGAGATGTGTCCTATGAGTTCCTACAGTAGAACTGCTCAGCTAACTAAAATCTTTGAATGCACATTTTGTGCACTTTATCTTTGTTTTTTACTTATACGCATTTGTATTTGTGTCTCTTTCAGTTTCACACTTTTTTGCTATTAAATCCAGTCCAAAACGACAAGTGCCTGTTCCTTGGAGGAGATAATGCAGGAAAGAGTTTAGCTGGCTGTGAATCCCAATATAGGACAGGAGTCACATTGGGTGCAACAGTACAGTGAAATAATAGCACTCGGCGAGGGACCACAGTGACGGTTGGTGGAATACAACGCACATCCAGCAACAGCAGTGCTACCCAGTCGCAACAATGGAAAAGCAAAATGATGACGGAACACAAACTGAGGAAAAGTCACACTCCTCTCACTCAGCCAAGTCCTCAGTACATTCAGGGAAACTGACTTCTCGATCTAATAGGTCATCAGCTTCAAGTCGAGCCAGTATGGCCGCAGTACACGCACAAGCAGACGCTCAAGCAGCAAAAGCTAGGCTAGCCTATGCTGAAAAAGAGATGAGTATTAAAATTGAAAAAGCACGTTTAGAAGCATCTCTGGATGTACTTAACCTTCAAAAGGAAGCAGACGCAGCCCAGGCTAAAGCAGACGTGATGGAGTCTGCTGCAGTTCAGCTTGTCATCACAGAGAACAGCGAAGAGTTAAGGTTTTTGCCGCTACCGCAAACTACAGAGCAAAAAGTGAGTGAATACATAAACAAGCACAGTTGTACTGATCCTTTTCAAAGCAAAGATACTTTTCAACAGAATAGTACAAATCAGGAACAGCATTCAACTCTAATCCATACACCTCTCCATGCGAAACCAACGCATTTCCCATTTCAGCCACAAGAGGGTGCCAAGCGACCACCACAAAGGGATGCTATACACCAAGCTTCGTATATGTTTCAACCACAGCAGATACAAAGTTCAAATCATACTAGTAACATTACCAGTGACCTTGCCCGGTTCTTGGCTAAAAGTCAACTAGTAACAGGAGGTCTGACAAAATTTGACGACAAGCCGGAGAGCTATCTTAGCTGGAAAGCCACATTCCAGAGTACCATTAGAGACCTCGGTCTTACAGCCAGTGAAGAACTAAACCTCCTCATTAAGTGGCTCGGACCCGAGTCTTCTGATCAGGCTAAGAGATTAAAAGCTGTCAATATCAAACATCCACATGTTGGCCTGCACATGATCTGGACGAGACTAGAAGAATCCTACGGCTCGCCAGAAGCAATAGAAAACTCTCTGTTCACAAGAATACAGAACTTTCCCAAGCTCACAAGCAAAGAGCCACACAAACTTCGTGATTTGTCAGATCTACTGTGTGAACTGCAAGCAGCAAAGCTGGATGGATATCTGCCGGGTTTGAGTTACCTTGATACAGCAAGGGGAGTAAGTCCGATCGTGGAAAAGCTGCCTTTTTACCTTCAAGAGAAGTGGACAATGGTTGGGTCAAAGTATAAAGAAGATCATCACGTAAGCTTCCCACCATTCTCATTTTTTGCTGAATTTGTGAAAGGCCAGGCCAAAGCAAAGAATGACCCAAGCTTCGCCACAACTTACAACCTATCTGCAAATTCTACAATCAGTTTCAAAAGAGGAAAACCACAAGGTAACTACATGCAAAAACAAACAGTCATGGTGCACAAAACAGACGTATCAGTGGGCGCAAAGACAAAGGAAGGAGGCGAAGACAATAAAAGACAATGTCCAATACATAACAAACCACACCCACTCAAACGATGCAGAGGGTTCAGAATGATGTTGCTTGACGACAGAAAAAAGGTCCTCAAAGACAACCAAATCTGCTATCGCTGCCTTTCTTCCACCACCCACCAAGCCAAAGACTGCCATGTCACAATCAAATGTGAAGAATGTGACAGCGAAAAACACCTGGCAGCTCTCCACCCAGGCCCAGCACCACCAGCATTTAAGCCTCCCTCACCTCCTAAAGAGAACGGCGGGGAGCAAGAACTCACACAGGACTTAGATGTCACGGCCACATGTACAGAGGTATGTGGAAGCCAAATCACTGGAAAATCCTGCTCCAAGATCTGTTTGGTGCAAGTCCATCCGCAAGGTGAGCCACACAACATGAAAAAGATGTATGCTATAATAGACGATCAAAGTAACCAATCGCTCGCAAAGTCCGAGTTTTTTGAAACATTTGACATACAAGGTACAGCTACACCATACACATTGAAGACGTGTGCTGGTACTACACAAGTAACAGGAAGAAGAGCCTGCAACTACATAGTTCAGTCATTGGATGGAAAAATGAGCTTTCCTCTCCCCACGCTCATAGAATGCAATGCTATCCCCAACAACAGGGATGAAATACCCACTGCAGAAGCTGCCTCACATCACCCCCATCTGAGAGCAATAGCGGCTGAAATACCACCTCTTGATCCAGATGCTGACATACTGCTGCTGATAGGACGCAATCTTCTCAGAGTGCACAAGGTGAGAAAGCAAATCAGCGGTAGACACAACGACCCATTCGCACAGAAGCTTGATGTAGGCTGGGTCATCATTGGTGATGTGTGTCTAGGCACTGCCCACAAGCCAAATGAAGTAAACGCTCTGAAAACACATGTGTTGGACAATGGACGCCCAAGCTATCTCACCCCCTGTGATAGTCGCTTCAGTGTAAAAGAGAGCTTCACTGTGAGCCAACCAAAAGCTGTTTACAACCCATTGCCACCTTCAAGCCCACAGGCAAAGCCCACAGTTGAGAATCTAGGCGAAGCGGTCTTCTGTCGCACTAATGAAGACAATCACCTTGCACACTCTGTTGAGGACATGATCTTTCTGAAGAAGATGGAAGGATTCTTCAAAGATGACACAAACAGTTGGGTGGCACCACTCCCATTTCGTAGCCCCAGACGCCTACTTCCTGACAACAGGTGCTACGCCTACAAGCGGCTCATGTCTCTGCAACGTATGCTTGACAAGAAGCCAGACATGAAGGCACACTTTGTTGAGTTCATGCAGAAGATGCTCGATAACAAACATGCAGAGCTGGCACAACCCCGTGATGGGGACAAGGAGACTTGGTATCTTCCCATTTTCGGCGTATACCACCCACAGAAGCCTGGGAAGATCCGTGTGGTGTTCGATTCCAGTGCAGAGTTTGATGGAATTTCTCTGAACAACATACTGCTGTCTGGTCCTGACTTAAATAACACACTTGTAGGTGTACTCCTCCGCTTCAGAAAAGAACCTGTCGCTATCACAGCTGACATCGAGCAGATGTTTTACTGCTTTGTTGTCCAAGAGGACCATAGGGATTACCTTCGTTTCCTGTGGTACGAAGACAACGACCTGACCAAAGGGGTGGTGGACTATCGCATGAGGGTACATGTCTTCGGTAACAGTCCCTCACCCGCGGTGGCGATCTACGGATTGAGGATGGCAGCTAAGGAAGCAGAAAGTGAATATGGAACAGACGCTCGAAACTTCGTAGAACAGGATTTCTATGTGGACGACGCATTAAAATCCTTCCCAACAGAAGCGGAGGCTATCGACGTTCTACAGAGAGCCCAGAAAATGCTTGCACTCTCGAATCTACGTCTCCACAAGATTGCCTCGAACAAAGTGAATGTGGTGACTGCTTTCCCTCCTGAAGACAGGGCAAAGGAAATCAAAGACCTTGATCTGTCTACAGACAAGCTCCCAGTCCAGCGCAGTTTGGGTGTGATTTGGGACACCACATCAGACACGTTCACCTTTGATGTTCCTCAAGAGCATAAGCCCTATACTCGACGTGGTGTGCTCTCAACTGTAAACAGCCTATTCGATCCTCTCGGGCTGCTTGCTCCTATAACCATCAAAGGCAGACTACTTCTCAGAGAGCTCTCCAGCAGCAATCTTGAGTGGGACAGCCCCTTGCCTCCAGACATGTATGACTACTGGAGAAAATGGCATGACTCTCTGCAACATCTCAAGACACTGAACATTCCCCGTACCTATGTTTCATTCTCCGTGTCACAAGCAAACTTCATTGAGCTCTGTGTGTTCTCAGACGCTTCAGTTAAGGCTATAGCTGCAGTTGCCTACCTGAGAGTCACACACAAAGATAACCACAACAAAGTCGGGTTTGTCATGGGTAAGGCCAAACTAGCCCCTGTGCCAGAGCTCACCGTTCCTAGATTAGAACTGTGTGCTGCAGTGCTTGCTGTGGAAATGTCTGAGCTTCTCAAAGAAGAATTGAAGATGAATATTGACAAGACCACGTTTTACACTGACAGCAAAGTGGTATTGGGATACATCCACAACCAATACAGAAGATTTCATGTATATGTGAATAACCGTGTCCAGAGAATCAAGTTATCGTCTCTACCTGACCAGTGGAAATATGTCCCAACAGAGCACAACCCTGCGGATCATGGATCTCGCTCTTTGTCAGCTGAGAAGATCTCCAGTACCACATGGTGGACTGGTCCAACCTTCCTACTTGACAAAAAGACTGCAACTCCTGAAAAAGGCCCATTTGAGCTCATTGATCCAGAGTCAGATGTAGAAATACGACCGAATGTAACAACGCTTGTGACCAAAACAAACCTCATCTCCTTAGGTTCATCACGCTTTGAACGTTTCTCAAAGTGGACTTCCCTTGTCAAAACAGTAGCCTACCTACGTCACATTGCTGACAGTTTCAAGTCCAAAGATGGTGGCGGATGTAGGAGCTGGCATCTTTGCAAAACAAATCTCAACCAAGAAGCCTTAACGCAAGCTGAGTACACAATAATCAGATGTGTTCAACATGAAGTATATGCAGAAGAAATCAAGTGCATAAGGACAAAACATGACATACCACGAAACAGTTCCCTGTACAAGCTCAATCCAGTCATCGATAACAATGATTTACTCCGAGTAGGAGGACGTCTGTCGCAGTCAAAGCTGCCAATTTATGAAGTCAACCCTCTTCTAATCCCCGGAAAGCACCACATCGCTACGCTGCTCATTCGACATCATCATGAAGCTGTTAAGCATCAAGGAAGACACTTCACTGAGGGAGCAGTGAGAGCCGGTGGCGTGTGGTTAGTGGGAGCCAAGAGATCCATCAGCAGTGTCATCCACAAATGCGTGACCTGTAGAAAGCTTCGAGGCAAGACAGAGCAGCAAATCATGGCAGACTTGCCTGCTGCACGTTTGCAAACTGAACCCCCATTTTCTTATGTTGGCCTAGATGTGTTCGGGCCATGGGAGGTCACGACACGCCGCACTAAAGGTGGACAAGCCAACAGTAAAAGATGGGCAGTCCTGTTCACTTGTATGTCTACAAGAGCCATTCATATCGAAGTGATTGAAACACTCAGCTCTTCAAGTTTTATTAATGCTCTTCGTAGATTTTTTGCCATCAGAGGTCCTGCAAAACAGCTAAGATCCGACTGTGGTACCAACTTTGTTGGCGCATCCAGGGAGTTGAAGTTGGATCCTCCAAGGCCTGGTGAGACGAGTGTGGAAGACTATCTATGTGAGCAGAGGTGCTCCTGGGTGTTCAACCCTCCTCACTCATCCCACATGGGAGGCACTTGGGAGCGTATGATCGGGATAGCACGACGCATCTTGGACTCAATGCTCCTGCAGTCAGGAAACCCCAAGCTAACCCATGAGGTCCTAACAACGTTGTTGGCTGAAGTAACAGCTATTATCAATGCGAGACCTTTGGTGCCGGTTTCCTCAGATCCTGAAGCACCTTTGATCTTGACACCTATGACTTTACTCACACAAAAGACTGATGCAATCCCAATCCCACCTGGAGATTTCACCAAAGCTGACATGTACAAACATCAATGGAAAAGAGTTCAAGTCCTTGCTGACACCTTCTGGGCCCGCTGGCAAAAAGAGTACTTGAACATGCTCCAGAGTCGTCAGAAGTGGCAACGCAACAAACCAAATCTGAAAGAAGGCGACATAATTCTTCTGAAGGATAAACAACTAAAAAGGAACGAATGGCCTATGGGTATCATTGTGAGTACTTTCCCAAGCAAAGACGGAGTCGTAAGGAAGATGGAGGTCAAAGTGACACGAGACAAGACTACAAAGACTTTTTCCAGGCCCATTTCGGACTGTATACTCCTTTTATCTCCAGATTAGTTAATTTTGACAAGTTTGTGGCATTCTTTCAATAATGCCAGACGGGGAGTGTGTTGTTACAATTTGTTTCTTGTTCATCCAGTCCTCTAGAGGGCGTTAGGTTTTGGTTTAATTTAGTTTTAGCCTATAGGTGGCAACAGAGGTCCCCAGCACACTGAAAGTAAACAATGTCAAGAACATGCTGTTGTATCTTGCGTCATCTGAAGCCGTCCACCCATTTTTAGCCCTTTGAGTGGCAATATTAGTAAGTGTTGTTGATTAATGTGATGTTTAGACCAGGTATATTTCCTTATTGGTTTACGTTTGATTAGTTATATTGGCATTTTTGAGAGATGTGTCCTATGAGTTCCTACAGTAGAACTGCTCAGCTAACTAAAATCTTTGAATGCACATTTTGTGCACTTTATCTTTGTTTTTTACTTATACGCATTTGTATTTGTGTCTCTTTCAGTTTCACACTTTTTTGCTATTAAATCCAGTCCAAAACGACAAGTGCCTGTTCCTTGGAGGAGATAATGCAGGAAAGAGTTTAGCTGGCTGTGAATCCCAATATAGGACAGGAGTCACATTGGGTGCAACAGTACAAACATTTAGCGCTATGTAACCCACCCCCAATGAGTGGCAGCAGCAAAGAACCTTATAATGACTTTTTTTTTTTTTTTTTATGTGGAATTCTCTAAACAAGGCCTGCTGTCTGGGATGAAGGAGGAGCGTCTGACGGTTCGGGCACAAAGCAATCCTATTTACTTCTCTCGACAAAGGTGGTCTTCGGTTGGAATAGACCGGCATTGTGTGCGAGACTGATGGCCTCAGCACATCTTGCAGGCATTTCATACAGAGCTTAAAGACAGCAGGAATAAAAGGTGCTGCAATTTCCCAAGTGGCAGATGTCCATTAAAAGTGAACAGTTCCATAATGAATGCTAATGCGTGCAGACAAAATAAGTGCTAATTGTTTGCAGCCGTCTGTTGCATGGCCCTAACGTTCGACGAACAATAGCTAAATTATTCAACGTGCGCTCTGAAAACATAAGAAAAGTTACAAAGTGAGAAAAATGTTATTATGTTAACAAATGCCCTTACAATAAAATGACACTTTTCATAGGTTTGAAAAGTACAAGTGTGCCTTTGAATCATTTGAATTGTTAAAATGGTATCATGTAAAAAAGAGTTACTTGCTGCTCTATAGTCTATGCTCTGCAGAACACATCTTTATTTAAATGGGTAATTTAGGACTTGAGCTAAGTATACAGTGAGCTACCTGAGACAAGCCATTTTTGTATTGACATTGATGTTACATAAATAGATTTCAAATGGTTTTACAGTCCCAGTAGATTCTGCGTGTCTTTGTGTCCCTCTTGTTTGAACAGGTTTCGCAGATTAAAGCTCCTCGTGCTGTACTTGCTCGCGGACACGCGGCATTTCTGGAGCCGAGACTGTCGATTCTGGTAATTTGGTAAATGGTTCTTTTCTTTTCATTGTCTAAGCGAGTGAAAAAGTGTTTGATCTCGCGTCCGCCAGGTCCCGCTCCCCTTGTGTTTGACTTTGTGTTTAGCAGTTGGCACTTGAAGAAACGCTCTGGCTCACTTTCTGCTCCTACACAGAAATACTTAATGAATGAAGAACTGCTTTGAAAAAAAAAAATGAAAAAAGAAAAGGTCCACCCTTAACTGCAATCTTCACACAGTATGTTTTTTTTAAGTGCAGTCAGTACTTAATAGGACATTTGAACAAATATGATGAGGGAAAAAAAACGAAATAATATTTTTATTTTTTATATATGTATATAGAATTATGGACAAACATTGTAAAAAGTCCATTCTGGTTTGAGGAAGAGTGTATTTTTTAAAAGTCCACTTCTAAAATTAGAATTTTGCTAAAATCATACCTGAAATACAGGCAACAAAAAAGGAGGAGCCGATAGCGCAGATTGGCAGCCCCCGTCAGTCCCATTGCAACAGTTACAATAGTAACTTGCTACAATTGAATATGTATTCCCACCTGCAGGTAGAATGTTGTCACATCTTGAGTGTCTTTTGCGACCGGAATGACATCCAAGTCAAAGATCACTGTTATGATGTGGGTTTTTGATTGTTGGTTTTGTCCTGGTTTTGGTTTGGTTCTCCCCTGTCCTGGTCTGTGTCTCTGTCTTGTGTTTATTTTGATAGTCTTGGTCTGTGTCTGTGTCGTCCTGCTTTCCCTTCCTCTTGTTGATTACCTGCCCCGCCCTGATGTGTTTCACCTGTGCCCCGTTTCCCTGTGTATTTATACCCCTGTGTTTTCCCTTGTCCTTGTCGGATCATTGTTGTATGTCGTTCTTATCGTCGTTACTAGTTCTTGTTCCACGGTTTTGTGCTTTTTTTGGATGTCCTCGGTACTCTTGTGAGTTTCTCCTGTTCTGTTTCCCTGCTCTTCTTGTACTTGGTCTTACCATTAAATTTAGTTTGTTTGGAGCTGCTCTGCATTTTGGGTCTATTCCTCGCACCTCACCCCTTACCATGACCAAACACAACAATCACTCCCTATATCCCTCAAACCAAGTCTCAGAGTCTTCGGTTGTATCGCAGTTGTGCATTTCATCTTCACTCTTCTTTTTAATTTTATTATAAACATTTTTTTATTAACATTTTATTGATTTAAACAACATAGAAACAAGCACGAAAGACTAGACATCAGACCAGACATTCAACAAGGACAAAAAGACATGGGAGACGACAAGGGGGTTGCAGCAGTAACTTTCACCAATCACAGACCTCCAAACCGAAGACAATATAAATCACACATATAAATGACCTTCCAGACATTGCATTATTTATTTACCCTTTTGCAGTGCCTGCTATATGCTATTGCAAAGTTGCTCAAATTTAAATCGCCATTGCAGTCAATAATTTCATCTTCACTCTTCTTCACGAAAAAACGGACAGGATGCAGTGGGCGAAACTCCATTTTCTGTTTGTCTTGACAAAATGTCCACCTTGATGAAAGACTCAATCAAGCCAGTACAGGAGAGTGTGGATGTGTTGAATGCACAGTAAAGACTCAAGTGGACTAAAGTAAGCTGAAGGCATCATTCGTTGCAAGAACAGAATCAACTCCTCGTTGAACTGGAAAACAGATCTCGTAGATTCAGCCTGAGAATTACAAATATTCCAGAGGGTAACGAGACCGGCCGTGATACCGTGGAGTTAATGTCCGAATGCGTGGGGGTGGATGTCTTCGATAGAGCTCACTGCAATGGGCCCCGCTCGGACTCCCGGCGGACATCACCCAGGGTCTTCGTAGTGTATTTTCACTACTTTCAAGATAAAGAGCAGGTGTTATGCTAGGCGAGAACGCACGAGCTTAAACACAAGGGATCTGTTCTAAGGGTTTATTCGGATTGGATTACGCCTCTTGCGAAAAATGCCAAGTTGAGGTACCACAGCCTGTACCACTGCCCGCTGGTTTGCCCCATCAACCCAGACATATGCACAGTAGGCCCTTCTTCCCATAGCACGAGAGAGCCCGTCAGTTTGGTCCAAAGCTACAGTGCGTATCAAGGCTGTGAAGGCAGACCGAAGAAGCTGATTTACCTGCGTCGTCCTGACAACCGAAGTGCCGGGATGAGCGCAGCCCCTGTTAGCCAAATCCGTACCGCCTCATCTCCCAGGGCAAAGCTAAACTGTACATATTTGACATTCTGCACACAAGCTGTATAAACAAGGCCTTAATCTTCTGTGTTCCTCGAACCAACTTAGAAACATGCATAGCCTGCTAAGGGTGAATGCAAGATGATAGTTTCAGAGCTACGGTTTCCTTAAGTGGCAGGTCAACCTTCCAGTTCTAGAGTTCAAAGTACTGCACGTCAATATCCATCATCGCTATAGAGCCAGAAGTCACTTACAGTAAAAGCTCCCCCAAAAAAGCCACGCATGATCCGTCTGTGTAATGCAATATTTTTATTTAAAGGGAAGGAAAATCATTAGCCACAATTTATTATTCAATAGCTCCAAGGCTAGAGTTACTAAGGTATTCATGAATAATAAAATAGTTAAAAGTCAGATTTCTATGGATTTTTGGCTAACCTCCACAAAACGGTCGTATTTAGGAAAAGCGAAGAAGCGCTGCTGGGTTTCTAAGTTTCAGCCCACCGTTTGAGCATTGATGCCACAACAGGAGAGAGAACAGAGGTACAAGTACGAATGGGGACTATAGCACTGAATTCAAAGAGGTGAGAATTGTGAAAAAAAATTTCACGTATAAGTAAAACAATGAGTAAAAACGATAAGTAAAAATATAAGTGAAACACTTAACGACAATTTTTACAGCCTTGCTCCCTTATATTGTTAGTGTTGCTACTTCTGAATAAATATGCTAAAAAACAATAACAAAACAGTGGATTTATGCTTTCTAACTTAACTTAAAGCAGTACCAAGTAACTCATGTCCTTAGGCGCCACTGCAGGTGTCGTAGCATGTTCCGTTTTTTTACTCATTAATTGTCCGTGAGAGTAAATACTACACTGACAGAAAAGACAAAGGGAAAGAGGGATATTGTACATTCAATGGAGATATTTTTTTCACTCAAACTTGGCTGGTAATACTGTTTAAGTGGCACTAGCCAGCAGTTAGCTTTGCCCATTAGCCTGTTAGCTTCTTTGTCATTCTATTAGTGTGTATTGTGCCCCCGACCCCGTAGCCTGGCATCCAGACTAATCTCCGATGTTTATTAATAAATAGGAGACCTCTTCTGTAAAGAAGCGGGGTCTGGTTGGCGAGACTACCGACCCCGTGCAGGCAAAGTTGCACGGGTGGTTTTCAGACCTTGGAAGCTAAGCAGGGAAGGGCCTGGTCGGTACTTGGATGGGAGACCGTTTGGGAACACCAGGAAGCCTAAGGAATGCAGTGACGGAGTGAGTGGTTGATGGTGGTCGGAGGGGCCGATGGCGCAGACTGGTTGCCACGCTTCCGTCAGTCTACCCCAGGGCAGTTGTGGCTACAAAAGTAGCTTACCACCATCGAGTATGGAGTGAATGAATAATGCAACTGTAAAGCGTCTTTGAGTGTCCAGAAAAGCGCTATATAAAACTGATGCATTATTATTATTAATATTATTATTATTAATAATGCATTAAACACTCAAAATAAAAAAAAACATGCAAATATGCTACAATGATCTGCCAGACAGTGCTTTTTTGGCAGTGTGTTATTAAAATAAAGCAATTGAAAGAGGCCCTACGTATACTAGGGCCTCTTTCAATTGCTTTAGGGCCTCATGTTTGACAAACCTCAGTCAAACATGAGGTTTGATAGGTAGTCATGTTTGACTATAGCAAAACTATACACAAACAATCCATGCAACTTCACTTAATTGCACAGTGTCAATTCTAATAGTCTTTTCAAATCCCTACTCTTGGTGCCCAGAAATAAACCTCTCTTTTGCCAGTGACTCGTTTGATTTACACTTTGCGGTATAACTCCGTCCAAAAATGAAGACAAACAAGCCTCCCTGGCCTCCCTGTTTTAGTGGCACATTAGTGGACCGACGTGCCGCGGGCCCAAGGCGTGGGCGCTATCTCCGTATCATTGTTCTGCTGCTTAATCGTTGTGGCTAACGACAGGAAATGAAATCATGCAACGCCGCTTCCTACGGGGTAATTAGCGCTCTTGACCTTGTGGCACTCTTTGGCATGTAAAGTGCGTTTGGAGAGAGATACACATTGCGCGCGGTGATAGCCTCGAGACAAAAGCCGGGCCCGATTCGGCGATGCTGTTATGTGCTTGAAACAAATTGAAAGCATGAAAACTTGATGAAACAGGGTTGTTATGTTCACTTGGAGCGGTTGAGGAGATCGGGAAACGACAGGGAAAGACGTCGAAGCTAATGGAAAGCAATGGAATACTCAGATATCACCTGTGCTCAAACGTACTTATCATTATCCAACGTGCAAAAGATGAATGCTGTGTAACTGCTTTTAGACTTATTGAGGCATGCCTTTGCTTTTAAGGTATGTATGGCTGGGTGCACAACATATATTAAGATTGTTACTACTTTTATACAGAAATTAAAGACAAGAGCGTTGTTGCGGTCGTCAAAAATGTACTCATCATATGATGTTCTTATAAAGTAAACCCATAAACAAACAAATACGCTCGTAGCCTACATCCGTACAGTTATAAAGACCCGTTGCATCTTTGTAGAATAGGGGAATAAAAACAAACAAACAGACAGGCGCACGGCTACAGCACTGCCAGTACCATTTTATTCTGAAGTAGGTCGTGTTTTCAATTTCTCCTCGAATTGAAAGTGTCCCGGAAATTGGCCCCCATTTTCACATACCGTTCAAACAGTAACAACAGTGTGCATTTGCGGTTTCGAATAAATATTGCGTGCGCCTTCACCTTACTGCATTTGAGAGCTTAAAAAAATAAATAAATAAATATATATATATATATATAAGATTTGAACATCTCACGGAGCACTGTTCAATCCATCATTCAGAAATGGAAAGAGTATAGCACCACTGAGAACTTACCAAGACACGGCCGTCCACCTAAACTAACAGACCAAACAAGGAGAGCACTGGTCAGAAATGCAACCACGTGCCCCAAGATAACTCTGGAGGAGCTGCGACGTACTGCCGCTGAGCTGGGGGAATCTGTACATGGGACAACTAGAGTCGTACTCTACACAAATCTGGCCTTTATGGATGAGTGGCAAGAAGAAAGCCATTATTGAAAGGAGGCCATAAGAAATCCCGTTTGAAGTTTGCTAGAAGTCATATGGAGGACAAAGCTACCATGTGGCAGAAGGTGCTTTGGTCAGATGAGACAAAAATTAAACTTTTTGGCCCAAGTGCAAAACGTTATGTATGGCACAAACCTAACACTGCTCATCGTCCTGAATGCACCATCCCCAATGTCAAATATGGTGGGGGGAGCATCATGCTATGGGGCTGCTTGTCCTCAGCGGGGACTGGGAAGATTGTAACAATAGTTGGGAAGATGGATGGAGCCAAATACAGAGACATTTTGGAGGAAAACCTGCTGGAGTCAGCAAGAGAATTGAGACTGGGGCGGAGATTCACCTTCCAGCAGGACAATGACCCTAAACACAAAGCTAAATCTACAATGGAATGGTTTAAAAACAAACATATTAATGTGTTAGAATGGCCCAGTCAAAGTCCTGACCTAAATCCTATTGAAAATCTGTGTTAGTCGTTCTAATTTGACAGAGCTTGAGTTGTTTTGTAAAGAGGAATGGGCTAAAATGTCAATCTCTAGATGTGCAAATCTGTTTTATTGCAGAAAAAGGGGGTTCCACAAAGTATTGTTTCATGCTGTTTGAATACTTGTGCACGCCCAACTTTTTTCTAATAACAGAATCATGTATCATGTTGCTTTCACTTCACAAATTCTAAATAAAATCTTTATGTTTATGGTTGCAGACATGACAAAATGTGCAAAAGTTCAAGGTGTATTAGTACTTTTGCAAGGCACTGTATGTGTATATATATATATATATATATATATATATATATATATATATATATATATATATATATATATAGGCCTATGTGTGGAAAATACACTACACTATGGGACTATATATATAGCAAGTGGTCATCTTACAATGTAATTCTTGTATGCTCCTCGTTGTAGGCCACATTGTAAATCCACATGGTCCTTTTGCAGCAATGGGCCGTTCTCCATAACCGGTGATCTCGCGCCATTGTCTAGTCCTGCTGCCCTTCTTGACAGGTACGTGCGCGTGTGTGTGCGCATGTCCTGACCTTGGTAGCGCTGCAGGGTGCCATTGATTTGTTTACCTGTGCGCCCCTGACACTTTCTCATTAGCTTTTCTTTTTTTCGTTCAACACTTCCAGCTTGCACGAGCGGAGGAGGCTATAGACCAGTGAACGCACTCCTCTGCAGACACGGGCTGGGATCAATGCGCCTGATAGATTGGCGCTGGCAATATAATTCTGCTCAATGGCCGCTTAAATGGATGCCAGCGCTCTATTTAGTGGCCACAATGATGTGCTCTTTTGTCACCGCGGGAGACGGAGGCTTTTTGTGTAGCGGTGAGGGGGGGGCGAAAACAATATCTCCAAACAAGAGCTGTGTTCCAGTTGCATTTCCAGTCTTTTATTGCGATACGCGCTGTTAGATGAATAAGTAAATAAATAAAAGTAGTAGCACTGTAGTACATCATAGCCAGGCAGTGTACTTTTATTTAGGTATATATTTATTTGTTAAAAGGCAATCATGGCAAAATATTAATGTTGTCAAAAACATAGTCCAATCAAAAATCTTGAATTAACCGAATACATACCTGCATCTGCCTCATTTAATAAGACGTTTTATGTCCTAAATAATGACAAGTTAAAAATGTCATATTTCTATGTAAAAAAAATAATACAAAAAACGTAAAATAACAGAAATCAAAAAGTGAATTTCAGAAGAATATCTCTATCGTATTCCAATTCACCTGCATTGTCTTGCCTTATGATTATAAAATATGAATAAAGTAAGTTAAAGCGTATACCTATGTGCAGTTTACGTTGCTACATGGTCAGTAGGAGGCACTGTTGTTACTCTCCTACACCGCTGAGTGTGAACTGGAACAGCATAAAAAATGACAAAGTACCTTCAAAATCTTTTTGATATAATACTGGTTTACTTGATGGTCACTAAATGGTCACGCTGCGAGCTGCTAAAGGCGCAAGCTATTCATATCTAACTGAATATACAGTATTTTGGTTGCATTAATAATAAGGATAAACATAGAGGCATATGCTTAACGAAAAGAAACCACACAAAATAAGGTCATGCTGTAATATTTTGCTGGGCCACCTTTAGCCGTGATTACAGCACACATTCGCTGTGGCGTTGTTTCAATAAGCGTCAAAGGATCCAGTGTTGCAAACATTTTACCACCAAGATCTGGTATTGTTGAGAGTGTGACCGCAGAGCAAAGACTTCTCCAGCACATCCTAAAGAGTCTCAATGGGGTTACGCTCTGGACTCTGTGGAGGCCAATCCAAGTGTTAAAACGATGTCTCACGCTCCCTGAACCACTCTTTCGCAACGTGAGCCCGATGAATCCTGGCATTGTCATCTTGGAATATGCCCGCGCCGTCAGGGAAGAAGAAAAAGCTGAGCTCTTTCTTTGGGCTGATATTGCGTGGCTGAACCTTGAATCAGACCAACTGCAGCAACACCAGTTCCTTCAGGCAAGACACCTGCGCACGTGTTGGGTGATTGAATTTTGCAGTTGCAAGCCTTACATACAATACAGATACTTCTCTAATACATTGGACCATCGAATCCATTGTTTTTAATGTCTATGTTTAGAAATTATGCAGTTTTTTCTCCATGTGCGTTTGCTCTTAAACAACAATGCCATCCAAGTACCGACCAGGCCCTTCCCTGCTTAGCTTCCGAGGTCTGACGGGATCGGGCAGAGCAAAGGCGGTAAACTGGACAGCAACAGTGTAATTGCGTTTTCGTCAGGTTTTTGTCACCTTTTTGGTCTCTCTTCAGTCTTCAGTCACTTTTTTGTTGCATTATTGTTGCTTTTCTGGCATGTTTTTGACACTCTTTGCTTGCTTCTTTGTCACTTCTTTGTCACTTCTTTGTCACCTATTTCTTAGCTTTTTTTGTGTGACATTTTTGTTGCGTTTTCATCCTCGTTTTCGTTGACACTTTTTTCTCAAGAAGCTTTTAGGTTTGGGTAATGCCAAACCGGAGAAAATGTGCTCGGTTCAGGCGGGGTTTAGGAGATCAATAACATAAGACATTAAAAACAGCGTCGAGAACCAATGGCCCTTGAGAAGTGCTGACAACTCAGAAATGACAGCTCTCAGCCAAGCGCCATCATCCTAATCCAATAACTACCCTACGCCGTTAAAAAACCTATGTTCGTTTCAAACTTTCAATGCAGCCGACCTGTATCTTATCTCGAGGGGTCGGCGGTCAGCGTAATTGCCACCTTCTCTCATTTAGGTAATTGATGGCGACTGCGTGACTTCTTTGGCTGCTTTTACTTGTTAGACAACCTGTCAATAGATTGTGCGGAATCCATTCACCTTCGCATAGGTCAAGCATCCCAGCCCGTGTGCATGAATTCATTATAACGGTAAAGGCTGTCAGAGGTGTTAAAGGGCAGTACGGCGTTTGTGAGAGGAGATGAACGGTGTTCATGGGGAGGAATGTGTTAATAGGACTGCTTGAGTCAGTATTTTCGCATATAGGGAAATGGCCACATATATACGGGTATCAGTGAAAAGCATAACATAATTGATGCGTGAGTTAAATCGAACATTTCTAATTACAACTATACGGTTTGCCACGCTGGAAATTGATGCGTCCACAGCAAAACATCCAAACTGAAAATGTAACACAGACGGATGTATTTGTGTTAGCTCTCAGTCCTCCAGGAATTCTCCATCGTGCCAAAGGTGTAAATATCGTCGACGCTTCGGGGGCTTCTCGCTCTTGCAGTGAAATGTCAAACATGGCATTTGAAGGTCCTCAAGAAATATTTAAATCTCTATGTAGCAGAGTGGAGGAGATGCTTATTAGCTTGTTAACTTTAGCAAGGTTCTAACTTCAGGCACACAGGGGCGGTAGTTTAATGTGATTAAATGTAATGTGACTGTTACATTTAATCACGATAAACTATAACTTTATGCCTGCTCTTTTCCTTTCAATAATTGTATTAGATTTGAGGGTTTTACTCCTCACCAAGATTGAAATAAATGTATATTAAATACACTTTGTGCTGTGCTCTGACTGGGACAGAATTCAATTTTTTGATTTTTAATGCCTGAGTGTGTTAGTGTGAGGGGCCCTGCCCACTGAGCCCCCTCCTCTGGTTCGCCCCTGGCCTTTGCGCTCAGTGCCCGCAGCTTGGTCCTGACTGGACTGTGCAGAGAACGAACTTTAGGCTGCACAAAGTTCATAAGCTTTAATCAGGAGCCTCTGGAGGACGTCTGAGATTCTGTTTTATGTTGCATTTGTTACAGTTACAGCACATGTGACAGAAAAGTCAATGACTTTGCGTGTTTCCGCGTTACAATGACGCGCTTCGCATCATACGCTTCATTAGAGCTCGGCTTTTTCCCATTTCCTAATTTTGATCTTTTTCTGTGAGTATGAGGCCAACTTTCATCAAATTAAGAGTAGGCTAATCAGAAACTTGAAAAGCAAAGAAGTTGATCCCAGTGCCACGATCTGCCATCCCGCTTTGAGTGAGGCTGCTGCACGGGCACCTTTTACACGCCGCCTCGAAAAGGAGGGAGATACAGACGCTCATTCAGGTGTGTAGAGATGGGAAACAGGGTCTGTATGGTTGAATTTTTGATCAAGATTCTAAAAGACTGTTACAGTTTATAGGAAATATGTACCAATTCTTTTGCAAAGAGCCGCATTGTATTAACCATATCCAATCATGCAAAGAGCCGCGTATTCGCTCAGCCTGGACAAATCCAGACTCACCACTGTAGCAGCAGGTGAGTCTGGTCACCCCTGCGTCGAATCCATTTCCCACGGCGGTAGATACGCAAGCAAACAGGAAGCGGAGTAAACCAATCAGCGAAGGCCGGGCGTCTGCCGTTGATGTGGTGTTCTTAGCGGTTTTGCGTTAATATTTGTGCAGGATTATGAATCACGAAACTCACCTACTGTCGATGTGTTTTTGGTCATTTACCGCCGACTGGAGACACGCTTTCGCTCTCTCGTGCGCCGTTCATAGATTGGTATAGGCTCTGTGCACAAGTCCCGTGACGTACTTCCGTTTTCCAAAGTGATCGGCAGATCAGTTTCCTGTTTACTTCCCGCTCCTGTTAAAACGGCCGTAAAGATGATGCCAAGTGAACAAACAAGCGCTGTAACCGTAAGAAAAAAAACAAAATATAACGTCAAAAGTGTATTCAGGTTACAGAAAACAATGGGTGGTTCAAACGACCATTGCTGTGTGCCACTTTGTACGGGATCCAGCCGTTATAACAGTGAACTCAGCTTCCACCGCTTTCCTAAACCTAAGAGCATTCGTGCGCAGTGGCTTCATAAGATCCGAAGGACGGGGTTTTCCGTAACTCTGCATACGAAGGTATGCAGCAGACATTTCACTAAAGATCTTATCCGTACTACTGCTAAGGGTAAACGGATATTAGCTGCAAGTGTTGTGCCGTCGTTGTTCGAATGGAACGGCTACACGAACAGCAAGACGCGGGCTGGTGTTTGGGAGCGCCGCACTCGTCCCACACCATCAAGTCCTGATCCCGTGGCTGAGGAGAGTGAGGAGGAGATTGTGGAAGCAATGATCCCCATGCCCATCGACCACAACTACGGAGCAAGTCCCACAGTGTGTGTCGACCGGGAACAATATGAGAAGCTACTAGATGAAATCGAGACGCTGAGACGGCAGGTCCAAACGCTTCATCTACAGAGCTCATTTGGACTCCAGCGGTTTGCATCATCACCAGAGGACATCAGATTTTACACCAGGTAAGATATGCACAACCAATCTATCAAGCCAAGTTAGTAGTGGTAAGATCAACGTTTAACTTTACTGTAAGTGGTTGCCTCTATTGTCTGTTTCAGTGTATTATTTTCTCTGTCTTTTTAATCTAATATTGAGCAAGTATGATAATTAATTCCAACTACAATACTGTTTAGATTCCCCTCATATGAGCATCTGATGGCATTTTGGGGCCTGATCAGTTCTGCTACAGTAAAGATGGTTAGGGTCACCAACACCAGAGCAAAGACAACGAGCACAACAACTGAAAGTCCTGTAACCAGACCGACTGTAAGTAGCAGACTCAAACACAAATACAGACATCCATGAATATTATGATCATGATCTAATTTTAATTTAATATTTTCCCACAGAAACTGCTGCCAATAGATGAACTTTTCCTCTTTCTGTCATACCTGTCCACTGGCTGTACCCAGAGGGAGCTGGGCCATAGATTTAACATCCATCGAGCAACAGTCAGCAGAATTATTGTGACCTGGGCCAACTTTCTCTACAGCCTACTGGGATCGGTATGTACATGGATGTCTCCTGCAGCTGTGAAGGCCAGTCTCCCACAGGACTTTCATGGTAGCTACAGCGACACACATGTGGTCCTTGACTGCACAGAGTTACGCTGTCAGACACCTTCATCTCTGCTCCTTCAAAGTGAGGTCTTTTCACACTACAAGTCCCACTGCACCTTCAAGGCCATGGTGGGAATGTCCCCCCATGGAGCCCTGACATTTGTGTCAGCACTCTTTGAAGGATCCATGAGTGATAGAGAGGTGTTTCGCCAGTCAGGGATTACATCACTCTTAACACCTGACATGGCCATCATGGTTGACAAGGGCTTCCTGGTGGATACACTTGTACCTGGGACTGTTCATCGTCCTGCCTTTCTCTCCAAGAGGACACAAATGTTGGAGGTGGATGTTCTGAAGACGCAGTCCATTGCTCGTTTGAGAGTGCATGTTGAGAGGATGATCAGAAGAGTCAAAGAAAATAAAATTTTTGATTCTATAATCCCTCTGTCCATCTCAGGCAGCATCAACCAAATCTTCACAGTTGCATGTCTCCTCACAAATTACCAAAATGGGCCTCTTGTCAAGAAATGGGTGTATGATGTTTGAGATGAGGAAGCAACAGAAGATTTTAAACGAGCAATGGACTGCATCTTCAGAACATCCACATTTACTTACCATTTACTATTTTGTTGAAGTTGCATGGGGTATGGTGATGAACATGAATTTGTTTATTCCTTAGCTTTCATTTTTGTCTTGTTTATGTTCAATTTGTTGATTCTCTCGCGTATCTTTTACTGACTTAGGACTTAGAAAGATAAATGTTACACATTCATGATAATCAGTTGTCTTTTTGGTTAATCTCTATTATATATATATATATGTGTAATTTAAATGTCTTTAGATAGATCAGTAATGGGAAATGAACCTGAAGATTCTGAATAAATGCATTGTTATAACCACACGAATGTCTGCTGAGTATCTCTCATTCAGTGAACCCACCACAGTGGAAAATTGACAACTAAGTATTGGCATAGCAGCCCCTCCAGTGGTTTATAGGTTTAGTTAAAATCAAGTATCCAAATCCAATGTTGCATCATAAATTTATATAATTTCAAAATAAGCATTTACATTACATCACACATTACATTTCATTACATTGTGCATGGTGATTGGATTTGCACACATTACATGCATTTCTGCATGTATACATTGAAATAAAACCTGTCTATCTTTTCTTTGATGACATCTAACATGTCACGGTCTCTGTAAATTCTTTGAATTAGTACGTCTTCCTCAGCTGAGACAACAAAGTCACACCAATTCATTCCTGTTATTAGCATCTGCCCTTGTACTTGCGAGTAATAAGCATGTGATCTTTTGAGCTCCAGTTTGCCTGAATTCATTTTGAGATATGGGCAGTCAACATAGCTTTTAACATTCGGACATTTCATTTCAATCAAACCAAAATTACACTGCTCTGAAGGATCAAAAATTACCCCATCGGGAGATGCCCCCAACCAAGGGGCATCAGGGTGAATTACAAATCCACAAGGGTAGTGGTTGACCCTCTTCATCTGGCAGTACTCCCAGATGGCATCTGCCTCCATTTCAAGGCCCCTCTTCATAGCTGCAGTCTGACGGGTTCCCTGCAGTATCCGGTCAGCCAGACTGTCTTCAGTGCACTCTCTTACCTGACAGATCTCCCTGAAACGTGAGGCAGTCAGTCTTGGCCTCCTCAACTGATGCCATTCACTGCACAAACTTTGTTCTCTAGTAGCACACTCAAATTTGTGTACCATGTCCCAAGTGACATCAAGACTTTTAAGGTGCAGCTGCTCTGCTTCACTACAGACAAACATGCAATTAGATGGCTGCAGGCGGTAATTCTTAAGAGGCAGAGATGGAGGTGGCAGATCAAGTGCTGAACAACTTTCTGTGGAAGAATAAAACCCATTACATAAGAAAAACAGTTTTACTGAATCCATACGAAAAAGGCGGTCTAAATTCTATCGATATGGCGTCGTTAAACAATACATTCAAAATTAACTGGATCCGCCAGCACCTCCAGAATCCTACCTCCATTTGGAACTTTATTCCTCATTTTGTATTCTCTCAACTGGGGGGTCTAAAATTTATTTTACTCTGCAACTACAGCATTCAAAAAATTCCGACTAAATTGTCTACATTCCACCAGCAGGCTCTGCTTTCTTGGACACTCATCTTCAAACACAACTTTTCGCCACATTCGAGCTATATTTGGAATAATAAGCACATTGTCTTTAAAAACAAATCTCTATTCTTTGAACACTGGGTTAGAAATGGTATTATTTTAATTAGTCAACTGTTTAACAACAACGGAGTCTTGTATGGATATGCAGAATTTCTGGAAAGGTTCCAAATACCGTTCCCCCCACGTGAATACGCTATTGTATTCGACGCAATCCCCTCTGGTTTGCAGGTGTTATGTAAAAGCTCAAATGTTCAGGCCTCGATATCAGTGTCACCTATGGACCCTACCCAAACGTATGTTGGTAAAATCTGTTTCTCATCCTTGGAAAATGGCAGCAATGGCAGAATAAGGGCACTGTTCCAGGGAAACCTCTCAACCCTCCCTGCAGCGACTTCGTACTGGGCCAGATTTGCTCCTGATGTTAAATGGCGCTATGTGTGGACTTTGCCACAGGAATTTTTTTTAACAAATAAAGTCAAGGAGATTTCTTATAAATTATTACATCGATTCTACCCAGTGAACCAATTTTTTACTAAATTTAAAAAAGACATTGACGTAAATTGCACATTCTGTAAGCGCTGCCCTGAAACAGTGTCCCATGTATTTTGGTCCTGCCCCGTTACCAAGGCTTTTTGGAAGGATGTGAATACGCTTGTCTCCACCCATGTTAACCCATCGGTTGTGCTTTATTACAAATATGTCATATTTGGCTACCAAGCGGAAAAAAACTCCCACAATGAGGTTTTTATGATCAATCTCATTATTATTCTCGCAAAATTTCATATTCATAGGGCCAAATACTCTAACTCAAAACCTCTGTTCTTAGTGTTTAAAAAGGATATAGAACAATATATTAGTACAGCAAAGTACTCTGAGCATAAAAAGGCAGTAAAAGCAATAATGGTCTGCCAAAAGTATGATATTAAGTAATAAACCAGAACTGTGTAATAGGACCGCCCTTTTTCGCCCCTGAGCGTAGAGTGACCGGCTTGCATCCCCTTTAGTTTGTTGAAATGAAACCGCCCAGAAAAGGGTTACGTTGGAACTTCCTCTGCCTGTAAGGACAAAAAGGAAAAAACAACAACAAAAACAAAAACGGTTGCTTACATGTTTATCTATTTCTGTTTTGTTTTGTTCTTTCATGTCTTTTTCTGGCCTCCCTGATTGATTGTTTGTGTTGCTTTAGCTCCTTCGTGGATACGTGTTCTTTGTCTCTTGTGTATTGGTGAACCCCTCGCTGTCTTTTAAATCCTTCCTTGTTTTGTCTTTTGTTTATTTTTGTATTAATTGTTTGTCTTTCTGTTGTGATTGTTTTTGTTTGTTGATCTGTCATTGCCCCCACGGCATGTCACTATCTTTTCATTTACTGACAATAAAAAAAAAAAAAAAAAAAAAAAAAAAAAAATTGAGGGGACTTCCGCGTCCCGTGAGTGACGCTGCTCGTGAACAACACGTCACGGCAAGCAAACAAATGTGACTGTACGGGATCGGTTTGATTTTACGGATACAGCCAGCAGGGGCGGGGGGTCCAGGCTGATCCCCCGCTGTATACAAAAATACAGAGGGGAATCATTCTGGTCTAGGGATGGGTACCGTTCGTTTTTTTTCGATACCACTACTTTAACGGTACCTGCTTTTCGGTGCCGGTTCCTTAACGGTACTTTTTTCGGTACCTATGTCATTTTAATTCAATTAAAATAACGTGTATAAAAGGAAAAAGTCCCAAAACCGCAAAACAGAAGCTCCACAGGTCGCAGCAGCGTCACCTGTAACTTCATGTTTTGAGCACAATTTCCACTTAAGCAGTGATAAAAAGAAATAAAGGACGTTATTACCTCCTGAGCTGCAGAGACAGATCCACATCAGGACACGGGTTTCTTTCGGATAAACTTTTCTAAACACACTGCGCTTTGACGAAGCACTTTCCCGCCAAAGATCCTTACATGGTGTGAGAGCTCACTCTGCCACTAATAATGTACAACAACTGTACAAAAAATGTCTAATACAGAGTGAGCGCTCACTTTTCCACAAACAATCTTTGATATTCCTCTCGCTGCAGCTGCTTGTAAAGTTGTAACAACAGCCCGTAAACTCAGCCTCCGGGTCTGTCGCTAAAGGTAAACACGTCTTTCTTGTTGTCACTGCTCTGTTTTGTTTTTCAATTTGCCTAAAAACTCAAATTTCTTATTCAGTCCTGGTTTATAATAACTGGTTTAGTTTGACTCTGGGTTTTACAACCGGTGTAAGTCCTGGACCTGGTTTAGTCCTGGCGCAGACCGCGGCTGAGCCGTCTCTATTACAAATGTTTAGTACGTTATAGCTTTGCTTCTCTTTAAGTTATAGTTTTAAGTTATAGTTTTGCTTCGCTCCATTTGCGCTGAAGCGGCTCATTATCTGCGCACACGTTCATGTTTTTTTTAGACTCGCTGCGGGTCATATATTGACTTCTGGAGAGAAAAAGAACCGAAAGTTGGCACCGAAAGAATTTTAGTTTTTCGATACCACCCCCGACCGGAGCTTTTCGGTCGGTTCCAAGTAGGCACCGTTTAACGGTACCCATCCCTATTCTGGTCCCACCAGGCACCAGGCCTAAGCAGTGAAAAGAAAGACTGACAGAGTTGTGCCTGCAAATGTTTAAAAACAAAAAAGCATCTGATGAGGTCAGAAAGAAGGGCAAGTCCGTCAGATCAGTTGCGAAGGCACACGGGATCTGCCATATAACAGTGAGCGGATACTGCAAAACCCTGCAGAAGCTGAGAGACCGGGGTCCAGGGATCATCCCAGTGCAGGTTACTGGAGCAGCAAGCAGGAGCTGGAAGTGTTAACTGGCTATTTGACTCAGGCAGCAGACCTGTATTATGGGCTGACTCCACTTGAGGCAAGCATATGACAGGTTAGAGAGAGAGACATTGTTCTTTTATTTCCATAAACCTCTTTTAGAAGCATATTTCATGGCTTGGCCTCTGTTTTTGCTTCTTTGGTTTAATTGTTACAGCCTACTCCGGTAGTGGGGCAGGAACACCATGTATTTGACATCAACTCGCGAGGTCTGAGATCATCTTGCAGAGGTTTGAATTGGTGCCGTTTGTAGTGAACAAATGTGGATACTTTATATGAAAGTTTGAGAACTCTAGCTAAAAAAAACTCAATGAGTTCCAGGCGCTGAAGCAAAAAGTGTTACAACCATACCCGAAGTATGTTCCGGTGAAATGAGCGTAACCTGCACTTGAAACATGTCTAAACTATCTCTCTAACTAACTATTATATCTACATAAACAAAGACTACGCAGACGCTGTCCGAAAGAAAAAGAAGGAAAAGGAAAACTTAACAGATTGATCTCTTCTGTACCAGTCAACAGTGACATTCGCCGGTTTTCTTTATCCGGATTATTCATCCGACCTTCCGCTCTGAAACTTTAAGTCTCTCCCGCAGGACTGTGGGGATCTCCAATGTCCCAGGTTTGCATTGGTTTCGAACAGACACAGACACACAGACACAAACAACACACACACACACACACACACACACACACACACACACATGCGCACACACAGCATGGAAGATATAAACTCAATATTTGTGGAGGATGCAGCAGTAGCCTCAGGTGGGCGGATATATCTGTAGGCTGATCAGCTCCAGTTATATAATTGAGACACACTTTTTTTCTTCTTCTTCTTCTCTCCATTCTATTTTAATAACTTGTGAAATGTAACCCAGAGGCACAAAAAAACCAAGCATTGGATTTATGTATTTTTTGAAAATTATTATTCTGCATGAACTCTCAAACTTAGAGTGAGGTATTTCCAGCTTGCATTTTTGATACACACCCTTAAGGCTGTTTTGACATGTGGTATGCATAAAGTAATTTACGGGGTCAAAAGATGCATATGGATGGGAAAACTTTGCTCTCTTCAACATGTCAGTGGATTTCTCTCTTTTTTTTTGCTCGTTGCTGAGTGATTCATTTCAAACGCATTATGAATCAGCTTACTGTTTAATCTCACCCAGAGACCATTAAAAATGCGGCTCAAATGCACTAATCTCCTATTCCCAGGGAGCGACTTTATTTATAGATATGCTCCGCCATCTGTTGGTCTTCATAAACAAACCCATGCGTTGTCATATAGACGGCGGAAAGCAAAAAGTCGTGTGTGTGTGTGTACAGCAGCTCGTTCCACGGGGGAGTCGGCTAAGTGATCGCAAAGCATCGGCGGCAATACAAATAACAGTGCTTGATGTTTTTCGATGTCAAAGATGCGACGGAGGGGCGTGGGGGCAGTAAGGCCGTAACTTAAAGTAATGCCCTGTCAGGCGGGCGCGAAGAGTGAGGAACAGTGGGCCATTACGGTGACAAAGTGGTATTTTGATCATTGTGGAAATGGCGGGCCCCTTCTCCCTCTCGCACGGGCCCACGGCTTTGGTCAATTCACTAAATAAGATGTTGACAGCGCCCGAGAAGGAGGGAGTCCGGAGATCCCGGGAGTGTTGTCTGACTGAGGGAGGCTCATCCGTTACAAGGTGTCAAGGGCCCTGAGACGTTCCACTGACCCAGATCACGTGACGGCTTTCTGGCATGTTCCGACCGCCCCAGTGTCTGCGGGTAATACAAAACATGCACCAGCATCTACAGGTCAAAAATTCAATAAAAACAATGCATCAAAATAGCGACGAAAATGAGGATGGAAACGCAACAAAAATGTGGCGAAATAGTGACAAAGGTGTGGCGAAAACATGCCAAAAAAGCAATTAATAAAGTAAGAAAAAAGCCACAAAAAGTTACTTAAACGTGATGAAAACACGACAAAAAAGCAATTTAAAAAGCGATGATAAAGCAACGATACAACGACAAAAACATGACAAAAATGCTTCAAAAAGGTTACTATCACTTTTGTAGATCTTAGCTTTCAAATTAAGCATTGCACTGTTGCCCTCCAGTTGAGAAGCTTTTAGATTTGGGTAAAGCCAAATCTAAAAGCTTCTCGCCGGGAGTTACAGCCTCTAGGCCAGAGTAACGCCTCATTTGAAAGCTAAGACCTCCAAAACTCATCTGTTTCCTCACGTTCTTTTTCATCGCATTTTGGCCACTTTTTAGTTGCTCTTTTTGTGGCCTTTTTATTGCGTTTTCATCACATTTTTGCTGCTTCATTTGTGAGTTTTTCTCACTTTCATTGCTTTTTAGAATGCTTTTGCTGCTGCCTTTTCATCCTATTTTCTTCTCGTTTTTGTGGCTATTTCGACACTTTTCTGTTGTAGTTGATTTGGGTAAAGCCAAACTGCAGAAAATGTGCTCGGTTCAGGTGAGGGTTAAGACATTAACGCATGATTTTATTCCTCTGTATCTGCTGTTTGTTGTGTGTCCTGTGTTCGTAATGTTTTGCTTGATAAAACAAAGGGAATACATTTTATACTGTTGTGACTTTTTTCTCTCCCATCTTTCTTCTTCAGAGTCATCATTAGTTGAGGGTAACAGCTCCAGCCTCGTGGAGGGGTTAACGACTGGACTCGCTTTCGGATCATGGCGGGAAAACGTGGCTAGACTCCAGTCAGGGTGGATCAGAGTTTAAAGCCAATTTGAGATGCACAGGCGACGCGTGGGCTATTTCGCCAACTCCAAACATGAGCACGTTTGTTCCACGTGAACCCACAGTTCCAGAACTAAAAAACAAGAATCGCATTCATCCTGCAGATTTTTTCAGTATCATTATCGCAAACTAAGATCTCTTTGTAGAAGTGTCCGGCTGCTAATAGAAGGCCGCAGACTTAACGCGCCTCCTTCCCAGTGGCCCAGTTGATGTAAATCCAAATTGATTGCAGTGGGAGACGTGTCAGCTTTCAATCTTCATAAAGTCTTGTTTTACACCGGCTGCCGTCACCTGAGGAGTAATTAGCCCGATGCGACCGCGAGCTGATGCCAGTGTCACGTCCAGTTACGCGCCAATGCCACGACTGGAATTACAGACCGGGACCAACAGGGCAGGGGAGTCTGGGAATTTTATCTTCTATCCCTCTTTGGAAGATCAGGAAAAAAAATTAAATAATAGATTCGTTACTCTACGCCTTCGGCCTGTTTTTTTTTTTTTTTTTTCCTGAACTTGAACATGAGAAGAGACAGAGCATTTAAGGTGAGGCCCAGCAGGCAAGGCTCTTTTAATTTTTACATTTTTATAGTATTTAATTTTTATTAAATTTTAATTTTAATTTTATTTATTTTATTTATTTTATTTATTTTATTTATTTTATTTATTTATTTATTTATTTTTTTCCTGAAACATTATTTTCAACTAACCAGGGCACAGAGCTCTGTTTGCCGTGACGCATAAATAGTGCCACAACTATGCTTCAGATTAAAGGTTCGTCGCCCAGAGGTTCCTGAACCGTGAGCCGTGAGATCTTGTCTGGTTTTCACATCCGGAATTGTCTAACTCTAGTTCTTGTTTCAACTTTTCTAAAAAAAAAAAAAAAAAAAAAAACATTCATGACTGTCTTGGCTCGGAACACAACCGCTTTTTGGAGAGGAGTGTTGTTCTTGAGGAGAATACAAATATTGGTATCAATATGAGCCTTCTGTAGCGTAGCTCCGGGCTTGAATTTGATGGAATGGTATGGAGCTACAATAATATAAAAAGAATGAGAAGTTCAGAAAAACGAAAACTTGTATTGAATAAATCTACGATTAGCAAGGGCTTATGATATTTCCCCAAACAGTTTTAATTAGAGGTACTATGAAATAAAGCTAAACGTGAACCATCATTTGAATACACTGAAATAAAAATATAGACAACGCTTTTGATAGGGTATTTATAACCATCCCGGGCTGATAGTTCAAACTGATAAGTTTGATTTATCTAAATGGACTTAGTCACAGAAGGCTCTCAGCCGCCACAATGTTTCACTGCTCTGGGCCATTTTGAAGAGTAAACAAAGCCTTTGGAAGTGGGATCCTATTTATAAGAAAATAAACACATGGTGGTATCCCAGTGGAAAGGCCTCATTCTGCAGTATGAGAATTATGTCTTCAGGCGATGCATTCTGTGACTAAGACCATTTAGATTATTCATTTATATCAGCTCTAAACATCAGTCCTCAAGCTACAGCGGCGAAACACATTGTTTATATTGGAAGTGGGTCTGTTACTGCTCAAGCAATCGTGGATTTTTGAATTATAGCTATAGATTTTTTTCAATCTATAGAACGTATAATCAAGAATACAACACTGGATTATAATCTCTTCACTTGTATTTTATAAGAAATTCACATTTCCTTCATTGAATTACCACTTCACTGGTGTAAAACTGTGATTAATAGGCTATTTAGTATGAGCATTGTATCATAATATATATATTTTAAGCTTTCGAACCACTTATCAGCAAGAAGCTCCCCGGTTTGAGCTTCAGGATAAAGGATCCGGGAACAATTTGAGGTGACAAAATGGTGTTTAATGCGTGTGTTCCAGTAACTGCTCCTTGAATTCATCACACCAATCCAAAAGTGTTATATATATAATTTATAAATTAAGCTCTGCTGCTGGTACTTCATCGTATGGAGTCAGGTTATGAGGCCTGAAGAGATGTACCGTAAAGTTTTGGGGATTTTGGTTTAATATTGTGGATGCAAATTAGCCATAAATGTCTCAGCACCAACTGACAGTTTGGGCAATGTTCCTTATTGTTGTTAATGAGTCCAATTACAGCGATGTCAGTGTTATTGATCATGCGGACGTGAAGTTGTCGGTAAAGTTGTAGCTTTTCGAGGAAAGGCTATGGAGAGGACACAGCACTGGGAGGATGAGGGTCAGATGAATATTGGTCAATAATATCTTATTGAGTGCACGTACAGTATAATCTGCTGTGAGTTTGTACATGTGCTGCGATAGGCTTTCTCTATCAAGGCGATTGCACTTAAAGGGATTCGCTTGTGATATGTCCATTAGGGCATTCACGAGGGCCCAATTTGATTCCATTCAATTTGAATTATTTTCGATTCAGTTAAGGATGTCACACATTATCAGAAGAACTAATGCTGCAAATAGTAGAAACTAACTTACTTGATTCATTAGTAAAAATGTGAATATTTACATTAAGAATTGAACCCAGTACATTAATCATGTATTTTGTATTACATTTAACATTTAACATATTGGGCTATTCAAAGGAAAATCGATTCAAATGGATGAATTAAACCCAGCCCTAATGTTCATCCAAATTAGCCATTCACCCACTGTCTTCCTCTTCGCCTATCCAATTATCCATTGCCGAGTTGCAGTTGCTACAGTCTGAAGCTGCCCGGATTACTCTGCACCTTGTGGCACCTCCCACAGGTGCAGGGCCCCACAATGTTCCTTTAGGCTCAGCTCAGCCAGGCCCACAGAGGAAGAGCTGGACACCTAGCCTGGCAAGTTCAGAATGATACCCATCTCTATATTTTATACACAGGGGAGCCCCACCATGGCCTCGTTCGCCAAACTCAAACGGGCCCGTCAAGTGTTTTTAGTGAGCAACATCAGTCTTGGGACACGGAAGTCCCCACAGTAACAATCCGTGGATGGCGCTCAGGAGTTGCTTCGGCACCACTCCTTTTGAGCAGTAATTCAACTGCTCAAATAAACAAATAAACTAAAACTAAACGAAATGTATTTGATGCCACGGTGACGACACTCAATCTCTGGTACAGTGGTGAGTCTGGATCTTTCCAGGCAACCGGACACCGGGCGCTGGTCATTATAAGGGGCCCCTAATCTGCGCTGTCTGGCCTGTCAGCGATAGGACCTGTTTGCCAATGGACTACCAGTGAAACGAAGCCCCTGGCAATACAGTTCCTAGAATCATGGGCGGTGCACAGTGTGTAGGTTCCTCCCGGTGCTCCAGTTTTCCCCACCACTACTAACATGTACAATTCTTAATCTCAGTGGGACTTTCCAGGTTAAACAAATGGTCAAACAAGAAATAAATAAGAAGAGGTGATTTAAATAGCCCAGATACACTGTTGAAGCTCTTAGTTAGGTCATCTTGAGTGTTGTAAAGGGTTTTAACCTCTTAACCCCCGCCATAACAATAAAGTCCATTTTCTCCGGTTCAGCTTTATCCAGATCTAAAATGTTACAGCCTAATGGCCAGAGTAACGACTCATTTGAGAGACCTACCCAACTGATCTAGAAGGATCTTTACCCTCACTTTGTCTTTTCCCTTTTTTGACATTTTTAATAGCTTTTTTGGTGCGTTTTTGTCAATTTTGTGTCACTTTTTCATCACTTTTTAATAAAATTGTAGTCACTTTTTTGTCGTTATTTGACGCTTTTCTGTTACTCCTGTGTAGCTTTTTTGGTTGTTGCATTTTCTACACTTTTTTGTTGCATTTTTGTGGCTTTTTCATCCTTGTTTTCCTATTGTCGCTATTTTGACACTTTTTCAAGACGCTTTTACATTTGGGTAAAGCCAACTCGAGAGAATGTGCTCGGTTCCGGTGAGGTTTAAGAGGTTCAAGATTGATTTTCATAATTTCACATAATTTCGCACACATTTTTCTCCCCTAAACTCTGACTCTTGGTAACAGCCCTATTGTTATTGTTATTATTATGAAATTTAAATCCTGTGTTCACAGCGCTGAATGAACGGCCGCGTTCTTTCGGAGGTGCATGGTAACGCTTATGCTAATGACAGGCTGCTTCAGCACCACGGAGAGCTCCTGCACTTGGCTCCGCCCCTCGTGTCTGCTGCGTGCCGCCTGTGTGGCCGGCCGCGCGCTCTGCCTCCTCACTTTCCCGCTGGATACGAGCGAGGACCGAACCGCTCCTTCCTTCCTCCACCACCTCCGCCGCCAGCCCGTCACACGACACGGCGAAAACACTTCTCCCCCCCCCCCCACCAGGCTGTAATGCGTACCGGCCTCAGCACTGCGCCCTTTCGGATGCTACACGAAGCCCTACCCTTCTTCTTTTTAATTCTTCGGGGCGATAAAACAAACTGAGACATGCTCCTGTAAGCGCACGCTTGGATGTCAGCAGCTGCCGCCTCGCGCTTCACGTTCCAGGTTTGCTAAGTTTGGCGTTGAACAAGTCCCCCCCCCCCCCCCCAACCACCACCACGAACACCACCTGTCCGTTTTGGCAAATTTCACTTGTTTTGCATTTGACTCTGAGCGAAAGAGGGGAGAAGAAGAAGACGACGAAGAAGAAATATATATTTATATAAAAAAACACAGGAACAGAATGGGGAGCGAGAGCTACTTGCCGGAGCTTATGGTAGAGAAGGACACGCTGGACCCGGCGTTTCTGCACTCCATGCGGCTACTGGACCAAGGTAAAGCCTCCGTGAACCCGCGTGGTCATCATCGGAGTGGTGCTTGACGCCGTTTGCTGTTGGTTTACTCGACACCGACGCGCCTACTTTGTGTCAGACATACAGACTTTCTGTGAGTGTCAGAAATAGAAAGGTGGCAGTTTGAATTGTTAATCTTGTAAACTTTTGACTTGCGTGGCAGCTTTTGACAAACAACGTGGGACTTATTTAACTTGATTGATGATACCAAAAAATGTCGATAGAGAGCGCAATTGAATGTCATAAATGTGACTTAGCGATAGAGATCTGACAAACAAGAAATGGGAACAGCTCTATTCGCTGCACTACATGTGCTTTGTAATGTCCAACTGCTCTTATGTGAACGATCAAAAAATTAAAATCCCGTTGTTATCATGGAATGTGCCAGGAACCCCCAAAATGTGAGCATCCCTCATGAACCCCGTTTATATTGTTGACATTCTCGAGTAGCTCTTATAAAATTTGCCACATAAAAAAAAAAAAAAAAGAAGCGTCACATTTGCCAAAGCCACGTTTTGTGATGGCGCTGCATTAGTGAGACCTTAGCATTCAGTGGACTTGACATTCAGTTAGCAGGACCCGTCTTCATCCCCAACGCCGACACGTGTAAGCCGCAGTGCGAGAGCAGGAATAATCACCCTCTTATTCAAATGTACATGTGTTTCCCCCTCTTTGAAGGAGTGGACGGGGATGGAGCTACAGTTTAATTAATCCCCCCCCCCCCCCCCCCCCCCCCCGGTAGGACTATATAGTAATGGGGTCTATGGCTCTAAAATGGGATGCAAATCTTCGGGACCAGTTGGGAAGTCCATGTCGATCTCCTGTAGATGTTCTTTTTCATAGGAGATGAGTCAAGATGTGTGAGAAATAATCATGTATGGGGGCACATGTAATGATCTACTCTAACTTTGAGATAGGTTTATGCAACTCAAACTTGACACAGTGAAAGGAATGAGTCTGCTATAGCCATCCCGAATAAGTTCAAGTGTAAAAAGCTTTCACTCATAAAGTAATGCTGTTTCCAAAAAAAAAAAGCGAAAAAGCTGACCAAACATCTGATTCAGTCACAAACGGCTAATTAGAGTACTTCCACACCCCCCTCTTATGGACTGTCGGGACGCTTTAAGTATTCTTCAACAGCCACTGGTGCACTATGTTTCTTTTAAAGGTAACAGACAAGCAGATTTGGTCCGCTGCGTGCGCCGCTGTGGCTGCACTGGAACTAATGCTATGAGCCCCCAGACACTGCTGCTGCGCGGGCTGCTTTATCCTATCTGACAGGCCGGTCCTGCTCACAGCTTGTGCCCAAACATAAGACCTCGAGGGGTCCCTTAAAAAAAAAAAAAAGTTCCCCCAGCAAAGTCAGGCATAATTTTTATTTAATGACGCTCTCCCACTGTATTGCTTCCACGGATACTGTCGCCCTGTGCATTCGCAATCAGACACTCCAGATCATTATGAGCCTCCCCTGCCTCTCATGGATCATCACTCGCATAGTTTTATGTGATTCGCCGTGGCGTTTACTCTTGGGCATAACCGCGGCGCGCCATTATATTTCAAAAGACCAGTGTGTTTGCTATGAATGGTATGGTAATGCTTTCAGACAAGAGACTCGGCCTGGTAAGTGCATGTCCTTTCATTTCTGAGGGGCTTGTTTACTGAAGTCAAGATAGTTGAGAGGCGAAAGCGGTAGTTTTAAATGTCTTTTTTCCCCTGTATTGATATTCCATTATATAACGCACTTCTACAAGTCCCTCCCCCCAGCAAACACACACACACACACACACACACATACGTGGTTTTATGGTTTATGTTGACCTTTTGGAAAAACCAACCCTGGTGTGGTTTAAGAGGACTATGGTTTCCCAAGGTCCTAGAGAGATAAGCTCTGGATAGACTAACTGTAAAAAATCTGAAAAAAATTTAGGTCTATTTAACATCCTTGTATCAGCTACGGTTGTCTATACACAGCCACCGACCAGAAGGTGGTTCATGAGGACCAAAGATGAATTATGAGGACTTTAAACATAACTGAACCACAATTCCCCTATGAGAGACCAACAGGCCCGTTTGGAACCATGAGGCCGTCCTTCCGTGGACCCACCACCTGCAGGAGGAGCCATAGGGGACTGGTGCTATGTGATTTGGGCAGCTCCAACGGCTGCCTCCACGACCCGGCAACGGACAAGTGGGAGAAAATGGATGGATGGATGAACCACAATTAGAGGCTGGAAAAGTTTTAATGTTCTTCATACATACACTCCATGCTTATCCATCTTTTACCTTTAGTTGTCTTTTATGTGCTAGTCCACGATTTCTCACAAAGTCTCTTATATTCTGCAGTGTTCTCTGACTTAAGGCCATTTCTGCTTGCTTACACTGAGTTACTTCATTTTTTGTGGCCAGTTTTCCTCTCTTGATGTGTTTTTTAAAATGCCGCATTACAGCTGCTTCTTCAGTCTTTGACCATGCTCTTTTTGTCACTCTGCGTTTTGGTCCAGGTTGCTTTGCAGGCCTCTGTGCTGCCTCTGAAAAGGAAAATTAGGAATTAATTTAAACAAAACAATGTGAATAAGTCAGAGCAAGACTACTACAAGAGTAAACAGAAGAACTTGCCTTCAAAATCAGAGGTATCTCCATCAGCTATGTCGATCGGGTCATCATCTATAACCACAGTTGCCGCTTGTTTCTCAGCAGAGTCCCCCGAGTCACTGTGACTCTCCTCTTCGGCCTCATCTGCACTGATGGGAATTTCATCTAAAAACAAAAGGGGGATTCAATTCAATCAGCCCGCTCCTAAAGCCACCAGGCCTGGGAAAACTCACCAAGGCTGGGGCTAAGATCCCCAGCCGGCTCCTAAAGCTACCAGCCCCGCACCGACATCCACCACAATGACCCACCCTCTACTCCACTTACACTACCCGGCTCAGGGCACTCCTACCCCGGCCTACGTGCACACACTCGCCCCCCTGGCTCCTCTGGACCTCCTCTGACCAGCCTGCTCCTAAAGCTACCAGCTCCGCACCGACATCCACCACAATGACCCACCCTCTACTCCACTTACACTACCCGGCTCAGGGCACTCCTACCCCGGCCCTACATGCACACCCAGATAAGAGATACATTTAACAAACCTTCAAGTTCAATCTCCTCCAGCGTCTTTCCTTTTAGCGAGGAAATGGATCCCTTCTCCATTAAAAGCAATACTTTGGATATCTTTGCAAGTTGTGTTGTTGGAACAGGCAGTCTGTAGAATTCCCTGTGTACGCGGATATCATGTCCAAGGAAGTCTGCCACCTGATCCAGCTCATTCTCCTGGAGGTTTAAGACTTGAGATAGCGTGGCCACATGTTTCCTGAGACCCGTCGACCGGAGGTGCTCGGGGTACTTTGTGTCGCACTGTGTGGAGAAACGTCTCAGGCAGTCACTTCCTCTATAATGGGTTGGTGCTTTGGGTCGTGCAAATAAGAATGGGTTTGAGGGAGACACACCACATTCTTTCCTCTTATTTGTGAGTAGTGTAAGACCATTGACAACAGGTCGGGGGAGAAGAACTGCAACTTTTCTCCCTCTTTTACCCATAATTTCCACGCGACTTAGATACCGGCAGAGCTTCTTTTCTGTGTCCGATAAACCAAGGCTTACATCCGCATGAAGTTGTTGATTATCCCTCTCCAGAAAATGTTTCAGAGGCATTTTGGAAACCTCTCCAGCTCGCCGACGGTTGAACACAATGATTTGTGTGAGCAACACCATGGCAAGACGGGCATAAGTTTGAGCATCATCTGTTTCTTGCAGTTTGCTTGTGGCCTCTTCTGCTGCCTTTTCCAAAAACTTGTGAAGTTTCACAACATCTTCAGTGAATGGTAAGGTTAACGGTTTATTAAACTTGGCATCACTCAGTGTGTTAAGGGCATTGTGAGATACATATTCTTTCCACTTGGTACTGAGCAACTTCTTAAATGTTTCAGTATACTTCACCAGCTTCTCATCTTCTGCCATCAAGCCCCGGCAGTGGATGATGTCGCAGATCTTATTCAGTGTGTGGCCGAGTTTAAGAGCAAGGCTCGGGGTTTTGTACGAAAGATTGTCATCATTAAAACCTGCTACCTTTTTGACCGCTTGTACCACTTTCTCAAAGTTTGCAGGCCTAACAGCATCTTCCAGGGTCGGCACAGAGAAATCTGTCCGCAAGCACAGCAGCAGACGTCCCACTTCTCTCAGTTTTTGTCTTATGTATTCATACTTTGTTGTATCCTGTCCATGAATGTTGTAAAGTGACTGGGCAAACTGGAGAATACAGAAGTCATTTCGCACAACTGATCCAACTTCATCCACGTTCATAACACTGAGAAGCTTCCAAACCCCACCCGAGATTTGCGCACATAAGGCGGCATCCTGAGCTGATGCAGAGCCGAGGATCCTTCTCCTTCCAGACGTCTCTTCTTGGTTTGCATCTTCGGGTTTGTGAGGGCACCTGCGAGTATGCCTCCATAGTTCTTTGCGGAGAAACATGCCTTGACAATACATGCAGTGAATAAACTTTCCATCCAAAGCTTTTTTTTTGCATCGTCGCTTCACTTTCAATTGCCCTTTCCCACTTTGTAATACTGCTTGATTATGTAAAAAGTTCCCTTTATTCCTAATTTTTTCAATCCGTTTGTTGCGCTCCTTGACATCAGTAAGGGAAAAGACTTGTACAATCTCTGCATTGGTCTTGTGTGTTTTAAGATGTCTCGATATTTTCTTCTGGGGCTTACCGCAGACAAAGCAGTAATTTATGGAACTTGTCCGCTGTGGGTCTCCTCTTCGTGGACCATTCTCTGAATGCAACTCTGAGGTGTATGAAGAACTACCTTGCTGGCTGGTTCCCGGTGCACTAGAAGCAGGAGCAAGACTTGTATCCGACTTTTGTGTCAGCCATATATTTGGATGGGGGAGCTCATCTAAATCTTCATCACCCACATAGTCTGGGTCTGAGTCTGGGTTGTTTTTTTCTTGTGCCATCTCCTGCCTTTGGTCCTTCCCAGTGTCACTCTGAAAGATAAACAGACAATACTTGAACCTACAAAGAACCACCCAGGCTGGGGCTAAGTTCCACAGCCAGCTCCTAAACCCAATACCCCGGTCCCCAACTCATCAGGGCCGGGGAAAACTCACCAAGGCTGGGGCTAAGTTCCACAGCCTGCTCCTAAAGCTACCAGCCCCGCACCGACATCCACCACAATGACCCACCCTCTACTCCACTTACACTACCCGGCTCAGGGCACTCCTACCCCGGCCTACGTGCACACACTCGCCCCCCTGGCTCCTCTGGACCTCCTCTGACCAGCCTGCTCCTAAAGCTACCAGCTCCGCACCGACATCCACCACAATGACCCACCCTCTACTCCACTTACACTACCCGGCTCAGGGCACTCCTACCCCGGCCTACGTGCACACACTCGCCCCCCTGGCTCCTCTGGACCTCCTCTGACCAGCCTGCTCCTAAAGCTACCAGCTCCGCACCGACATCCACCACAATGACCCACCCTCTACTCCACTTACACTACCCGGCTCAGGGCACTCCTACCCCGGCCTACGTGCACACACTCGCCCCCCTGGCTCCTCTGGACCTCCTCTGACCAGCCTGCTCCTAAAGCTACCAGCTCCGCACCGACATCCACCACAATGACCCACCCTCTACTCCACTTACACTACCCGGCTCAGGGCACTCCTACCCCGGCCTACGTGCACACACTCGCCCCCCTGGCTCCTCTGGACCTCCTCTGACCAGCCTGCTCCTAAAGCTACCAGCTCCGCACCGACATCCACCACAATGACCCACCCTCTACTCCACTTACACTACCCGGCTCAGGGCACTCCTACCCCGGCCTACGTGCACACACTCGCCCCCCTGGCTCCTCTGGACCTCCTCTGACCAGCCTGCTCCTAAAGCTACCAGCTCCGCACCGACATCCACCACAATGACCCACCCTCTACTCCACTTACACTACCCGGCTCAGGGCACTCCTACCCCGGCCTACGTGCACACACTCGCCCCCCTGGCTCCTCTGGACCTCCTCTGACCAGCCTGCTCCTAAAGCTACCAGCTCCGCACCGACATCCACCACAATGACCCACCCTCTACTCCACTTACACTACCCGGCTCAGGGCACTCCTACCCCGGCCTACGTGCACACACTCGCCCCCCTGGCTCCTCTGGACCTCCTCTGACCAGCCTGCTCCTAAAGCTACCAGCTCCGCACCGACATCCACCACAATGACCCACCCTCTACTCCACTTACACTACCCGGCTCAGGGCACTCCTACCCCGGCCTACGTGCACACACTCGCCCCCCTGGCTCCTCTGGACCTCCTCTGACCAGCCTGCTCCTAAAGCTACCAGCTCCGCACCGACATCCACCACAATGACCCACCCTCTACTCCACTTACACTACCCGGCTCAGGGCACTCCTACCCCGGCCTACGTGCACACACTCGCCCCCCTGGCTCCTCTGGACCTCCTCTGACCAGCCTGCTCCTAAAGCTACCAGCTCCGCACCGACATCCACCACAATGACCCACCCTCTACTCCACTTACACTACCCGGCTCAGGGCACTCCTACCCCGGCCTACGTGCACACACTCGCCCCCCTGGCTCCTCTGGACCTCCTCTGACCAGCCTGCTCCTAAAGCTACCAGCTCCGCACCGACATCCACCACAATGACCCACCCTCTACTCCACTTACACTACCCGGCTCAGGGCACTCCTACCCCGGCCTACGTGCACACACTCGCCCCCCTGGCTCCTCTGGACCTCCTCTGACCAGCCTGCTCCTAAAGCTACCAGCTCCGCACCGACATCCACCACAATGACCCACCCTCTACTCCACTTACACTACCCGGCTCAGGGCACTCCTACCCCGGCCTACGTGCACACACTCGCCCCCCTGGCTCCTCTGGACCTCCTCTGACCAGCCTGCTCCTAAAGCTACCAGCTCCGCACCGACATCCACCACAATGACCCACCCTCTACTCCACTTACACTACCCGGCTCAGGGCACTCCTACCCCGGCCTACGTGCACACACTCGCCCCCCTGGCTCCTCTGGACCTCCTCTGACCAGCCTGCTCCTAAAGCTACCAGCTCCGCACCGACATCCACCACAATGACCCACCCTCTACTCCACTTACACTACCCGGCTCAGGGCACTCCTACCCCGGCCTACGTGCACACACTCGCCCCCCTGGCTCCTCTGGACCTCCTCTGACCAGCCTGCTCCTAAAGCTACCAGCTCCGCACCGACATCCACCACAATGACCCACCCTCTACTCCACTTACACTACCCGGCTCAGGGCACTCCTACCCCGGCCCTACTTGCACACACTCGCCCCCCTGACTCCTCTGGACCTCCGGGGACACACAGCCCACATCTCGGACCCACTCTTAAGCACCCCTCCTCGGACTACACCCCCCAACTCATCCAGGCCGGGGAAAACTCACCAAGGCTGGGGCTAAGTTCCACAGCCAGCTCCAAAACCCAATAGCCCGGTCCCCATATCATCCAGCCCGGGGATAAATCCTCCAGGCCGGGGCTAAGTTCCATTCAGAAAATACTTGATAACGTATATTTAACAAGGACTAGATACTTACCAATATATTTTCTTGTCTTCTTTGGAGTGAACTTTCTCTTGGTCCTTCTTCTTCGCATTACCATTAGATGTCTTCCGAAATCACTCAACATGCCCGGACACATATCCCGCACGTGTCCCCATAAAGAACCAATCACAATGGAGCCTTCAATACCGCCAGAGTAGGGTAGGGGGAGCACATCATACACTCCATACACAAGAAGTCAGGTTGGGGTATTATATGGACGTCAAATAAACTTTCAATTTATGGTCTTTAAAAGCTAAGAATTTAAAAAAACTTGATATGTGCATGATATATTATCATTGAGCATTAAAAGGACTTCAGAAAAACAATGAAATTATGCTCTTTATATGCTAAAAATTAAAATACAAAATCTTGGTTTATGAGGACCGTAGCATAGTCCTGCTAATCCCCTTAGGTTCTCGTAGTGCTGGTGAGTAGTCAGGTCAATTGGCTCCATAAACCATATATACAGACACACACACACACACACACACACACACACACACACACACACACACACACACACACACACACACACACACACACACACTTCTGAGATTGGCGGGAAGGGTGAGCCTGCATGGGTTGGGATTAATTGTAACTGTAATCACATTTCTAATAATTGCCCAACCCTAACACGATAATTACGATATTGACTTGTCATTAAATAAATGTCAGATAAACAATACATCTTTGGGCTCAGTATTTATCGTCTGTACATTTAATTGCCATTTTTTATTTTTTTACCCAAAGTAAGTCGTGTTTCGTTGTATTCGTTCATTGTTGGATATTTTTTGGTAATTTTAAAGATTTTGTTTCTCTGGCATTATAAGGTCTTATATATATATATATATATATATATATATATATATCATCGTTTATCGCGATAGTTTTCTGCGTCAGTATATAAACATTTAGATTTTGTTATCGTGACAGGTCTACTAACTGCTCAATACAAACAGTAATCTAAATCGTCGGCTCATACATCATTTCGATGACAAATATTTAAATGTGTTACGCTGTGTAACCAAATAATGTTCTCACCCAAAGTGGCATAGGGCGTAGGTAATAATCACAATACACTGACATACCATGTAAATGGTATATATTGTAATTGTACTGAAACATAAATATCCAGGTTTAGTTAAAAATATGTTTACATTACTGGTAATAAGAGTAAAAAGCAAGTCACAAAGTATATGAAACTAAACGTTTAGACCTGACTCTTCTGAGGAGAAGAGAATAGAATTACAACTATATTTTGATGTCATCATCCTGATATAAAAGTCTTGTACTTTTCATGGAGGAGGTTGTGTTCAGATAAGTCTATAGGGAGCAGTATGTTTGTAACACTGCCACTCGAGCGGTACGCTGCAAAATCCGCTGGATAAACAAAGCCGGAATGAAACGTCACTTCAGGCTGTGCTTTCTTTGAAACATAACAACAGTTGCGCGAGGACCCTTTGTCGCGGGAGAAGAGAACTCAATTCCTGCCCCGAGTCAGTTTGAAGTCTGCTTTGTTGACGATGAAAAGGTTTACATTTACCGCTCAGAAGTACAGTTTTATTTATTTTTTTGGATAGAGGGTATTATCGCGTAACTTTGTGCGGCATTGATCCCGCGAGCTTGTTTCTCCTTGTCAGGTTTGAGGCCACTGGTATCAAGTCCTATTATCACTTGGCTGACTGACGTGCACTGCTGCGTCTGCGCTCAGAGCGTTGCTGGCGTTGTTCCACCGACTCTTTCGTTGGCACATATGGATGAAGTGTTGCCTCGTTCACCACTCTGATATTGTCGGGCCGGCGTGAGCTTATGTCACTCAGTTATGCAGGCTTCTTTCCCAGATACTTACCCAGTCACTCGAAACCTCTCGTTACGTTCGCTCTTTTTGCACGAGCCGGACTGTATCACGTGTTTAGTTTAGTTCAGTTTATTTATTTATTTGTTTGAGCAGTTAACCTGCTCAAAGGGAGTGGGCCGAAGCCAAAGGCTTAAAAGCTCCCACCCCAAACTCTTGTGTAACTCTTTTGGGTCTGAAGTGTAAGATTCAAACAGCTGCTGAGATGCAAATTACAGCGGGGTACAAAGTGAACAGAAAGCTTTGGGAGTCGTGCGGAAGAATATCAGAGGGACACAGTATAGAGAAGAAACTATAGGACTGCAGCTTATGGAGAAAAAAGGGAAAATGTTCCAACAGTGTACAACTTTTGCTTTGATTTATCAAAATGCAATATGGATGTTCTTTATCTTGATGCTTCCTAACTAGGGCTGCATGATGGATCAGATGAAATCAAAATAGAATGAAATCTAAAAAAAAAATAGGCTGCAAAAATAGAATTATTCTGTCCTTCAGGTGCAAACGTTGATGGAAAGATAGATTGAAGAAATATTGAAAAACATCCTCCAAATATATGTAGCCCAAAGTTTGACCCCCAGCACAATTTGGAAAATCAAAAAATCACTATTATTTTCCCCATATTGATGGGTCTCGATCTTCGATACAATAAATGTGGCCTTTCCTGGACTAGCAAGTAAAGTAAACAGATGCTGCGGCCAAAGTGAAAACTGCAGCTAACTCAATAGCAAAAACAAGCTCCACACTTCTAGCCTCACAATACAACATCCCCTCACGACAACACACAAACATCTGCAAAGGAGACGCAAAAAAGTGGAATGTTTGAAGAACGTCAGAAGCAGACAGCGAGAGTTAGCGCATGGTTTGTGTTTGTGCATCACAAAGCCACGACTTGCGGAGTGAAGCGTTGACAACTTACTATGTGAACAGCGCGTTTCTTGTGTGCATGCCGTGTTCCCGCCCTCTTGTGTCTTGTACTTTGTAACATGTTCTCTATACTATTGTGATTTGATTAATTGTTTTTATTTCAATGATGTCGGGGGTGGGCGCTTATGAGCTTTTGCTTCAGCCCACTCCGTTTGAGCAGAATTTTAACTGCTCAAATAAACTAATAATAATAATTTCTAAGTAAAAGATGTGATCAAACGTACAATTCACCGTTAGAGGTCCAGCTAGTCCACGGCTTACTGCCTAAAAAGTAGTCCACATGGTCCAAATAGCGATCGATAGTTTTCCTTTAAAGTATTCCCTGGGATTGACCTGACAGGTGCTGCAGCATTGCGCCGTCCATATATTTTTCCAGATCTAAAAGCTTCGTGGCAAAAAAGCAACAAAAACGAGATAGAAACGCAGAACAAAAAAGCCACAAAAAACGGACAAAAATGCGATGAAAAACTGATGGCGAAAAACAATTTTAAAAATGTGATAAAAACGCGGTGTCAAGGCAACAAAAAAGTTGCAATCTGTTATGTTGCCCAAAGGTCTTATTCCTAACCGGTCTAACCTGTAAAGACGATCTGCTTTATATGTTAGACCGCTTAGCTTAGAACTCTAGTAAAGACCCAACTTTTTATGCAAGTTTTTCCATACTGAGATGTGTTCTTACCTGAGCTTAGACGAGTTGATACGTACCTGTCTGGTCTTTGTGCGCGTGCGCTCAGTCACGCAAAAAGACCAAAGATGTTGTCGGCATTTGGCCTCTCCCAGCATATTCCTATAGCTCCAAACGGGGGTGAAGTTGGAAGCGACCACGCTCTTCCACGGGCACAAAGACCAGACAGGTACAACTCGTCTAAGCTCAGGTAAGAACATGTCTCAGTGTGGAAAAACGGTGGCCTGTTCCTTTAAACTTTAACACTGTGAAAACCTACTGCCAACATATTTTCACGGTAAGTTAAGATAAAAATAAACTTTATTGCCCCCTGTGGGAAATTTGTCTCGGACCATTTCCACCACACAGCATCCAGACAGCAGCCAAACTACATAACAAATACAACAGGGGACTGCAGAAAGTACAACTCTGATGGTGCTTGGACCGTCAGCCGGAGATGATGTTGGAGTCTCAAAAGCGGTCGGTAACATGTCGTGTTCTGAGGGCTGTAGATGCTGGGGGTCGGCCATGATTCTCCTGCCTCCCTTGATCCCAAACTCTTCACATAATGTGCCAACTGTGTTCCTGTTTGAGTTTGCGTCTCTTCTCCCCATTTGCATAGACATTATTTTGCCATGAAAGCAACAGTCGCGATGTCTTGTGTGGGACACCCTCTGTGAATCTTTCCAACTGTAATTGGCCGGAGTTTGAGCCGGCCCGACGTCTTTCTCTGCAACGAGGTGAATCCGCTCTCGTTCGCCGCCAGATAAGGCGGCACTTTGTTATCTGGTGCGCCGCTCAAATCTGGGTTAGACTCTCTTAAGAACAAGCTCACCGTCGGAGGAGCTCTGAATACTTAATGCTTCATGAAAGACATTTAGCAGCCACTTCCCCGACACGCGCGCTCCCTCAGTCTTTCATCCGCAGAGCAGGTCCTCGCTTCCAGCTACTGCAAATATTGGACGTTTCTCAAAAAAGCGGAACAAAAAAAAAAAAAAGAGAAAAAGGAAAAAGATGGAATGCTTAAGCGTGTCCTAATACGAAACGCGCGCAAGTTTCTCAGTCGAGCGTTCCAATAAAGTTAGTTTTGTGGTATTTCCGTCTGGGGAGAAGATTGCTGCTTTGGACGCCATCGCACAAATTAATCCGTGACATTTTGTGAAGTAAGCTGAACTCTGCGGTGCGCGGGACTTGGCCAGAACAGTCTGCCACAACTCCTCCCCCCCCCAAAAAAAAAAAAAAAGTGTAAATACTGTTATCTCTCTCTTACACAACAGATGGAACATGATGCAGCTTAATGGAGCACTTCTTCTGCCATCTCGCTGATGGGTTTTTGGACTTGATTATGCAATTGGCAGGAGAACGGAGGGATGACAGAGAGACAAACTAGAGGTTCTTTAAGTCAATGGAGAAAAAATAAAATAAATAAATAACATAAGCCATACGAGACGACACCAGATTTGAGCGGACGACCATTTCCAGGAGTCGGGCCGGCGCTGCAAAACTATAATTTAGAAATACACAAACTCATAATCTTGAGCAATTGAAATATCTGCGCCAATTTACAGTAATTACAAGATCTTTGTCAGCTAATTAGACTAGCCCTCGGGAAGCGTTTAAAAACAGCAACCGCGTCGGCCCGGGATGAAAGGGTTGCATGGGATGATTAAATTACTGTAATTTGTGGATTACTTTTATACAATTAAACACAATCGCCTATTCGTATTGAATTTCGAGTCAACTCTGGACAGTTCCTAACAAAGCGGGCCAGCTAATGAGAGCATAAGAAGTAAAGGTTGGACTTGGACATTTTTTAACCAATGAAACGGTTGTAATTCGTGTTCAATTCGTTTGACACTGGTTTCAGAATTTTGTATCGAAAAAGCCAAACCACAGACAGTCACGGAGTTTTGATTGTCTTTCCCGCTTTTGAACATGCGTCAAAACCAAATCAAGAGCCTCCGCGAGTCTGTCCAACTTTGAGTAATTTGTGGCCGATATGGCAAAGGCACAGCGCGTTCCTTTCCAAGGCTTTTGTAAACTTCCTCAGTGAACGGGGCGTCGGAAAATCCTGGCTCGTCCCGGCGGCCCAATCAGGGCTGGACCGTCGTCCCGCTATGAATTGTGCCTCTCTGCCCTTGCTGACGCCAGACAAAGCCGCGGACGAGACTGTGGAGCCAAAACGGGGAGACGGGGAGGTCCGGCAGCTAACGGGGGGGGGGGGGGGTCTCATGAAAACATAAATCATATTCACAGGCTTGTACATCTTAGCGCTTATTTCCTATGTGGCCTGCCCTGTCAGTAATTTCAATGTTGCCTTAGGTCATGAGGAAAGAAGCGGAGCCCCATAAGATTCGGCTGCATGAATCAAGTGTTTAATGACAGAGCAGGTAATTACTGTAAGGGAGGAAGGTTCATACGTTTTATAAAATAATTTTTTTTCTTGAATGTAATTACTGATTTAATGATACAACCATGCATTGCTTTTATGAAACCTCAAGCCCATCCAAGTAGAATGAAGAGCATTCTATGTAAACATTGTAGCAAATTAGCAAGAAAAATTATCCAGATCGCAGTTATTACAACAATGGAATACTTTGAGCCACACACATTATACACATATGAAAGCTATAGTTATGTCTAAACTGTCCCTTCAGTCATGGTGCATTAAAGTACCTGAGTTGGTCTCATAAATGCCTCTCTCTGATGCAGAGCGAGTGGAGAGAGTGGAGCTCGGACCTCTGGCACAGTTTGGAAGTTCTATCCTCGCCCGCTGCGGCGCATCTCTAGTGCTTTTTAATTGGACATTTCTCAGCGGGAGCTCGCAGCATTGTTTGCATTGCATTGAGTCGGCCGTGAGATGCGGACAAACAGCAAACGCCGCTGCTCACTAACGTACGGCGCTGTCTCGCTCTCTGATAATGTGGTATTTTCGGCCTGGGTTTTCTGGGTCACACTTTACAAAACACTGTAGGTACGTAAAGAGAGGTAGGACAAAACTACATCAATACTGTGAATTACATGCCATTATCTGACCGTTGGCTATAGTTTATGGTTTTGCCTTGTATTTGAGCTTACTATAGGCAAAACTTCACTGACACTGTGTGGTAACTTCAGAAGTGGCCACAGATCGTAACTGACATCTGCCTATTTGTGTCGCAAGACTGAAATGATGTCACTTATTGACCGATTTAGAGAGTTACATTCCACATTTTGACCTCTTGCATTTATCCCAGTTCAGCTTTACCCAAATCTAAATGCTTCTCGACTGGAGCCAAAAAGGCCAGTGTGACACTTCATTTGAAAGACCTACCTACTGATCTAAACGGATCATTTTACTCATTGTTGCCATCACTTTTGAAATGCATTTTTGTCCCTCTTTCGTCGCATTTTTGTCACTTTTTTAATGCATTTTTGTTGCGTTTTCATCATTTAAGTCTAATTTTTGTCACTATTTAGATGCTTGTTTTTCCAGAACTTTGGTTTAAGCCAAACTGGAGAAAATGTGCTCTGTCCAGGTGGGGGTTAAGAGGTTAAACAGAGTGGATTCTGAATTTGAACACGTAGCACAAAGATACATTAATTATACTGTAGTTTGCTGTTTGCACCAGACAAATATAACCAAAAGAAGTGTTTTTTCCACTTGCCACCAAAAAGTGCAGTTTTGATTCAACTGTGATTCATATCGCGCCCTCGGTTAATGAACTCCCTCTGAACTGCGTATCCTTTTGCACGTACAGCCGTAGCATTCAGATGAGCCGAAGACCGTAAGTCCTGTTAGCACTACTCCGTCTCCCCTCCCAGTGGACTCCAGAGGTGAAATGTAGGCCAGGAATAACAAAGCCCAAACCCGGGCTATAAAAGTTTACAGACGCCACACATCACGCGCATTGATTCTCTTTCCCCCCGCTAATGTGGAATACATGTTCCGAGCGCCGCGTAATGAGCTGAAGATGCTCTGATTTACTTGGAAAGCCACTCTGACATATGGCTTGTTTGGCGCAGTTAAATTGTCATCCCTGTTTCCCCTCACGCTGGTGAATGCACGCGGTGCTTATCGTCAGGAGTCACGGGCAGTATATCAAATCAGTTATAGCTTCTCCTTGACATAATTGACTTTTCAAAAAACCAAGGGAAACGAGCCAAAGTTATGAAACCCTCGGTGTGTCTCTGTCGTCAAATACACACAGAGGCTATTTTCTCACTGCGTGCTTGCACTGTGGAATATATATTACGAAAAACAAACAAAAAACAAAAAAAAGAATTGGCCTCAGGAGAAGGCTACCATCTTTCTCGACTCAATTAGACGCATTTCAGCCTCCTCATGCGGCAGTTCGTCTCGAGTTCTAGTTCCTGAAGATGCACACCGCTGTTCACCCTCCTCGCCTCCAGTGTCTGTGTGTGAATGAGCGTGTGAATGGGCGAGGGGTTCCTTGCTGTAAAGTGCTTTGGACCTAATCAAGGTAGAAAAGTGCCATTTTGAGACCATTTACCATTTATGTACTGGATGTTGTCTTGGTGCTTTTGAACTAGGGATAGTCCGATATAAAAATAAAAATAGTCTCACACACTATGATGGAACAAACAAAAAGAACAAATGCAATGTTGGAGTGAAATGTTTTTTTTGGCTGAATATTTACTCAGACCTACTTATATTATTATACTTTCAACCATCTCCTCTATTAATGGGAAACAGTGACACAGGGAATATGCTACTATTTGTTGTATTTTTTTAATTTAAACATGAAGCCTACCATGTTGTTTAAGTTACATGTTTTAATTTTAAACAAATCTGATAAACTTCTCTGAGGACAGCTCTGTATGAAGCTTTGGACTTGCAAAAAAACCCAGCATCATGTCACTTTAACAGCACCTTAGACTGAATTTATGAGGCTAGAATGTGAAGATTTAGAGTTGGTTTAGAGCAGGCAAAAACAAAATGTAGTTTCTTTATTTTTTGGAGCCACCATTTATTTCAGATCATTTTAATAAACTGTTGCTCCAGCCCATTCAGGGCAGCCTGTCTACACTGCTGCATGCATTCAAGTGAGCTACGACATCACAGTGCAGTAAATATTTCAAAGAAAAAAAGTATATAATCGGCAGATATTTTCCCATATCGGACCGATTCTGATATTTGAAAAAAAAAGACAAATATCGGTAATATCAACCGATAGTATCGGCACCGCCGCCGATATATCTGCCATCCCTACTTTAAACGTGCATATTTCAACACATTGTCATGTCATATATTGTCACACTGGAATATTCTGGTCACCTTGGCAAATGTCTCTTGAGAAATGGAGAGTTTTTGGCCCCTGAAACTTTAAGTAATTAAGATTCAACATATGCCTGTTTCAAACAAGTGCACCGTTTATTCCTGCAGGCTAGGACAGTGCTCCACTCTGCTCTTTCCAGATTTCCTCCTCGAGACATTGGGACTTAATGACTGCATTATTCTCCAGGTGTCGTCTTATTAGTCTTTTGCATGTGCGCACAGCGACCGTCAGCACATCTCCATATTGCTCAGGATCCAAACTCCACCTGGCGCTACTCGCCTTGGGCTCAGCTTGTTGATTCAATGTCGAGGCACCACTATTTCCTTGTAGGCCGTCTCGCCGAGGTGTAAATGCTGCATTCATATTTCAGATGCCACAAGGTTGAACATTTTTGCTTCCATGTCGCTAAGAGCCTGCCTTGAGCAATCTGTCCAAGAGGAGACTCTCAATTAAAGCGGCCAGCCAGGGCAGCTTAAATAATGCAAAGTGCACTTGTTTAGGCCGCATGCTGAAAGCTGATATTTGTCTTTGTGAAGGACATATGCTGTCTTCCCTCACTATGTGTCGAGTAGAAAATAAGATTATCTAATGAGATATGTTATTTATTTGTATTTATTATAAATAATATACTGTGTATCTGGTAGGCCTAATTTTTCATCACATTGGCCACAATACCATGGCTGCCAAAAGAAAGGAATTGGCTCTTTGGTGAAACTGTGGAGACATTAGGAGTCTCTTCCCCCCGGGGGAAAGGTTATTTGTGAGGGGATTGCACCAGGGTCAGTTATAAAAGTGAAAATGCAATCTGAAGGCAGGACAAAAATTGAACAAAATGGAACGGGAGTTGAAAAGGGGAATGGAAAGAGGTTATAGGAGCTGTCGTTGATGTGTTGGTAATAAATAAAAAGTTTGGAGGATTTAAAGAAAAATAGAAAATCCACGGCTACTTTTGACCCTCTATTTCACACAATATACTTGAGTCTCATCTTGTACATTTCAGCTGTGCTCAGGGAGGCTCAGCAATGCCATGCACCACTCGCTTCTTCTGACTTTTCAACTCCAACATAATTCAGACATTGCTCTGTTGAGACAAGGACCGCTTCTAGCAAAGTAAAAGAAAAAATATTTCTGAGTCGCTTCTAAACAAGAAGTTCTTTATATTAGTTCTTGGATTTTAGGACCTAATAATAATGGTCAAACTGATTTGCCTATAAAAGCCTGTTGAATGCGGTTTACCCGAGTTCTTCTCTGCACTATGGTGGGTCACTTATGACTTTAGAGTAGCTGTTTTTTGTTTCTTTGTGTCTCTGCTTGAGGTGTCGGTGACAGTGCGACCTCCTCTTTATTTATTTGGTTCTGTGCGATTGGCACTTCTGTGGAAAGGATTGCACTGGATTAGCTTCTCCGCCTTCCCAACTGATCCCATCCATTTTGTGTAATCCAAATCAATTTAATTATGTTTATCGTTCCACCTCGCTGGTGCCGAGGAGCCGCGGCACACCTCCACCAAGATAAGCCCGGGGACTTTGAGCCTTTTACTGGCAGCGTCTGCTCAGCCTGTTGCTCCACAAGCAGATGGTGGAAGTCACCCCTGCGCGCCGTAAATAACATAGCATCCACCACGATATCATGCGAACCTTAAACATCGCTTCGGCACAGAAATGGATATCCAGGGCTGAAGAACACAATCTCAATTTTTCCTGGGTGTTGTAATGAGAATTTGTCGACTTTAGAGAGCCGTCCTTTGATGTTTGAAGAATAAAACGGACCAGCGTACATTGCGCTTCATTACTTCTGTGAGTCTAATCCTCGGTCTGTATCAACCGACACAATGAGGCCTATAAATAGCTTTATACAGAAGCAGGCAGAGAGGCCCGTCATCGCTAAGAGCATGGTAAAACTCGTACCTTTTACTGCTAGTGCAGAGTAAATGGTACTTACTTTGAACATGACTATAACATTTATCTGCTTGGCAAACTCCCAGAACATTATGCTGTGGGAGCTGAAGTCCGTTTATAACAATGCCTTATAAAAACATATGCTTTATGCACGTGTTCAACTTGAGCAGCAGACAACCTACTTTTGAGATCTGTTTCAATGCTCGAAAGTGAAAGGATACAAACTCACTATTTACTGTGAAGATGCACCAGTCCAACTACACATACTTTAATGTATGCTGTAAAGAAGCCAGCGAAAGCCCAAGGCGGGGAATTAACCCCACACAGAATGACCATTACTGCTCGACCAAAAACTCGCTCTACTTCCGAAACGTTACCTGATTCACATGTTTCCTTCCCCTATAAAGCCCTATGGAGATTTCGACTGAATGGCGGCGCTGTAAAGATGATAGGAGGCTGGCGCTGTCAGATTGTATGCCTTGGTTCAAATCCCTCCGGAGCGGTTCACAGTGCGGCGCGACCAGGTTACCACCTTGTGCCATTATCCGCCGTCATTTTGATGTCGAGGAAAACCAGCGCGCCGGATCTGCGCCGTCCGTTCAGCCGCATTCATCCTCTCTGCCGCCCGCGTTAAGTATTAAATGTCCTGCACACCTTTTTGAAAAGTCGGCGTTGCAGGCATGAATGTTTAATGAGCAAACGCGGTGGGATATCGGTAAATGAAAGTTAAGTGCATTTTCTGGGTTTTTGGAGCAAGGGAGAAGTTCTCCTGTAACACGGCGGTGAAGAAGAGGGAGACGGATGCTCATTTACCACAGCGCCAGGAGACCCTTTTCTCAGTGTCCTGCAGGGCTGCCTGCTACCTGCACCGTCTCTATTTCAAGCAAAGCCTAATTGCGGTTTGAGTACTTTTTTCCCGCTTCCCTACGGAGTTAAAGTAATGTATAAAAGTCTAGACATTTTTCGTACAAAATGATGTTCCAATTACCCGCCAGATGCCAGTGTGTTTTTCCTCACCTTGTTACCGCGTTTGCGCCTTTCTCTATTGTGTGTAAAACATTCATTAAGTCTCACATCGAAGCCATAAACAAGGGGTCAGATCGGGATATACGACCCTCATAACAAGCAGTTATCCCCTCTCCCCGCAGCAATTCAATAAATTCTGCTGCTGCCCTGAGTCTGACACCGCTGTGGCTCATCCTTGCACCTTCGTGGCACCATTTGGCAGCTCTTCCTCTTGTTAAAGTTTGACCTAGGATTTACCCATGAAGGCCCTTGTTATAGGTCAACCTGTGAGTGGATTGCAGCGGTCTTGCTTGTTAGGCCGCCCGGCTCCGCTCGCGCTCGCTCTCTCTCTCTCTGGCCATCATTAGTGGACTGAGAATACTCCGAATGCCCGCCGAGTATACAAATGGATTTTTTCGGGGGATTTCCTCGACAAAATAAAGACCTTTGTGACAAGCTGCAAGGGACGTGCGGGGCTCTGGCGAAAGCAACCTTCAGCTTTTTAATTAAGACCGCTGAAACAAGTTGGAAAGTCAAAATTGGAGGCTTTGAGAAATATACCATTTGCCTTAACCCAGACGGTAAACACCATGAACAGCTGGGAATATCTGATTTTATTTGTGTTCCCTCATGTAAGGATAATGGTCCTCTACGTTAAATCCATCCTTCAGCCTGTGCCTTTGGGCTGCATGTCACGACTTGTGGGTGACTGGTGTGCAGTGTCCAGGGATTCATCTTCTTTTGTCGAGGAGGTCAGGCGAATTCAGCAGAAGTGCTCATCTAGAGCAGGGGTCCTGAATTATTATTCACTGAGGTCCAAATTGACAAAATTGGCATGCGAAGGTCTGGAACGTACGGGGATCATTTATGCTTATATGTAGATTATTTATGTTTTTTTTTAAATCTTTATTAAAGCAGTACTAAGTAACTCTTGCCCCTAGAGGCCATAAGCGCAACTGTAGGTGTCGTAGGAAGTTACGATTTTTTTTACTTATTAAATGTCTTGGAGAGTAAATACTACGCTACAGAAAAGGCGAAGGGAGAGAGGGATGTTGTACATCCAGTTATACAATGGAAATAATTGTTTTCACTCAAACTTGGCTGTAAATACTTTGCGTGAATTCTAATAGTGTGTATTGGTTGCTCCGACCCGGTGGCAGTCAAGTTGCAAGCATGGTTTTCTGGCCAGAGACACCAGGGGGAGATGAAAGACCCGCCGATCATCCCATTAACACTTGTATTACCCCCAGAGGGACTACGAAAAGTATTTATTTAGGTAAACACGTTACTAAGTACTGCTTTAAATTCTATATTATCACTGTGCTTTGAAAAAAAAAAGCACGGTTAATGAATCTTTGCAGTGCTGTGTTTCTGCTCTTTGCTCAGTACTTGCCCCTGACTAGACCTGGTTTAGTCCTGGTTTAGACCTGGTTTAGTCCTGGTTTGGTGGAGGTTTAGTCCAGGTTCAAACCTTCTTGCTGCTAATGTTTTTAGTAAACGGTCGTGAAACAGCGGCACTGTGTGCGCTTAATGATCACGCGCGCATATTTAATTAGATAATTAGGGTCTTCGCGGCTTTAAAAGTTTAGCGAGTCGTATTTCAGTCGTTCCTCGGCCGTTTTCAAAAGTATAAAAGGTGTCTGGAGCTGAAGGGCAGTAGTTATCGCTCTGCTGCAGAGAGACAGACCACGCGACTGCTCGACTGGGGGGATTCACAGTCGGGTCCAAAGTTCGGGTGCAAGGATCTACAGTAGAGTGTGGGTTCTACAGTATATGAGAATAACGTGCAGACTTGTGCCAGATGTGGCCAAATGCCTTTTTCCTTAGACGACAACACACTGCCCTCAGCCTTGAGTTAATTTTCCAAATGTAGAGCATGAATGAATATATTTTTACACAACGCCCACTGCATTGCACCTACTGTACCTATTCTAAAAGAAAGTTCCAAAAGTAATGTTCCACCCACCATTAAGCAAGTGAGGAAGACGAAAAACATCGCGGCTCGCAGCACCGCCGTAGTTGCTTGTTTGATGGAAACATTGGCCTGACAGTATATTTTCATTTACTCAACAATGTATAAATAAATTAGGTTCAAATGTCCTCAGGAAAATATGCCACCTATGCTTTTATTAAAACGCGCTGCAGCTCTATACATTTCGGCGCTCATTATTGTAAACACCAGTTTTTCTTGACATTCCATTCTCTAGATTTTCTCCTTGCGCAGCATCTCTGTCACTTTCACCCGACCAAAAAAATTATGAAAAAACTGAAAAAGAAAGTCTGTGCGCTACCGCAGCTATTTATCAGACTACTCATTGTTTGACAGGATCCCATGTGTAACAGCTCAATTCTTCGCCGTCGCAAGTAATGCATCTCTGGCGTAGACGATTATAATTACAAGCGAGCGCCCAGTCCACACAGTCAATGCTCCTCGGCCGGACGTGTCAATGGGACGAGGTGAACGGATAGAAATCAGGTTTATAGATCTGTGGTTGACGGGCGCCCTCCACCCCACCAGAGGGCCCCGGTTTTTAATTGCTGTCTGACCAGGCGCTCGTGTGTGTGTGTGTGGAGATCGGTGGCGATGATAGAGGGATGGAATGGCTTTCTTTTTCTCTGTGGTTGTTGTATTGACAGCTCCTCGTCCGGCAGGCGCTGATAAGGAGTCCCGATCCACGGAGACAGCACTGGATTGCATTTCAGAGCCAGGATCCAGTGTGTGGTTTTTGGAGTGTGGGTGCGGACGCTGGCAGAGGTGTCGATGTAATAGTAACATGACGTGTGCAACAGAAGAAAAAAAAACACAGTGTTTGGTTAAACATCGCCATCTAATTGTCACATAAACTCACAGAATTCTTCTTTTACTTATAATGTTTATTGAAAGTTTACTTAACGGGGCGGTGGGGAGGGGGGTAATAAAGTTGAATGTTTTGAGTGGAACACACAACGTCATGTGTGGAGGATAAATGGAACAGCACATCAACATCAAAACCCTATCCTCAATGGGACATATGGTGCAGGGAGAATCATAGTGTGGGGCTGCTTTGGGCCTCAGGGCCTGGACAACGTGCCGTCATCAACTGAAAAATGAATTCACAAGTTTTTCAAGATATTTTGCTACAAAACCTGAGACATTCACAACGGCGTGGAATAAGTAAGTGAACCCTTGTATAATAGCTGGCTGATCCTTCTTTTGCAACAATGACTGCTTTTCTGTAGTTGCAGATGAGACGCTCACAACGATCAGGATGAATCTTGGACCATTCCTCTTTACAAAACTGCTGCAGTTCAGTGAGATTCAGGGGGTGTACTTACTTATTCCTCCCTGTCCTGTGAATGTTTACTTGTTATGGCCAAAAAAAATATACGATAAAATGTAAATGTTTGGGTGGTATTAGTTTCAGCCAGTGTTCTTCAACCTTTTTTGAGCCAAGGCACATTTTTTTTGTTGACAAAATCATGATGCACATGATGCTAGCCACAATGCCACTGTAACCGCTACCTGTCGCATCATGCATCACTACTACCTGCGGCCACTTACTGATATGGAAGAGTATTACATGGTGATCACTAGACAGCACAGACAGTTGAAAACGGCACATTATATGCGGATAATAATTAATTTGTTTTCAAATAATATTTTTTCAGACCCACTAGGTGAAATTGGATAATTTCCCACGGCACACCAGACAATAGCTCACGGCACACTAGAGTGCCACGGCACAGTGGTTGAAAAACACTGGTTTAAGCAGACGCTGTTTATTCATTCTTATGATTTTGATGAAGATTATGGAGGATTGAAAGTGCCACAATTAAATAAATAAATGCACCATTAAATAATTAAATAAATGTGTCATTAATTAAATAAATGTGTCATTAATTAAATAAATGTGTCATTAATTAAATAAATGTGTCATTAATTAATTAAATTACCAATGATTCTGTGTAAAAAAATATATATAATTATTTATCTATTTAATTAATTATTTCATGGTCCTGTGTTGCAGTGTTTCATGAATTAATTTTATCTGTCAAACTCGCCCATCAAAAGTTGTGGGCGGGGCTAAAGCCTGGTTAACTCAAATCTAGTCTAATCCATTGCTTTGGCCTGAAGTGTTTTTTGGAAACATGGCGGCTACGCTGATGGAGGACCTTCATGAGGTTTCAAGGGAGTTGGTGCGAGATATTTTCGACCTTGCTGAGTATGTGGAAGCAGGACCTGCAGACCCCGAGCATACAGAATAAAGCGGAGGAATTTATTGAAGTTCTTGGAGTTATTTCCGCACTTTCTGACCAAGGCATTGACCGTAGAGTGACCGAAACTTTAGAAGAAGTACTCTACAGGGGTGCTAGTTGGAATGTGCCGTTGCCTCAATGCCCCGGTCGCAATGTACCGCATCCATTGGTTTTACCGCCACCTACCGGGCGGATGAGTGCTCTTTACGATTATTGAGAAACAGCAGATATTAATTTAAAAAAAGTTATTTCTTGACATCCCTTGATGGAGTGATCGAGGCTTGTGTTTAGTTGTTTTTGCTTGAGTATTCAAACATACGTAAGGGAGAATAGCGCCACCCAGCGTATCGGAGTATGTTCACTAGTCTGCATCAATCCATTATTCTGGAATTGATTTGCCTTGACTCGATGAGCAGGATGACCAATCAGGTGTTAGGACCCACCCCTCAAACTTTGATGGGCGAGTTGGACAGATAAAATTAATTCATTAAAACACTGCAACACAGGACCATGAAATAATTAATTAAATAGATAAATAATTATATATATTTTTTTACACAGAATCATTGGTAATTTAATTAATTAATGACACATTTATTTAATTATTTAATGGTGTATTTATTTATTTAATTGTGGCACTTTCAATCCTCCATAGAAGATCAGACCACATTTTATGACTAATTTAGGCAGAAATGTGAGAAATTCTAAACAGTGTACTTACCCACTGCAAACACTCGCCACGGCTTCAGTAGAGCCACAAGCGCCTCATGATATTTATCTTTTCTTTTTCTCTGTATTGAAACGGCTGCATGGTGAAGAAAAGTAAGGGGGCGGGCTTAGGCTGGCTCACTTGGTGGATCAGGAAGTGAAACTGTTGGATATTTTATTCTTGCTGTTTTTAGATCAATAGTATATCTTTCTAACCAACACATTGTAAAATAGTTATAAAGATGTGTTACCTGCACAATGCATAATTGAAATGTCCAGTCTTTTTAAGTTTTTGATAAGACCTTGTTCGAACCAAAATACAAAAGTATGTTTTGTGTAATTCACTAATTTTACATTAGTACATTTATTTGATCCTTCAGAAAACCCAATCATACACGAAATAGTCCGACTCATAAGTCATTACAATACAATAATGCCAAATAGCATTTTTACAGTATGAGTATTCTAGTTTGGTAAATATGAGATACTGCAAGAAATGTATAAGCAGGTGCGGGGGTACATAGTGAAACGCATGCGGCAAATGAAAATGCTCGCCGTGTAAGAGCATCGTATCTAACAATCGATAAGGAGAGAGTGTATTGATTTACAAAACAGAACACAAACACAGGGGGCCGAGCGGTGTACAGGTCACCGTCTGGGCACTGTCTTAGTACGACCCAAAATCGGGGCGGAACACAAATAGCAGACAAGGAAACGCCACCCACCTCCGCGCTAATTGAATATACTGTCAGCGTCTAAAAGTTACCCGGCTTAATTAGGCTTTTGTTCACAGCTAATTGCAGAAAAGTGCTGATACTGCAGATGCTTTTCGGTAATTAAGCAGATTTCGCCCGTGGCTTTGTTCTGACGCTGCATTTATGACATTTTTCTTCTTCTTTTTTTTGACTAATCAGATGCGGTCACGTAAATGAGACGTTTCATGCCAAACACTGACAAATCTAAAAAAAATACGGGACTTTATTTTTTTTTTTGCACCATCTTTGCTTTGTGGTGAAAAATCAATTTACCAATTAGCTGGAAAGTGTCCATATTGTGGAGGTGACAATATATGGTGTGCAATGTCAAACCATTACTTGTGTCGCCAATACACTGCAGATTGTAAAGATTCCGGTTCAATACAACAGCGTGCACTATCATTATTAAACAGGGAAACGATCCACATATTATACAGCTTATTAGAGCATATCAAGTCGAGGACCAATAGAAGAAAAATACCAAGAAGGCACGGATCCAGGAGAGCCGCTAGCGCCACGCTCGCGCACGATCAATATGTGATGTGTAACAGAAGCTAAATGCCGCGGCGCCTTGTGCACGGTGACGTCCCTCTGCACACTTGACCCATCCCATTCTTGGAGGGAGGCTGGACATCTGCTGTCATAGATCTGGCCATTGAGAGCGACGTTAACCCCCGCGGAGCACAGCAGCGCCCGCGCCCCGGGATGTAATGGGGATTCCTGCGGAGAGGGAGGAGCGCTTCCCCATCGTCTGTACTCGTAAAGATTATTGCTCTGTTATCCACACGGCGCGCCACCGGGACTGGTATGAAATTAACAATGCGTATACATGTTGACATCAGAAAACACGGAGGCTGTCACAAAGCTGTGCAGAGAATATCATCAGTCTAAGCAATGCAAAAGAAAAAAGGAAAAAGTTAACTAAAGAGCCAATGTCTTGTCACCTATGCCTGTTTTAAAAATGTTCTGGTGACATAAAAGTATAATAGGTTAATACAAAGCAACTTTAACTATCTTCTCCAGGTCTTTGAGATATTAAGATGCCATACTTGAACATTCCATTGCCATGGCAACACCCTGCACTTTTCTTGTCTTCTTTGTACTTTTTTTCCCTTTTGTTAAGTGTATAATATACACATATATTATATTGAAGTTGCTCTTCAAGTTACTCAGTGTTTCCCTGCTCTTTGGGCTTAATGTAAGTAGTTGGGGATCCATGAATTTCCCTGATTAGTCCTAAATAATTCTATGTCTTGCGGCTTGTTTGTATTCATGAGGTTGAATTACTACAGAGAGCCGGCAGCGTCAATGCACACAGATGTATTTTTAGAATGTATTTAGTCATATATATATATATATATATACACACATTGCAAAGTGGTGTCGTTTAACTACACAAGCCTGACTAATGAAAAACGTATTTGAGGACATTGCACAAGAGCTAATTTTAACTTCACGATGGTACTTTTGACGAGCTCTGAAGCATTTTTTTTATCACATCTCGTGTCGGAGAAAGACCATGATATTTTCGCGGCGTATTACATTTTGGAGAAACGCGCAGTATGCCATCATGAAAAATCCTTTTCTTTTTGTCAGCAGGTGACATTATTACAGCGTTGGCACAGCTTGGATACGTCTCAGAAACAGCTTGTAGTTGTGCTTAAGGTGAAAAAAAGTCACCATTTCTTATGTGGCGAGTTTGCAATGGGAACGGAATAATATGTAAATGAGAACAGTGTTACAGTGAATCGAGTCGGACCAAAACACACACAATGGTAAAGTGGAGGATGTGAGGGGCCGGAACTGAGGCAGGTACATGGGGAAAAATAGTCTTTTGGCACCAGTGACATCTATAGCACTCAGTATGACTCGCTTTCGATGCTAGATTTACATATTGTTGACAGAACAGACTACTGTACATGCTGTGAGGGGAAGAGAACTTGAGACCAGCCATGCCATTTGCAAAGATATTGTCAGTTAGTTGGCTCTGAACTACGACAAACTGAACGCCCGATTTGACGTAGTTAGCAGGTTAGATGGAAAGTTCAACTTTTAATTGCAAATGTAAGCAACTGTTGCGTATACAGCTACCTCTGGCAATGCAACGTTTCTGATATTAAGAAAAAAAAGCTTATGTATAAAAAAAAAAAAGAGATGGTGAATACACACATGAACTTAATTGGAAAGCGAAACCTCCAATACGCACGAGATTCTCTTTAGCCCCTTGGTCAATAATTTTTGTCAAGGTAAAAAGAAGAAGGAAAACGACTTGATCTAAAATTGCTCTGTTGTAAGAATCCCAAGCAAGTAAAAAATAATACTAATGCACAAGAAAGCCCCAACACACCTGACCTAGAACAACCGAAGCGCCTGCCAGCCCTCCTCCTTTGAGGTCTATCATTCGCCATTAGCTCGTAATCAGCACGCTGTCGATCTGTATTGCACAGGTTCACTTTACATTGTTTCGATCTCCTGTATTGCACTGTACTCCCATCCACCTGCTCCCCTTTTCCCCCCAACACAAATAAGCCCCTCGGCAATTACTGGCGTCTGCCTCATTATCATATTTATTTTAAGGCTCCTATGACCCATTTCATTCCAACATGGCTTCCTCTGGTCATGATTGAGTAGTCGCGTATTTAAGGTCAACCTCCAGAGACGCCCCTGTGCATAACGGGAACATTACTATTAAGCGCAATCGCCGGCCCTGTCCTTGTCCAAACGAAAACTGCCAGTCCTAACTAAGCATTGTTTTAGGTTACATTATCAGAGTTTGGACAAAGTGCGCCGTATAAAATGAAGCTTTCGATGAAGGAAATCCAACTCAGGCGATCAATGGTCTGTCATGTAAGCAATATGAGGAGGAATAGTGAATATGTTTGCCCGGCGGCGCGTGATACACTATATAGAGTCGCGCTCTTGATAGGAAAGGGCTTGCGGTATGCTGCCCTTTGTAACGTGACCACCGTAATGGACCACATCTGATGGACGGTTATGATTGCGCCGATGGAACAGGCAAGAATTCTAGTCTTGATTGCCAGGTACACACATCAAGACTAGAGTTAATGGCAGAATCTGTCACCACAGTATTTACCGCGTCCACTGGCCTGGGACTGGTAAGGGAAGATTAATAGCAGGCCGACGCTGCCCTCCCGCTCCAATCGCACTTATCGAATGGTTTCATGAGGATATGTTTCTTAGGTCTGGGCAATATTGATCGACCACTTGTAAATTTATGGTTATGTTACTTCAATTTGCTCAAAGGCAGAAATGTTGTCTTTGCGGACGTCGTTCATTGACTTCCTGCAGGCAGTAGGTCTCAACCCGATCCCTGGAGACACGAACCCTCTCCTTTTGTGACAAGGGGAATGTCATTGCTGTTATATTATCCACCTAATTGACTCTGACCTTCACAAAGCATTACATTTAGGAAATAGTTATCGATAAGAAAGGCGCGCTGGCGGGTTTAAGCATTGCACACACTGATCTAAGGAGTACTGTAAATCTGTCTCTCAAAAAGTAACTACCTTTGTAGAAAATCAGCTTTTTAGAGCTTTTTAAAAAAAATTTATACCATCTTACACTGTTGTTCTCTCATCAAAAACATACCTGGAACTGATTTTCACAACTTTGAATCTTCTCCAGTGGCTTTCCCTCTCATCACGGCGGCAACTCCCAAAAAGCTCCTCCCGGGGTCCGATAAATGGCCAGGAAATGCTTTCCTCACCTCTCGGTCTCTTCCTGAGCTCAGCCCTTTCATCGCAAAGTAAAAACACTCGCCATAGATCACCACAGCCACACGAGTTGCACAGACGTTTTTTTTTTTTCTATTCTTTTTCCATTTATTGAAACGGCTGTGCAGCGAAGGAGTGCAAGAGGGGGAGGGACTTACAGAGAGATTGTATGAAAATCAGGAAGTGAAACGACTGGGTATTTTGTTTCCGCTGTTTTAGATCAATGTTGAATTTTCTAACCAACAAAAAGTGTACAATAGTGATGATGTGTTTGATATATTGACCTGCAAAAAGCTTTAAGCCTTTATCATGAAATACTACTTAGATTCCAGACATTTTCCACCTGTGCCTGTCCCAAACTCTGAAAAGACCATATTGCTTTCTTAAAGGCTTTTCAGAGCAGAAGAGTCGTTTTCCCACATACAACCTGAAGACTACCCTACGTAGCATTGAGAAATATGCTTCCATCAGCACTAGGGCTGAAAGATATATCATTATCGTATATCGATATTGAGATATGAACATTAAAAACATTAAAATCGAAAAAAGCAAGATATCAACGTTATAGATATTCTAAATAAAACTGCACTCTTTTGTATTATGTTTTTATACCTTGGAAGCTAAGCAGGGAAGGGCCTGGTCGGTACTTGGATGGGAGACCGTTTAGGAACACCAGGAAGCCTAGCGAATGTAGTGAGTGAGTGAGTGGTTGGTGGTGGACGGAGGGGCCGATGGCCCAGACTGGTTGCCGCGTTTCTGTCAGTCTACCCCAGGGTAGCTGTGGCTACAGTAGTAGCTTACCACCACCAAGTATGGAGTGAATGAATAGTGCAATGTAAAGCGTCTTTGAGTCTCCAGAAAAGCACTATATAAAACCAATGCATTATTATTATTATTATTATTTTATTTTTTTAAACGCTTGGTTTTCACCTAACCCATAGTTATATCGTATCGTATCGATATTGAGATATCTGGCATGAATAGGATATATATGATATAGATATGAAATTTTCTCCATATCGTTCAACCCTAATCAGCACCTTGGATATCTACACGGACTATGTATGTGATGGTAGCAATAGCAGATTGGTAATAAACCGAAAGCAGCCAGTACTACCATAATAGGTTATTTCATGTTTGTTTTATACAGAGAAATAAAACCCACTCACTGCATTGACTTCTTGACCACATTTTGCTCTTTACTGAACTAAGTGGACATTTTATTGAAGCGTAATGGACTAAAATGACCTACACTCTCACCTGCTACTTCTTATGGGAACACATCACATTTGAAAAGTAGCACTCATTTTATACTGCATTTGTCGCTGACAGACCTCTCATGCTTTATTGCTTTTTGACGCCAGTACATTTCCAAATGACTCCAGTTTCCAAATGTATGTCATTATTCTCTTTTCTTACATAGGTGTAGTTCAGGGCGTATATGTTGACTGGCCCGTCATTCATTCAGAGCAAGATGGAAACTGATTTGAATGATCTAGCCCCAAAGTAAAAATTACTATACATTTTTGCATTACTTCTCAGCTATACAGCTATACATAAGTTAGTTTGAACAAAAAGGTACTTCATTTTGCAGCCAGACGTCGGCAGCAAACAGCAACATGTACGTGCTCTTTAGCAATGGAGATGCATTCTAGATGCTTTCACAGCCGTCTTTTAATTTAAAGTGTTTTTCTCCACAAGTCCTTTGCAAACTCATTCTATTATTTCCCATCGTCTCAGTGCAGGGACCCCCAGATGTTATGCACACAGTACCGGGGCAACATCTTTATTGTGAAGCCCCACTCAAACCTGAACTGGCGGGACTTAATGACAACAGTGGACAGCTGCCGTGTATATTTCCATCGCCGAGCTGCCATCCTAATGATGTGGAGTGGGCGGTGATGCAGCCAGGCATTACACGCAGCGCTGCCACGGTGTGAACAGATTTTTCGTTTTCAGATGACATAAAGCCACGTCTTCTATGTGTTACACCGTGAACTGTCAGGCCCGAGAATCTGCGTACCCTTCACACTTTTCTTGTTTTTTCCCTCATTTCACTCCCTTATTTGCTCATATGTCTCAGGTCGCCGCTCTGACTTTGGCAACGCTGTCAAAGATTACTGTCAGACAATAGTGCAGAGGCTAGAGTGGCAGAACTGAGCTGAGATAAAAGACAGGCCAAGAGAACAATGTGTTTCAAAGCCACACTGTGATTACAGTCTCTGTATGGGAGTGTGAATTTAGCAATGTTAGTAAGGTCTGCACAGTGTGCATTCACACTTACCAACATGTCCATCACTGAGGAAAAGGTTTTTCTTTCCCATCTCTGCCTCAAACTGTCCACCTCAACAGATGTTGCAAGATGCAAACATCAGCATCAGCCATTAGCCATAAATGCAATGTTAGCATGCTACAAAGTGTGGTAAATGTGAAGTAAATTTTAATATATATTTTATAAGTCCTAAAGCCTAGGTGCTATTTACAGTCGCAACCAACCTTTTATGTATCAACTACTGAAAAGATAGACAACAAATGTATTGTTAGCATTAGGATTAATAAATATCTGGACTATACACAATCTGCAGTAGGGTTGGGCCATATCGTATCACATATCGTTATCGCGATATAATTTTTTTATATCATTGTCATTTTTTATATAGTTGTGGACACAATATAATTTATGTTGCGCTCAGCTCCACCAGAGCAGCACAAACATTGACTGTGTAGGACACGGGGACAGGTGTTTAAAAAGCAAAATAAAATGAAGGACGTAAACTGCTTGAGTAGATCATATTTGCAAAAAAAAAAAAAAAAAAAGAATGAAATATCTGCATTAATCTTCCCAATACGCATAAGGCTGGTTGTGTGTTTGTCCTTTGTCAATTATGTTGTCAAATATATAATTATCATGATATTTCTTTTTTATATCGTGATAAAGATTTTAGGCCATATCGCCCTGCCCTAATCTGCAGATGATGTATATTATTTGTCGTAATATTAGGTTTTAAGTGCTCAAGCGATGTAGTTGCAGCAACATTAAAATAAATCAATAAATAAATCTAAGTAATACAACAGACATTAAATATTGTACCGTTATCTAACCATCATAATTCAGATGTTTTCAGAATATTCCTTCCAAATAGCTCTGAGCACAGGCCCGTTGTGCGTTCATGTGTCCATTGCGTGATGGTGTCAGTCCTTTTTGGTGGATACTGGTGTTTAGTTTGTTTACTGCTCGTTTGCTCTCACAATGTGGCCCTGACATTGACATGGCCGACCCTGTCAAACATTACTGTCAGACAAAAGTGACCGGGCGAGAGGGAAGGACACAATGAGGGGGGGGGGGCCTGTGTTTTGGAATGCGTGATAATTACAGTGTCTTTGCTTTTGCTCGTCTTTAGCCGTGCTGTTTTCACGGAGCCGCTTGTTTGTCTGGAGTGGGTGTTGACACGCAGCAAAATATGGTTAACATGTCTCATGTGACACTTCAATTTCCTCTCTGTCAATCAGTGCAGCTGCAGTACTGCTCTTCTCTCACTGACTGACAACAAGAGAAAGATCTAGCTCTTGGTCTAAGTGTAATCACACACACAAGCTTCTTTTTATAGCCTTATAAGAAAATATATGAAAGATATATTTGCTTTAATGAAGCTGTGAACTTCACTGCGTATTAAAATCTGGGTTATGAATTAAACATATTCTTTGTAATAGTTTTATTTATTAGAGCTTCCACTTGCTGAATCAAAACAAATCATTACTCTTTATTAGTTTGGCAGATAGATAGATAGATAGATGGACCTGATTGTCCAGGATGTTATTCATCATTGCCGCATCTTAGCTCATTTACTTACCCATTTCATTTCGCTATATTATATTTCACTCCGCTCGCCAAACATAACCTTTTTCTCCGTGTAAAAAATGTGCCCGCATGATTTATGTCACCGGCGTTGGTTGTAAAATAAAAAATAAAATGACATTCCCTGAAAATGGATTTTGTTTACAGTAAATCCTGTCCACCGGTGGCACAGGGGTGATGGCTCCCGGGCCCACGTTCGCTGCCACGGCCTCGGGGAGACTGTCATAAAGAAAGGCGCGTCCTGGAGAGTCGACCCCGCGGCATTGCTGAGTCGACAGCCTGCTGTGTCCTAGAGTAGTCCATTAGCTCTACCTGCCCCCTTTCTCCACAGGATCCCCACAGCACTAAATGAAGGCAGGCATATTTTCATCTTCCTGACAGGCTGGCTGCCGGTGGAGCCAGGGGAGATGGAGGTCGGTGTCAGCCCCGGCATTCTGTCGGCAGCCGTGGCCCAGATGCTGCCGCGCTGACCACGATAGATCACTCATACTGTTTTTTTGTTTTTTTTAGCAACACAAATTTCATTATCGCTCCGTGGGGGCACTACACGCCCATTGCATTGGAATGAAAACAGTTTCACTTGAGATATTCTGTCGATCACACCCACCATTTTATGCTTTCAAATCAAGATCCTATAGCGAGTATGGTTACATCATAAACATCTTTGCGTGTCTTTCAAGGCCTCATTCCTGGTGTCTGTAACCTCAGCCTCCTTCTTCTTATATGGCAGTCAACCCTTTGTAGGTCTTCAAAATATTTGCACAAACTACTACAAATATTACGTACGTTTCTGCAAACATTGCTTTCCAACGCAGTGCTTTAAAATATCAGGATAAACCAGCCTGTTAAAACATAAAAATCAGGCAAGATAACGACCCAAGGCAACGGTTGTTAAGCGGTCCCCTATTGCTTTACACAAATGAAATAAAAACCAGTATCTATTGCATAGCGTTAGATTTGTATTACCGCTGCTTTTTTACAACCACCGGAAGGCTCATATGACTGCCTTGTTCAATTAAGCTAATTAGCCTTCATGTGCCGTTTCGAGCCATATTGGCGCGCATCTGCAGTATCTAGGCAACATCAAAAAAACGGCACTGTTGTGAGCAAACCTCCAACGGCACTGGGGCTGTTGCTCGTTCCTTTGTAATATCTCCCCAGGATACACCAGTGTAAACTGGAATAAACCCCACTTTGAAATACCCCAGAACGAAATACTATTTTTACGTCCGCACGCCCGCGAGCAGAAAAATATATATATATCGAGTGACTTTTCCTCTAATCAATTAATCAATAAATGCAGTGCGTTCTCAGTGCAATTCCACCTGGCGCTGCTAACACGGCTGTAGCTTCCATTTAGTCCCTTTGACTCCTGTGGGCTGTTTTATGGTTAAATGCTCCTCTGTGGGCTGGGGGTATTAGCTTTGACAGTAGGACTGGGTTATTAGACTATGGGCTCGGACTGTGTGTTCAGACCGTGTGTATCTCCAGTGCACATAAATAAGTCATGTCAAAAGTGCGGTTTTATATTAGCTGTCGCGTGTGTCCTGTAGACTAGACATGCCAGCCATTTTAGTCAGTGTACAGATTTGTAGATTTTGACGCAAGTACCACCACGATTGTCATTTTAACAGCCTGATGAAAGAGTCACTGACTGCTTTTGTACAATGTGTTTTTTATTTATTTACTTCAATTGATGTAGCTTTGCCTGCAGTAATGGAAGTCTGTCTGACATTCTGGATCCTCTTGAAGGATTATTTTGGTTCTCTTTAGCACCTCTGCAGCAGGTGCTATACAGTTGCTGATCGTTCTCTGAGTAAGGCAGAAGGTTTGTTTACCTGCTTTAGTTTCGATCCTGTAAACAAATCTTACTAAAAGAACAATCAGCAATAGTTTCATCTAAGAAGACAGTATTAACTTTTTTCAAAGAGGTGCTATCCTGGTCGTTGGAATTTCTTCTAATGTATACGTGTTGGTTAGGTTTCATCTGTCAGACAGACGGACTCTATCAAACTGGCACTTTTGGAGGTGTTTCCTTAAAGGTGCATTATGCAACTTTTTATATGGAAAAAATGTGATATATTTGCGCGTATTTGGCCTTGTAGAGACCCAGCAGTTGTATGAGTGGTCAGCATGACGCCTTTACCTTCCATCACGGTGGCCCCTTAAAATGCTCCAGGATCAACTGTTTTGAAGGTTTTTACTGCTAACCTCACCAGAAAACCTACAAAAACCTTTTTTTTTCCATAAAAAGTTGCGTAATGCACCTTTAAGGACCACAGTGTGCATGAATTACTTCCTCGTGCTAAATGACCCCTGTGTCAGCAAGATATGTCTCTCTTTAGGCAACATTTCAAGCACCTGACTGAATTCAGATATCATAATTATACTATGGATTTTAATTTATTTATTGTGGGCAAGGCAGATTGTAATGGTTATGAGAAAGGGGTGGGGTTAGTGAATTTCATACGTGTGGGGGGGAGGAAAAAACAAATAATCTGGCAATAAATGATGAATTAAACAAAACAAAAGCTGAAAACTTTGTCTTGCTGCAAGATCTGCCAGATGTTATTGTTTCATGAAGAGTGAGTCAGCCTGTAATACAATTGTCACAAGCAATGCTAATAGACGCATTGAATGTTGTTTGGTAACTCTGGAAAATGATCATTGCTTTCCATGACGCTGTTCGAATTTTATTGCCACAAAATCAGAAAAATAGCTCGTGCCTTTCCACTAATAACTAGATTCTGCAGTGCTAAACTCCCTCCACATCGTTTCTACTCGGCTAAGCGTTGTTTTTTTTTTTCTGTGTGCGCATTTTATTCCTGCACATCGAGTTAAACGAACCATCTGCCTCCAATATATCTCTCTGCCTCTGAGAAATGTTCACAGAAAACACTAACTCCAATCTGCCAGAATGAACGCTACTCCCCAACCGCAGCCATAGTTCTTGTATTTATGTGCTTTTTTTTAAATCCGGTGATTTGAGCAGCCTTTAGAGGAGTGTGGAGGAGTCTCCACCTCAAACCACGGCCGCCTGGACAAAGCCAACCACCCACTCAAGTTAGGCGTGCATTTAAATCATTTAAAAGTTTTGCCAAGAGGTCCAAGTTAGAAGGTGAAAAAGACTATTGGAAAGACATCTGTTTGCTGTTTGGGTGCTGTGCGCAAACCTACTGGGATGCCACACTCCAGTGCTTCTGCTAATAAATTATGTCTAATCACGTGTACGGTGAAAAAGCGTTAATTATCTTGTTCCATAATGCATCTGTATGTACACACTTACTACTTGACAACTCCAATGTTGCCATGAATGTGATCTCGAGAGTCATTTTGCAATTTATGTATTCACGGCGGTTTAACACTTCGCAATCTGGCTCTGAAAGTCAAGTAAAGACTCCTAAAGGTTTTTGTGTGTGTGTGTGTGTGTGTGTTTCTATAACAACTTTACATTGCATCCGCCTCATTGCATCCACTTCAATGAAGTGTGAAAAGGGTAGTAATTCTGAGGTCATGGCGTTTGAAGAATAACATCCATAGGTGAAATGGATCTAGTGGGTCCAGATTCAGATTTGAAGACTATTGGGAAACCATAGAAACGCAAGAACAGAAAGATGGAAAAAAGAGCTTAATCTCACTCATGTTTGTTTTTTCAGTTTCAGTCAGTATAGCAGACACTCCTTGGTTTCGCCGGCATTTTCCATTATTGTTGCGGGCAAAAATGCCTGATTTCACGGGGAATTTTTCCAAAAGTTGCAAAATCAAACCTTTCTTTGCTTTTTACATCATTTTAAACCAAAGAGACTGGGGAATAAGAAAGGACCTAAAATGGCCGTTATTTTAAATAATTGTATCATCTAAAAACAGAACCATGTCCCCCCCCCAAAACAAAACCGGAGGCGCTGGACAGGGCTTGCTACGCGCAAATATAACACGTAAAATGGATTTAACTGATCAGAAACTCACTTTCGCTCAACAGTTGCAAAGGAAATTACGGTTGCGGGAAAGTGGCGGGCTTTTGGAAAAGTTGCAAAGCCGCACTGATTTTGCTTGATTTCGCATTAATAGTTGTGATCGCAACATTGCAAAATCCTGGAGGGACTGGTATAGTTTTCTGTGGTGGTTGGAATTGTTGAGTATCAAGTTTCATGGAAAGAGAACTGTCCCCTGCGGAACTCCTGTAATACTTATTATGTTGTCAGTGTTGTAATATACATATCTTATTAAGTTAAGCATCTTGGAATACTGCAGCGTGGTCAACTTTCTCATTAAGTGGAACATAAAAGCCCCTACTGTCTTGTTATAATTACAGGGGTTTTATGATGCGATGCAGAATCGGAATTCATTACTTTTGACTGTTTTGTCTGATTATACAAACCCTTATTAGAAACAATTTACTGACTGCATATTTTTGCTCAAACCCATTAACCCCAACAAAGATAAACAACTGCATCTGTCAGTGGGGAGCAACGTCTAACTGTCTAAGATGGTTCTGGGGGTGAGATGCTGGACCTTTCAGCGTCAACTGCATGTTCCCTTTGCTTCACTCTATAATACCCAACTGTCATAACCTTTTACTTTTTTTTATACTAGATAGTGTATGCTATTATTTGTTCATTTTATATTGTCACTTTCCAACTTGAAATATCTTTAAAAAAGTTGCCACCTTTGACAATACTGTCACTCTATTTTCCCACCTTTCTATACTTTCTATACATCGCCCTCTAGCCACTTCCTGGTTTATTTCCTCCCATCTCCCATTTGTTTGGAGTTTTGAAGTTAGCTGGGACACAGGTGCTCCTAGCTCCAGTACGATCCCCTCTGGTGTGCAGTCGATAATGAGACTGGGAGAGCGGCATGAATAAGTCGGTGAACTCTTTCTCATTTCCTTAATCTCTACCCGCGGGCTAGTCCGGTAACGCCGAGTCATTATATTCCATCAGTTTGCCGGCTACTTGATCACACGTATCGCCTCCCATGAGGTAGGATAAGGCCAGCATGAAAGATCTAAATGGGAAAAAACACACTTAGTAATTCAATATCTTTAATAAAGTCAGCGACTAAATCCTCTTGTTAAAACCCGTGTCGAAAGATTAATTGCGGCATTACCTTGCATCTTTTCAAGCCCAGACGTGACCTCAAGCAACCTGACCGACTGGGCAGGACGAGCACACTCCCAATACAAAGGCGAGTATTGTTTCATTGCGGGGCTGGCAAAGGCCTCGCTATCCACTTTGTCTACGTCGTCTACTTTCGTAATATCCCCACTTTCGATCTTGTAGATGCTCGAAAGTCCACTTTGAGCCGGCAAACGGACTGAGCGACATTATCAGCAGAGCCCCGAGCCCAGGCTAAGCAAGAGGAGATTGATTTAATCACTTCCAAAAGAGGCTGAATATTGAGACGCAGGCCTCTCCTTGCCAACTGCGTACAAAGGTTAATAAGATATGGGGACCTTACTGACTCAAATCTGCACGATCAATGTACTAGGTTTATTTTCAGAAATGACTGGAGATGAGGTGATCAATAATGCTGCATGGCTTGGACTGTAAAGAGATTAAATGAACTAATGGATTTATTACCCAGCATTAAAATGTAGTATTCTTTCGTACCTTTTTCTTTTAAGCAGGCAAAAACTAGGTGTTTTTATTTTATTTTCCATTCCCCAAAACATAAAACTGCTTTGTTTGTTTTCGAAGTGTTCTGCTGTCACTATAACCTCGGGGCATGAAGCTGCATACGCTCTCTCTCAATCCTTTTTGTTAACACTGCCCAAATGTTCAACAAAGGGCTAAATGTCTGAAACGACCATGGAGGAGTTTAGAAAGCGGTTTATAGATAGTGTATGTTACAGTATTTTTTTTTTTTATTGTGAGTGAAAAGATGGTTATCCACACGGTATTCACTGTGAAAGGTCGCGGCCTCCTGTCGAAGTCATTCTGCTGGAGATGTGAAGCTTATAAGTTGTTGGCAACATCATTTACATTTTCCTGCGCTCCTGAGTTGAATCCTGAGCTGGTCACACAAATCGCATTCACACAAATCACATTCAGCTAGAATGTGATTTGTGAGTTGTGTCCTGTCCCGAAGAAGTAAGAAAAGTAAACTTGGTCCCACTCACCACACCATCTTGGACAAAGTTTCTCTACACTTGCTGCATACAGTACATTGCACAGTATACATTGTGCTAAGATACTTTAACAATTAGTCTGCGTGCCCATTACTGTAGAAATAGGAAGTTGCACGGAACCATGGGCTGAAAAATGACTTGGAAAGAGCTCTGAGTAAACTTTGTCCTGTGTGTAGTTTTTCATAGACACTTGCCAGCCATTTAAAGTTTGCCTCATGAAAATTTACCCAATTACCCAGCTGTTGTGCCAATGATGTTACAATTATTTACAGCCATAATTGTTTCATCCATAATTGAGCAACTCTTTGTCCTCAAGGCACTGGTGGGCATATAAGGGAAAATAATTAGCTTGCTTTTAAATGAGCTTATATTAATGAATCTAAGTGGTGCGCTTTAACCGTTAAGCACATTTGGAGCGGGTAGTCATTTTAGATAAAGACTATGCCACTTTTTCCCATTAGAAGGCAATGTGTGTTGCATGAGCAAAGATGGTCATGGTCTATTTTAGCGACTTTGAATGCAAACGCGGCTTCATCAAGACGCCGTGTTGGAGCGAATGTCCGTTACTCCTCAGTGGCCGTCCTCTGCACCTGAATAGGCCCAGCTGCTTCCAGTCAAACCTGCGCGAAAAATTGAATTAAGTAAGAGTCATTAGGAATTCATTACCCTCCATTCATTACATGGCCTTATCTGAAGGACCACTGTGGTAATGTGAGAGGGGCACTCCGTGTGCTTGTCTCCACTAAGGTGGTTATTAGCAGGAAACCTGGTTGGTTTGCCTCTCTGTTAGCAGGATGAAAAGGTTGTGATAGTTTGAAGATTCATTCAAGCACGTATCTGGAATAGTTTGGGGTAGTTTTTGCACTTTGTTTTTCCTTTTTAACAAAGGCGTGTAGACTGGGAGCTGGTGTTTATCTTTGCAAGTTCCGATAGGCATCACTGACAGGCGGATTAATCGATCAGAAAACTTGGTCTGCCTGTAACGAAACAAATATGGCATCTTGGACGAGTGCTAAGGCAAGAAAAAAGAGCCAATATTAATCCTGCAGACAACTGAGAAACCGCATGAACTTCTGATGAACCAACAAATGAAGCCCTTTATGGACTGTTAGTGAGAGGTGATGGATGCCTTTACACGATGTAAGTCTAGTTACACAAAATTAAACATGTCGATTTTCTAAGCGGATAAAAATGGGTACTATATATGTCAGGCATAATAGTACCTTAGGCGCACTTTGAGGTCCACGCAGTAAAGTGAGATATTCCTGCACGGACGTCGAAGTGCTCCTATGCCTTACAATATAGTTCTCCTTTTTATCCGATTAGAAAATCGACATGTTTAATTTTGTGTAACTAGACTTTGATCGTGTAAAGGCTCACGTGACTGTATTTAAATAGGGAAAACGTGGAACAGCTTGGTAGCTTCTAACTTCACCCCAGTTTGGAGCTATACCTGTGCTGGGAGAGGCTAAACACTAACAACATTTGCGTGACTGAGCGCACGCACAAAGACTAGACAGTAACGCATCAACTCATCTAAGGTAAAGTATGAAGATATCTCAGTATGTAAAAATGGTGGCGTATTCCTTTAAGTTCATGACACGGGATACTGTATTTAAAGATGCTCGTCTTTATGAACAAAGTAGAGGCGGTGGTGTTGCCTGGCTACCGGCTTAAGCCTGGGACACATGAGAGTATTTTAAAACCTCTTACGATTTTCAGACTTGCCACAAATGCACAGACCCCAGACATAAGGACAGTGTTCCACAATCAATAATCTAAGATAAGATAAGATAAGATAAGCTAGGGCTGGGCGATAAATCAAATTAATTCAATTAATTCATGCGCTCCATGTCCCCCCCACGTGCGCCGTGTTGCCAATTTAGCAGCGTTTCAGACGCTCCACAGCGACTGTTTTTAGAAATGTCACCCGAAGAGAACCCAGAGACTTTCTGACGATGTCTGCTGCTTTACAAAGCATTGTGTTTCATTGAGTGCGCAAAAGAGTTTTCTTCCGCTAAAACATGCTCCATCCGAAACCAGTAAATTGATAAGAAGTCTTACGCCAAACCAGATGTGCGTCAGCGTCCGCCATGATAAGAAGTGTCCGAATTGGGTCGTCAGTTAGGGAAAGTGGCCTGTATGCTAACTATCATAGCCACTTTAGCATAGGGACCTCTGATGCTAACTCACTGGCGATTAGGAGCTATGTGCCATCCCATAAGCCACTGCGCCAATCTCCCCACCCCCCTCGCCCCCACCCTCAAGTGATTAATGCGCACCTGTTGATTGACAGGTGCAAATTTAATAATACAATTAATTAAAAAAAATAAGATTCTGCACAAGCCAAACTTTATAAAAGTGACAAAATACATGTTAGAGTCACCACAGCACAGTCACGTGGTTTTAAAGAGCCTCCTCAGTAAATGGCCTAAATGAAGGCAGTTTGTGCTTTTGTGCTTTTGCTTTCATTTAGTAGAAACGTAAGCCGCATGGCTAATTTGCATACTGTAGCTTTATGAAACCTCTGTTGAGATAAAATAAAGGGAAATGTTAAGGATCATTTGGTTTCTTTTTTTTCCGCCTTAAATGTCTTTATTTGGACACTATGTTGTTGTTGGACAATATACAGTAGGTGACGGTATGCACTTTAGTTTGGCCTGCACTGAACTTTATAGAAGAAGAAAAACAGCTGTTGGTGATGTCACTTCCCCTCCTCCTGGGTAAGGACGGTCGAATTGGGCAAATGCTGCTGAAGCTCTAGTTCACTAACTGCATAGGATCTAACAGTTGACCCCTTGAAAGGTTAATGATTAGTTGCTAGTGTTAGTACTTGGAGGCTACAATTTAATGGTTTCGGATGCAGCCTCAGTCTGATCCTCTTCCTTCTCTCACCCTGAGCCATGCTCTGAGCGGAGGCACGCAGCAGCAGCTTAACTCCGCCCCTTGAGTCTCCATGGAGACGGTTGTCAATCATAGCAGAGGCATGAGGATGAGAAAGCTAAAATGCTTTTGAAAACTCCATGGCTTTTAAGTTTTACTTTTGAGAGTAGACAAGGAATATTTAAAAGAGAAATAACATTTTTGAATGGGCCTAATTGTAGGCTATATTATGAATCTAAATATGAATGGTCTGGACTCTGAACAGTTGTCTTATGAAAGATCAGGAAACCTTTAAAAAAATAAAATCGATTAAAATCGTAATCGTCCAAACTGAGTAACAAAATCGAGATTTTCATTTTTGGCCATATCGCCCAGCCCTAAGATAAGCCTTTATTGATCTAACAATGGAGAAATTCACTTGTGATATTCAGCTCTCAGAAACACTCAGGGTGTGCATGATGGACAGTACATGTGCAAACAGTTAAATAGTAAATAGAGGTATCTTATATACAATGACTACCAAAAACGTAAAAACTTAAAAAGTAAAAAACAATAAAATATTAAATAAACAGACTATATATATATATATTAAATGTCAGTATTAGCAGTGCAGGTTTACAGTCATAGTGCAAATGGTTGTGACGCAGACAAAGTGAAGCAGATACAGAGATTATTGCATGTGTTTTTGCAAAGGGGTTTATTGCACGTGTTACTTTACAGTAGTGTCTCACTTGTATTAAGCCACGGACAAAACGATCCTGATGGTAAAGATTTGGGATACCCCCAAAATGAGCAGTGCGCGCGGGGACGAGCTGGATCTATGCAGCAGCAGCAGCCCGACCTGCACCCAGACGCTGCTCTCCTCTCATCCAGCACTGCCTTATTGGCCTCGTGCTGGTGACCTCGGCCTGGGCGTGGACCACGGGGCACGGGTAGTGAACTACGAGTCATAGACCTGTAGACCGTATCAAGTCGGAGACAGTTGAAGTGTGACATGAAGTGTGCATCGTGACTGCCCTCTCTCAAGTGAGTGTCTGCAATGGCACTGTAGTAGCTGTGTTAAAACATTGCTTTCCATCAAAAGACTTTGCAATAGCTCTCTACATTCCCAAATTTACATTCAACTTTTTTGTCAAAACGCTTCAATATTCATTCTGTAAAGTGTTGAAATGACTCCTTTGATGGCACCAGCAATCCTATCCTGTTGTGCATCAGCTTTGACCATCGGGAGAAAAACGCTTGTAGACCAGTGCGGACCTTCACTGATACATTTGCTGCTAAACGCCTTCTGAAGTTGTGCGGTTGTGGGAATTTTTAAAGCTGAGTGAAGTAGCTGCAAAATGTCGAGCATGATCTCAGTTTGCCAAAGAGAAAACACCCCTTCGACAAAGACACTGTGGAGGCACCGTTGAATCTGTTTTCTGCAGGGAGCGTGGGTTCATTTGCACGGCTTTGTTCTTACGCATAGCCTCACTCATTATTTATTTAGGTCCAGCGCACTTCCTCAGCAGCGTGACCTTTTAGCGCGCCTCGGAAGGAAGTGGCTTCAAGTAGCTGCACTTTTTCGATGACCCCCAAATTGCTTCATCCAAAACCGGGAGCGGCAACCACAACCACGATGTCACGACCTGTGAAACCGCATGACGCGACGCAGCAGGTCAGGAGTCACTGTGCTGGGAGCTGTAAATCTGTATGAAAACAATATGGCCTTCTTTCCTGGCAATTAGTCTTGACTGAATCGATGAGTGGCTGTGGATGGTCTTGTTTTTCCGCAGATGATATTGCTTTTTACTAGACGAGTCGTTTCAGCGAATATGATATGATATTTGTTTGAGAAAAGGTCTTTTGCAGGAGTCTTTCAAACGTGATGCTTGTGGTAGAAATGTAGCGTTTCAGATTAAGTGGCTGAGCTGCGGGTTCACCTCCTTCTTTCGAGACGTTTCAATGACGATGGCGGCTGAGACGTTGTTGTGAACGAGGAGGGGGTGGAGGCTGCCAGTGTCCGTTTACCCTGGAGAGAGTAGCTGCAATCCATCAGCCTGGCTGTGGGCCGTACAGCTGCCGACTGGCCCTCCGCGTGGACCGCTCAGTGTCGCTGCTACCTGTCCCCGTGCACTCACACGTCTCTGTCCACTGTTCACTCATTTATCACAGCGTCATCTACTTGACCACGGGCCGAATCCTTGAAATTGGACTTTGCTAATGTTAGCTTGGCCAATTTAATTAAGTATAGAAAAAGAAATCAACTTCGTATGAAGTTTTAAAGTGTAGCTTGACATTTTATTTCAAGTAATATCAGATATGGACCAAGTCACAGGCTTCTGCTATTTAGGACAGAATAATATACTGGAGATTTATAGCCTGAAATAAAACCATGTGGTAACTTTAAAACGTGCTAAAGTTCAGTTTTTGTTACATGCAGTTGTCTTGTTTTGGTCTTTATCTAGTATATTTTTTGGACCTTATCTCTAATGTTGGTGCACTTTGTGGGCTGACCAAGGATCGCTCCAATTTCAGCTGTTTTATATCTACATTTTATCTACTGTGCTGATTGTTACATTTCAACAATCAGCCGTTCACCAAACTTATTCCCAGGACAACGGACATCAAGCAATCTGAGCTCTGTCAATAGCTTTCTCGCTTGAGGTTAAAGCGGAAGACTGAGGAGAAATGCACTGAAATCGTCCCATGAAGACAACAAGGCTTTACTGCGCAGCAGGAAGAGCGCGAGGGGGCTAGAGGAGAGTTGTAGGCCTACCTCGCTGATATGAACTTGGTGCAGTTTCTCTAGGACCGCCGGTTTCAGCCGGTCTGAGTGGCTTTATAGAGCGGTTGGATTCACACAGACTCAAAACTGCCGCTCTCTGGACGCTTGGCCCTGTGGGTCGACCTAACCAGAACCAGTGTGAAAACCATCTACATTTTGTTTTGACACAATTTGGTGAAAAAAATCAATTGTTTAAGATTTTGTTTTGAATTTAATAAAGCGTACTACTGTACGCTGCTGTTTTTCTCATACAATCTTTAATACCTCCATTTATTGTTTTGTGTCTGTTTATTTACAAAAAAAGCATTTTTAGAATAATTATTATTTGATGTTCAGACTCAATTCTAGATTCTACAATGGAGACTGTTTATTTCACTCAGACTTTAATCCAATTCAACTCTAGTTAAAAATGCAATAATTATCCACTCATAATTATTGCTTTATAATGAATAGATAGTTTATTCTGATTTACTATTAGGAATATAAAACATACAACTAATTACTCACACTTTTTCTCCTAATGAAATATTAACCCCACTAATGCTAGCTCAAAGATGACACTGTTTTCATTTCTATTATGTTGTCCAACAGTACATGATTAACTTTCGCTTCTAAATATTGCGAATTAAGTAATGTCAAATAAATGAATGCTGCTCTGTTTGATGGAACGAGCAAACATTCTTTTTAATCTCAGTGGGACTTTCCTGGTTAAATAAATGTTAAATGAATTAAAGTGTCCACAGAATATAGCTAAAATGTGGATGACGCCACAATAACACCAGTATTTTCTATTTTTATCCCCATTATGGAAAAATCACAATCTCCCAACGCCTCGTCCAAAATCCAAAACTTGGTTTCCCTTTTAGCTTTTTAAAATTAATTTTATTACTGGAAACAGGGCGACGAGCAGGGGATTTGCAAATTGTCAGAGGCGAGACTTGAGGTGAAGATAATAGTCCAATGTACGTGTGTTGAAGCCTTATCCATTATTTAGTCTGTTAGCAAAAATGTGTCAATCTCATTCGGGGTTAGGGTTCGGTTCAGTATGGCCTGACCGATATGGATTTTAGGGTTCGATATGTGATTTAATTTTTTGTATTTATTACTATTTATTAGAAGTTGAGAAGAGTATTTTGTCAGTACTTGTCACGATGGTACTTTTCAATGGTGAGCCTTGAACTCCACCCGTATAGAGGAAGGTTTAGGCCTGTTTTTGCTTTGTGTGGCGTGGTATTTTTTCAGCTTTCTATGGGCTGCAGAAAGTGAATACCTGTAAAAGAAAGTTCTGAATCTTAATAGAGATATTGAAATGACAAAACTGTAATTGTTTTTTTTAAACATGCATGTCTTATTTTTTGATGCCTAATCATTAGCTTCAACCTGGGATTTAGCGACTTCTTGGGGTCCCGGGTAGCTTCAGGCATCAGTTGAACTGTTATTTCCTCTTTTGGAGAGTGTTTCTGGGCATTTTCCATTTCAAGGTCTGTGAAAAGATGAGATAGATGCTCAATCATAAAACATTTTCAAAAGCTGTATCTGAATCTTAATAGAGAGAACAGAGAGACAAAGCTATAGTATTTATTTATTTATTTTTATTGAAGAATGCAGTGCCATACTGGTAGAAATGGTCTTAACAGAAGCAGAAAGGTCTACCCAGTCTGGTGAAGAAGTGAGCTGAGACAGGTTGTTGGCCGGTTCAGGAGGGCGCCTAGTTCAATGTTGAGATGCTTCACCACATCTTCTTCAAAAGCGGCTGCTTGTTGAGCTGCAGCCTTCAGGCTCTGCACGCGCCCGCCAGCTGTTTAGCTGCTGTTTTTCCAATCTTCTGCAGGTCTTTCAAGCTAATGCCACATTCTCCACTGACAATCAGCTGTTCCTTGATCTTCTCATTCAGGTTGATCGCCATGTGCACACTGTCCTGTCTGTTTTGGGATCTGGACAATTTGAGCACTTTCTTGACCAAAGTGTGTAATGTTACACTCGTTGGTCAAGATGTTATCACTGGAAGTGGTAACATTTGGTGGATCATTCTCCCCAGGAGTAAGGACACTGTCCTCTCCAATGGGTTCAGCTGGTTGGTGAGCGTTGGTAAGGACGCAACAGTCCAGAGCCTCAGTGGAAGTATATACTGTAAGTCACTTCCCCCAAGAATGGGGACGCTGTCCTCTCCAACTCTTACTGCTGGGGCAACAGTACCCATGCTGATCACCACAGTTAATATAGTTCTCTTCACCACTGACGTCTGTCCTTGATGATTGTCTTTAGGTACAGTGTTCACATAAGTTGCATCCAGCGCTGGTGGACTACCCTCGGTTTTCCCTTCCTCGAGTGTAATTTGAACTAAACTGCAGAAATCTTCAGTAATGAGGTTGGTTTCCACCCCCATGACGTCCAACAAGGGCTGGACATCTGCCAACAGCTTTTGCAGTTCAAGTGCGAGCTGAGCATTCAGCTCCACTTCTGGAGGCTCATCCTTAGTTTCAACCTGGGATGTAGCAACTTCAACGGTCGGCTCAGGTGTTTATTTGCAAATGTCATTTCTGTGTCGTCCTGAGGCACTGTGTAGATTAAAAATGAATCCTCCAGATGAACCTCCTCCTCTGGGTAAGATGTGTCACTTTGGCTAGCTGGGGATGTGTCGTCCTGAGGAGCCACAGGGGGCTGGACCTCCTCGGGCTGGGAAGTGCTGCCTTCAGGAACACCCTTGGGAACAGGGGTGTCCTGAACAGAGGCGTCCTGAACCGAGGCAACCTGAACCGAGGCAACCTGAACAGAGGCCTCCTGAACAAGGGCGTCCTGAACAAGGGCGTCCTGAACAAGGGCGTCCTGAACAGAGGCATCCTGAACAGAGGCATCCTGAACAGAGGCATCCTGAACAAGGGCGTCCTGAACAGGGGCGTCCTGAACAGGGGCGTCCTGAACAGGGGCGTCCTGAACAGGGGCGTCCTGAACAAGGGCGTCCTGAACAGAGGCGTCCTGAACAGAGGCGTCCTGAAGTGAGGCGTCCTGAAGTGAGGCGTCCTGAAGTGAGGCGTCCTGAAGTGAGGCGTCCTGAACAGGGGCGTCCTGAACAGGGGCGTCCTGAACTGAGGCGTCCTGAACAGAGGCACCCTGAACAAGGGCGTCCTGTATCATCCTGTATCACTTCACAGTTGTCTGTTACTTGTGTGTGAACTTTCAGTAAAAAATTCAAAATAAAATCTTTGTTTATGGTTGTAAACATGACCAAAGGTTCGAGGTGTATTAGTACTTTCGAGAGGCACTGTACATCTTTCAGCCCTAGTATGAATGAGAGTGTGTTTGAGAGTGCGCATGGGGGACTCTCAGACGGATGGAAATTAGCCCAAGGCCACAATCTGGTGCGGCTTGTTTACGCATGAGACCCATGTATGTTCATTAACATGCACTGTCCCAACCAAATAAACCAATAAATAAATACAAATGTATGAGCGGAATTATGCAAATGTGCACGTAATGTATTCGGCTATCGTCCTGGTTACCAGTGTGGGGTACCGACGACTTCCCGTCCACACTAATTAATGATAAATTAAGATTTAAAAAAACAAGTTAAATCAACGTTAGCCTCTAGCTTCGAGGCTAAAACTTCATATAAACACAGACGTCTCTTTGTTTGATGAAAATCCCCCTCCTAGGGCTGGGTGCTACATCTCATTACTGTGGATGTCTTCTCACTCTCGGATCAATCTTTCATGAGCAAATGTCCGCCACTTCACTCAGTCCACATGAAACCAGTGTACTCTGGCTCTTTCTCTAATCTCCCCGCTGCCTCCTTGTACTACTCCAGTTCTTTCTGCTAAATTTAGCACCTGTGTCCCTTCGTAACAAAGTGAGAGGCAAAAGTAAAAGTGGACAATGCCTTCAGTGTGCCCGGCCTGACCGAAGAGTGCGGCGTGTATCCATTTCTTGTCCATTGTAGGATATCATTTGCCGTAACTCTATCTGACGCCATGGGACTCTGAGTGAGCGAGTTGGAGCGCTGTTGAGTGTGGCCCCAGTCAGTTATACTGTATGCTTCATTGTGTCAGGAAAAGTCCTATATTATGCTTTATTTAGGCTTTTAAAAAAAAAAAAAATACTTAGCCTTGGTATTACATGGTGAAAAGCTCGTAATAGTCCGTAAAGGAAACTCGTTGCTACAGTCAAAGGATTCAAATATTCGACAACTGAAGTAATTTGGAAGAAATATGAGAGGTGAAGAAATTAGTTTCGTGCCTATATTAGAGGAATTGATAATAGAGGTATTATTTTAGTCTTTGGTCGTAATTAAACTTTTGACAGGTAGGTAATGAAGGCTGGGCAGACGGACTGTTGAAGCTCGCGCTCATAACTGTTTAATTAATTCTAAACTCATTAGAGAGTACGCATTTCATTCTACGCATGTTATAACAGTGTGAATTATGACAAATCTGGTTGACGACTATGGAATTTGGATTTTGTTTTTCTGAATTTTTTATTATACTTTTTAATATTCAATTTGGATACTATTTTTCTCACCCCAGTAGACAGCAAAAAACGAAATAAAAAAATTAAAAACATTCTGAATCCGATTTGCCCTTTAAAAATGTTTTACCCTCTCAGCTCCAATGTCTCCCTTTTACCCTCTTTAGATATAATGTCGAAAAGTTGTTCTAACTTTCAAAATATCAGTGCACGGAAAAGTCTGGCTCACGTGCCAAGTGTGGAAAAGGGCAGGGGTAAGAGGAGCTAAGCTAAGCATGGGTAGGTTTCCGCGCGGGGAGGGCTTAGCATTTAAAGCAGGGTATAGTGATTTCTGGTGAGACTCGTTGGGACCTCCCTCATAACTGTAAAAGCTCCTGGGCTCGAAAGCGTCGGCGGCCCTTTCCTTACCAAGATGCATCTTTGACTGCAATGCCTTGTTTTGGTTTGAGTAAACATTCAGTGTAAATCCTGTTCTCCACAATACCCAGCAAGAGCAAGATGTGTGGTTAACCATCTTTTCTTTTTATGATGGACTCTTGAAGAAAAGTGGAACGCAATTGATCAAAATTACAATTTGAATGGTACTGAGCAAAGGAAAAAGTAACTTTCAGTCGTGGGCCACATATAACAAGGCAAGGCAAGTTTAAGAGCACAATTCATACACAAGGCAATTCAAAGTGCTTCACAGTTGCATACAATTACAAGAAAACAGATCAAATCAATAAAACATCAACATAAAAATTCATCAATTACAGTAAAAGGCAAGAGTGCAGATAAAATACTTTCAGTTTTCATATGCACGGGTAAAAAGAGCTGTTTTCAGCCTGGATTTGAACATTGTCAGAGTTGAGGCCTGTCTCACATCCTCATGAAGACAGTTCCAGATTTTAGCTGCATGAAACTGAAACGCAGCCTCACCGTGTTTATTATTGACTCTGGGAACCACCAGGAGACCCCTCCCTGAAGTTCTCAGGGCCGAGATGGTTCATACGGCTCTAACATGTCAGAGATGTACTTTGGTGCATCTGGAAAAGAAAAACAACAATGTTTTCCTTTTTCATTTGTATATACATCAACAATAAGAACAATATACACGTGTACATGTTTTGTGAATAAATAAATAAAATAAAATAAATAAATAAATAAATCATGTATTTTGGCTCCCCCTAATGCCTGCAGTGAGCATTCTGGCAATTTCTTCAACTTTTTTTTTTTTTTTTTACATATCCAGAAATGTATGCTTTACAATTCGTGGGCCGGATTAAGTCATCTCGGGCCTTGTGGCATAAGGACATGGGGAGGGAGTGCATTTAATTTATATGAATGCCCTGAGAAGTAATGGGTAAATTTGGATTCGCACCAACCAAACGCCTTGTCTGTCGCGCAGCAGGGCGATGTTCTGTCCCCTCTCGTTAATTGTTTCTTCGTGTTTCCGTGGCCTGTTAACACTTCGACGCAACACGAGACCCGACAAAAGCACGTTTTGAGATTATTTTGAAAACCTCGCCACACTTTTGACAGACGTATCTCCGAATGAAAGCTAGATGGACAGATTGCTACTGTACCGCTCGCAATCGGCATTCCACATCAAACCTGGAGAGATAACGTACGCTGCAAAACTACGCGTGTGTGTGTGTGTGTGTGTGTGTGTGCGTGCGCACGGCCGAAGCCAAACGCGGCACTCGTATTACGAAGAGGAGTGTCATCGTGGGCAAACCAGTAATGCGTAAACAGAGTTGCGTTGTAGCTTTTTAAGGCGAGGCACGGCACGTGGAAACATTGATTTCTCGCACAGTGGTCAATGTTGAGATTTTTTTTAGCTAGTTTTCTCCCTTGACCTTGCCTTGCCTTGTAGAACTTTAAGACCCGTTTTCATTCCACTCTTCCAACTTCAAGCGCATGTGACAGGTTTTAGATGGATAACATCTGTTGTAAGTAATCATTATCATTTTAGAAGCAATATTATAGAAGCAATTTAATGAAGAAATGTTGGGAAGAAAAGTTATTTTTATTTTAAGCTACTGGAAGTGGCATAGATGGAGGTAAAGTTCCGTAGTAGTCTGACTCACTCATTACCCATACGGTTGTTCAGTGATTATGTCATCGCTCTATTTCCGGGTCCAATGGAACTTTAGCCCTATTCACTATGACGGGATTTAGCTGATTTTAACCTCCCGAGAGCCGACTACTAGACTCTTATTAAACATCTGATCACAAATAATTTATTACATTTACTCTCGATTTTCTGGCATTAATTATCAACTTGTTTTTTCCATATACAATGAAGACTTTTTTTTTTTTAAATATAAAAATATCGTCATTTTAGCTGGAGAAATGGTGAGCTATATTGCTCAAATTAGGTTTAAAACAGTTTTTGTCCTTTTACATGTTATTATTTCAGCAGGAGATTCAGATGAAGTTGCGTTGTTTGCTGTGTTTATCTATGGAACTCTCAACCGTTTGGACCCGGAGGTAGCCAATAATTGTGAGTGATGTCACGCTTAACAAACGTATTGAGGTAACATGGTCGGCATGGCAACAGTTTAAAATAGTAATAGCAAAATCTAATTGTGTTAACTACGTTTTAGCAAACATTGTGTCTAATAATGATAAGCAAGTTAACAAGTGTTTTTCAGAGGGATTGTTTCTAATTCCTAGTCTGATTTATTGAGCTACAAACTGAAAAAAAAAGGCAGAATTTGAATGTTTACAGATTTTTTCATTAAAAAAAACTATATAAAAAATATCCCCTCTGAAATAAGACCCCGGGTCTATCCCTTATTTTTTATTACCTCGCTGAAAATATAGGCAATTTTTGCTTATTTTATGAAAACATTAAATCACAGCACAACACAGATCACAGGCAACATAGATCGGAACCTGTGCTCTCCGGGCTTTGGGAGCACTTTTAATTGACAAAGGGCATGAGTAATTGAAGCTTTAGAACCGACGTCCATTATGAGTTATGATGATTCAGTGTATTCTGATAACGCAGCCCGCAGATGAGTCCCCGATAACGACGTACATTAAGCTGCCGCATTTTCATTCTCTCACCCCAACTCCTCTCTGTCAGCCTGTCCCCCCCCCCCCCCCCACACACACACATTCTCCCCTTTTTCCTCCTACCCTTAATGACACTTTTATGGGAAACTTCATTAGGCACGTAGATGTCAGACGGATAAACACCGGCCCCGGCTAATTGCGGGATAGAGGGCTCTTGCTGCGCTCGGTCCACTTCAAAAGTTTCATTGTAAACCCGGCTGTTGTGATTGTGGCACGTGATTTATTGTTAATTAATACACGTTGCAAAATGATTTATCTGCGGAGTGGGAGTTCTTTTTTCCCCCTCCTCTTCATTTAGGTCCCATTTGCAGAGGCTGGACGCTGGGCTGATAGGAAGAGAAAGCCTTACAAGCGGCTCAATGTGAACGGGCGCACAAAGAGCATGATTCATCCCAGTGTACTGCAGTGAACGTGCCTCGACCAATGTCAGACTGGTGTTTAAAGATCGTTTTAATAAGCACCACGTTTCGAAAAGAGTCATGAGGTTCACCTGCGATATAAGATTTCTGCCACCCCCCGATTCAGACCATCAGCACATACTGCACATGTTTTTTTGCATGTGCAAAAAATATGTGTTCTCCTATGCTCTTCTTCCATGCTATGCAAAGAAGCAGGAAGTGACTAGGTTCAAATTCTGTAGATTAATCCATGGACATTGTGTTTTTGACAATATTTCTATTAGTTTATATTAGTGCTGTCAATCGATTAAAATATTTCATTGCGATTAATCTCATGAATGTCATAGTTAACTTGCAATTCATCGCAAATGAATTGCACATTTGTGTCCCTTGAATTATCATTTTAATACTCTAATCCTCTTATCGAGTACATCAAATATATATATATATATATATTTTCTCCAGTTTTATTGGGTGAACATATCATTAGCATGATGTCTGTGTAAGTTCTCAGTCGTACAGGAGTTGTCCATCTTAGATGCAGGTACTTGATTCATCTTCTGTACTCAGTAGTTGAAGTCTTCGAACGTTTCGCCTCGCATCCAAAAGGCTTCGTCAGCGACAAAGGTCACAAACTGCACGCAGCTGAATATAGAGACCAACTCTACTTCAAAGGTGTTTACCCACAGGTGAGAGTAGCTGTTATTAGAGGGGAGGAGACTGGCCTACCCTAACTCCTCCCTGTTGGTCTCTATATTCAGCTGCGTGCAGTTTGTGACCTTTGTCGCTGACGAAGCCTTTTGGATGAGAGGCGAAACGTTCGAAGACTTCAACTACTGAGTACAGAAGATGAATCAAGTACCTGCATCTAAGATATCATTAGCATGTTTTTTTTCCCCTCGAGTTTAGAGAAAAGAGTTTAGAGAAAAGAGCCTATAGCCCTTCTGCTCCACAACAACAGCAGTGCTAAAAAGCGCATACGTGACAAGCACGTGTGATGAAAATAATGCAGCAGCAAGAAGAAAGGCTGAGCTAAAATAACAATAGTTCCAACAGTTGTCCATGACGTGGTGAAACTAAAGCCTCGGGAAAGTTTCTGTTCCTTGTTTCCTGATAAGTCCATAAGGAAAAGGATAAGAACTTATCTCATAAGCACTGACTAAAACAATTAAGATGCAAATAGCAAGAAATTATTCAGGCTATTTACAAACCAAAAAAAAAAAAAATCTGTATGCAATTATATAAATTTGTGCTATTTTGAATTATATTTAAAATTATTATTAAAGACTAAAAAGTAAGTAATACTTTAATACTTTAAAAGTTCAGTTGCAAATTTTTATGAGCAAAGTTATTAACGGTAAATGGGGACATTTTGGGGAACATTTTATTTAAATAAAATCGAAATCGCAATATTGATTTTAGTTTAGTTGATTGATTTTATCTGAGTTCTTTTAATTCGGTGTACCTGGAGCACTTTGATTTGCAGTGTGCATGAATTATGCTCTGCAAATAAACTCGCCTGGCCTAAAGAATAGTAAAGCTGATGTGTAACATTTTGTCTACAACTAGTACATTCACATCTTTACGTACATTCATTCCCCTTAAAGCACATTCGAAGAGCATGTGCCAAAGGCCTTACGTCATCATAATACATCATTATCATCGAGAGAGCAGGACGTTGGTCTGGCGTTCACTTAGGAGTTAAACGATGATGCCCACGCAGAGACATTGTCATTGTTTTATCTCTTCAAATCTGTTGAGTTAACGGTCATTTTTCTCAGAGGTTCACTATGTATTTGAAATATAATAGAACAAGTTTTGAAAAATAGATGTTCCAAAACTGTGTCCTTGGAGTTGTTACCTTCTTTTCCATCTATTGGATGTCCTCTAACACGCCGCTTGGAGTCTACAACATTGTATTCTATAGTATTTAGGCAAAGTCTCCTCAAGGTCACGTCCTTTACTGTAACACTCCGATTGTAGTAGGGTTTTGAAGCGATTTTTACACTTTTTGTCTGTTGTCATTGCTTCTTATTTTCCTACTTTGCGTCAGATACTTCAATTTTACGTGAATATGCCGATTTGAAGGTAATTTCCAGTGTTGGCCTTTCAATATAAACTTTTTCTTTTCTTTTTTCTTCTCTTTGTGAAAAGAAAATGTTTGGAAACCTAATTGTAAGTTCAAAAAACTTGCAGCACCTATTCTAAACGCCGGCTCCGACTCCGTTTCACCTAATATGCCGTGTGCAGCTGCTCCTAATTTCACGGATTAGGGAAAATTTGTCAAACTGAATCCTCTGAAACCTTCCGCAATCTCTGCTCAAATATGTGCCAAGATAAACTCTGTCTGCTACAATCCTAGTGATAAGGAAACAAGGCTGAGACATTGTGCCTCGCAAGGTGAGGGGCCTTGAGCGTTTCTGGCATCTTTGGGCAAAAAAAAAAAACGCTTAATAGTCTTAAAAAGCAGGGAGCGTGCACTTTGAACAACCCCGCCACCCGAGGGGATCTTCGGGGAACTTTAATGTTCTTATGCAGGCATTTCAAATTCTCTCCCGAGATGACGTCCCAGCAGAGACCATGATTCTGCACTGAAGATTGTCGCTCAATGCTATAGTAGTAGATTCGAGGGGATTAGGCCCCTATATCGTGCCTTAGTGGGTTATAAAGCCTTTTTGTTTGGAATCCTGCTCACTACACCAGCGACAGCGTATAAGGACTTTTTGCGACCATCATATGGATCCTGTTGTGAGTCATCAAAAAAAGTGTTGGGATCACATTTGCGGCTTTTGTTTTGCATCAAGATTCAGTTCTTTGTGTTTATTTTATACATTTAGCAGCATTTAGGGAAATATGCAAAACTGCAAAAGTAAAACAAAAAAACGCATTTACTTATGAACTAAACTACAAACATAATAGGAACCCATGGAGAAAGTATATTGTGAGTAGTATTGCACATTTTACTGCCTAAACAAATATTAATTCTCTACAACCCTACTGTACAGTTAAGTTAACCGCTTAAAGTGTATATAACACATTAGACACAATTTTGTTATTATATTTAAGATTTCTTTAGTTTGGCCATTTTTGTGACGTTTATAGTTTCACTTCCTTATACATGCGTTTCCCATTACATCAGCGCATCGTTCCGTTATGCAGTACTACAACATGTAACAATATCTCTACTCAGGATTAAAATGATTGACAGTGGCATTTTTATGTACTCGTAATCATTGCTCATGAAGATGACAGTAAAAACACGGCCCCAGAGACGCCCCCATTTCCTGGTGTGATTTAACCAGGAAACGTGGCAGGCGTAGCAGCGCTGTCTGTCGAGCTACAGCAGGATTTACTAACGATCTGCTTCACTCCTCAGACTAAATTAACTCATCAAAGAAGAAACAGAAAACCTTTCACTGGGATTTCTACAGTTTGTCATGTCGACAGAGTCTCTGTCTGAGTTAGTGTTTGTCTCAAGACATTAGCATGCTACCGGTTAGCAACTGTCAATAGCTAAAAACGATGAACACTGAGGATATACTACAGTAACATTTCAGCTCTGACCTCTGTCAAATGTTGTATCCAAGGCTAGATGTTTGGCTTGTGGTTCAGGGCTTTCTCTTGGAGAGGTCAGAGCTGAACTGTTGAAGCTAAATGCTAACCGGTAGCATGCTAACATCTTAAACATTGACTCACTGGTTTCTTCACATAAACGTGAACTTAAGTCATTTCCATGGCAAAAAGATTCTGGCCACCAGAAGCACAATAAAAGACCAAAACGAACTTCTTTCTAACCCGATCTAAAATTGCCTGCCACTGAGTCAGAGGCTGGCTATTCTTTCACCCGACTGCAGCCGACCATCAACTTCGAAAAGGTTTATTTCAGGTAACGAAGTGACTGAGTTCAAGGGAAAACGACACCGGAGAGAAAGAAAGTGCGCGAGTGTAGAACCGGTCTGCACCAGGACCTTTCTGAAGTACAAGTGCTCTCGGGGAGGGTGTAAGTGGCGGGATTTGTTTCCGATGCTCGACGGAGCTGGATAGTGAAATGAAAAGAGGCATCACTGGAGGGCCTCCGTGTTAATCCGTGGACATTATCTGTACAGTGTGCGTGGGTCTTGGCTCGTTAGCTCGCAGCGGAGCGCCAGACTGGCAGCCACAGAGGCAAGCGAGGGAAGAAGGCAGAGGAGGAGGGACTCGCCGGCCGCTGAGAATGTAATCTCCAGATTAGGGGGCGAGACGAATTCCTGCTGCCAGCCTGACCTTGTCAAGGCAATGGAGGAGCCGCGGTGAAATTGAGATTTCAGGACGGGGTCCGATACGCAGACTGGTGGCTTTTTTTCCCCCTGTGCGTTTCTCTTTCAAGGGTCACGGCCTTGACGCAGCAGTTCACGCTAAATGTGCATGGTGGATCACATGAAGAGCGGGGCGGGGGGGGGGAGGAATGTTTCTGGCACGGTCGCCCAGCCTCGCAGTCTGTCGCCCCGAAGCGAGGCATTTACACGCCCGTCGAAACAAACTAAAAGCACTGCCGAAGGACCCGCGTTGTCCTACTTTAATGTGACTGTGAAATGGCAGTGTCAAATTCAAATCCAACCCTGCCAACACTGAGGCTACATGCTCCTCTGACATGGCAAATCTTGTTGGACGAGTTATTTCTACTGTCCACAATCGCACGGGATGTGGCTGTCGTCACTGCCCTTTTGCACGAGGAAGGAGCTTGCTAATTATTCAAAGAAATCCAAATATGTGTTTAATATCTTAAGTATTATAAAAATGCATTAAATTAGCAGGAGTGTTTGTAGCGTTTATGACTGAGTGCTATCCCTCGGTGAAAAATGTATTATTGTGCATTAGGTAATTGTCATAAGGTTGGCTCAAGGTGACGAACAAAACCGGCTTAGTTCAGTTTGAACCCTTCTCTAACTATAAAGCAAAAACTATCTTTTCAAACTCACTTTAGTTTGAAATCTTACATGCGCCGTCATCTAAACAGCTTTCTATTTTAGTGGACTATGTTAAGTGCCTCCTGTGTCCGTTGATTTATTCTTAATAATATTGTGATGGCGAGCACAAATTGGAAAATGAAACTAATGGCACAATGTTCCGCTTCCACTGTGACCCGTAATTGCAAAACAAGGGAATAATGCGAGTGCATCAGTGCCACGCAGACACTGGCGAAGTCGCTCTGACTATAGCGCTGACCACCAGATATGTTATTCGCTAAAGCGGAAGAGAAACTTTCTGTTTTCAATTCCATCATTTACACCAAAGAACTCACACTAAACTGTTCAGGTGAAGAACTGATTACCTGTGCAATTTGTGAAGTAATTTAATAGTCCCTTTACTTTTATACATACAGTCAGTAAATGGAGTCAAATAGTCAGATGAAAATATGGTAATTTCTAGAAATATACAGGCGCAGACGTTAACTAATCTTTCTCAAAATGAGGTTTTCTTTACACTCTTGCAACAACTTATCCACTTTAGTAGCTTCTACTGTCTCCAAATGTTGCATTCTAGTACTTAACAATATGTTTTAAAGGTTTTTGCAGGGTGACTTTTTAATATCTAGTTTGAACCGCCAAAAACAAGGCAGGATTTGAATTTTTATAGAATTTTTTTTTCCCCACGTAAGTAATATTTCAACAAAACAAAATAAACCTAAGCCTGGCTCAACCCATAAAAAACAAAAAATACATTTTGGCAATTTTTATGCATAAAATAACTTAAAAAAACATAAAATGACAGAAAACTTTCAATATTTATAGCAGTAATCTACAGCGAAAGTTTCAAATTGTCTATAATAATTTTATTTTTCCTGTTCGCCTGCAGTGTGTCGTCATAACACTGCACTCAAACCCTTGAAAATGTCCTCCTCATTGTCAAATATAAACCACAAATTGAACTGTCGTGAAAATAATCACCGCTGAGTTTAAACAAAATCTGTCAGAAGCTACACAGTATAAGCATTAGCAGGATCGATTGTACACTGCCTCACATAGAAAAACCTCCTGGAGCCTCTCACTGAATAAAAAGGGCCTGCTCGGTCAGCTGTCTACCTGAATATACTGAATGACTAGGTTATTCCATCTCTTTTTTTCCTGATGGCATGGGTATAATCCGAGCCGAGATCACAGTTGCAGCATTTCGTGCAGACCGTAACCCGTATCTGCTGAGCTCGTGTGTTTGGGCCCATAGCAGCTGATACTGAACATTAACTGTAGTAGATTGTGTGCCTCTAACTGCATTTTGATCGAATGAAAGTCGTGTTACTGAGTGGAAGCCAAGCACAAAATGGTTTGCGCTACAGCAAAATGCAAATCCAAGTTTCAATATTTGGAGAATTCATAAAGATTTGTACAAAATCTGCGCGTGACACCGATTTGGAAAGGAATAAAGGGATTTTGTTCTTTTTCTTTTCCGTTCTCCATCCATACTCATGCCTCATGCCCTGCTTTTCATTGTTTGCCAGAGGACATATTCCCTTCCTGCGTGCAAAATGCCGATCTCGCTTTAGTGAGCTGCGACCTTTCATTCCACTCATAATATTTACTGAGGAGGTAGTCCAAGCGCCGGCTTATTAAAGAGCCGCGGACCCAATGTCATTTGTCAAATGGGAATTAGAAACAACATTGGCCTTTGCGACTGTAATGTTATTGGCTCCAGGGGAGGCACAATAGGTGTTTAATTTCTGGTGCTTTGACGTCTGAGGACAATTATGCCAGAACAAAACAAAATTCAAAAAATGTGGTAATAAACCAGAAGCTTTTTTTTTTTAATACTCTAACAATGGAAGTTTACGTTTTAATTTAAAGTTACTCTCCTTATCCTATCGGTTTCCCTCTTATGTATCGTCAATCGTGCATTGATTGTGCAGGCCATCTCCGGACACTAGCCGTAATAGCCAAAGCGCTCTCCCCGACTTGAAACCTCGAACTCAGCCAAAGTCATGCATAATCCCAACTAATCTACCAGCAGCTTATGAATTTTAAATGAGCAACTCCACACCACCAGGCTGCTTTTACCACAGTCCACTTCTAACAGAAATGCAGATGGCGGTGTCCTGGTGAGGGTAGTGGACACTCACTACCTCCATATGTCGCACAGGCGGTGGTTCGTCTATCACCATCAATGCATTAATGTACAGGACGTGCTTTTCTGATATTAATAATAAAGAAAATCTTGTCATTTACAACCGAAGAAAGACTAAGAAGTGAGTGCCATAGAAATCATTCACATACCTTGTTAGTCTCTTGGCGATATATGTTGAAATATTGTCCCTCTAAACACTTAACAGTGACGTGGAGGTACTTTTCAGTTCACTCTGCTCTGTGTTGTGTCTCACAACATGTCAGTCAATATATTTGTCTGACATTGCATTTTAATTTGAACAAGGCCCGGCGTGGTGCTCCTCATGACTGATTGCCTTGGTCGTATATGAACCTGGCTGCTTCTCAATAGCCTTTCTAAGCAACAGCAGGTAACCATGTCCTGAATCAACAACCAAGTATCACCAAAGCAAATTCACATTGTCTTTAAAGTATGAGAAAACAATGTACGTTGCTTCATCCATCCTATACTGTAATGACAGCAGCATGTTTGCAATACTACATCAATCTCAGGGTTTCCTCTTGAGAAAAAAACGTTGGTACTTCTGAAATAATTGTTCTATAATAAAACACTACAACACTAAATGAGATTACATTAATATCTTCAGTTACGTCTTCAGTAAGACCCAGTAGATGAATAATTATGGTCTAAAGCCTTTATTTGACATTTTAACAAGGAATATTTTTTCCTTGAGAAACTGTGCCTTGAGCTCTCAAAATTAGTTTTTGTAAAATTTCAAATCACAATTTGGCAATGCATTTCATGCAGTACGGCGGATGCGAGCCACCTTCTGGAAACAGAAAGCTTCATCTTGGCAGGTTGCTAGGCGATGTATAAATATTAATGGAGTCTTTTCCTCTGAACGTGTGCGCCCTGTGGCCCCTCGGGATAAACCAAAGCTTTGAGATATCTCCATCTCAGCGATAACTCTTTTTATCCCTGTTAAAACTCCCATCAAAGCTTTTAATTACATTCTGCAAATGTATCACTGCCTTTTTGATGAGCTAGTACAATGAGTTTAGCATCGCTGATATGGCTACTGCTTTGTGGCCCAGTCTAATTGAAAATGTATGTGTGATAGGGCTCTATTAAAGTGCCTGAATTAAACTTCATATATTATTTTGGTATTTCATATTGAAAACTCCAGAATAAAACACTTCCTGAATAATTTAACTTGCAGAACTAGACCTGTAAATCACTATGGGCCCAATCTTCCGCCTGGCGCAACAACAGCATTAGTGCAGAAGAAAGCACAAGCACTTGTCGCGCGGGGCTCCACACGCCGCAGAAACGTGATCAAAACACCAGCATGTGCGCCCGCGCCATAACCACCGCTGCTCTTGCTCCGTGGAAAACATTGGCCTGTAGAAAGAAAAGGCCATTGGCCATGGGTGTCTGTACCTAGTCGGCACAGTTTGGCACAAACATTATTTGCAACAGCCACATTCCCTTTGAAATTGCAAGGAGACCAAAAGGATACAGATTAACCTCACATCTTCAGTTATCAGACTCAGTAGGTCTAGCATTCACAAACGGACTGGGATGTATGTGTTTTGATCACAGTGTCTGTTTGCGTTCACTAATGAAGTGTTCTCGACCAAAACACTTCTACCTACTCAGTCCTCTCTGTGGGTGTACGGATGCAATGCGTGTGAATATGTGAAAAGTTCTTAGAAAGTGCCTATAAAGTCAATAAATGCAATCATTTATTGAGCTCACGTAAGCTTATTTTTGTTTTCATACATCTATTCACCAAAATGATTCCTCACCCCACAGAACGTGTGTAATAGAGTTGGCCCGGTGCCTCACCTTTCCCCCGTCGAGCTTTTAGCCTGAAGTCTTTGTGGTGGCTGCGCGCCACCTCTCACTGCCCTCTCCGCTGCCCTCTCTGCAAAACCATTTTCCTGGCACCAAAACACAGATGTTATCCATCTGATTAAATGGTCAAGGTTACATCTCCAAATACATCAAAGTCTGCGTCTCCCAAAGGGAGCCAGCAGCGTGGCAGCCGTGTTTTGGATCGCCGGGAGGCTGGGGCTCTTCTGTCATGAGCGTAAGACAAAACGCAGTGAGGACAGAAAATGTCGTGGGTGTGGAAAAGTCGTGCCGTGCCGATGGTTTAACATTTCTGAGACTGGCACATTTCCCTGTTAGCATGGTGGATATGAATGGAGTTTGTGAAACTTTTGGAAAGACTACAATATCCACTCCTCAATGTAGTGATTTTAATTAATAACATAAACCAATGACTCATATAGCCGTGTTTATTTGTTAATTGTAGGTAAAATAATTAGCACCAAAGCATATAAAAGAAGCATATTTTTCTTTAGATCAAGTTTTGATGCCTGGAAGGTGTTGACACTACAGAAAGTTAAAGCAGTACTAAGTAACTTGTTTACCTTAATAAATCCTTTCCGTAGTCCCTCTGGGGTAATACAAGTGTTAATGGGATGATTGGGGGTCTTTCATTTCACCACACTTGCAACTTCCCTGCCTCTGGGTGGGAGGTGCAATACACACTAATCTAACTAAGCTAACAGGCTAGCAGACAAAGCTAACTGCGGGCTAGCGCCACTTTAGCAGCGTTTACAGCCAAGTTTGAGTGACAAATATGATCTCCATTGTGTAATTGGGTTGTGGCACAATGTACAGTATCCCTCTCTCCCTTGGTCTTTTCTGTCAGCCTAGTATTTACTCTCCCGGACAATTAATGAGTAAAAAAAAACCGCAACATGCTACGACACCTGCAGTGGCGCTTATGGCTTCTAGGGGATGAGTTACTTAGTACTGCTTTAACATTATTGTTCTGTTTTATGGTTCTAGATGACAAATATGTTTGTATAGTTATTGGGAAAAGTATTGTTTAGGTATTGGTATTGTAAACCAAGTATCGTTAAAGCAAGGTATGAAAAAAAAAGAACAGTACCCGGCCCTAGTTAATTGTTTTGACACTAGTTTGTTTTGTTTTGATCAATTTCGTAAATTCATTGAATACAGAAACCTACAAATACTATGTGTCGTGACTCATAATGACACGGCACACCTTCCGTCTTCTTTTGAAGCAACACGAAACCGCATATTAAAACGTCTGCTTTTTGTCCCTCCAGAGATCGAGAAAATCCAGAAAGACGATGGGAAGGAGGAGGAGAAGGAGAGGTTCATCGACGTCGTCATCAACAAGAACATGAAACTGGGACAGAAAGTTTTAATACCCGTCAAGCAGTTTCCTAAAGTAAGTGCCTCCGAACCACCACCGCCACCAGGGACTGCAGTTCGACACGCGCCGCATTAGATTGTGTGTTATTTATGGAGAATGAAGCTAACTACGGTGGAGGCAACTTTAGTAATTCCTCCCAACCGCCACTTGACAGATTTTGTTGACACTGTATGTTGTTAGCTGTAGCATGTTGCGGGAGCGCTGTGTGACAGAACTGGGCTAGAATGATATTAGGGCCTGAAGTTCTTTCTTCTTAACAACAGTCGCCACGTTGGATATCTGAGGTGAACCATACAGCGAGTGTGATCTACGCTGAACACTGACCTTGGGCAGTGACACTTTGATGCAGCGCTAAATTCACTTGAGAATGAATATTTATGAGGAGATTTGCGGGATTTTTTGTCAAATACCGTTTGTGGGCGGTGCGGTTTATTTGGAGGATTATCATAAGTGTTCCATTTTATATAAGTGACAAAACAGATGCGTGGACAATATGTTCTCTCCTCGAAGTTTTGAAAGAAGTTTGCACCTACGCTCTCATGCAAACTTTGAAATTATGCAACTGTTTCTATCATCCGTCTACAGTATGTCATGTCTATTGCAACATATTTCTCCATGATTATTTTTTTTTGTGCTTGAATCGTGGCGCAAAAAGGCATTCTTAGTCACATAATAGGATTTGAGACATGCCTTTTTGCCTTTCTGTCGTAAAGTCCCTAAGTAAAATAAATATAATCTCAAAAACACAAGCAAATCTTTCTTGCGTGCCGCATTTCTAAAACTCACAGATGCACAAAGAAAACGCTTCTCAAAAAGGGGGGAGGAAAACATCCAAACAGACCTTACCCTCTGTATTTTGACCTATGCAAGAGGGCTTTGTTTTTGCGTGTGTGTCTTTTAGCAGAGCCACATGTGAAAGCAGTGCAGCCTTTGAAGCTTCAGTGACAGTGGCGTTGAGACATGACGGGGTATTCCCAGGGAGAGTGCCTCGGGCAGGTTGGTGTAGAGGTGCGCGGGTCACGCTACACATCGGGACACATCACTCAAGACCGGCACAAAGACAACGGGGACTGCGCGCGTGCACCGCCAGCCTCCGCAGTAGCTGTTCTACACCTGACAAAGAGGTGTTGTTGTTTCGCACTTCAATCCTTACTTTAAATGGCATTCAGAGTAGAGTCTTGTCACCAGCTTTTCAACAGGACCGGTGTCACGTTTTACATTAGTCGTCACTTTATACCCGGATTAACATATAACGCAGGTGCCATAGATAGAGTTTTATAACGTGCTGTGGTGACAGAAACACATTTACACTCACCAAACCATCTTGGCTTTCAGCAGGGGTAGGCAAGTTTGTTTGGCCGAGGGCTGATTTTCTTCATCACCCTCCAGTTGTAGGCCAAAGTAAAGCATCACTTTGTGTCATCATACATGGCCTAAATGGGTGCTCTTCTAAGAAAGTTTAAAGGAATTGACAGTATTTTTCACATTTCATTAACAGGCATTTGATCTCAGTTTTTGATCTCAAAATCATCTTGAGGGCCAGAGGTTCTATGATGGAGGGCCGGTTTTGCCTAACCCTGGCATGGAAAAGAAACATAATGCCACATAATCTAAATCAGAGCGGCTTCCTCAGAATGCAGTTAAGGCAAAAGCCAGCTATTGAGTTAAACTTTGGTGCGGTCAAAACATTCGACAAAGATCGAAGATTACGACTTCTGAGTTACTATTTAACACACTTGTACCCATATTATTCCCATTTCCGATTATGCGCTGTTAGATAAGCGACTCTAAAGTAGGGATGACACGATTTTGAATTTTTGAGTTACGATCATTGTGAACAAAAATATAGCGATTTCTTGAGTCCATCCATCCATCCATTTTCTTCCACTTTTCCGTTGCTGGGTGGTGGGGGCTGTTGGAGCCCAAATCACATTGCACCAGCCCCTATGGCTCCTCCTGCAGGTGGTGGGTCCACAGAAGGACGGCCTCATGATTCCAACCGGGCCTGTTGGTCTCTCATAAGGGGCTTCTGAACCACTCTTTGTCTGACCCGTCACCTAGGACCTTTTTGCCATGGGAGACCCTACCAGGGGCACGAAGCCCCCGACAACCGAGCTCCAGGATCATTCGGGTGCTCAAACCCTCCACCACGTTAAGGTGGCGGTTCCAGGAGGGGGATTTCACGATTATTCAAATTAAGGAAGAAAATACAGAGAATTTCTCCAAATCTTTACAGCACTGTCTGAATCTTCACAAAAAAGAAAGACATTATATGAACATTCTTATATTTCTTTAAGGGTTGTTTTATTTGCAAACCTACTGAACTTTCAGTGCAAGTTATCTTTTATCTTTATGCTTAGGCTATACCCTGGCAATAAATCAATAAATAATATAACGATTTTAAAATAATGAACAGGTAAAAGAATATTCATAGTTGCCCTCTCTAAACAAAGCAAGTTATTGTGAATGTTTTCAAAAGATATTCCTCTGATCTGTGTCTCATGAAGTTCCTAATCAAATGAACTGATCAGCTGATTTCCAGTTTCACTTTAGTTTTTACCGTGACACAAACGCAGCTGCACGTGGTTCTTTTGGACGCCTCCTTTGGATCAGATTTGCTCTCTGCACTTTGGATTATTGAGCTTTTCGCTGACTTCATGTGTTTTGGGGGTGGATTTAACACTGGACGCTGTTCCTTCAGGCTTTACCGGTGAGTGCGCACCGTTTGTCCTAACATTCTTTAACGATTAACCTACTGTGCGCTGTTTTAACCGCGGTAATTGTAAAACCGGTTAATCTTGACATCCCTACTCTAAAGGCAACTCTGTTCTTCCACCTGTGCTCGACCATACTCTGATTAATGATAAACAAATATTGATACTACATTGCACTGATTTAGGACACATGGAATCAAATCTTAGTTATTAGCAGCCGCAAAGCTATTTTCTCCCGGTGGTGTCACTTACATGGAAACTCGATCTAGCTGCTAATTGGTGACGCCTGCAGTCGACTAGTTATCGACATTCCCAGAGCTGAAATCAGGAGCACAGAATGCAGTGCATGTGCTGTTTCTGTATGCAGTGTCACCTGAGGGTTGATCTAAGTGGCGCAGGTTCCCGGCTAAACAGATTTACTTTGACAGCTTTGATAAGTAGAGCCACTAATACGCTGTTTAGAGCTCCAACAAGCCACCAGAGGAAGACAAATTCAATTTGTTCCATCTGACAGGTAGCAATGGCAAGAGTGATCGGTCGGACTTGAATTGTTTTTTCTCCTGAGCCGCGAGCATCACCTTTTGGCTTCTGGCATTGAAGTGGCACGGCCGCTTTCCCAATAGCCATTTAGAGGTACACGCTGAGAGAGCTCGAATCCATCCTCGGCAAACACCGCTTTTTATCAAAATGAGGCGGGCAAGGACACGCAGCAGCGGCAGGTTCCGGGCTGCTGATTCTCTGATAAAGCGCTCCTACAGAACACTGATGAATGCCCGGACCGGCTCTGGTACTGGCACGAGTAATGCTATAAATGTGTTCCGTAATGGCACTGTAGAGAAATCAAAGTCTCCTTTTTTCATCTGTTATGTTTTGTAGACGCCCAACCAGTTATTTAGAAGTCACACTGGAGCTGCAGACGTTCACCTTGACAGAGTAATGCCACCTCCGTCGCCATATTGTTAGGCTGACTATTTTTCAAACTGCCTTTTCCAACCTTCCAATTTCACTCTTGGAAAAGGAATAGAGCTAAACACATATTTTCCAGAATAAGCTCGAATGTTTGTATTCATATATTTGATATAAGTTTATATTATTATTATCAACAATTTGCACAGATATTTGCAAAAGTACACATTGGTCAATCACAAGTTTAATGGTTGCAATGATCAAACATATTTGTGCACTGCAATTTTTTAGGTAATGAACAGTGTTGGGAATGTTACTTTAAAAAAGTAATTAGTTATAGTTACTCACTACTTGTTCCAAAAAGTAACTGAGTTAGTAACTGAATTACTCTATAATAGAAGTAACTCGTTACCAGGGAAAGTAACTATTTGTGTTACCGTAAAAAAAGAAAATTGTCAAAGAATTTGGATTTGTTTTTGTTTTTTTGCAGTCAGTGTAAATGAGTAGAACAGACAGGTGTTTGTATTTATGTACTATCATGTCAAAGGTGTTCATAGTAACTGAATGGGGGTAGAGTGGGGGAGGCCCCTGTGACTGAATGGTATTGACCAGTATTTGCGTTGCTGTTTTATTAATGTAAGAATATGTTCGTATTCACAGAGAATGGGGAGAAACAGGAGTAAAAGAAACATGTGCCAACGCGACAAACGATCTGGGCAGACTTTACGCACAGGCATTGTGCGTAAAAGCAAAACGGAAAACAGTCATCAGCAAATATAAGGTTAGACGTGTCTCCACCGATTCTGCGTCTTTGTGTTAAAAATAAGTGACCACCAACTCGATTCTCCCCCGCGTTTTCGTCACGGTTTTGTCACTTTTCCGCCACATGTTTGTTGCTCTTTGATCACTTTTTCATTGCTTTTTTGTCATGTTTTGCCACTTTTTTGTTGTGTGTTTTTGTGACTTTTTTGTTGCTTTTTCATCGCGTTTTTGCTGCTTTTTTGTTGCAATTTCATCCCGGCTTTGTCTCTTTTTTTGGTCGCATTTTTGTTGTGTTTTCGTCCTTGCTTTTGCTATGTATTATTTTTCCAGAAGCTTTTATATTTGGGTAAAGACAAACTGGGGAAAATGCGCTCTGTTCAGAAGGTGGTTAAGAGGTTAAATCACGTATTTTATTTTTTTGGTCAGGCAGCTTATTTTTATGTTTCTCTGCAAACGTGCCCGTGGAGACTTCTTCAAAAACACGTCTGTTTCGACCTCTTCAGACATGTTCTGTGATACATGTCAGTTTGAGCTTTAGTCTTCTCTCAAACATCTCGACGATGTGTTTAAAATGAGCACAGTTTTTCTGATTTTCAAAAATAAAACTCGTATCTACTAGCTGTGGTAGTGCATGTCAGAAAAAGTACTTTAGCCCCAGTCTGAACCCTCAGCAACGCTCGCTCACGCGGCGCTCATCAGCACATGGAGTGTATGGTGCCGGCCCTGTGTTCTGGCAGGGAGCTGAGCGGGCCATTAGCGATCCGTAAGGAGTCCCCCCGGCGTGTCTCCAGCGCTGTGGCGGTGGTGTAAGCCGGGAGCATCCATTCATCCTGCCCTGCCGTCCTCAGCACAATCACTCTGTGAGCACACCTTTCGCCAGCCCAGCAGTAATGCATTGAGCGCATGATGAACAGATCTGAGATGCCCCCGCTCCATCCCCTCCCCATCCTGCCTCTGTATCCGAACTGTGATCAATCATACACTTGTCGTTACACTTGTCCACGTGAAGGCCATTCTTTCTGCTGACAACAGTATCTATGGTTCTATTGTGGTTTGTGATTTTCAATTTTTTTGCCGCAATCTAAAGGTAAATTACATGTTCAACTGCATGTGACCCAGGGGAACTTTTACAAAAGGAGGCTACAGTGGGTATGGGTGGGCTAACCAAGCGCGTGTTCCATCCAGTTCGGTTTTACCCAAGTCCTAGTTTAGTTTAGTTTATTTGTTTATTTGGACAGTTAACGTTCTGCTCAAAAGGAGGGGGCCGAAGCAAAAAAGTCTAAAAGCTTCTTGACTCGAGAGTTTGGCCAGTGTAATGCCTCATTTGAAAGCCAAGACCTGCAAAACTGATCGTAACGTTTTTGTTGCGTTGTCGCCGTGGTTTTTATCACACTGTTGGAAGCGTTTTTGTCGCTTTTTTATTGTGTCGTCGTTGCTTTTCCGTCACGTTTTTGTCGCCCTTTTGACACTTTTTGGTCACTTTTTTGGGTGTGTTTTCATCCTTGTTTTCGTCGCTATTTTGACACTTTTGTCAAGAAACATTTAGATCTGGGTTATGGCAAACTGGAGGAAATGTGCTCGGTTTAGGTGGGGCTTAAGAGCAATGGCCGCTGATTGCTCTGCTTTATGACCGCGACGCTAGGGGCCGCCATTGCTGCAGTACCTCCATATGTGGGCGGCAAAACAAGTTAGTTTTCCATTAGATAGCATTGCACTTTACACACAGTTTAAGCAACTGTAAAGCCTGGTTTCTAAATTTTTTCAACTTTCTACGGTTAGATTTTGACCTGTGATAACGCTGGGTTGGTTACAATTAAAGAAACCAGGCTGGTTTTCGTAAGGTACATTTTAGAAATCTCGTATACTAATGAGGGCCGGACTTTGAATGACAGGCTGTTAGCATTAGAGCTAATGGCGGCACGGTAGCGCAGCGGTTAGTGCTCTCGCTTCACAGCTAGAAGGTCCCAGGTTCGATTCTCACCTGGACAGGGCCTTTCTGTGTGGAGTTTGCATGTTCTCCCCGTGTCTGCGTAGGTTTCCTCCCGGTACTCCGGGTAGTCTGTAAACCCGCCATGATTTCCCTTTTGAACATGGTCATTATGGTAAACGTAGAGGAGTGAGGAGACAGAGTCCATTATTACTACTGTATGTCTATGGTTAAGTGGTTTAATGGGCAGCTTCCAAAATCTGTCTTAGCACATTTCCCAATTCATCATTCACTAAACCAAACGTGTACCCGTAACTAATCTGATCTAACCATGATATTTAAATTCAAAGAATCTGGTATAATGCAATGCAGTACGTCTCTGCAGTTTCATTCAGATTCTGAGTGAATAAGCAGATTTTACTTATCATATTGAAGTGTGAACTGTCAGATGAAGAAGATCGCTTGACTATAAAGCAACTAGATATCATAATTAGTGACGCAAAATCGAGATGTAGATTCTGACAAAAAATTAATAGGATGTTTTTGTCATTTTGTTTTAACCTTTTGTTATTTATCTGTATGCATCATAGACAATATGGTTTCCTTTCATTCAAAAAACTACGCCAAAATATCTCCACTGATTAAAAAAAGAAAACTGCTTAACTCTTTATAGGGCACTCATTTAAATATACTTTGAAATATATAATTTCAACTTAAGAGTGTATTTCTATTGTAAAAAAAATTGTAAATGTGTCATTATCATGCAGAAAATCAATGTGAGCGAAGTTACCATATTTGGTTCCTTGCCCTAAACTGGTAAAAAACAAAAGTTAGCATATTTAATGTATTGCCTTTTAAGGGGTAAAACAAATACAAAGGTTTATATATAAAACATACAAAAAGTACTTTCAGGTCTTGGGGGTGCTGGTATTCGGGAGACGTGTTTTGTGATATTGATGTTTGAATGATCACACCTGCCATAGGCAAGAGTTTTTGTAATGTGATGTGCTTTACGTGCAGTGGGAGGGGTCAGGCACCTCCAATATTGTGTGCCTAAAAATTTTACTAAAAATGACCTTTGGCAACACAAAAACATAGTCCAAGGTTCTTTTGGTTCTTTTGTCAAGAAAATACTTTAAGTATGAATTAAAGATGCAACGGGCATGTCCAAATATGGACAAAACTAATTAACTTTAGGTTTAAGTGATCAAGTATGGTGCCTGCCTTTTTCATGCTGTAATTTCACTTATTTCACTACGTCCTCCAAAAACCAAAACATATATCATCACTGAGCACAATTATTTACCAATAAAATGTATGAGTTTCATCAACTTACCATGGTTTGTTTATGGTTAGTGTACCATGAATTTAGCCAGACTTGGGTCTTTTTCAGACTTCAGAGAAAACAGGAAGTTGAGAGCGCGACCGGTCTCTGCTGATCAAATAAAAAATGCCACAGTAGTGGGAACTGTGATGAAGGGTGATCTCTTCTGAGTGGCTGAGTGAAGACTACATGCTTCTTTACCTCATACTGACGTGCAGCATGGAGGCCATATGTAAAGTGAGTGGAAGTTACAAAAAAAGTCACTTGCCCTATAAAGGGTTAATAGCAAACGTTACTCTTGCTTTAAAATGAAATTTATGACCCACCTACAGCGATACGTGAAGGTTTAGCCAGATAGGCTTAAATATACTGTAATTTTGTCAAAGCAACCGCATCCTCGGACTTTCCACACAAGCTCATTCTGCTGTGATTACCGACGTTGCTGCCAAATCCTCCCCCCGTCTAGTGCGGTAGGGCGCCGCGGTGCAGGCAGGTTCCGTAAGTCACCTAATCCTCGGTGATAACTGCGGCATTAGCCAAAGCAGGAAGCATCAATCGCAGCGGGAGTCAGATGGGATCCTGATATGTGATAAACAGCAGGGATTACACAACGAAGACCGTGCCAGCCGTACATTCAGACAGATTGTGCATATGCGGTGTGTGTTTTTTTTTAAATGTCCAGATTAAGTCCTGTGTCTGACATTTACGAGCATTAGTCCTATGATTCGCCTGCAAATCTGCCTGATCTCCATTTAAACAGTGGGGAGGAACTGGAGCAAACAGAGGTACAGGCTGGCGTTATGATTATGTGGTCCAACAGAGGAGGACTTAGTAAAGGCTTTAAAATGGGGCTATGCTTGGCTTCTTATTAGCTTTACATAATGCTTTGTCCTGTCTTACAAGATGATCTCCAATGCATTTATCATTTGTAGACCTATTTTGTAAAATGGGCTTTTTTTTTTGGTAAACAATCCCTGCACAACAAATTACCTTGTCTTAAAGGTCCTATATCATGCAAAATCGACTTTTTGGAGCTTTTAGCCATGTTGTTTTGCTATTTCCTTATCAGAAACACCCCCAGAGTGGTTTTTGGCTTCATTCGTGCATTTTTCTGCAATCCTCCTGAATCCTGCTCTCTGAGCAGCTGCTCCGCCCTCCTGGTAAATGACTGACTTGTGACCGCGTGACGTATTTTACGTCATAGTGTCAAACCAGAAGTGCCCGACGTCTGTAATGTAATGCCTTACGGCCTGATTTTAATTTATCGAAACAGCTTTTTCATTATTTCTGTTGTAAGAAAGAAAAAAAGATTTTTTTTTAAAGAATTGCCCCCGACATACCTGTGCTGTCCCCGCAGAGTAAACAAACACACCCCTTTTTGCACCAAAAGTTGTGAAAAAGGAGCTCTTTCTAACCTACTCTGGACACCGTCTGTTCTTTTTTCTTACCCAACGATAATGTCACGGATGCGCTACGAGAGGAACAGGACTATTCAACCTTCCTAAAGAAGAGTGCACTCGCCAGAAGTTGGAATTTATTTCCTTTTGGACCATGAGTTTCTCTCTGATTAATCAATCTGCCTGTCTATCACGCTCTTCAGAAATCTTGGAGAAAACGCCGGGTCCCGAACTACACATCTTTGTAAAGAATTGGAAAAGGGTGTAGTCTGGATGGCCAGGCTACTGAAGAATTAGCATGTTTTAGATTTATAAAGATAGAAAACCTCACCCAGACGTAGGCATCCACACATTATGGGAATCAAAGTGGGAAATTCTGTATTTTGACCCAAAGGTGCAAAGTGCAAACTACTTTGGATAGGTTTATATTGCTTTAATTTCATGATTGTGGTGTAGGGCTTCAAAGATAATAGGTGGAAGTGCTTACAATTGTTTTGGGTTTTTTTTGGCCTGCAAGCTTAATCAGATTGTGCAACTTGTGGCGAGGTCTGGGTACAGTTAAATTGTTTTCAATACCAGTACTTGAACGATACTTGGTTTTCAATACCGATACCTGAAAGATACTTTTTCCGATACCTATGCTTTTGTCATATAGAACCAGAAAACGGAACAATAATGTGTGGAAGATCTCCAAATTTGCAATATCGGGTTCATCTCCAATGTGAAGAAATGTGTGAATAATTTGGGGGAAAATTGGGAGAAATTGTAGCAAAAATTGGGTAAAACATTGGGCAAAAATAGGGCTAAAAAAGGGGGAATCAATTGGGGAAAAATGGAGGGAAATTTAGTAATAAAAATTAGCAAAAAAAATAAGTGGTTAAAAAATTGCATTACATTAAACAAAAAAATGGAAATAGTACTGGGGGAAAAAAATAGCAAAAATGAAAGGGGGGGGGGGGGGGGTGGTATCATTTATTTGAGCTGAAATAACCAAGTCACTTCCATTAATGCTGCCCCTGCACCAACCGCATCAAAACTTGGATCTAAAGATTTTTTTTCGGTACCTGCTTTAAATACTTAAATTTTTTCGGCGACATTTCGGTAGTACCTACGCTTTTTTTTCCGATACGATACCTATATTGTTTAGTAGTATCCAGCCCTACTTGTGGCTGAATAGTAGGTGAGTGAGCAGAGACATTCCCACAAATGAGGCAGATGGGCAGAAAACTGGAAGATCATTCACTCGGGGCCAATTAGCAACATTAATGCGAGTTTGTTTTCTGTTCCGTCGCTGCTGAATAAAGATCATTGTGTTACTACATTTTTGTTTTCATTCACACACTAATTGCCTATGACTAAACCAATGTTCCCACCACCCTAATCTACACAGCAGCAAAGGCTCTTTCTTTTGACTTATCCGAGCCCGTTTGTGATTGTGCGTCTTTGATTGTTAAGCAGCTGGTTTTGTTTTGAACTCAACTTTTGCGCTTGGTCATAGCTGTCTGTTTGTTTGTTTTTTGGAAACCGCTGTCACCAAGTCAAGGCTAATACAGCGCGGAACGCGTCTAACAAGCGCGGCGTGTCAATTTTGGCAAACAACACAAAATCCGAATTACTTTCCTTATTTCGCTGCCGTAGAAACATCCGCGCCGATTTTGTCTTTGTCAGTCGAAATAATGTGTCTTTTCTATTTTTCTTGTCAATCAAATTTAATTTAGCTAAATGCATTTTACATAATTTGACGCGTTATATGCACCAGTGTAAGAATCCCTCTTTTTGTTCTGTTCTGTTTGTCTGTTGTACCCACAAGACGGCAAGCAGAGCGACATTAAAGGAAGTTAGCCGCTCGCTACGCTACCGCAAATCATTGTTCAAGCAAGAAGCACTTTATTAGCTGGCTGTTCAAGGCTCTATCCAGGTGGGGATGATGGATGCGCGGGACAAACGTTGAACTCGGCACATTTGGGCTAACCTTTCCTTTCCTCTTTTTTTTTTATTTTTTTGGTCACCGTGGTAACAATGCTTGCAGTCTTTGTAAATAGGAAGACTTCAAGGGCAGGTTTGTTGTGTCTATATGAACGAATATTGACTTTTTTCTCATCTTCTTTTTGTCTTAAGTTTCATTCGGCTCCATCAGTGAGATTGCAAAGCGCAGTTAAAGCGAGTTGCCGGCAGAACCAATCTTGCACAGTGACCTTTACCGGTGCGATCCGAGAGCGCTAACTGCCATTATACGGGTTGAACTGTCAATCACTGGTATAGGAAATAAGACGCTCACTTCTAGCCATCAACTCTTAACCAAGCTCATTTTCTCCAGTTTGGCTTTACCCAAATCTAAAAGCTTCTTGGAAAAAAGTGCCAAAAAAGAGCGACTAAAAGTTACAAAAACATGATATGAGGACTGGGAACAGGCCCTGGGGGGAGGGACATGAAACAACAAATAGTCCAGTCCTTAGAGAGTTCGAGTGGAAAACTAAAATCAGATATTTTTAGACCTCCCTCTGTTACATCCAAGTTTGGGAGAGCTTCGGACCAATGCCGGAGGGGCTGTGGTCAGGTGGGAGACCACACTCGCGTGTTTTGGGACTGTCCAAAACTTGTGTTCCCAACTAATAATAAATGCAAAGAAAATGATTACGGTCTCATGGCTCAAACCTCCATTATTATTACACCATTATTTTCTTGTTTTGTTCTTGTATGTATTTCATGTTGAACATTTTTAATGCAAAATAGGTTAAAAAAAGAAAACATGACAAGCGAGGAAAAAGCAGGGGACAAAAACGCTACTAAAAACAACAAACGTGATAAGAAAGCACCAAAAAAGTAGCGACAATGCAGCAACAACGCAGGGAATAATCTTAGATCTGTTTTGTAGGTCTTAGCTTTCAAATGAGGCGTTACCCTGGCCTAAGCTCCAGTCAAGAAGCGTTTAGATTTGGGTAAAGCCGAACTGGAGGAAAATGCGCTTGGTTAAACCGTATGGTAAGAGGTTAAGCTTTCAGCGCAGTCTTTTGGTTTATGAAGTTTTGCCATTGCTAAAAGCTGTTTTCCTGTTGCAATTATACAGTTTCTCCATGAAACTCCCAAAGAATGGCACAAGCGTTTTTTGAAAATATTCAGTTGTCATGTTTCTGGCATTTTGTGCATTGCTCCATTTAAACATGTCTAGCGCAGTCTCGTCTGATTCAACTTTGCATTCCTGGACATGCCGACATTGTAAATAATCTAAACTAGGGCTGTACAATAGGAGTAAAAAAAAAAGATGCAATATTTGATATGCATTGTTGTTTTTAGGCTGCGTTTCCAAAAAATGTGTAACTGTCTGTCGGACCACAGAGATATATTCTGTGTTGTCCCTATTTTGTTTCCTGTAGCGCCTCTTGTGACGCCTCCTCTGTGCTGCAGGCAGGGGTTAGGGTGGAAATGAGTTCTGCCACCTTGGGTTTGTGAAAAAATAATTAATTGCGTCTGAGAGACAATCCCCAAAACCAAATTAAAAAAAAAAGATGAAGAAGAGTGCATGGATATTATTGATAATTTGCTGAAGCTGCGCTGAAGTCCACTCTTCAGAGAGAGACTGGAGGATTTATAATGTAAGATCAGCAGCAGCTCAGTCCGCTCCCCGTACGCGCAGGTTTAATGCGCCTCAATATAACAGCACTTATCATGAAATCATGAACTTTACGGACGTAAACTAATCCATAAACGGAGTCTACTTTTCCCGAGCTTTTGCCATCTTTTTATTTCACGACAATTGGCCTCATATTTTCGGTTTTAGAGATTCATTTAGGATGCATAATGAAGTGAAAAGGCGATAAAACAGTGCGGGGTTACGCCGCAATGATGGCCTTTTTCTCACAATCTTTCCTCTGATCTGATCCTCTGAGCCTGCCCGTGATGAAAGCAACACAAAAGTCAGAAATCTTGGCTAAAGCTTAGTCTTTAGTCATCTGGAGCCTGTGTCTCCTCACAGGCCTCCTCCTTTGCGCGAGGTGCAACTACAGACGGAAGGGGGTGGAGCTGACACAGGCAGCAGAGGGACTGGGGCTGAGGGGCCCCACTGGAAACACTTACACACCACCCCCTCCATACGTCCACTTTAACGATTGTGCTCTTTGTGCCTCTTCAGTGTTTCAGAAGAAGAAATTAGTAGATCTCAAATGTCTTAGCTCATCGGTTAGCTGTTGTGAAATGTGCATACAGGTTAGGGCTGAAAGATGTATCGTTATCGTATCGATATCGAGATATGAACATTCAAGATATTAAAATCGAAAAAGAAAGATATAAACGATACCGATTTTCATCAATAAAACTGCACACTATTAGGATTTTATTTTTCTGAAAAATGCATAGTTTTCCCCTAACCCATAGTTGTATCGTATCGTATCGAGATATCTGGCATGAATATCGAGATATGAAATGTTATCCATATCGTTCAGCCCTAATACAGGTATTTCGTCACCTATGAATGCCATAACAATAATTTGTCAGTATATTGTGCAGCTCTAATCTGCCCCTACTGCCCCTCTGGACTTACCATCAACCCTCAAACCTTTAGTGGCCAAAGTAGACCATCTCAATAGCTGCACAATATTTACCTGTGAGAAATGTGACTTTAACAAAGCAACACAACCACAAGGAGCTCTAGAAAGTAAACGGACGTGGGGGTCGCACTTAAAACTTTGAATGTTTGAATTGTGTACTGCATGTTCTGTCAGTGGGAGATTTTGAAATTGAAATGACAGCTTTTTGTGACTCAGCAGTGATGGAACAGTGAGTGCCCCTTTTCATTTGAACCCTTTCACGGCTTGGTGCTTCTACACATGAAGCTATTTTACACTACGTTAGCAAGAATGGACAACTCGCAATGCTTTACTGCAAAATTAGCAACCCTTAGAAACAGCGGCAGCAATGTACCATTCAATAGAGCGACATAATTAGAGACTTGTATTTGATGGTGTTGTGCACGCACCCCTATGCAAAGGTGAACTTCTCTTCGATATGAATCAATGCAAGGTCGTTACATTGCAGGAGGCCACTTTGTCCCATTTACAGGAACATGGCTAGATTCGACACAGCAGGGCATGGTATTTACTTAGAGGCTTGGATTGAATAGGGCGCTGCATGATCCAATATAAGCACTGGCTTTAATTATAGCACCAACACAGAGGAGAGAAAAGAGGCTGGAATTGGCCCGAGCCAGGATGAAAAAACACAACAACCACAGTCAGTTACTGCATTAGAGCGAATCACTGAAGCTCCCGCCTCAAATCCCTCACTCAGGACTTGGCAAGCGCGCTTCCTTAATAAACAATGGTTTTCAGAACAAAAGGCAGGAGGGATAGGTGCGCTGTTGAACAAAACAGGTTGATTTTTTTTGCCTCCAGACGGCTAATTGATGGGCGAGATGGTTGGGGAAGACACGCACAGGAGGAAGGGATATACAGTGCATCTGGAAAGTATTCACAGCGCTTCACTTTTTTCACATTTTGTTATGTTACAGCCTTATTCCAAAATTGATTCAATCCATGTTTTCCCCTCAAAATTCTTTATATAACACCCCATAAGGACAACGTGAAGAAAAGTTTGAGATTTTTGCAAATTCATTACAAATAAAAAGACTAAAGAAATTACATGTACATAAGTATTCACAGCCTTTTCTCAATACTTTGTTGAGGCACCTTTGGCAGCAATTGCAGCCTCAAGTCTTTTTGAATATGATGCCACAAGCTTGGCACGCCTATCTTTGGGCAGTTTTGCCCATTCCTCTTTGCAGCACCTCTCAAGCTCCATCAAGTTGGGTGGGGAGCGTCGGTGCACAGCCATTTTCAGATCTCTCCAGAGATGTTCAATCGGATTCAAGTCTGGGCTCTGGCTGGGCCACTCAAGGACATTCACAGAGTTGTCCTGAAGCCACTTCTTTGTTATCTTGGCTGTGTGCTTAGGGTCTTTGTCCTGCTGAAAGATGAACCAGTCTGAGGTCAAGAGCGCTCTGGAACAGGTTTTCATCCAGGATGTCTCTATACATTGCTGCATTCATCTTTCCCTCTATCCTGACTAGTCTCCCAGTTCCTGCCGCTGAAAAACATCCCCACAGCATGATGCTGCCACCACCATGCTTCACTGTAGGGATGGTATTGGCCAGGTGATGAGCAGTGCCTGGTTTCCTCCAAGCAATAACGCCTGGCATTCACGCCAAAGAGTTCAATCTTTGTCTCATCAGACCAGAGAATTTTCTTAGTCATGGTCTGAGAGTCTTTCAGGTGCATTTTGGCAAACTCCAGACGGGCTGCCATGTGCCTTTTACTAAGGAGCGGCTTCCGTCTGGACACTCTACCATACAGGCCTGATTTGTGGATTGCTGCAGAGATGGTTGTCCTTCTGGAAGGTTCTCCTCTCTCCACAGAGGAACGCTGGAGCTCTGACAGAGTGACCATCGGGTTCTTAGTCACCTCCCTGACTAAGGCCCTTCTCACCCGATCGCTCAGTTTAGATGGCCGGCCAGCTCTAGGAAGAGTCCTGGTGGTTCCAAACTTCTTCCATTTACGGATGATGGAGGCCACTGTGCTCATTGGGACCTTCAAAGCAGCAGACATGTTTCTGTACCCTTCCCCAGACTTGTGCCTCGAGACAATCCTGTTTCGGAGGTCTACAGACAATTCCTTTGACTTCATGCTTGGTTCGTGCTCTGACATGCACTGTCAACTGTGGGACCTTATATAGACAGGTGTGTGCCTTTCCAAATCATGTCCAATCAACTTCATTTACCACAGGGGGACTCCAATGAAGCTGTAGAACCATCTCAAGGATGATCAGTGGAAATAGGATGGACCTGAGCTCAAGTTTGAGCTTCATGGCAAAGGCTGTGAATACTTATGTACATATATATTTTTTTGTTTTTTATTTGTAATAAATTTGCAAAAATCTCAAAAACCTGTTTTCACGTTGACATTATGGGGTGTTATGTGTAGAATTTTGAGGGAAAAAATGGATTGAATCAATTTTGGAATAAGGCTGTAACATAACAAAATGTGAAAAAATTGAAGCGCTGTGAATACTTTCCGGATGCACTGTAAGCAGCACTCGGTGTCTGCCTTCAGGCACAGTGCTGAGCCCCTGCAGTGTCCAATTCTGTCATCAAAGTGTTTGTACAATTTACAATTTCACAGAAATAATATTTTTCAACAAAATAATATTTTTTGCAAATCTGATTAAAAACTATATAGTGTTCAAAATTCCATTTGGAATATCAACAAAAAAAAAATTCTCCTAATTGTGAAAAGAGTTTATTATTATTGTGATGTTAGTATTTGTAATGACCACTTTTCTAGCAGCATTTTCTAACTGGAAGAAGAAGTGCGGGAAAACAAACAAATCAAAGCTTTGAGCGTCTACAAAAAAGCTTTATAGCAATTGATGATTTAATTAATCGCTAACCTAATAACTATAGATTACGCTTTTTTAAGGTACTCACTCTTATCAAGGTTTTAGGCTGGGGCTGGGCGATATATCGATTTAAGATATATCGCTATATTTTTAAATGAGATATGGAATTAGACCATATCGTGTATCTCGGGATATTTCAAATTCAGATAACAAAGAAATATATATTTTTTAAAGTTTCTTAATCTTTGTTATCTCTTTATATATAAATGCTGCTCTCAGAAATAGATTGACCTGTTTTTATCCAAGATTACATTTCACAGCTCTCACTTTGTGGAAAAAATATCGGGATATATATTGTATATTGATATTCAACTTAAATATATCGGGATATGACTTTTGGTCTATATCGCCCAGCCCTATGCATTCTATCATTTATTGGTTTAATTTGTCGGGACAGTGCATGTTAATGAACACACCACACCAGATTGTAGCCTTGGGCTAATTTAAATCAGTTGTTCCATATGCACACTCTAAAACACACTCTGATTCATCTTGGCCTGTTGTACATGTTGTTAGTTGTAGGGGAAACCGGCGCACTCGGAGGAAACCTACGCAGACACGGGGAGAACATGCAAACCTACAGAAAGGTGGGAATCAAACCGTGTCGCCCAATTACAATTCTCATTGCTTGTTTGTGTTTAGTATTGGCTCCTTTCAGAACTGCACATACCAATTTGTGAGGGCCTGATCCTGTCAGATCTCAGCTGCTAAGCAGGGATGGGCCTGGTTAGTCCGCAGCCTGTGAGGGGCTGGTAGGTGGTGGTCCGGGGTTTGTTGGCGCAGATGTGTAGCTGCACTTGTCTGTCTGTGGCTACACACAAAGCTTATACCACCTCTGTCTGGGGAGTGAATGAAAATGTCTGTGAACGCTATTCAAATAAATACCCTTTATATAAAAATACCTTTGATATATTGGGTCGGCCTGTGACTTTGCACCGACACTCCCCATCCTTGGACACTTGTGCTTAGTGTGTAGGTTTTATGGCAAAAAGCTGTGACCTTGCAAAGTCATCTGAGCGCAGAGGCCTTTGATGGACATTTTTTTTTTTACGCCAAAGGTGCCAGGGTTCAACACTCGCTCAAACAAGACCATCATGATTATTAATGTTCAAACACTGGGAAAGGCTGTGTGCTTTGAACTAATATCAGTGAGAGAACTTGAGATTTCAGCAGTGCAAAGAGATGCTGCAGGCTGTGGGACATGACCCAAAATACTGGGAGATGCATTAATGATTCATCTAATGATAATTCTGTTTTTAACGCGAGGGACTTTCATTTTTCCCCAGTTTGTTTGTATCCACTGTTTGAGCACACGCGTTCAGGAAAAATATAGCATTTAAACTAGATGATGTTTTTTATGAATTCATTTGGCGTCCTCATTAGCTTTACCTTGGTGTGTGTGTTTTATAATCAGGGGGAGAAGGTTAGTCTGTTTGACAACTCACAAAAGACTCAAATGACGGGAAAAACAACAACAAATATGCACTCTGTTAATATTATATGCCGCAATTATTGATATATGAAGACATTTTGCAGTGTGATCTACGTTTTGTAAGTAAAGAAAAAAGTGTTGATTTATATTGCAACTGAACTTGACTGGAAAAAGTGCCCGTCTTATTAAAGGTTCCAAAGCATCAAAAGTATTAAATACGGACACGTTAACGCCCCAAAAACAGCATACCTGGCTTCTGCTGAGTCAAGTTTGCTGCTGCAAATTGGATTTTGTTTGTCGAGTAAGCATAACAAAAGCCTATGCCGATTGTCTAATGCTTAAACTGAGAGTACCGCTTCTGTCAGTCGTCGGAAGCCCCAGCGGAGTGGTGCCGAGTGATTGACATTTTTTTTTTTTTCGATCTCCGGTGGAAACGTTGGGATTGATCTGACTTGTGCTTCTCTCTCTCTCCTGCAGTTCAACTTTGTGGGCAAACTCCTGGGGCCACGCGGGAACTCGTTAAAGAGACTACAGGAGGACACCCTCACCAAGATGTCGATTCTCGGCAAAGGATCCATGAGAGACAAGGAAAAGGTAACACTGCTGCTCTTCATTTTACACTCGGAACTTTACTTTTACTCGGTCTGCCGCACAATCAGCGTCGGAGATGTGTTAATTTATTGTAAGGAATTGCTCGATGATTGAATTGGCGCTCATACTCTCATCTGTGTGTTCACGGGGCTGCACCATTTCTGACAAATATGTGTGATCATTGTGAAAAGTGCTGTCATTGGATATATATTGAAAATATAAACATCAAGCTTCACGGTCCACATTTTATACATTGTGCTCCCAATATACAAAACATGTTCCTATTTGCCCTGTGCCAGACCTAGGAACAACACGCATTATCCATTGTATTACAATTCACTTTTCCCTTTGACTGACATTCAACACTGTGACATGGCAACTCCAAAAACAGATTTCAAAAAGCTAATGGAAATATCACAGCCCCTTGATGTCGCTGCTCACCATTTCAACACCTTCCTTTTGAAAACAGAAATGCACCAGATCAAATGCGGACCATACTGTCTGCATTCCTGAGTATGTTTTCTCAGAGCATCCATTTACAGAGCTCTCGGTCGTGAACAGTCATACAAATCTAAAAAAAAATGAATTTTTTGCCGACTTTCTTTTCTCTCTTTAAACATTGTTATAAGGGTGTCATTAAATTCACTTGAAAACCATAAAGCTCCGATGTCCAAAAATATTCTTAAACAGGACTTTTAACAAAGCTGATTGCGTGCGGATATAAAGGGCTCTAAGTGGCCCTCTTTAGCGGGACGATTGATTGCCGATAGTTCTGGTAAAAATCGACCAGTCCGTGTCTGGCCTCGCGCGGTGTTTGTCAGCCCGAGATTTGTGAGACGCCGGTGATTCTCGCCATCATACGGCACATTCTTTTTGATTACGGAGATCAATAGCGTTTGATGGCCGTGTCGTGTGGAGGAGAGCTCGGCAGAGAAGAGAGAGACGTGTCGCGCTCAAGTGCTCACTCCGACAGCGCTCACAGCAGATTTATGACTGACACTTTACAGACCTGGATGCACCGCACGGCAAGGATTCCATATGTTTCTCTCCTGGAGTGTCAAAGTGTTATTTATTTATTTTTTCCTCCTGATGTTGGTATGTGTACGAGGAGCTTGTTTTCATCGAAAATGTTGTCATCTGCACTGGGTCATTTGAAATTAAAGATATTTCCCATCTCCGCTTCCTGAAACGCAGGGTGTAAATAACAAAAGGTGCATAAAACAATGTCCAGACCTGTGGAGAAACAGCGCTAGGGAAGCTTCATGAATGAGGGTCAAAACAGCTACAGTTCTACACAACCTCGTCCAGAACCTTGGTGCTTCAATATCATATTGTCATTGTGTCCTTTGGGAGGACACTTCACCCAACTTGCTTTTGCATGTATGTGTTAAAGCAGAACTAAGTAATGCTGCGTTTACACATAAGCACGATGCGTTACGAATGTCATTTTTTCGTCATTCGTGACGTTCGTGACATGACTTAATGCATCTCAATGGGATTCTTAACAGAACGCATCAGCTCGTGACATTCGCGACGTTCGTGGAGAAAGTTTTTGTCTGTCAAAAAATCTTCCACGAATGTCACGAATCACCCTCTGTTCGTGGAGTTCGCAACGGAGTGTGTTGCTTCGTAATTCAGCGTGAGAGCATTCGTAGAGCAGAATCACTGTTTTCACGCTCAAAATTGACAGAAACACACGCTACGCCCAAAGCTACCTGCAGTAGCTAGCTATGCCAAGGAAAAGTGTCACAAAGTCGGCCAATCCGCGCTCCAAGCCACGGACAGCACCTGCCGCTGCCGCTCCGCGGGGTGCTGAAAGTGTTCCTCCGACCTTTCTTCCTCCTGCGGTCGTACCTGATGTTCGGGAGTTGGAGCCAGAAGAGCCCAATGACTCAGGGGAAAGCACGGCCTCTGCTCCGCCTCCAACCCGGAGGCAGAAGATCACTCCACTTTCGCCCAATTCTTGACAGATCGCAACAGTTAGTGGCGGCGCGTGAAACCTCTACCCTGAATCATCAAATTCCACTCACATTCGTGATCCTTGGCCACGAATGTGGATTTGTGGCATTCGTAACGTATCGTGCTTATGTGTAAACGCAGCATAACTCATCCCCCTAGAGGCCATAAGCGCCACTGCAGGTGTTGTAGCATGTTGCCGTTTTTAAATCCTACGCTGACAGAAAAGACAAAGGGAGAGAGCCGTCGCGGTGGACCAAGATTTTCATTGGTCGACTAGACTTTACTATGCATCTATCCATCTTCTTCCACGCCCCCTGTCCACAGTGGTGGGTCCACAGAAGGACGGCCTCATGGTTCCAAACGGGCCTGTTGGTCTCTCATAAGGGGCTTCACCCATTCACACTCGCATTCATACACCAGTGTACGCAGACACTGGAGGCAAGGAGGGTGAAGTGTCTTGCCCAAGGACACAACGACAATGTGCACCTTCAGGAGGCGGGATTCGAACCCCCGACCTTCCGATCATAAAAGGACCCGCTCTACCATCTGCGCCACCGTTTTTATAATGGTCTTTAATAATTGAATAATAATACTTTTTTTTTTGGTCGACTAATCGCTACATGTGCCATACTCTTGGTCGACCAACCATTTCCTTGGTTGATTACAGCCCTACCAATTACACAATGGAGATCATTTTTATCACTCAAACTGAGCTGTAAATACTGTTTAAGTGCCGCTAGTCCGCAGTTAGCTTTGCCCGTTAGCCTGTTAGCTTCTTCTTCGTGATTCCATCAGTGTGTATTGGTGGCTCCGACCCAGTGCAGGCAAAGAAAGACCCCCCCCAGTTATCCCATCAAAACTTGTATTACCCCCAGAGGGAAAGGGATTTATTAAGGTAAACAAGTTACTTAGTACTGCTTTCATTTATTTTGTTTGGAAGTATGTAGGCAATAAGACACATCCCTCACAATTAGGGGTGGGCGATATATCGTTTACACGGTAATATCCAAATTGTTGTTTGGAGAAAACTGTAAAATCTGACCTTCCGAACATAAAAAGAGCTGACAAAAGTTAAAGACAAAATATATAACGCACACTGTAACCTTCTCAAAGAATTGTATTTAGCGAGTTTAATACTGCACGGGTTTGTTTGACTGTATTCTTATCTTTCTTTACACAAATCACAATGTGTCTGCTGCAACCACAGCATAGTAGGCGACGCAGTGCTCCCTGTGCTAGCCATCGTTCCCTCTACTGTAAATGTTCACATCACAGGTTGAGGCAATAATCCAAAATCATGAAGAGAAAGCCGGTGTAATGTAACCGATTAGTAAAAAAGCTCTTAGACCAGGGTAAAGTACTCTGAAAATGCTGAAAATACTGTCAAATCTTTACAAATTTCCTGTCCATTTAGTCGTGCGCCGGCATTTGTGGAAATGCTTTACTTTGGGCTACGAGTGAGAGAGTTGGCCCTTGGTGTTTTGACGATGAAGACTATCGGCCCTCCTCCAATCAAACCTACACCTGTCCTATAGACGAAGCAGCGGTTCAGCGAGGACTGAAGGGTCTGCTCAAGACTCCTCTCTCTCCCCTTCTCTGCTTTGACTTGAGCGAGTTCCACCACTCATTGAGTTGCCTTGTGAACGAAATGTGCGGTATAAATAAACATGCCTTGCCTTGCCTGTGCACTTCCCGGCCTGTGTCCGAGTCTCATGTCTCCTCTACTGAATCCTTATTTGGCGATGACGGGCTTTAATCGCACGGATAAGTGCTGCGTGCGCATTTAGATGGCTTTGTGTCTGTGATGCAGTGTGCGTTTGTGTGAGGAGCTTTTGTTGCTGCGTGAACTTCAAGGAGTATTGAAACGGGGGCAGAAGCTCAATAAATGAAATAACGCGAGCGTCATTTGTTCTTTTCCTTTGGGCCTCGTTTAGTTCTGTGTTTTATCAGAGGGGTGTGAAGTCAAAGGCCTCACAGCGACAGGTGCCCGTCTACTCCGCCCACTATCCTCACTGCAGCTTATTTCTCCGTAGCCTCTTTGGTTAAAACTGATGTAAAATGCAAAGAAATGGGGAACTGCAAAGTACAAAGTATATTTATGACATGCGTATTGAAAGCGGTAATATTTTATTACTTGAATAAATACTAATAATACAGTAACTTGTTTCATGTTTCAATCAATAATGACAAATATCTTTATGTGCAGCTAAATCAATACGATAGGTCAGGCCCATCAGGCAAAAAGGCCCGCAAGACCTTCTTTGGAAGTTTGCACACATGCCTTTGAACGATCGTAAAGATATTGTCGGAATATCGCCCACCGATCACAATATGCCTATCAGTGCAAATAAACGAAGGAGTAGATTGAAGTAGATTTTGGGGAAAAACCTGTCAAACTCCTAAAAATCATTGACAACATTCAAGAGGACACTCACACGTTCCCCAGCGGACTTAAAATGATGAACGATACTTGCCCAATCCAAAAGAAAGCCTATCAAAAACGATCACAAAAGTGGACCGGTGGTTTCACTTTTGTCGTATTGCTGTGGAAAGCATCTTAACTTGGGATAACTGTCTGGAACTAACTACAGGGGGGAAAGGATGTGGAATAGGATCGATCGGAGAGTTCTGAATTGAAATGGAATTGAATGACGGAGCAACATTGCAACGCGGTCAAACGTTCGAGGAGTCAGGCTAGCATAACATAAGCCCTTTTGGTTGTTCTCCCTCTCTCTCTAAGACTGCCCAGATCGGCCTGTCCTGTCAGCAGTGGATGATGTAAAGTCCTGCTCGAGCGCGGCCCCTTCTCGTTAGCGCCGTGATTAACTCATCCATTTTCCACTCGGGGACTTGGACTCCCTCTTTAATTTCACTCATAGACAAAACACATTTCCGTGAGTGGGGTTTGGAGCCGAATATATAACACCTTCTGCGGGACCTGCCCGTTCATGTTCCCCCTCGCAGAATTAGATACTTCATTATCATACCGCTCATTAACAGTCTGCTAAAATATGGACGCCAAGCCACAGGGAAAATGTTTGGCAGATGGAGTAACTTTTTTTTTTATATATATATATATATCTCTGAGTATTGGTCATATCTCTCTATCATGGTCTCAATAAGGCTACATCAAGTTATCAAGGCTGTAGATTTTCTGTGGAGTGGATCTGACTGAAAAAGTAATAGAGTGTGAGGCGTATAGCTGCCAATGGAAATGGAGTATGTGCAGAAGGGAATAAAAAAGGAAGGCTGTATATATATGTATATATAAACTAGCAAAATAGTATTGCCTTGGAGAGTGTGAGTATTCAGTATTCAAGTAAGAGCTATTCTGGTCAGAGTCCTGATAAATGAAATTTGTTATGCAGTAGCTAAAGAGAGAAACATTTTTTAAACCACAATTCTTTTTTTTTTTTTGGAATACATTTTTTGTGTGTGCCTCATTTGTATTTAACCCTGCAAGCCTCTTATCTTTGAGGCTAGAGTTGTTATAATTAAAAGCCCTGAACACAATTTGACCCGGAGGACGTTTAAATGGGCTTGTTGTGGTTCTAACTTTCCGAACACATTACTAACATCTCGGTTCTCCACTGGGATGAGTTTATAAATAAGCGCATTTCACAACTTTTGGGGGAGCCACTCAGAACTGTCACATAACGCTAACGACAGCGGACCGGTGCTAATTCTGGATTAGCGACACCTAAAAATGGTTCATGAACGACGCAGATTCTGGTCTCTTTTTGTCATAGCTGTTTTCGAACACAATTAGTAAACAAGTAATTACAAAACGAGTAGTAATTGGCTTTCACTATACTGTGCCATGTGATAAATGGATGGCATTATCATAAAGGTTTATTTAACCATTATCCAGTTTTGTCCAAGGAGTTCTTGTAGAACAAAGGCAAATGGCGGATTGTTAAGCTATGCAGCGTAATTCCAGATAACGGCACACACGACTTCAGCGTGAATGTGTGAAAGCCTCGTCTTCTCAGCAGTATTAATGCATCCGCTAATGTTAAAGCCACACCGTATAACATTTCACCCAATCATAAAATACAAGCATTTACTTTTATTGTGGAAAAATACCTAAAAGATGAACAACGGTGACCTCTTTGGTTACCCAGTGCAAACGTATCGTTTTCTGCGTCTAGTTGGTCATTAGGGGTTTTGTGTTGCTGGCAAGTTGCAAGATAATCCAAAATGTCATGCAGTTCGCCTTTAACCTAAATCTAAAAGCTTCTCGACTGGAGCTTGCAGCCTATAGGCCAGTGTAATACCTCATTTGAAAGCTAAGCTGATCGTAGCCTTTTTTTTGTCACGTTTTGTTGCATAGTTTCTTGTTCTTCATCGCTTTTTTCCGTTGCTTTTTCAATGCTTTTTTTGTTGTCATTTTTACGTCACATATTTTTGTCGCTCTTTAGTAGTGTTTTTGTCGCTTTTTTATTGCGTTATTGTTTCTTTTCCGGGCCTTTTTGACGCTCTTTTGCCGCTTTTTGTTGCGTTTTCATCATCATTTTTGTTGCTATTTTAATGCTTGAAAAAAAAAATAAGAAGCTTTTAGATTTGGGTAATGCCAAACTGGAGAAAATGTGCTCTGTTCAGGTGGACGTTAAGAAGCCATCCAGGCAGACTGCTTTAACCATCCAAGAACAGGATGCAGTTTTAGCCAGTTTTTTCAAATATTCATTGTCATTTGAAAATGCATCTTTATTGAACATTTTCCTCTCAGTGTTGAAAGCTAAATAAGTCTTGAGCCTCCAGGTTTAGCCTTCAGTTTGATTTGTATCAAACTTGCAGGGTGGAGTGTATTTCTGCATTTCATACTGAATTCTATGTGGACTCTTCTTTCATTTACCTCAGTGAAATAGAGATATGTGAGTGCTCTATAAGCTGCGTCTCCAGGAGCTCTCTGGTCCGCTGCATTGTGACTCTCTGTATCCCGGGTGAACAGCTTTGGCTAAGCTGATTTACAGAAAAAAGAAAAAAAAATGTAAACCAGGGCAAGATGCTGCCAATCGATAGGAGGAACAGACAGCTGTAATCTGCCGCCGAGGGCTGCTGAGCGGCTATAGACTGCACTGGATCACCAGCAGCTCTTATCAGGGTCGAAGAAAGCCCCCTCCCGCGACAACAGCGAAAAAAATGATCCAGACACACAGGCAGATTGGTTTTATGGAGGAGATAATGTAAAAGAGGAAATTGGAAAATAAAAAGTGTGATACCGTACGTAGGAAATATAATGTAAGGAAGAATATGATAGTATTGGAATAAGTTCGTCTGGTTTATGAAAACAAATGGCACTTGTACTAATAATCAATTTTCATAATACAGTTCAAGATAAGTATAGGGCTAAGAAACACATCTTGGGTGCTAAGATGATCTTAGAAGTTATACTTTTTTCTTTAGTTCTTACTTTACTGTGGCAGGAAAAAGCTCAGTATTCTACATGTTCTTCCCTTGTCCACGAAGGTTTCTCTTACTACCAAAGTATTTGCATTATGCTCCCACATATGGGCTCAAGACTCCGCTGAAAAAGGAAAAAAAAAAAGTATGAAATCTCAGTAAGACTTTCTTAGTTAAGTTAAAAGAAAAATTAAACATGTGGTGAAAATGTAGCTATTTTCTCTTGCAGTTACCTTCATTTAAACAAAGAGTCAGACACTTTTCAGCCAAAATAAAACGATAAGTTTGACATGTTACAAGGAAATGGGTTTAATCACTGCTTATCTACTTGTACTTTTAGATCCCCTGATGGTTTTAACAGAGAGTCAGGGCTTGCGTGCCACAGCTGTGCATTTGGGAATCGAGTTAATAAAAAAAATATTGGCTAAGTTTTGTCTATCAACAAACCCAGCCTGTGCAACCCACTCCTGTTTTGGAATAGCAACGACAAAATAATGATTGTTTTTCATCCTTTCTCTTTGCAAATGCGAGGAGGCAAACATGAAAGAGGAGCAGGCAGCCCGCGAGCAGCATTCGAGACCAGCCGCTCCGTCGGTGGAGGTGCTATGCGCGGCCCTCCGCTCGCGAAACAACACAGATTTATGGATTGCATTATCATATCATTAACATACCACCGGCAGCCTTAAAAGAAGGTTATTTATAATTAAGTGACATCAGAGACGCCCTGAGTTGGGGTTTATGAAAAGAGAAGTCTATGCCATTGTAGGACCCCTGAGAAGACTTTTTTTTTTATTTATTTTTTTGCTTGTGGTTAAAAATGGAGAAACTGGGACATCCGACCTGTTGTTTTCGCTGCTCCGTGTGCATTGACGGGATTCGTGGCCATGTAATGGGAGCCGAATCTTTGGGATCTGTTCGTTTCAAAGAGCCGTTCAAAGACGTACTTTTTTTTATATATTTTTTTTTACTTTTGTTGTAATGAATATAATCATCCAAATTTGCTGGGGTTTTTTTCTTTTTGAAATTGCATTTATACATCATGGCCAAACTTTTTGGGCCATGACCCGACAACTCTGGACTCCCTCCTGTAAAATGTATTTAGCACTTGTAACAATTTCAAGTGAAAAAATTTTTAATTGGACGACAAGGTAGCACAGCGGTTAGCGCTTGTGCTTCACAGCTAGAAGGTTCCAGGTTCAATTCCCACCTGGACGGGGCCTTTCTATAGGGCTGGAAAGCGGAAGTACGAGAATTTGCGAGATTCCTGTCCACGGATACAAACAACACACGCTGGTTGTCCTGTACTGATATCGCAGACTTCATACACTCTGATGGCTTTTTCTGTGTTATTTTGGTCACATTTCGTCACTGGGATGAAAAACTTCGTATACAGCCATGCTAGTCGCTGAGTGGATCGGCACATGCCCCGCTCAGGTTTGTGGCATGGTCCCATTTAGTGATAATATTCGAGTAAGTTATACTCGTAGTGACGTGCGCCTTTTTATATCTGTAGACGCCCAGGTCAAGGAGGGTCGACACGCACGCCTGCCTTTTCCTCTGCCTTTGATTGGCTTTTTTTTTTTTTTTGTTATTCCCCTGTCACTGGACATGTGGAGCTCCGTGTGTGAGAGCAACACCTCTACTGACGGACTGTGGTCATTTACGGTGACTGAAGCCTCTAAGGACTCAACAGACCTGTGAAACAAACCACAAACTAAATTATGGTCGTAACCTCCCACTTTAAACAAGTACATTTTCGCTTTTTTATCATGTTTTATAACTTTTTTTGTCACGTTTTTGTCGCTTTTTGAAGAATTGTGATGTTAGGAATGTGTTTTGACCATAACTAACAATTTAAAACTCACAAAAATAACTACAAAAGCCTTAAGGTCAAATTCTGTAACAAACTTCATATTACTCGCACAGAAGGTGAGTCCGTGCCATTGTAGGACCCAGAGGAGACGTTATATTTTTTGTTGCCCGTTGTTGATAGAAAGGAGAAAGTAGGACATCCAACCTGTTGTTTTCTCTGCTCGATATGTCGGGAGATACCGCGGCGTCCTAATTCCCGCCATCAATAACAATCCTGGCCCGCTTCTGTCGGGCTTCCGCGGCCTCTGCAGCCCCTCTCGGATGTTTACCGCACTGTAGTCTAAACGAAGCGGCGCGGCGGAGAGGGAGGGGGATGACTTAGTGCTGCTCCATTTTCCGACACTTAGCCAAACATCAGCGCGTTCAGGTAGCCAAGGCAGTCGCCTCGAACGACCTGTTTAGAGCGCAAATGTTTATCCTGAACTTGGGCTGAATTGGTTCCAGGGTATTTGGGGCCATTTTATTGGTAGAAACGGGCAACGTGCAAAGAATACAGTATTTGAACAGATCCTCCCAAAGTGTGGCCGCTTTGATTTACTAAAGAGGTGTAAAGGAGCTAGAAAGTGACCTTTTCAGGTTACGTAAAACGCCTTTGGGCCCTGTTTCAACTGTATTTTATGCTTTCACATGTATCTGACAAAGCTACAATATTCACAATAGGCTTATCTCCTTACTATGTGGAGAAAAAGTTTGACAGCGATGGTTCTGTCACTGCACACAGAACACTTGGATGCAGGTTTAGTTAGCATTTGGCACACAAAAAAACCCAATGCATCCGTTTAGCTTGATTTAGCTTGCATTATTGCTGATGGCTTAATGGCGTATAATTTTGAGTTTGGCACTGTCACTTTTAGATCAATTTGCATATCTTTCTACCTAAAGTTGATTTCACAAGTACTGCTCGCCAATACTTAAAATGATCACACAGTAGCCCAACAATATCAATGAAGTGTGGTTTTCACAATGCCAATACATAGTTCCGTTTTATTCCCTGACAAAAAATGGGGACTACTTGTTTACTCTCTCAGTTGGTGTTCCGTTAGTTGTGAGAAATGGCTATTGAGCAAAGTGTTTACCTGTGCCTGCTGCTGCCTCTTCTCTGCATTAATTTCCAATTGCGCTTAGAAGTTCATTGTTGTCGTTTTATTTTTATTTTACATGAAGGATTTTGAAGACGCCAATCGACTTTGCAGCGCTCTTTACTTGCTTTAGACGTTCAGTGGAGCCGACATGGTTTACTTATGAATGGCACACCTGGGCATAAGCTGGGGGAGGCCACGGCGGGGCTGAACCTTAAACATTGATGGAACTGTGGGCTAAATATTGGGATGGTAGTTTTCCACTAGAGTGATGCATGTTTACCGGGATGCCATAAGACTCCGCGAAACCTCTTTGCCGCCAGCAGATGTTTATTATGACAAAGAGCTTTTAATGATTCTGAATTCCCCCCCAGGGACAGGTTCAGCGTAAGAACCTAAGCAGAGAACATACATATGGCAGCTATACACTGCACAGTAATGCACCAAATCCTCACAAGGAACAGAGAGAATTGGAGAATTCACCCGCTGCATAACATATTTATAGACTGGCATCACTTTTCAGGGTCTACTTAAAACCAGTTTAGGTTTGGACAGTTGTCATTTGTTGGCAGAAGTGTTTTTTTTTTTTTTTTGGCGTCACTCATATTATTATCAAACGTCAGTGACTAAAATAGCTCAGCAACTGCCACACGGCGCTTTAATATTCATAACTTTTAAACATCTGTCAACTTGGTGTTTGACACATAACTGTTGAAATATTTTAACGATTCAGAGTGAGCGAGAGGGCGATGCCAGTCCAATTCATAATGATCTCCTTCTCCAGAGACCCATCGCGACAGTCAATTTAATCATTGACAACTTTCACTGGTAAACTATCAAATCCAAATGGCAAATGATAGCGCCATGGATGTTCAAAGTCACCAAACCGAGCAGACGTCTTCATTTAAATTGAGTGGAATTAAAATAAATGAAATCCCTTTTCGTCTGCTGTTTCAACCAACGGCGCCGTAACTCAATATCCCCCGGTTTTATAGGCTTTCAGAAAAGGCCGTTCACATTTAGATTGAGTTACAGCGGGAGAGTCATGATGGCAAACGTATCCAGCAGATAAGATGATGAAGCGCTGCTCAACGGCACGTTTGTTTGGCCGCCAGGCAGCTGCGAGAGGACTATGGTAATCAGTCACATATGACAGCCTTTTCCGGATACAAACTTACTACAGACGTATTAATATTGTTTGTCTACTCTCAGCTCCTTATTATGTAGAACTCCCAGCTATGTATTTTTTAGAGAGGGGTGTTTATTCACTTCATATTGGACAGGCAGGGCCAAGGAGGACATTAGCATTATTTATTATTGAGTGTGGGAGTTATTTATTTGTTGTGCCAAATATCGGCAGTTGGCATTATAGCAAAATAGTGCATGGAAATAATCTCTGTCTCTTTTGTAGACCGTAACAAAATTGGGTAAAAACGTAAATAGGGGACCTGACTTTGAGTCGTTCAACCAATTCTATGACATAAGCATTAACTGTGTGCTGCTGAAAATACTCATGGTACCTGGTCTCATTACTTGTATAGCGCTTTTCCACCGACATTAGGCACTCAAAGCCCTTGACAGCAAGGATCCACTCACCCATTCATACACCAATGTACGTAGTACGCAGACACTGGAGGCAAGGAGGTGTCTTGCCCAAGGAAAGAAATGACAGTGTGCACCTTCAGGAGGCGGGATTAGAACCCCCAATCTTCCGGTCTTGAGATGACCCGCTCTACCATCTGCGCCACTGTTGTTATTTATTTGGTGGATGTGTGCGTCTACTTTGCTTTTTTCATTGAACTTTATTGAATTTGTTACCAGGTGCAAATCATAAATACATGAGCTGTACTTGACCAAATTTGGATTAGATTGCACCTCTGAAAAAATGCATGTTCCGTCTGTACCAAAACAAACACAAACACAGAGGACTATGAAACAGAGCCATCATCTACCAGTGTCTACCAGTCCAATGCCACCGGCCACATGTTGACCGTCATAAAATCTGAGTGTTAAAATAAAAGGAAGCAGAGTACGACATGGGTTTTGACAGTACTAGAAGTTTTTTTCTATAGCATTTTAATGCACACGGTGTCGCTGAAAACCTTAAAAATAGACTGTAACCAAGATATTTCTGCAGGATGTGGCTTTGTGTCAAGTAACTGTAGTGTGGGTTTATCACGGTTAGGACTATTTTTAAAAGTTGCCAACAGCAGCAGAATGGAAGTGTAGTACTACTCGTGTGTGGTTGTTTGTCTCCTCTTTGCTTCTCACATATTCGGCTGCAGTATCTACTGTCTGCTGTCAGCCCGTTTCAAATGATTTATTCATATGTCATGGGGCGGGTTTGTCATTGAGAAGTCGCCAATGTGCACTTTTAAATTTTATAAAAGCCCATATTGTATTCTCATTAAGTCCACTCCCATTTATGCAGGTTTGATTGTCCAAATTGGCGATGAGCGTTTTTGAGAGGGGTCTTCTCCATCTCAAAAATGAAATGTGCTCTGAAAAGTAGTATTTTGTTTCATTTACATGTCTGTGATACCATCTATGTCACCAAAACGAAAAAGTATTATTTAACACTTTACCGGACACATTCTGATTCTTTCACCGATTAACCTGCCTTTTACTGTTATGCATCTATCTGTTAGTATCAGGTGAAAAATAAATGTATCTGCTTTTACTGTATGTCTGATGTGACTGTTTATAGGCCGATTTTTTTTTGGTTTGTTTTTTGTTCATCCCATAATTAACAACGCCTGCCCTATTTCTTTCAGGAAGAGGAACTACGGCAAAGCGGAGAGGCCAAATACCAGCATCTAAACCAAGACCTGCACGTCCTCATTGAAGTTTTCGCCCCACCAGCTGAGGCCTATGCCAGAATGGGTCACGCCCTGGAGGAGATCAAGAAATTCCTAATACCAGTATGTTCTTATTCCTATCTCTCTCCTGTCCAACAAGTCCAACTAGAAGCCCAAGTTATTTAGCCTTCTTTTTTGTGCATTAATTCTTGGTTTTTACACTGTTTATGTATTGTTGTCATGATTTTATTCTTTGAGCCACATTTATGATGACAACAAATCACATCTTAAATGAGTGCAGTAACGAGTCACTTTCTGTGGCAGTGAATGTTTTTGTTTTTGGGTAAAATGAGATATACATAGCGCACAGGAGGGAGCATCTCTACATGGGCCAAACCCCAGCACTCTTTCTCCATTTATAATGCATGACCTGCCTCGTGCTCACAGCTATGATCATTTACATCTCATGATTAATTACTGCATAAGCGAACGCTGCTCTCACTGCGACTGTAAGACACATATTGATTGAACAGTAATGTGCTGTTTGATTTTCATGGTGTTTGTGGTGTTTGTCCATGTTGTCAAAGAAGGCCACTACGTTTAAGATAATTTGTGTTTTTGATTGTGATGTTTAGTCTTGTAGATTGATTGATTTAATTACGTGTTTTGTGTGTGTCCCCTCAAGGATAAATGCTTCCTCCTGTATTCTTTCCAACGTATCTTTCTTAAATGTTTTCCTCTCCATATTTTCAGTTTTTATATCAAGATGGCTTCTCACAGATACACATTTCTTAACCATACAAAGGCCACATGCTGAAACATTCCTTGAATTCAAATGTATTATTGTGACAAATAATTTGGTATGCATTATAGTCAAATTTTTCCTTATGTGTTTTAGATTTTTTTTAATGAATAATTTTAGGCCAAGGATAATTTAGTCACAGCAAAAAACAGCAATGTGTTTTTGTCTAAAAAAATGGTGATGCTCTTTTTTTTTAAATACGTGCCAACACTTCATTTTCATTATGTGCTGTATATGATTATAGTCTCTGAGTAACAAGGAAATTGCAAACAGTATCTTGAGGATTTTATCAGTGGCATATCTGAATGTCTCGCGACCGCAGGAGGGGGAGCAGCAGTCGCGCCACTACTGTAAAGTACATTAATTGGATATTCCCGGGGCTGTGGGCCTGCAGATAAAGTCTGTAATTGAATCCACTGTAATTGAAAGCCGCTCCATCGCTGCCTGTTACGCGTGTTTCCCTGTGTGCGCCAACAGGACTACAACGATGAGATCAGACAAGCCCAGCTGCAGGAGCTCACGTACCTGAACGGGGGCTCGGAAGACGCCAAGGTGCCATCGGTACGGGGCAAGTCGGTCGCCCGTGGAAGAGGCACACCTGTTTCGGGCCCCCCCAGGTAACCTCCCCCTCACCCTTTTCTCTCGCCGTCACCCCTGCCATATGCGCGTTGTTGTGTATAGTGCACTTCTCATCAACAAGGCACGGCGTATTATTTACAGTTAACCAGCCAATGGGCTGGTGGCTTTCTCAGGAAATGGATGAACTCCAGATTCTGTTGCTTTTCGCGGAGTTAATGGTGTGATTTAGCGTTGCGGAACATGGAGCAGTGCTTTTGTCTGGTCCCCGAGAGCGTGAATGAGCCTGGCGTCGCCTTTTAAATGACAACAAAGGAGCACAGCACGAACTTATAGGCACAGCTTTCAGTGATGTGTAATCTGTGCTGCACTCAGAGGATTTAGTCAAGTATTTACTGCTTTTGAATATGTTTTTATACATGGTGTTGGGGTAGTGATGGCATAGCTGATAGGGCGCACAAACACTTGAAGGATGGTGGTCCTCTTATGGCAACGTATGCAGTATTCATTATGTACATTGTGTTGCTCCTCATGGGACTTCCGATAGTTCAAGCAATCAAATATGTGCATTTATTTTGTCTAATAGGTTATTTGGGACCGATACGTAAAGTATCAAAATAAATCTGTAAGCCACTCTGATGTTCCAGCATCTATTGTTATTAGAGTTACCGGTAGGTTTCACTGCTGACAGACCCTCTCATCAATAGAAAAGTAAAGGTGCCATGCCCAACCACCTGTAGAGCCACTGGGTCACAAAAAGGTAAATTGCGCAAATTGGCATAAATATCATCTCTTTTTTTTGGCATAAAATGTTCCATAATCCACCTTTAACATTGTTTTGTACTGAGAGAACAACAGAGATTTGCGTAGTGAATATAGTACTGTGGCGTCTCTGTTGTTCTTTGGGGTTCTCGATTGAAATATGTCGGCCTACATACTGTATATAGTATGAGCTCTGAACAGGAAACCCTTTACTATTGTCTATGTGTGCTATTCCTGCTGGATAATGCTCAAAGTTTACCTCACTTTCAGCCCAAAGTAGATTGTCAACTAAAAAGAATGTATTCAAATATTGTGCTCCATTTTAGATATGTTTTGCCAGTCTTATTTGCTGTCCCAACTTTTTTTGGAAACAAAACAAAAATAATTCAACCTCACTGCGAGTTGTTGACAGACTAATATAATAATATCTAACATTATTTTCCCCAAAGAATGAATGAAATCAAACTTAAAACAATACAGCAGCCCTGCATCCTCGATGGCAGTTATTTCTCCAAGCTTCCAATAAACTGGCAGCAGAGTATTTCTTCTGAAAGCACAAAATGAACCCTGTATTTCAAACTTTCTGCACCTGAGCGCTAATAAAAAGGATAAGCCAAACACACAGATGATTGGCACGAACCCCCAAAACAAAAAGCTGTAATCATTTAAAGTTACACTGTGCATGGGCGCTTATTTACTCAAGCTTATTTACCCATACTGGAAAAAGAAATGTGGAGTTTTCTCTCCACGGAGCAGTGAGTAAAAATACATTTTAACAAGGAAACATATTAGTGACAGTATGTTTGCGTTTGTTTATGTGGAACACTGCTGGGATTCCAGGCAATCATCTTGTGTCTGCTCCTGGTTTTTAAATTCCGAGGGTTTTATTGGTAACAAATGTAGCCAACTTGAGAACTGTTTGAATAGATGGAAAGTCAAACTTAATAAATGATTTAAAACTGCAGACTTAAAGGCTGCAAATGTTATAGAGATAAAATGTATACCCTGCAGAGAATAAAAGGTATTGTCTTAACTGGAAATTTAAAACGATAACAGGCAATTTAAAATAGTAGATGAGTTGATAAAGTAAATGCATTCTTAAAGTGCACCGTGCCATGCTTTTCTGATTCAACCCATACCTGACCACAAAATAATACTCCCACACAGTCTCTGGCTTTCAGTTGTCATATTTATATTGAAGTTGGAAAAAGCTTTTTTGTGCTTGAAAACTAAAAATGCCTGCCAGTCAGTGCATAGGCGTGCCAAAGATTTTTGTAGATCTGCTATTCCACACCTACGCACCTGTTGCAAAGAACAGATGTGCAACGTACTATTTCCACAATTTTAACAACAAACGATTCAATGACACTGTATTGACGTTTGGAAAGATTATGCAGATTTAAAGGAATAGGCCGCCGTTTTTACATACTGTGATATGTTCTTACCTTACGAGTTGATACATACCTGTCTGGTCTTTGTGCGTCACTCAGTCACGCAAATATTGTTAGTGTGATATGACGAGTGGTTGTATAGTTCGTACACTGTAGCTCTCAGTTGGTTCACAATATTTTCAAATTAACTTTGTCTGTACACATTAGCTTTTCGTTGACAACAGTGTGTTCACATGTGTTTGTTTCCTTTGAACACAACAAAAGATGGAGGAAGCAAGACAGCAGCGCGGTTCCACCTAAACGTAAATATTGAGGTTAGCTACGGAGCAGCTCTGGTAAAACCACGAGGCAAGGCCAATCCTACCGTCGTACGCCCTCAACTAGCCCTACTCGGCCGGGACAGTGCTTTGATAGCCCCGGTTACGCGGCGGCTCCAGCAGACCACGAACCCGAACCGGGAGACCAAGGGACTGTCTGTGCAGTAATATTGTAGAAGTACTCCAGGTGTTATTACCCCTCACTCTCCGGGTCGCAAATTTTGTAGATGATGTTCCTATGCTGTGTGGTGCGTTAAAAGACGAGGATTACGAGCCCGCTGTAGGGATCCCTCTCAACAGATCCATAGCTTGCCTACCCTAATTCTCTATTGTAATTTTGAGCAATAGAATGACAACCGTTGAGAGCAACAACATTCTTCCTTAATTAATAAAAATACATTTGATCTTATTGCGCCCCCTAGTGGCAACTCATTTCTTCTTCTCTATACTTTGCAAAAATGTTTTGCTTGAATTTATATTTGAACAGGTTAATGTTTGAACCTCGTTTCATCTCCATCTCCAATTTATTCCACAATTGTACCCCATTAACTGTCGGTCTAAAACTTTTCAAAGTTGTGCTATGTTTCTGAGGCCTGAAGTTTAATTCATCACGTAATTCATAACGACCAGTATGTTCTTGGATCCTTCTTTGTAATTGGCTTGGTAACAATTTGTATCTTGCTTTGTATAACATCTGTACTTACAAATTTAAGTTAACATACTTCAGCTTTATTCATACTTCACTCCACATTTGAACCGGAGCTAATATGAACCAGCTTTACTGTAGCCTGTAAGAGAAATAATGGTAAAAGCTTGTAATCATTAGCAAAGTTGTGCCAGATTTCCATAAAAAGCCTTTCTATGTAAATGCCCTTGGCTGTGTAGCTTTCCTGTGAACCCACGCTAATTCGGCCTCTCCGGAGACCCAGCAACGCTGCAAATATTATCCTCTTTTGGCCATTAGGAGACTTTAAAAGCTTTGTGTACAAAACTAAAAGGCAGGAACCACAGCGCACCGTTTGTTCTTTGTTTTTGAAAAGAATGCGCAAATCTTTCATTCGTTTTTTGGGAGATAAACAAGGTCATGGGGAAAAGACTGTGTATTCCTTCAGGTATAAGTGGCTGTGGTGAAAATGATGCAGTAATTAGCATTTATTACCAGCTGATATTCAAGTCCCAATGGCGAGTTGCAATTGTGCTTTTGCAATCGTACACTGTTTAATTGGGATTGAAGGGGATAGTGGATTCTCTTCTGCTTGTTTTTGCTGGTAAGGGCAGCAGCCCAGCAAGGACAAACTATGTAAATCAATTGCAGTATGTCTTTCATGATCACACACAATATTTTACAATCATTTACTATATAGGTGTCTGTTAGGGCGGCATAATAATGTGCAGAAATATCGTATCGCGATAAAAGGTGATGCAATATCCGTATCGCAAGAAGCCACAACATATCACATACACTAAAGTCTTCATCTGACTGAAATGGACAGAATTATTTTTAAAACTCATCCAAAAGTTCAGTTTTAGTCTTACACTTGTTTCGGCCCTGATGTAGTGTTTTGTAAGTCTTGTTTTGACACAATTTGCTAAAAAAAATAGTTACTTAATTTTCCATTCTGTTTAATTAGAATGGGACATATGGTGTTGAAATGTTTTGTAAAATATTGCAATAATATCGGTATCGCGATACAGCACAGTCATATCGCATGTTATTTAAATATTGTCCAGCCCGAGTGTCTGACGATATGTACCCTACGAAAGTGACGGTGCAAGTTTCTGTCCATATTTCTTAATATTAAAGCTGCGTGGTGTGTCTCCCAAACAGAGCGCATGTGTGTGGTCGTCACTTACCGCTAAACTGAAGGCTGCAGACTCCAGACCTGCAAAGTTACATCCTACAAACACACATGAAATCTGCGTGGCTTTGTAAAGGTTTCTCCAGCAGATGAAAAGGCTGCAATAAATGACAGAGATCCAGTGCGCCACAAAAATGCTTAAAATCCAATCTTGGTTCAAATCCGCCTCAAAAGCGGTTTCCAAAAATGTCCAAGCAGAATGTTGTCCAGGAACAGCCCAAACACGAGCCTCAAATCAAATGCAATGCTCTGTCCGTGTTTTAGCTGCCATGAAAGAGAAACTGAAACTTACCATTTACTGAGCACATGGCCAACATTGCGCTGCAATATTTATATATATATATATATATTTTTTTTAACTTTAGAACAGTTTGGTTTCCTATTTTGTTGAATTGCATTGTGAACCCAGGGCCACATTTTATTATAAAGGAGCATAAAAAAATAAAATTAGAAAGCATTGCCAATTTTATTCTGAGATTACAAATACTGCCTAATGACGTGCAAAAAAGAAACTATTCTGTTGCATTTGCACTGTGATGCACCAAACCGTGGGTCCTGCACAGTGAACCAAACCGAACCGTGAAATAGCTGAACCGTTACACCCCTACTAGTGTCCGTTCAGAGGACTTCTTCTCTTCACCAATGCTGCACAAACGGTAGTGCACTTTACGTCTCAACGTAGCATTTGTCTCAAGCTAACAGTAAGTGTTTGTGATGAGGAATTTCCAATGCTTTGTAGAATGGCAGGGAACCAATAAGATGAACAGGGGTGATTTGGTAGCCACATCTTACCCCAATACTCCCGGTCCTGACCTTAAAGGGATATTTCAGGATTTTTGACATAGGGCTTAATTTCCTAGTTATCCAGAGTGTTGTTGATTTCTGGAGATTTTTTTATTTTTTTTATTTATGCAGTCCTTATATTTGAAGAGTTTAGTGGCGCTAGGCTAGTGCATTTCTACGGTAACAGCTAGCCTACATTAAAATGTCCACAGTAGGGATGTCACGGTTAAAAAAAGTTGATGGTAATAATTACCATCTTGTTTTTGAAAAACAATATCATCTCGGTGGATTACCGCGCCCACGGTGTAGGCAAAGTGAGCCTCACCGGCCGCCATCTCATCTGCTGAAGTTGCATGCGCAGGCGCACTCCGTAGCACAACCAAAACAAAACTTTCTCGAAGCTGGAATCATGTCTGAGACGACGGCGCTCAGGACGTCGATCAGCCTTCAAACAGGACCAAGTCTGAAGTCTGGGTATATTTAGGGTATTTGAAGAACGCCGAAGGACAGTTGATAGAAGACAGTTATCCTGTTTGCGGAACGTGCCGGAAAAAAGTGTCTCTAAAGGCAGCGATACTTCGAACCTCATGACTCACCTGTGTGACCGTCACCACAACTATAGCCAATGCAAGTAAGCTAACGTTAGCGTTTTAGCTGAAATGCATGAGGTGGGGAGTTTGGGTTGAGGGAGAAGGTAAAGAGTCGCCCCATAGTGCAGCCGCAGCGCCACCACCAGCACCCTAACCCGTGTCGCGGATACCTCTGGCACAAATGCGTAACAGGGCTGCTGGAGGGAAGATAAAACTTGGTCGCCAATATAACAGATTCACTCTTGCCGCATTATTATGAATTTAACCATGATTACTGTCTGATAGCATTTTCCCAAATCTGCAGAGCGAAAGCAAACTGGAAGGACACAAACTGAGAACAATATTCCTGATATAGAGGGTTTATCTAGTTAAAAATATTCTAACACGGTTCTGGCACTATTAATAGTACATGTAATAACCTCCAAACTATCAACAATTCATAGTTATAGTTCCTTTACTTTGATGTGAAAAGTTGCACTTTTGATATGGCTTATATAACACTGTTTACACTTTTTTGAAACTATTTCAGTTTGTGTAGGACTAGCAATGCTTTCTGAACTTAACACACATTAAAAAAATACTGCGATAATACCGAAAACCGTGATAATTTTGGTCACAATAACCGTAAGGTAAAATTTTCATACCGTGACATCCCTACTCCACAGTGCACCTGAGGTAAATCACTTATAACGCCAGATTAACTATATAAATGTCTGTGTCAATAGGGTTAGGGTAAATGTTTTTTAAATATAACTGACCTTGAATTATCTCATTTTGAGGGACTATTGTTTAGCAGATCACTCCACCGCTCCCATCTTGGAACCGCCACCTTAACGTGGTGGAGGGGTTTGAGCGCCCGAATGATCCTGGGGGCTCTGTTGTCGGGGGCTTCGTGCCCCTGGTAGGGTCTCCCATGGCAAACAGGTCCTAGGTGACGGGTCAGACAAAGAGCGGTTCAGAAGCCCCTTATGAGAGACCAACAGGCCCGGTTAGAACCATGAGGCCGTCCTTCTGTGGACCCACCACCTGCAGGAGGAGCCATAGGGGACTGGTGCAATGTGATTTGGGCTCCAACAGCTGCCCCCACGACCCGGCAATGGAAAAGTGGAAGAAAAATTGATGGATGAATCACTCCGCTGCTGTGTACACCCACGAAGCTGATGCTGCTCAAATGTAAGTTATTTTAAATGCAACATGGTTAAAATTATTCTATCAACACAGACATTTATATCATTAGTCTGGTGTTATAAGTGATTTGCCTCAGGTGCACTGTGGAGTGGGTCAGACTGTTTTTATGCAGGGTAGCTGTTACCATAGAAATGCGCTAGCCTTGCACCACTAGCCTAGCGCCACAAAAACTCTTCAAATATAAGGACTGCATGAATAAAAATAAAAAATAAATCTCCAGAAATCAACAACATTCTGGATAACTAGGAAATGCGGCCCTATGTAAAAAATCCGGACTAAAAGACTTAGTAAAAACTAAAATGATTTTTACTATCACTTGAATTACTCTAAATCTATTTTTGTTCTTACCTAGCCTGGTTTTACCATACCCTCGTACTCATTTCCAGACTCTCAGACAGAGGGTCTGGAATTTCCCAATTGAGCTCCATTAACAGGTGAGAGGGGTGAATTCCTTTGAAACGATTGGATCTGATTTTCGCTAGCGTTTGGTCGTGAAGTATGTAATGCGCCCCTTGTTGAGTGAAGCATCTATCATAACTCTTGGGAGCATTTCTTGCACATTCGAAGGCTTCAGTTATAATTTCTGGATATTTGGGAGCCGAGCCAGAAAGGATTGAAGAGCTTCCTTTACGTTCGTATCGGCCGTCATTGCCGAACTACAACCAGCAAATGTGGCGCAAATGCTTGATGTCACCTACAACACCCGCCTCCCCCCTCGCTGAGTGGTAGGTTGAAATTTAACCGATGAAACGCAGCCACTGAGATCAAGCCCAGACGTACATGTAGGGAAAGGATAATTGACCAGAGTTTACGAATGGCTAAGGCCAGGCTAGTTCTTACCAGCAGTTTCCCATAAATGCATTTACCATTCTATCCCAAGTATTTGGTCTGTTGGCTCCATCCACATGTGCCCTTTGTAACTTCCCATCTGCAGTTTTGAAGCTTTTCTGACCAGCGACCATTGCCATCTTCCAACTACCACTATTGCTGTGCCATTTTTGACACTGTTTCCACTACTCGCTCAAATATAAAATGACCCGAGTTGCAACCTCGCCCGTGTGCGCCGTTGCCTTGAATTAGTTAACCTTCTTTTAAAAGCACCAACCGCCACGTTTCCCAAAACATGAAGGTTGCGCCATGTGGGTTTCCAGCTGCCAGACATGACTTGCCAGCTCTGACTGCGCCAGGTTTGACATGCTGCAATACTCTCAGTTTTCTCTTAACCCAGCCCTAAAAATGAAATAAGAAATAACGTCGCATCCTTCCGGTTGCACAAGAGTAAATAACATCTACATTTGCTGTAATGGCGAGAGAAGCAAACGCTGCGTATAGAGAAATGATTCACTTGTTGACTGCGGGGAAGCTGGCCTCCACCCTCGCTGTTCCAATTTTCTGTCCCATTCATTGTAAGTCTCAAATAGAAAATAATAGATTGCAGACTGGTAGTCAGATTTCAGCATTTTACTACCAATTGTTTTCTCTGAACTTAACTTGAAGCCTGATCTGCGGCCATTAAATGAAATAGTTTGTAGTGTTAAACTGTTCACCACACTGCACTGATTACTGGCTCACATTCACCCTGGGACCAGTCTTTAGAACGTGGACATTCTGTTTACAAAAAGTGAACGGTTTATAACCGAGATTGACAGTTTTATGCCTTGTTTCCGTCAGTATGACTTAGGGCAGCTGGAGCTACAGAAGTAACTTGCCTCTTGCATCAGAGCCTGAATGATTAATGCTCTGAGTATGAAAGAGCAAATGCAATACGGATATCATACGAGTGATTTGTAGCGTTGAGCGTTCACTACTGGTGAATATTCATTGCAATCAGAGGTGAGTTGATTAAGAATTCTCTGCGAACGCGGTGCATAAGATTATAAACTGTCTAATTAACAGTCTCATAATCAATTAGAGCCCAAATATAACTCATTAAACTCACAAAATAGCATTTTTAGTTCAAACTTTGACAGTTTAGCAGGTTGCGAAAATTGCCTTCTGAAATGGCTCGCACAATCTTCAACCTTCTTCATCTAAGCACACAAACTGTATGATACAGAAGCTGCTTGCAAGGCTGTGCACCATGGGTTTTCTCTTTGTAAATTAACTCGCATGCTGTATTTGGGATCAATGAGTCACAAGCTTGTGTAGGCTGGTAATAAAGGGTGTGCAGACAACCTAATGTTTCATCCCAAATTAGGATTTACTCATGTGCCGTTATTGTGCCAATTTTGGTTCTGGATTAATAGCATTGCTGAATTATTTTCCTTTATTTCTTTCATTCTCTCTTTTTTGTAAACATTAAAAAAATATGTTGTGTTAAATTTGTAAAAAAAATAACGCTAAACCAAAACTTAATTAAAATTAATCCGTGACTACATTTCCTTCAATTAATCAATCATTTTGTGCTCTGTAACAGAGGAACGTTTTCTATTTCCACCCATTGCTCTTGTATCGACTGCTTTAATAATTAGACCACCGTAATAGTCTATAATGGCTACCGAGCGCGTGCTGCATGAGCTGGCTAATATGATATACTCATATCACACAAAAGTCAATACACACAGGTTACTTAATGCAGAAACAAAGACGGTGTAGTTTGCATTTATGGCAGCTCCTTGGGAATGAGAACAGGCTCGAATACGACCAATTACACTCTTTCATCACAAAGACCTCAAATGCAGTGGACATTTTGTATCGGCTCCTCTAATTTTGCCATGTAACTGTATCTAGTATTGCTTTAAGCTCATATGCACATGTTTTATAAATGTCACCCGATCCCGCAAAGCAAACCATTTCACCTTCTCTAATCCATTTCTCTCCACGGGGGGGAAGTGGGCCCAAAACAACCCTGGATTGGCTTTCATCTAAAAATATTTCTTCTTGTGTGTTGTGTCAGAAGTCGTGGAGGTGTCCCGCCCCTGCATGCTGCCGTGCCCAGAGGAGCAGCACCCAGAGGGGCCCTCACCAGGGGAGCCAGGGGGGTGCAGAGAGCCAGAGGTGCCCCGCCAGCTGCTGGATACAGGCCAGCTCCTCCCGTGGTGCAGGACACGTATGGAGAATATGTGAGTACATCCGAAGGCATCAGGGCATGGACATGATGCACTGACTATTCATGAAGAACAACATTCTCTTCGGACGATGCCTGCATTTGAGATATTCTATGGAAGTAGAGCCTGATACTAAAAGTTAAAATGTCAAAGTTCAGCGGCCAATGCAACTTGTCTTCGAAATCACTCATAAATATACTCATATTCTCTTTTTAAATCACAATACATGGACTTGAGGTGAGACACTGGACGGGAATTGGAAAAAAAGGTTGCATTGAGAGATATCAATTTCAAACATTTGCTGTTGATGACTACTGTACGGATAGGATAAATAAATGTATGTTTTTGGAGACCAAATATTAATAATGGATTGAGCCAGGGTTGAAATGTATGGTTTTATTTTTCTGAGGGGATTTTGGATCTTGTTTAATTTTTGGATAAGCTTGTTATAGTATTAGGGAAAAGATCTGTACAAATTCTAATTTGGCCTTTTTTGGGATTCAAATCTCAATAAATCTAAGAATTAGACATTAAAAATCCCTCTAAGAAAAACAACAACATATTGTGAAGTACAAGACTGGAAGCTTTGGTGTATGTAGCTGCTACAGTGGGAATTTGGTTGGAGTAATAAAAATCTCATTTAGAGAAAGGTCGCCGTAAAGTTTTATAACATGCGCTGGATTACAGAGTGTTGTCCAGGGAATCTATTTGACATTAAAACGAAGATATTAAGGGAGAAAACTCAAATTCTCAAAACTGACCACTGTGTGAAAGATCAATCTTTTCACCTGCCTTGCGTTGCTTGAACTTGCTTAAACATTCCTTTTGAGTGAGCGCTGGGCAGTGAGTCCTAAAGGTCTCCCGGATGAAAATACTGGATGCTCAACCCTTTACGATTATGTTTGTATTTGTGTCATCATTTTTAAGAACTTCCTCCATTTGTGCATCGACTAGACTATGCTAATCTGAAATAAGGGGCTATAGGATATTGTCTGTTTGTGTCCAACTTTATGGGGGACTAGAAACCTCTGATTGTATAAACCGCGCAGCCAGTGGCCAGATTAAGGCTTCTTCACACCTTTTGGATTACATTAAGTCGCCTTGCCATCTTGGTGCACATGTTGCTATGGCCTGATGCAACAGTGACGCAATACTACACCAGCTCCCTTTAAAAGAGGGGTCTAATGTGGGAGCCTGCATGGTATTTGTGATAGGCCTTGTGCACTTGCTGGATAAACTGATCCTTCAAAAAATGCATATTAAAATGTATACCGTAATGAGTTAAAATGTCAAAAAAAAAAAGCATATAGAGATTCATTTATTTTAGCAGAATATTATGCGATGTACAGTATCTAGCTTTATGGGAGAATACATTTTGACTGAGGAGATTCAGTGCTCTAATAATGTGTGTGTTCGCCATAGCTGCCTTGCCTCCGTCTCCCTAAGGACCCGTGACATCGGCGTAGCATATTTAGAAAAACCCGAGGAGCACGGAAGAGGCCCATGTTTGGAAATTGCCCCAACAGTCCGTACCTAACCACATCTGACAGATTTATTCAGAGGTGGCGATGGTAACGCGCGGAGGTCACGCCGAATGACTCCCGGACCAGCTGTTTCCCATCATTGTCGCAGTTGTAGCTCCTCTCCCCCGACACCTGCACCTGTGCTCCGGCGCGGAGATGGAAAAACCCAGGACCCCCAACATCTGCTCCATGATAAATCGGGGCGCATCGTCACAAATTAAGAGACGGAATGAGACCGCGGCGCTTTGTATGAATACATCACAATCCCGGCAGACAGGAGCTCCGCAGCGCACGCTGACAAATGGCCTCTCGTGTTCATCAATAGACTGACAGAGAGATGTTTCTCCTCTCACGTTTGTTGTCTTTGTTTATTACCGCCAGGCATTCACTCAAGCAGAGATCCATTCTTTTCCCCAACTGCGCAGCGTCACCTCGGGCCATGGTGCTCCTTCACTTGAGCTCAATTATTCACAACAAACTACCAGCTCAACATTTGTTTAGCAACTTTATCTCTCCATACTTTGTTTAACTCTGTTTGGGTATTTTACTTTTGGTGAAGAGTTTTAGTTGTCCACGGTGTTTTCCTCTACAGTACATTCTTTGTGTACTTCGATATTAAGAGGAGGATCAGACATGAAGGGAAATGTGTCATATTTGATTATTTTCAGATTACGTTTCCCAAAAGGATAGAAAAAAGTAAATAAGAGTCCTGGAGAATCTTGCCCAAGTGTGTCATTACAGCTGAATATAGACTGCCTGACAACAACAAAAGTGCTCTAATATATTTCATAGGACCGCCTTTAGCTTTGATTACAGCACACACTCGCTGTGGCATTGTTTCAACAAGCTTCTGCGACATCAAAAGGTCCTGTGTTGTTATTTTTTCATCAAGATCTTGTATTGGTGATGGGGGAGTGTGGCTACGGTGCAAAGCCTGCTCCAGCACATCCCAAAGATTCCCAATGAGGTTCAGATCTGGATTCTGTGGAGGCCAATCCATGTGTGAAAATGACGTCTCATGCTCCATGAACCACTCTCTCAATGTGAGCCCGATGGCTCCTGGCATTACTGACCGTGTTATCAGGGAAGAAAAAATCCATTGATGGAATAACCTGGTCATTCAGGATGTTCAGCTGATCTAATTCTTTGGGCACATAGTGTTTCTCAACCTAGGCCTGACCATCTGCAGCAGCAACAGATAATAACAGATAGTTACATCCAGGTGGCAACGTTTTGTTTTGTTTTTTTGTCTGGCAGTGTATCTAACTATACAGTAGTGTGTATAAGCAGTGTGTTTGTATAAAATACTTTTATTCTGAACATTAACTTAAGCATTATCCATCAGAAACGTTCCTGTGGTCCACTGGTGCTTCTATTCCTATATTTGGTTTTGATGGCACAGTCATAGCTCCATTGACAATTTTGGTTTCTTTTTTTTAATTATTTTTCTTTTTCTTGTGTGTGCACATTTTCTTGCTATATTCTTTTGCTTTATAACATCAAAAGTATGGCAGAGCTACTGTATATATTATGCTAAATGTCTGATCCATGTCATATGTTGTATCCTCATTCAAAACATACCTGTAGTCGTGTTTAGTTTCATTTCAATTCGGTTAACCTTACTGTCAATTCTACGGCCCGTGAAACATATACAGCCAGTCAAATGTACTTATTTGTGCATGTTTTAATAATCTTTCGTATTTTGCCTTTCTTATTTCAAAATGTGTGGCAGGCACATTCTAGACACGCACATAGTTTAGCGGAATAGTTCAAAAGCCATTTTAAAGCGTAATATTCCTGCACGACCCTGAATGTACCGGCAATACATTTGAATGAAACGCTGAAGGTGGCATGAGGTATGATACATGGATATCAAGACTGAGGAGGATTTTCTAATGCACTCGACCGAAACTGTTATGTAGGAAGTATCACATTACAGCCAATCTAATTGTTACCAAACAGGATCACATCTCTGTTCAGTTCTGGCAGCAGCATCCGTCTTTGTTACTGAGTAATGGTTCCTACGATCCCAGCCAAATCTCATTCCGACAAATTCATTAGCTCTGCCGTACCTGCCGCTAATCCCGTTGGAGAAGAAGAAACCGTGATGTAATTCTGCATGGTGGGTTGTATGTCATCTTTTGGAACTGGGGAGAAGAAAAAAAAAACATCATCGCTAATAAATGTCGATTCCATTGTGAAGCCAAATTTACCGGCGCGAGTGGGTGAGCAGACCAAGAAATGGAATAAGCGTTTAGGCTGCCATTGTCGTAGCTGGTGTTTTTAAAAGCAAAACATCCAGTAATTGCCAGCTCTCCCCCAGGAGCTCGAGTGTGTCTGAACTATGAATTGTTAATTGAATCATGTCGTCTCGGAGGGCCGCCCTTGTAGCACTTTTAATCTAAATTGAGTGTAATGGATAGGAAAATACCAGAGATAGCGTAATAAGGTCTTATGTGGCAGTCACCAGGCTGGAAGACAAATGTCACCATATAAATTTACATTGGGAAAAAAGACGTGTACTCATATTTTATAGGCGTTGGGAAGCACTTGAGCGGGTGGACAATGAATATATTTGGTTGTACAATGTATAGAGAGCAGTAAATTCTCTGTTTATTCACTTTAGACCAAACCATACTGCGATTGTGGTTAGAGTTGCCTTTGTACAGTGTCAACAGTTTTGTTTTGTTTATCGAGTTTTCTAATTTTCCTGTGTTTCTGTGTGACCTGACATACGTTATGTTCAGTGATGATGTCATCGCTCCACTTCTGGGTCCAACAGAGCTTTATATCTATTCACTATAATGGGATTTAGCTGATTTCAACCAGCTATAGAGCCGACTACAGGGCTCATTTTAACCTGTTGCCTTCCACCTTTGGGTTAGGTTTAGCGTTAGCAATTATGCATCTATAAATCTCAAAACAGATTGACTGGAGAGCTCACAGCCTATATGCCACTGTGATACCTCATTCGAAAGCCAAGACCTTTTAGTTTCTAAATATCTGTGAGAGTGAAACACACTTTACATCACATTTGCCGTTTCTAACCCTAATCACTGACCCTACACCTACCCCTAACCCCCTGAACGGGGGGGACGGCAAGTAAGTGGTTAAACATCTGATCGCAAAGAAATATTACATTTACTTTGGATTTTCTTTAGTCATGCTTTTCTGACATTAATTATCAAAAAAAAAACATACAGACGGAAGGCTTGTTTTAGATATAAAAATATATTCATTTTGCCCAGAGAGATTGTGAGTTATGTTATTCTACAAAAAAAAAGGCCAAAAACAGTTTTACACCTGAGACACTTGATTAAAATCTGTACAAGGATTGTAGGACAGCCCCTGCATGGACAGTACCTCAGACCCGAGCTATGTTCTGAACTCATATGTGCTGTTAACATCAGGGCGGCGTTACGGTGTGCCACGCTTTAATAAGGTCAGATTGAGGAACTCCTTTGTCCATAAGTCTATCCTGAAACTAAATTCCTTTAGTTTCAGGTTAAGTTATAAAATCAAAGTGTGCTTTGGCGAGTGGACAATTGTTTATAATGTCTTTGTAAATTGTATGTCTTTGTATTTTAAGTTGATGCGGAGCTGCTGAACTGCAAAACAAATTTCAGATCTTCGCATCTGACAATAAAGCATTTATCTATCTATTATCTATCTATTTACCTGCTGTTATTTCAGCAGGCGATTCAGATCAAGTTTTGTTTATGGAGACCCGGAAGTAGCTTATTATTGTGTGAGATGTCACACTTAACAAACGTGGGGACAAGGGGTGAGAAATCAAATGTTAATGCCCATTTTGGCTTGGAGCTCACCAACGTGTGAGAAGTTTATGAAGTTTAGTCTAAATGTCATGTCCAGATGCAGCTGCGAGTTAAACCGGATGTCTGGGACTTTTTTGTTTTTCTCACTGCCATTTCAAACAAGACAAAGCCAGCTCTGGATTATTATCGGCTAAGAGAGAATGTGTGTTTTAAGTTGGCAAGTGAGCTGTTGTTTAAAAAAAGAAGAAACACACAGCTGAAATAAAGTAGTAGATTCTATTTCCGTCATGTCATCTGGTACGGTTCTCCTGTGCCTGGGTTGGTTTCCTTTGGACACTCCAGTTTCTCTGTCAACCTAAAGGGCACACAATAGACTCATCTTCCAATAGGTAATTCTGATCAAACTAGCTCAAGGACAATAAAGTGTACCTCGCCTCATTTTAATCTTACCTCTATTCATAACATCTTAAACACAGTGCAATCGACCTTAAATGTCACGACAGAAAGAAACCAATTCCTTTTCCTGTTCTGTCAGTGCCAGACGGCTGCAGACAGATCAGCTTCCCAAAATACGCTGTGGTCAAAACATTGTAGCGATCAAGACGAACGACGGCCAGTTCAACAGCGCGGGGGGAAGTGTAGACATTTGTCAATTGTAACGCCGCTCCGCCATACTTCAACTTGATGCATGACCTAACTCTCTGGCACCTCCCGTCCGGTAGAACCGTTTCTGTTCCACCGGGGATAGGGCTTCGACAGATTCCATGCTTGCTCAGCGTGCTGAAGTCTGCCGGCAACAAAGAGGACGTAAATGACGCCGATTTTAATCTTAGTCCAGGAGTGATGACACACGGTCACAAAGCTGGTGGGTGTTTGTTTTCTGGGCGCAGTATCACAGGGTGTTACTTTGGCTTTATGGTGAAGAAGTTGAGAGCGGCGGCGAGGCACAGCTGCACAGAGGCGAGACGTTCCCGCTTCGAACAGATGGTAGCGTAATGTAGTCGTCTGGGAACAACAAGCCTCCCCGACTTGTTTTGATTCGCTTAATTTTGGGGATTTCAGCAAGCGCCAATTCGGCTTAGGGCTCTCGGAAGATGATTCAAAATGAAGGGACGGTCTGGTGTTTCTGCAAATATCGAAAAAAATATATATATTGGATTCATTTTCTTTCTTTTTTTTGGCAAACAATGCAATGAGGCATCTTTAAGTATAATGTGTGCAATGGCCATGTTGTGGTTCTCTTTACGCTCTTTTTGTTTATGTTGGATTAACCTCACAGAAAGTTCAAATAAATGCTATCACTTAGGGCTGTGTGATATGGCCAAAAAATTAAATCTCGAGTATTTAATGTCATTTTTTTTGTTTACTCAGTTCGGACGATTACGATCTGGCAATTAGATTATTTTCTCATTTTCTAAATAATCGAATTGCCAGAATTCAGAAGCCCCTCATGAGAGACCAACACGCCCGGTTCGAATTGTGAGGCCGTCCTTCTGTGGACCCACCACCTGCAGGAGGAGCCATAGAAAATGGATGGATGGATGGAATCTAATTGCGATTTTTTCTTCAATATTGCGATTGCGATTAAATATGCAATTATTGTTGCAAGGTCCTCTTCTCATGTATTTTTCACCCAACACAAGCAATACATCAGTCTGTTTCATAATAAACAATATTAGTGAAATTGCAACAATAAAGCAAGCCAACTTGTTGCTTGACCTATTCAAAATTTGTGAACATGTGGATAAATTATAAATTATAAATAAATGAAAAAGATAAATTATATATATAGATATACAAACAAAAAAAAAAATAAAACTCACTGATCCAGTCAGTAACATCACCCATACTAAAGTACAGGAAAAGTAAGAACAAACGTCTGCTTTAACTAGTTGGAAATATTTAGGAAATCAAACTCCCAATTAATACAAAATAAACTATTGATTATTGATTATTTCGGCCAATCAAATCCCAGTCTGAGCTGCGACTCGTAGTTGCTTCAGATGCGCGTTATTGATGGATACGGAGAGGCCAGATGGAGCACACGCCAAAACACAGTGGAATTAGGAGCAGCATTTTGGTTTTGGGGAGGTAACTTTGGACAATATGAAGAAAGAAAAGAACAATGACGCAAGGAGACGGCGACATGAGGTGCCAGACACAGACACGTTTTACTTTTTCTTTGCCATTTAGTGACATTTCAGCTTAAACAGCACATTTCCTCAGCAAAATAAGACATGACACGGACTCCTGCCCCGGATCCTAGTTACCAACCCTTTTCATACAGCAGTTTAGTGTTTATACCTAGCGTCTGTACGACCTACGGTGCACATGTGCTGTAGATGCAAAGGTAAATAAAGGCACATCGCCTCCGCAGATACTTTATGGTCATGAACCGTCATTATGCTTTTGAGATAAGTTCTTTGCACCTTAACTAGACTGAGATGTAAACAAAAGCACGCGGCGGTGCGGACTTTGCTGCCATATCTCGCTGCTCCATGCACTTCCAAAATCGCGTCCCCTGTGATTACAAAATCGCGTTGTGAAATGATCGCAATAAAATGGCAGATGCAATTAATCGTTCAGCCCTAATTGTTGGGATGTCTATGTTGCAGGGTTCGTCTTGAGATTGGGATTTTTATTGAATTTCCATAAATTGCCCAGCCTTAAATCTTACTGTCAGATTGTGTATTTTGCTAGTTTATGTTTCCCTCTGTAAAATCCAGTTTGGAAATGCTGTGCCCAATGCAGCCTCGTCGGTGTCACGCGGCCTATCTGCCGCTGTGTTATTGTGGAGCACAGTGCCGCGGCTGTGATAGCGCTGTAGTAACACACAGAGTCGGGCCCTCTGTGAGTCTTCAGTAACCTCCAAGGCCAGTGCTTATCTTTTAACAACACGCCTCTCAGCTCATCCGCTGGCATACAAATGAAAGACTCACTTAGGGGCTCTCATCCCCCCTCCCCCGCTCCCTCCAGCGCTGTCACACTGATCCTGTTTGGAGCCGGAAACATCACACTGCTATTGTACTCGCCGACATATTTGGAGTAAATGCTGTATCAATACAAAACACATCAGATATTAACAATAGCCTCACTTACTCTGTCGTTGCTGCGTTTTTTTATAGCAGCTTTGCCTGATTCCAACAATGTGCCGGGGTGATTTGTAAACCAGGCATGTTTCTCCTCATGGCCCGTCTGTAACTCAATTATGGAGCAGCTCACTCTAATAAATGGCAATAACATGGCATTGTTAAAGTTTAATGCAGGCCTTAATGCCAGGCAGAGGGGCTCGGTGTTGGCAAGGGAGCAGCATCCAGAGAATGTCACGCACAACAAGACATGGGCTCCCTTTAGGATTAATGGCACTGAGCTCGGGCCGAAGACAAATCAGGCCAACCTTGATTACATTAGCCCAGTTTCCATCAAACAAGGTAATTCACTCTGGTTTTCTGTTTGTTAATGGATTTTAAAGTTGTAATATGAAAATTGTGTCCCCAAAACAGCATGGGTAAAAGGGCCACTTTTTCAGCCCTACTGTTTGTAGGAAGATGTAGAGGGGTGTCAGGGAGAACAGTCGGCGTGATGTATTTGTTTAATACATCCAGAGGTTTATCATTGTAAAAAAAAAAAAGTTTGTCACTTGGCCAGGGTTGTTTAGAAATTAAAATGTTACGCCTATGGTTTTGAAAGTTGATAGCCTAATAATGTTGACACAAAGGTGCTTATCAGGAAATTTACCATTGGGATCTCCATCCATCCATTTTCTTCCACTCGTCCATTGCCAGGTTGTGGGGGCAACTGTTGGAGCTGCCCAAAACACATTGCACCAGCCCCTATGGCTCCTCCTGCAGGTGGTGGGTCCACAGAAGGATGGCCTCATGGTTCTAACCGGGCCTGTTGGTCTCTCATAAGGGGCAATTACAGACAGTGCAAATTCTCATTAAAGGTTTCAGTGACAAAAGGGGGCCATTCATGTCATAAACACCCACATAGTACAACTGCAATTGCAATGTGGGTGTCCCGCCCAAGACAGAAATCAAACTGTCAACATGTGTTAACCCTCCATCACTCTTCTCAAGAAATTGTCATTTGTTGAACATTTTTCACTAAAAGCTGGCAGTGTTTGCCGTTCATTTTTGGCTGGAAGACCCCTTGAGCAACTTGAAAAACAAAAATGTCTATCCATCCATCCATTTTCTTCCGCTTTATCCCTGGTCAGGTTACAAAGGCAGCAGTCTGAGCAAAGATGCACAGACCATTCCCAGGCCAGCTCAGAGACATAGTCCCTCCAGCGTGTCCTGGGCAACCAGGAGGTACCCGACACAGATGCCTGAGCCTCTTGATATGAAGGAACAGCAGCTTTACTCCGGGCTCCTCTAAGGGTACGCCCAGCCACCCTGCGAAGGAAACCCATTTTGGCCGTGTGTAGCCGTGATATTTTGGTGGTCCTTTTGTCATGACCCAGATCTCATGACCATAGGTGAGGGTAGGTACTTAGATCGACTGATAAATTGAGAACTTTGCCCCCCGACTCTGCTCCCTCTTCAGCACAACAGTCCGATACAGCGAGCGCATCACTGCCGCTTCACCGATCCATCTGTCAATCTCCCACTCCATTCGCCCCGAACTCGTAAAAAAGACAGTGAGATAATTGAACTCCTCCACGTTTGGCCGGTCGAGAACCATGGCCTCGGATTTGGATTTTCATTCCGGTCGCAAAAGACCCCCAAACATCAGATGTAAATGGTCACATTTAGATGGCGGCTTTCTAGCTGCTGTAGGCACTCAAAGCACTTTACAGCAAGGAACCACTCACCTGCGTACACAGTGAGTGTCTGCGTATACACCAGTGCATGCAGGCACTGAACAACAGTGTGCACCTGCGGGATTCAAACCTCCGAACACATGATGACCCGCTCTACTCTCTGCGCCACTGTCGGCCCAAATGTATTTTTGTATAACAGCAAATCTCCTATGTATACAGACTGCTTTGAGCTGAGCCACGTTGCACAACCAGCACATTTCTATAGAGAAGTGTAAACTAAACTCTGCCCCAACGCTGAGATATTCAGTGACTTACAATGTGCAACTCAAAATGCCAGTAAACATTTCACATATTGTGCTATGCTAAGGGAACGGTGCAGTGTTGTATTGTGCGGTCTCCATAGGGGGAACAATAAGCTCCCGTGAATGCTAATGCCCTGACAGACCGGGCGCCGGAATACGGAGGTCAGAGGAGATGGGGAGAAAACATTATTTACTATTTTCAGACATTTGTTATACATCACCCGCTGCTTACTCAATGCGTGGATATTATCTCACATGTACTGCTGTAATTTCTCTCCGTATACAGGGGGATGTGAAATTCATTACAGCTATTAACAAACAAAGCATAGACGTGCGCCAAGTCGCAACGGGTGCTGGGGAAATATCATGTAATAATACGCGGTTATAAAAGTTCATGATATCGCTAATATAATGTTACTGGCGCCCACACAGCTCATTATTTTTAATCAGCCCCCCCCCCCCCCCCCCCTTTTGTCTACAGCGGTGTTTTTATGAGGAAACATCTGAGCTCTGTTCACGGCCAACCACAGCGCAGGTGGCTTTATGTTGGGTGGCTTAGAAATCAGGTTAGTGTATATACAACGTTTAATCACATGTAGGACAAAGGATGAAACATTATGGTAATGTCGAGAGGTGTTACCGTCTTTGTCAATGCTCTATGCAGTAGTTTGGCCACAATGTTGAAGTAACAAAGATTGCAACTGCGCGAGAGACTCTAGCTTAGTGCGCATACTGTATTTGCTGGCTAATGGAGACACTGGGGAGAACATGCACTCACAGAAAGGCTCCACACAGACGTGGAAATGAACCGGGGACATTTCTACTGTGTGGCACAACCATTCCTCATCATCTCAAACCCTCCATTCCTCTCTCCACGCTTCTCTTCCCTGTCTAAGGTCTAAACCTTTATCCAGGAACACTTTGGAAGTTTTGATCGTGTATGACGGACTGCGCACATAACAGATTTGGTGTGAACGGTTTCTTGAATCACTCATTTTAATTAATGAAGTATAAAAAAAAGGTGTGTTTTCGGTGCACACTGACATGCAAAGAAAATGCCGTGCGCTTTTTTTGCCTGTGAAATGTGCGCTTAACATTTCACAAAGCACATCAACTTCAACAGAAGACATATTGTATGGGACAATGATGGGACAATGTGCGTTGAAGTAGAATAGTACACGTTTGTGTTAACAGCGCTGTCAGGTGAACTTAAGCGGCTCAGACAGCTGACTTTGTTGTTTGCCACAGGTTTTGACATTTTCTCTTTTGTACTTGAAGGTATTGTATTGCGCTTGTCACAAGCACAGCTTTCATGTTTTTTGACTCCCTCCTGAGATTCTCATGAGTCCGTGCTCATAGCTGCTTATTTCTTCCAGGCACTGTAAAACAAAGGCTTTTAGATAGACTGAAATTGAATGAGCGTCTGGGAGAGCCACGTGTCTGAGGAGACAGGGAGATTGTATCTGTTATAAATGGACTGGCTGTTCTCCCCAGATAACATTGAGAGCAGGTCTATTCAGGTTACAGCAGGTTAGCATCAGTACAACATGGACTTTTGGTTGAGCTAATGCAAATGAGAACACACAGAAACGCAGATTCCTTTCTTGTCAGAAACAATAATCGGAGCGGGAGGCATTTTAGGGTCACATTAAATAAAACATGTGGGCACTGCATTAAAAAACTTAGAATCTATATTTCATGAGAGTAAAGTTGTAATTTGATGAGAATAAAGTCATGGTCAAAATAAAGTCAAAGATGGACAAGAATTTACTTCAAGCCCCTCTTTATTAGCATTAAACAGATAAATCACAATTTTAAAAGTTTTTTTTTTTTTCATTTACAAGGCTCTAAATAACTTAATTGTTGTTCTTAGTTAGTAAATGGCTCCACTGTGTCTTGAAGATATGAAAAAGAAGTAACTTGACTATGCACACAATATGTATATGCAATATAGTAGTAGGGAGTAAACTACGTATCTCCCAACATCAATTAGATGCTTCTTCAACGTTATAAAAGTCATAGTTCAATTGCACGAAGCAGTTGAAAAGTACTAAGCGACTTTTTAAGTAGGTTTGGTTGTGAAAAGGTTGTGATCGCCAAGAAAAACACAATTTCTCTTCTACTTGTTGGAAACTAATTGTGGTCTCTTTGTTAAGTGTGCCGAAAGCCATTACAGTTGCTGTTATTTTCGATGGAGTGCTAGAGAGTTCACTTTGTCAAACGTACTGTGCGTTTGTCTGCTTCACCTCGCTCTAACATTATCACAGGGGGACCGCTGGATGGGCTGAATTTCAAATGCCAGAAGAGACAAAACTTGCCTTCAAGCTCAATGTGCGGGGCGGGGGGGGGGAGAAGTCACAAATTATTTCACAAAACACAGCAACAATACCACCTAAGTGCACGAGAGTCAAAAACAAGTACTTCAAGCCGCTCGTTGGGACGATCAAAGAGAGGCTAGTGTCGGCAAAATATATTCACTAGTACACCTTTCACTGTTTCTATTGGTGGCGAGAGACCCCTTAATTCAGACATGAAAAAACATTTGTATGGCCTTTCACTTCTCCCATATTCTTGCCTCCTCTTGAGGCACTACTCATCACACTCAACTCTTTTGTCCAATCATCTGCTGTATACACCCTCATTTCTTTACATTTAGAATAACAGAAAATGCTATATTTCTGGACAGACATTCAGAAACTAATGGGCATGTAGCTGCTGGAGTGGGCCTGGATTTAACTAACTATGATCTGAAGTTGAGGCAGTTTGTCAGGTCTGGCTTCAGCGTTGTATGTATTCTAACTTTTGAAAGATCATTAGACCCCAAAATAACACTCATAAAAACAATAACTCATGGGATTGGAACCCATGAATAGTTATACTTATATATAGTTGTGTAGTTTTACAAATAGCCTTTTTTCTTTCATTCCAAAAGTTAAATTATGAAACTAATCTTTTCTCACTCTGTGGCTTCTTGAGGATTAACAACACAAGAGCCAGTCCTTCCTGTGGCAGCTGAGGAAACTCAAGCTATATTTCTAATCAGGAATTAACAATAATGTGGATATGACAAGTGTTTTCTAGCGCCACTAAATTGTTCATTTCCAGCATGCAAATCGGGGGCAGATGAATTAGCCAAGTAGTGCGTGGGGGATGAGAGCCGTGTCACTGGGGGTCGACGCCTTTTGTGGAGCATAAGTCCCATTTATCCTAAATTAGCACGGGCGCGGCACTGGTTGCCTTTGATGTGTCTGTCGGCAGGGCATGGCGCGAGGGTGCGTATACACTGGGCTGGGGGGGCGCACGAGCCAAATCGCTGCCGCACTAACAGATGTTCCGGACTCCAGCTTTGAGGCGCTGATGAAACGTTAGCACTCTGAGAAGCCCCGCGTCCCACTGTCACCGGGGCTGACAGGAGACAAGTACAAGATTTGCATTTGACTTTGACAACTATGTCTTTGATGAACATTGAGGGCCACTTGAAGTGGAACTTAGTTACTGTAGTTCACTTGCTGTTTTGGCCTTATTTCGCCCACTATATTTTGGTGAATAGCAGATTTGAAAATAAAGTTTCTGCTCCTTTGCACAAATGTGTTTTTCCGTATTAGAAGCATGTCGTTTGGACACATCGGAATCTTCTTACCGCCTGTTCAGCGGCACAAGTTTGTTTTGAAGTTGTAAAGTTACTTTGGATCCCAATTTGATGGAGTGATGCATAAACTATTAAATAATGCGGATGACTCTGAGACGAGCAGTAACATTATCCAACAATGAAAAATTGCTCCCCTCCTGGAACCGCCACCTTAACGTGGTGGAGGGGTTTGTGCGCCCAAATGATCCTGGGGACTCTGTTAACGGGGGCTTCGTGCTCCTGGTAGGGTCTCCCATGGCAAACAGGTCCTAGGTGACGGGTCAGAAAAAGAGCAGTTCAGAAGCCCCTTATGAGAGACCAACAGGCCCGGTTAGAACCATGAGGCCGTCCTTCTGTGGACCCACCACCTGCAGGAGGAGCCATAGGGGCTGGTGCAATGTGATTTGGGAGCTCCAACAGCTGCCCCCACGACCCGGCAATGGACAAGTGAAAGAAGATGGATGGATGAAAAATAGCTGTAGTATTGAACAAACTATGTAAGATTTGAAAACACGGCAATCATGTGGATGTAAGTTGAGTTCTAAATGGAAAGAGTACCTGAAAAGTATTTTGTGACAGTATTTTCCATTACCTGTATTTGAAAGGGAATAATTATTGTGGATATAGTGTAACATGAGGGATTACCTAATGGGGTGCTACTGGGACAAGATCAGGATTAAAAGTATTATACACAAGAGTTTTTTTTCCTTTTTTTTTTTCTTTACAATGTTAGTGTTGTTCTCGCATCAAACATACCTGGAGTTGTGTATTGAGCCGCGAGCGCATCTTTGAGTATTCTTTGAATCTTCCCCAGTGTTTATTGACTGCAGCGGGGCGGCAGCTCCAACACCTTGGGCATCCGGGAAATGCTTTCCTCAAGCCTAAACCTTTTATTGCGAAGTAAAAAACACTTGGCATGCCTTCACTATAGCCCCACAAGCCAAACAACTTTGTTTTTAAACAGCTGCACAGCGAAGGGGAGGAATAGAAGGAGGGTGGGAGGGGTGACAGTGGCGCAGAAGGTAGCCAGGCCGTCTCATGATTGGAAGGTTGGGGGTTGCATTCCCGGTACCTGATGCGTCTGCAGTGTCTTCGTACATTTGGTGTATGAATGACAGTGTGAATGGGTGACTGGTTCCTTGCTGTAAAGCGCTTTGAGTTCCTAGTGTAGGTAGAAAAGCACTATGTAAGTTGAGACCATTACGGGGAGCTCGCATGAAATTCATAACGTGAAACTACTGGATATTTTTGTTTCAGCTGTTACGGAACGATATTGCATTTTATAACGGGCAAAGCGTGAGATAGTGATAAGGATGTGTTTGAGATTATTACCAAATACCTGCAAAAGCTTAATACCTGCTCTTTAAGTGAAAGTAATGAATAAGTCACTGAACAAATTTGGTATACCAACATTTTTCTTTAGCGTCATTAAATATTATAAAAAAGCATTTACAAAAGCGTTATTATACACATGCAAAAGAAGTAAATAAATGTTCTGACCTATGTCATGTTCTTTCTTATGTTCCAGGAATACGACGACGGTTATGGAACATCTTACGACGAACAAGGATACGAATCATACGACAACAACTACAGCAACCAAGGACAGAAGTAAGTGGCATTTTTGGCTAAACTATAACTATATATTAGAATGATGTAATTGTGATTTTTATGAGCGATTATTGCAGTAAATCACGGCTTGTGTTGCTGTTTCGACTTTTTTTTCAAGAGTTTTGGGCAGGAGTTCAAATGGAGGTTGTGAAGCCGTTTGGTGCGGCAACAGCTGGGTTATGTTGCATGAGCTGTTGGCAGTCATTAATGCTCATTTTCTGCACTGTTTGAGACTCTAAAGAACGCTTCCTAATTCCTCGTGAAGTGTGAAATGTTTCAATTGACCTTTGAAATGTCCGAGAGATGACTCAAAGACCATTCTTTGAAGGAAAGGGTGATTTTCTAAAGAATCCGTGAGTGAGAACAATATGTACAACAGGTATTTCACTATTTAATCAGTGCACATGTTTGAAATAAAGTTTTTTGGGGAAACTACACCAAGGTTGATTTAACTGAAAGTTGTTTCTACAATGTAAAGTCATTGGACAGAAGTGCTAACAACTTGGCTGTATATTCAAATTAAGATCACAAATGAATGGAAAAAGGCTAAATCTATGCACAATTTGATAATCGGCGTTCACTTAAAAAAAAAAAAATGTATTCACCACATCAACCTTGTTTTTAATTCTTCGCCCAATATTGAATATTCATTTGAATTCTTCCCTCCATACGGCAATCAGGTTTGACAGAGGTGTGGGAGAGATGTAGGCGATGAATGAATAATGAATGAGTAATGAAATAAAAAAATTTTTTAAAAGAAACTGATAGATGCGCGGAGGTCATCTGAAAATTTCACTTTCAAATGGAAACATGTTTTGCGAAATAACACTGTGCTGGGAGTAGCCACTTTATTTTATGCATTATTTCTTCCCACTATAAATGTGGCGTGAATTAGTAGATGATGATGGTTAAAGGACATGGGAATGGAAATGCATAATGTAAAACAAATTGATAATTTGTTATGATTAAAGCACAATCATTAAAGGATGGTTCATTTTGCCCGCGCTACGTTTCCATTTGAATTTCCAAGGAAAGGAATTTGGGCCCCCGCTTTAAACCAATAGATCATACAAACTTTCAACAAAAGCGTACAATTCATAAAATGTACCCTTGACTATGAATTCTGTGCCGTGAGTCTTAAACGAATGTACCAGACTTGGACATAAAAGTATGTCACCGTCTCAGCTTATTTTTACCCACCAGTTTTTAACTTCTGCAGAACTATGTTGCATTCAGTCTCGGCTCCTGAGGCTATTTGTTTCTGAGTTGAATCACGATGAAGGCGCTTGGGTGAAGGTAGGGAGCGTTTTCCGCTTTACGGGTTAAATAAATCACCGTGTTCTTCTTCTTCTAGTTTTGATTGCGTGTCTATTCAAATGCATTCTCAGGTCATTTCGTCCGTGGATACACTGAACACATATATATTTTGAATCCTCTTCCTTTCGGCAAACAACACACCGGGCTCGCTGTGTTTCTGAGTGTGCGGTGTGGGGGTGTGATGTAGCCTAGAAGAAAAAAAATGTGGCGAGAGATAGCAGCAGAGATGGATGAGACCTGGCTGACGTACATCCTGACGAGTCGACAAAAGAAAACATCGACCACCCGGCTGACAAAAGCCAGGGGACAGCGTAATGCTTCCCCTCCCTCCCCCTCCCCCTCCTATACTCAGCTGCTGCGGCGCAATTCAATTTTAAACATCGCCACAATCGTTCTGTTTCTTTTGAAGTGGCCTGGACAGGCATACATAAAGGCAGCTCATTGTGCGAGAGATGAAATACAGTGGGACAAATCAGAGCGAACGCCTTTTGACCTTGTGTGGCTTGGAGAGTGCGATAGCTCCCTGGATATAAGGAAATCAATATTCCACATTTAGCCACGGAGGAGCCTCTGGTCAATGGAGCAACCCCGCACGGCGTGCTGTTTTTGCGTTGACACGAAAAAGGCATTGACCCAATAGCACCTTTAGCTACATCAGCCGAAAGGTCAGACAAACATGAGAGCAGAAAGATGTTGTATTAGAGCCAGATAAAACATAAGATCTAGAAGGTTATGTGCGCCTATGGGTGACTGATGATGCGCTAGGATATTGTTTAGAGAATTACGTACAAGTTTTAGTCATACTTTGCTACATCGGAGAGGTTAGTAATGGATTAAGAAAGAAGCAAAGTCTCTATTCCTTCTGAGCGAAGATGTAGGTGAAAAAATTGACTACTTGGATCTTACCCAACTTTTTTCCTATACTATACGAAGAGTTGGACACTGTGTCTTATCCCAGTGGGCGAGGGTGACAGGCCAATTAACCAATCAGAGAAATGCATCCATAACATGTCCAAAATACCATAAAGATTTGAGAAACAGTGCAGACAGAATCAACAGGTGAAGCTCTATAAACGCTGTGAATGAACGATGAGAGAAGTCATTGGGTTTACCCTGAATGATACAAGGATAACTGAGACACTCGACAAAATACACGTCTGTGCTTGGACCGTCCTGAAACGTGCCGGTCGAAATGGTTTGCTGTGAAAGCAGGAGTGGCTGGCCAGTGCGGATCTAGGTCAGCATTCGAAGACAGCTTTCTGGCAAACAATGGGTTAAATAACTCATTTTGATGCCGTAACTCGGGTCGGGTCACTTCAATGAAAAAGCTTCAGTTTTGTCCATACTTTAGGCACAATGTTTAGTGTAATGTCTGTATTACTGAGGCTCACGTCGCTGAATGTGACTGCTCTTTCACAAAAATGCACAATAAAAGAAAAGTGTTTTCTTCAGAACATCACAAATCCCCTTCATTTAAATTGCCTTGTGGATGATTGGACCATCAACGGCCACGAAAAACAAATTTGAACAAAGAAACCACAGAATGCAGTGTTTACCCTTCACTATAAATCAACGCATTTGTGCCATGAGTGACCGCTGTTTTCTTTTGTCAAGATCACAAACTTGTCAAAAAAGTATGTCACCGTCTCATCCTATTTTCGCTCGCCGGTTTTCATTTCTGCAGAACTGAGGCGCGCCGCGCTGCCTCCGTTCTCGAGGCTGTTTGTTCCCAAGTCGAAAAGGCGCTTGGGTAAAGGTAGGGACCGTCGAAGGGGGAGAGAAGAAAAATGGAGTCCATGATGGAGGGGCTGGAGGGTGGGCCGCGCCGAGAGATTTTTTCTGTGTGTTATCTGGCGAGAGACGGAGCAGCTAATAGGGCCCCGACATCCAAGAGAGTGCGCCTCCAGAGACAGCTGATTCACTTACTGCCTGCGCGTGCCATGCGTCCCGTGTCCCGGTTTTGCTTGCAAAGGGACTGCCTGTGTACGGCGTCGGCGGGCCGCGCTAACATGGCGTCGGGATTGATGCAAGGCTGCTGGGAATGGTTTGTTTGATGTGAAGTCTCCAGTGATTTGCAGATGACATGGGGCTTCCAGATCGGTAGCCGCGGGCCAGGTGCTGGGCGTGGTGACAGATGTGGCAAAGGTTACGTCACGATCATAAGGCTGATGGAAGAATGGAGTTTCTATCCCTCTTGAGTGGTTATTATTATTTGTAACTTAAGGCCTCAGGCGGGTACGTGTATACAGAGTGGCAGATACACACTGGCCGACCCCTAGTATGTCTTTTACTTAAAACTAACCATTTTCTGAGAGATTCCTGGTACCTTTCTACATTCATAGATTCTCACTGAAGGCATTAAACTATGAATGAACGAGCAACAAAAAGTTATATCAATTCTTCAAAATAGCCGCCTTTTGCTTGGATTTCTGCTTTGCACATTTTTGACATTTTCTCAATGGGCTTCACGATGTACATAGTCACCCCAAATGGTTTTGACTTCACAGACGGTTGAAAACGATTTCAGATGACTGCCATATGAAGCTCATTGAGAAAATACCAAGAATAAAGGGTGGCAATTTTAAAGAATAAAAAAAAAAAGAGAGACCAACAGGCCCGTTTGGAACTATGAGGCCGTCCTTCCGTGGACCCACCACCTGCAGGAGGAGCCATAGGGGACTGGTGCTATGTGACTTGGGCACCTCCAACAGCTGCCCCCCCCAGTGGGAGAAAATGGATGGATGGATGGATGAAAAAAAAAAATGTTTTGAGTTTTGTTTCCTACACAATCCCATGTGCTCATTCATAGTTTAACGTAGTTAAAGCGCAGAAAGTCCCTCCTGTTTGTGTGCTCGTCTGATCCGCTGCGGAAATTATAATATAATAATATTATATTAACATTTGTATACGTACCTATTGAGATATATGATAAGTGCTCACATTTTGCTGCAAGGAGAACAGCTGTTTAAAAGCCTCGCTATCCTTTGCCCAGGTTGGTATCCTTTGGTTGTGTCTGGCAAAGTCTAAAACTGTTTTTCAGGAGCAGATCTCAACGGAGCTCAAAGCAAACTCCTATTATTTTATGCCGCTGTGATGATTGTTTCTGTTCCCTTCGCATTTCATGTGCTACTGCAAATGCTTTAGTCCGACATAAACAAACGATGTCATCAGGTGACGATGTCATCAGGCCGCGCCTGCTTGTGCAGGTGTTCGGGCTGGCCAGCAGGGGGCAGGTGTGACAGAGATCATTAATGGAGGATCAGTTTAGAAACGTGAGCATATTTAATATTATATTTTATTATTTTTTTAATTAAACAAAATACAATAAAGTTGTTGTTTTTTAAAAGGCAACATATAATTGTTTGAATAATCGTGATTTCAATTATTACTAAAATAATCGTGATTATTTGTAATCGAGCAGCACTAAAAACATATTTGTTTTTCGTTTTTCTTGCTGTGGAAGACTGCACTGAACCTCCATATCATTGTTATCAGGGTACATCACATATTCAGAAATATAGGTCCAGATCCATATCGTCCGTCACTAGCGCCAGAGGTGACTCAAGTTTTGTGTCGAGAGGCAATGAAAAGCATAACCCCCTCCTAATGTGATTACGGAAACTGAGTTTTTTGTTAAAGAGTCAGTCATATCTTCCTTCCCTCAAACCCAAAAGTTATTTTCACTTTGCAAAATCCATTTAGCTCAAAAAAGACCTCGAGCAAATGCATACAGTAAACATTCACAAATCAATTCTCAAATATTGCAGCGTATGGCTCAGGGAATGTGCTCTATTGCACTGCTATTCTTTATGCCGTGCTGTGCAACATACCACTATCCTGCCGAAACTAACGGGAACGTTTGGTGGCCCAGTGGTTAGCTGCGCAACGGGAAGGTCCTAGTTCCTAGGCGTCATTTATGCTCCCATTTCGTGTGTAGTTACTGTCACTCCATTTATACTTTCAGACGTTCCTAATGACTTGCAATAGTGCTGTTCCCAATCTTCCAGTATGAATTGAGGCTTTATTTTAGTGCTGCATAATACATGACTTATATATAATTATCACAGTATTAGGTGGCTCAATGTCAGTATCGCAAGAAGCCACAACACATCGCCAAATTTCTGAGGTGATGTGTTGATTAGATTAACAGGTTTATTGCTAACACTTCCCAATTTTCAAATATAATTCCTATTATATTTGTTATGTAGAATATTTTGACATCATGTGATCATCATTTCTGTTCAAAATTAATAAATGTTGGCTACTGTGTGGAATAGTTGCAAAATCCTGCTTTTAATATTCAAGACTGAACAAGTCTTACCTCAATCCTATTTCAGTCTTGGCCTTATTTCTTACACGTCTAATGTAGAGCCCAGTGCCCGTGCCCTTCTTTCGTCCCCTCTGCATACATGTGTCCGTGTGATGGACACAGGTGGAAGATTTGTGCCCTCAGTCTGAACAAAGCCACTGCGGTCCCCAGCTGCAGCTCTGGCCCCGGAGGTGTGTGTGTGTGTGTGTGTGTGTGCGCCTTCAACCCGCCATTCTCCTAACAACGTCTGCGTCAGCCTAAGGAGCTCCCTGCCACCAGCCTCAGCCTGGGCAGTGGCAGAATTTCGCTGGCCGGGGGATAACAAGCTGCACAATTTACACTCTCCCCATCACTGCGTTACCCCAGTGGCTAAAGCTCCCGAAACAGGCCCGGGGAGAAATATATGGTTCCCAAATGCATTGTAAGGCTACATTAAGGAGGGTTGCTATCATTTATCTTAACTGATGATGCCATGGGAAGCTATGAATAGGGAACACATGGCTAATGAGGTATCAGTGACTTTGCCTTTAAAAGACAGCACTGCTTCCTGACAATCAATAATGCTGGCGGGATGAGACAGTAAATGAGTGGAACACAGCTGGGCGTTTATTTGAAATGCATTATCGTTTTAGTCGTTTATCAATCAACTTTTAGAGGTACTTAGTGTTTAACATGTGGATAATGGAAAATCTTCTAAAGCAATTTGTTTTCAAGTTTTAATTAAAGTTTAAAATGGTCTAAAAAAAAAAAACATCACTACGTCACCTTGCCGTAGATTACCAAAGACAAACTATATATACTAAATGTATAGCTCCTTTTGCTCTCATTGTTGCAAAATGTGATCATGGCAAGCTGTTTGCTGTATTCTTTATTACAGATTTTGGCTATGACAATGACCCTTTGGGTACAAGGAAAACTAAGCTTTCTGGAAACGTCTCCTTTTCAGGTACCGCAGTAATAAAGTAGGGCTGCAATGGCCAATCAACTATTCATGACGGATTGACTATCTGAAGTAATGGACAACTGATTCAGTCATCAGTAATTGCCATGTAGTCTATACAGTCCCTTTAATAATGAAATGTGCAATATAGAAATTATAAGCTCTGTTATAGATCTCTCCCATGATGCAATCTTTATTGTATCGACTGTTGAACATGGCACAAACATTTAACCACACATCACTGTCACGATCACAGGCCACACAGAGAGCACATGACAAATAGGAGCTGACAACCTGTGTAACCTGTGTACTGTACTGTCAGAGGAAACCGCGAGGGATGACTCGCTTAGACGTAATTAAATACGAGAGGCAAAAAAGGCACCCTTCGCCCAAAGACATGGGTCTGAAGCCGTTTTTAGACGGCGCCGAGACATTTGTTCAAAGGTATGAAAAAGAGAGCTTGACGCCGGAGGGGTGTGGGGGGGGGGACATCAGCGAGTGCACCGCGACATGACAGCCATGCCAGAGTATCGCGCTCGTAACAGCGCTCCTATCATCTGCTTCCAGGAGTTAGCGCACTTTAGCATCTCCGGAGTCTCATGAAGGAGGACCTAATCAAACGGTAAGGTGAAGGAGGCGAGAGGCAGCAGGGTGTCTGGAGAGTCGTTAATGTTATGACGATGAGGCGCTTCTGTTGGGGGAAGGTTCTCATCGTCTTAGTCACTGGTGTGAAACTTTACAAATCGTCTGCAATATACGAATGACAAACATGCTGAATCAAACGGGCAAAAAAGTCTTACTGTTAATATTTATCACTACTTTGCGTGTTTCTTCGAACACAAAATCCCCTTCATTGTTTGAGGAAGTGAAAACCACCTTGGCTCCGCGTGTACTCGCTACTACCAAGGTCACGGCGAGGTTAGCCCCGGCAGCTCTCGGGCGCCATCAAAGCTGTGTTTGAGACCTGACGCCTGGGAGACTAGCAGCTGACACCTCACAGACTCGCTTGTACCAGCGCTGACTGAGTGTGCGCTGATCCCACCGGCCCCGAGCAGCGGGGACAGTGCACCGCAGTGTTTAAAGGGCACACGAGTCCACCCGGACCAGCCGGAGGTTCGGGTCCCAGAGACGCCCGAGATCGACAGCATGATACAGCGTCGTTTATCATTGTATAGGAGGTGACCTTGGAGTAAAAAAATACAGAACATTGGAAAAAAATGCAAAAGAACTCACGATGGATGAAAGAGGAACATGAACCATTTCACTCTTCCTTTGAGGAAGTATTTTGGTTAATATTAGATGTTAGCAGGTGCTCAAACCATAGAGTATTGGTTATCGTATCGGAAGCAAAAAAGCTGGATCAGTGCAACTCCAGGTTATGTCAGTTACTGTGTTGAGGCTATAAGGAATCGCCAGAAGCACAAGTAATCCGATAGTTTAGACAATGCTGGCTTATTGGAGATCAGAATTTGAGAGTAACAAATATAAAAGAGTACGGAGGAAAATGACAAACGTTAAAAATGCATTCTACAGGGCAGTATCATAAATTGAACACCCCGAGCGTTCTCTGAAACTGACGTTCTGATGACGGCGTTTCTTTCGAAAGGAAGATTTGATGTCATTTCAAATAAGTATAAAGCGGCCTGAAATGGTCGTCTTGGTCAGAAGAAGATTCATTTGTGAAGTCAAATGCGTGCCGCGGGACATTTCCTCTCCCGTAGTGGCGGTTCAGCGGGTGGCCGGCCTTGCAGATCACTCCGCAATCAGGCGCTGCATTGAGCAATCATCGGTGTATCGGGAGGGTTTCCATTAGAAAATATGGGCGCTTCCTCTCATTCACTGTTAAAAAAAAAGGCTAGTGAAGCTTTTAGCTTTACTTTTTATTTTATTTTATTGCATTGTACTCTTTAAAATCCCCACTTAGCTGATGATCTAGTGTGCGCTTCAGGTTAGCAATCATTTAAAGAACTGCAGCCAGAGCTGAAAAATCATTCCGGCAGACTGAAAAATGGCAATAAAACAAGATGTTTGGTTGAAGACTGTTGAGAAAAAGAAAAAAAATCCTTCGAGTTTTGAAAGACGTTGTTGGAACATGGGTTCTAACAATATAGAGGGACATTTCTGGAATTTAAGTCCATGAAAGAGTGTATACATTATCACGCAACACTCACAATATGCAGTACCGGCAATGACCAGACCAAACATGCCTTTGGAGACTTGTGAATATACAGTATATACTCCTTTCTCCCATCGCTGTTTAAAACACGGGAGCCCCTGCTGTTGTGTGATTGGACATCCACCTATTTCCTGAGGGTGGCCTTAAATCTCTCTCCTTAGAGCCGCTTTCAAAACTGGGAAAACCCGTTAGCGCCCTCGGTAAGACATCACCGCCAGATTACCCCCGCATCCTTTGGTATTGTCCTCTCGGATCGCTCAAATTTATCACAGAGGAACGGAAGACTAATGGCAAGGCAAGGAAACAAAGTCCACCGGGGGAGTGCACTACATCATTCAGATTTAACACAGCCATCTGTTTCACATGGCCAGGAACAGCCACACGAGTGCTCTGGATGCCGGCGCTCGGCCCGGCCCGATGACGGATGGAGCGGAGAGGCCGCCGCTTTACCTGTGCGGATCCCCGGGCATTAGCAGTGATCAGCCGCCTGCTACAGCGGTAATGGTCTCTTAAAAGGCTAAACTAATGGGGCAAAAATAATAAGGCGCAGAGATGACAACATTACAGAGGTCACACGAAGAAGCACGAGCGCGGTTGTCAAGTAAAATAGTTTCGGGGCAGATTTTCTGTTTCCAGGTTTTCGTGCAGAGCAAGAGTCATTTCTGTCATATCTTTTATTGATGGAGGTTATCGAAAGGTCTTTGTCTTACATATAGATTGTATTAAATGTATTACAGTCATTCACACATTATATATTTACATTTCATAATACATTATTTAAACAAGATTTTTTGTGAGACTGAAAATACTCCTTTAAATACACTACACACTACACATCTTTAGTCATTTCAAGTTGAAAGGCACAGAGTAAACCAGAGGATTTGATGTGGCATGTTGGCTGACAGTGGCTCAGATGGTGGACCTGACCTGGACGTTGGCAGTTCAGGGGCAGACTGGAGTTGTGTCCTTGGGCAAGACCTTGCCTGTGTGAATGTGGTGCATGAGTGATTAGTTTGGTACCTGTTGGTCAGTAGCTGCGGCTACTATTGCAGCTTACCACTGTCGAGTATGGAGGGAATTTATAAAGCAATAGGGAAAAAAAATCTCTTTATAAAACTGATGTATTGTTATTGATGCTATTAATGTGTTTCTGCTGCTAGTCTTTCCCCCCCCCGAAAAAATGAGAAAAAAGTATTAATAGTTTATAGAAATTGCCAGGCTGTACAAAACAGAGGCAAGAATGCTCCTATGCAGCCGTCATCTTTAGTTATTTATTTAATTCTGTATCCTGTGGCAAAATCTTCCCCTGTGATTTGTCCGGCTGTGAGGATATATTTATTTAACGTTTAATAAACCAGGAGAGTCCCACTGAGATTAAGAATCAATTTTTCAGGGGAGTCCTCGCCATAAAGGGGATCTTGTAGTACATATTTTGTATGCCCACTGAGAAATCTTTTTGCAATATAAAACTCTCCTAACAGAATACAATGAGAAAGTCATGATTGTTTTTTTTCAAGAAAACGTGCCAAATTTCATTAAAGGGACAAAGCCGTGGGAGGATCACTGAAATTATATTAATGGGGAGGAAAAGTGTGTATACATTTGGTACATTTTTACATTATTTTGTGGTAAGAATGTCTTACTGTTGTATCTTTTCTCATGCCAAAACTACTGCAAACAACGCGCCGAAAACTGGCCAGCTTTATTTTGGGATATTCAGGCATTTGCCACCCCCCCGCCAGCCTGCTGATAAAAGACACTGACTTCTCTAATAGGTGTTGCGTTGCCCCACTCGCTCCACTCCACACCTCCAACAGATGTGTTTTCCTTGCTCTGCTCGGGCCCAACTGAAGTTCGGGGAGACACAAAGCAGTGGTCGCCTTTGTACTAATGAATGTCAGATCAAAAGCCGACCCATTTAGAAGGTTTCTTCGCACCTCTGTCGGGCCGGCAGCTCATCTCACTGTTCCAGCTGCGCTCTCTGGCCAGGATCAATGATGATGAATGTGGAGAGGTGTGAGGAGAGCTCTCACACTGCTCTCATGTGCTCTTTCATTTAGTGCTGGTCAAAGAACGGTGCGTTTTACTGGGTGGTAGAAAAGCAGTTAGTGTGGTGAATTGCAAACCAGAAATGAATCAAATTAAGGGGAGAACCCGATTTGTCTATGGAAAACTTTCACAATAAGGATGTACTTTTTGCACTTTGCACTGCAAGCAAAATGTTTATGTTTATGGTTGTAAACATGACAAAATGTGCAAAAGTTCAAGGTGTATTAGTACTTTCGCAAGGCACTGTATATATATATATATTTTGTCATGTTTACAACCATAAACATAAACATTTTGCTTTGAATTTTTTACTGAAAGTTCACACGCAAGTAACAGACAACTGTAAAGTGAAAGCAAAATGATACATAATTCGTTTTTTTTTACAAAAAATTGAAAAGTGAAAAGTGGGGCGTGCATAAATATTCATACAGCATGTGCATTAAATTGCCTTTATAACATTCATAATGACTGCAGAATGTTCACACCTTGCCCTAACCATTAAATAGAGTCGACCTGTGCATAATGACTGGGAAGCCAAATACAGGAACATTTTGGAGGAAAACCTGCCGGAGTCAGCAAGAGAATTAAGGCTGGGGCGGAGATTCACCTTCCAGCAGGACAATGACCCTAAACACAAAGCTAAATCTACAATGGAATGGTTTAAAAACAAACATATTAATGTGTTAGAATGGCCCAGTCAAAGTCCTGACCTAAATCCTATTGAAAATCTGTGGAAAGACCTGAAAACTGCTGTTCACAAACACTCTCCTTCTAATTTGACAGAGCTTGAGTTGTTTTGTAAAGAGGAATGGGCTAAAATGTCAGTCTCTAGATGTGCAAATCTTGTAGAGTCAAACCCCAGAAGACTTGCTGCTGTTATTGCAGAAAAAGGGGGTTCCACAAAGTATTAAGTCATGCTGTATGAATACTTATGCACGCCCCACTTTTCACTTTTACATTTTTTGAAAAATAACAGAATCATGTGTCATTATGCTTTCACTTCACAGTTGTCTGTTACTTGTGTGTGAACTTTCAGTAAAAAATCTTTGTAAAAGATTTTTATCCATCCAGGTTTTATTCCTTTCTCCTCTCATTTACTGGTAACAATGTTCATTCACAATTACAAAACATTTCTATCCAAGGTAAACGTTGAATACATATTGTTTGTCGTTCTCCAATGGCTATAACCAGTCTGCAGTCAACGTTGGTACTACTTTGTTGAGTATATTTGGTCATACATTTGTTAAGGTGTGTATTTGAGTACATTTAGTTGAAAGGCTCTACAGTCAATGCGGACAAAAAACGAATGCACCAAAAGCTGTCTTGCTTGCTGCATATTTTCCTCTTTTCATTGAGTCTAAAAACCATGTGATTTGGGTGTTGATGGTAAAGGTGGAGTGAACTGGCAGCTGCTTCCCTCCAAGTCCAACCGCGCAACAACTTTAACATCCATCTTTGACCTTCAGCACTCCGCGGGCTCTGTAAATGAGAAGACAAAGTGGGGAGAAGTTGTGTAGCTCTATTGACAAAATGTCACCTCCCGAATTAGAAGCACCTAACAGGTTTTGTTGCACTCTTCTCTCCCGTGTGCAAGACTGGTCTGGCAGCTCTGAGCAGCAGCTTGCCATTATTACTGCTCCACTGTGCCTCTAATAACACGCAGACTGCGAGTGTTAAGAGAAACCGGGCATTTTCTCTGGCCCAATTGTCTCTCCGACTGTTCGAATAAATTAAGAGGGAAAACATACTGACGGGCTACAGCGTGTAAACAAGCCTGCGCAACAGCGTTAACAATGTTAGCCGCGCGTCAAACCCTGTTCCGCCTCGGGTTCTTTTACTGTGAGATATGACACGAAGAGATGGGGATAACCAAACATTCCAGTTGCTGCAAATTGATCGTCAAACGTTCATATAAATTGTTGCGTCCGCGGCGGGATAATGTGCTGCGTTTTGAGGCCCGGTGTGGGATGTAATTATTCAGAGCACTGTCAGCCTCTGCGGCCGTCGCGTTGGCCCATCCCAGGTCCGTGTCAAGGATCTTCCGCTCACACATGACGTCCAGCCTGTATTTCGTGAGCGCTAAACTGGGCTGATTGGGAGGATGTACAGCAAGGAGCTTGGAAAGGACACCATTTACTACAGAAAATAAAAAATAAAAAAAGGTGTTTGCCTTGGCATTGTTGTGGTATTGAATTATTGACTGTGTAAAATGTATGCTAAGCCCGACGCTAGGCTGTTTAGGGAGCTGTCTCATCGGGCTGCCACAGTGCTTTAGAGTGGCTTCTAACTTTATGCTCAATTGGTCCCATTTTCTTGTCCACTCAAGCTTCCTTTTTGTATCTGCGGCAGTCAAGGTTTAGTTACTGAGCTTTATTTGTCATTATTCGACTCAAGTTGTTGAGAAAAACACATCCCAAACCTTCTTGCTGCGAAGTGAGTTTGATCCACTTGGGTCACTCCAGTTGCAAATCAGGTGCCGCTCTAAATTGGTAACAGAATACAGGAGGAAGTATATCTTCTTGCAGCGTAAAATAATACAGGAGTTGAGACTGCTGTTTATCAATTTGAAATGTCTGTAAAATTGTCCTTGAATGTCGGGTTGTTCTGCGAATCGTGCTGATGGCCAACAGCTGATCCCAGAGTTAGCGGCGCCCTGCGATCCTCCAAAACACGCTCACTGTTAAGAGCCTAAAGGCGCACAAAGATACAAGTCATACTACAGGGAAAGAAAGTTGTAACAAACACTGTCATCAAGGTACAGGTCATTTACTTCTTCAGAACCAAGGTCACGTGTAAAATCACGAGATTATTTCTTTGTCAAACAAATCGGGACAACACACATTAATGAATAATCATATACAAGTTGTAGGTACCCCTTCTGGAACCGCCACCTTAACGTGGTGGAGGGTTTGAGCGCCCGAATGATCCTGGAGCTCTGTTGTCGGGGGCTTCGTGCCCCTGGTAGGGTCTCCCATGGCAAGCAGGTTCTAGGTGGCGGTTCAGACAAAGAGCGGTTCAGAAGCCCCTTATGAGAGACCAACAGGCCCGGTTAGAACCATGAGGCCGTCCTTCTGTGGACCCACCACCTGCAGGAGGAGCCATAGGGGCTGGTGCAATGTGATTTGGGCAGCTCCAACAGCTGCCCCCACGACCCGGCAACGGAAAAGTGGAAGAAAATGGATGGATACAAGTTGTACACAAATGTGCCAGATTATAGCAATACTGCTAATTTACATCTGTAGTCCTGAGGCAGGTCACACAAGTAAAACAATGTATGAATACAAAACACAATACAAAAGCTATCCAAATTACATTTTAGTTAAAATGAGCGCATGACTAATTTACTTTAAAATGATGTTTAATTTGTTTTTTAAAAGAGCTGTAAGCCGGACATTCTCTAATGTCTGTAGGAAGGCTGTTCCAAGACTGACCTAGTCTGACGGACAGCACAGTTTGTTCTTCTGTGTGGGATCTCCACATCTCCTCTGGACGAGACCCCTCACTGCTTTAGGTCCAATGTATTTAGAGAGTGGGGGCGGGGCAAGACCACGAAGTGCTTCGTAAACAAGGCAACAGTTTTTAAAATGTATGAAATTTTGAAATTTAGCATTTTATATATTTTCCAGGATAGTACAGTGATTATTTGACTAAGGCTTTTAACCCAGATTTTTTATCTTCTATCTTTTTGAAGAGGGATTTCTATGTTTGATTTGTTTCTCCAGTGAGTGACCATTTTGTAATACAGTAATCTATGGGTGAACATATCATTGAGTGTAGAAACATCTTTGTTGAATCTATTGTCATAAATGGCCTGATTTGTTTGAAGTTCTGTAAATGAAACCTTATTGTATTCACACTGAGTTTAATGTGTTTTTACAGGAGAGTGTTGAATCCAGAGTGACCCCGAGTTACTTGAACTCCTCAACAAGGTCAAGCTCAGTGTTTTATTTAATAGTTACGATGAGTTGGTTAGCTACTGCTACCAGGGCTACTATGAGGGATGATGCTTCCGCAGTTATTTTAGCAGGAGTAAAAATTATAGCATCTGCGTTACGCCGAATTTACACCAGGAGCTATTACTGGACGTTACGTACGCGGCGCGTTATACGCGCGCATTTTCGAAAGCGCAAATTTACACATACGGCGCCAGAGCAGCTAAAGCTACGCTTGTGTTCGGGTGTCTCTTCCCCAAATCACTTGGAATAATTTTGCTTATAAAAATGGGTAAGTAATAACATTTCTCATGTTAATACGTTTTGCTAGTCGTACATCGAACTCTGCCAATTTATGAAATGATTTGCATATTTTTTTAGCTTACCGTAGCTTAGCTTGTGCATTTATTTATAGAAACTGTGCTGAGTAGAAGGCGCACCTTGGCCTTTCTTCTTTTGGTAGAAGAAGTGAGGAGACCGGAGAGACAACAGACCAGGCGACTATGGATGCATCCAATTAACCAGCAGCGTCATCAGCAAGGTGACTTCTACCACCGTGTGGCCGGGCTGGGGCTTGACAGCCAAAGACACCACCAGTATGCGTGTTGTGAACTTCGACAAATCAACAGAAAACTTATTTTGACAGGGTGTCGGAAGTTTACTTTGAAAGACTGTGCCATTTTCCCGTCTAAAATTACGGAGTTTGCCGCGTATACGCGTCAAAATGAGAACTCCATTCTAATTTAGGCGCAGGCTCGCGTCAATACGTCCGTCTGACGCGCGTATAACACTGCTAGTGTAAATATCATGATAGGTTAGAATGGAAAAAAGTGACGCGCGTCTGCTGCGCTACAACGCTTACGCGCTGTAATTCCTCTGGTGTAAATTCGGCGTTAGGGCTGAAAGATATATCGTTATCGTATCAATATCGAGATATGAACATTCAAGATATTAAAATCGAAAAGATATAAACGATATAGATTTTCATCAATAAAACTGCACTCTTTTGTATTATGATTTTATTTTTCTGAAAAATGCTTTGTTTTCACCTAACCCATAGTTATATCGTATCGTATCAATATCGAGATATAAAATTGTATACATTTGAAAATTGTCATTTTGACAAACATTTGGCAAAGTGTAGGTCCTAATACAGAACCTTGTGGGAGAAAAAACCCTGCATTGCATTCCAGAAATGATGACACGGTGCCACCCACACTCACACACTGTCTTCTATCAGACAAATAAGATGTCAACCAAGCAAGAGTGTCCTCGGCCAGTTTAAAGTGGGTCCATTTGGAAAGAAGGGCTTGATGGTTTACTATGTCAAATGCCTTCTTCAAATCTAAAAAGACTGCACTAACAAAGGTGTTTTTGTCAAGCATGGATTTGACAGTTTCTACAAAGACACAATTGGCAGTTTCTGTGGCGTGGTTCTGGCGGAAGCAAAACTGCATTGGGTGGAGGAGGAAGTGGCCATGGCTGAGATGTTGGTTGGGCAGCTGGGCTACCCACTTTTCAGACACTTTGGACACGACTGCTCTGCTGATGGGGCGATAATTTGATGTAAGAGTCTTGTCTCCAGATTTAAAAATGGGTGAGACAGTGGCCACCTTCCAGGCCGATGGAACAACTCCCTCACTGATTGATAAATGTATCACATGAGTTAGCGGGCGTGCCAGTGTGTCCTTGTGTATTTTTAGGAAATGAGTGTTGATTCCATACACGTCATTTGCCTTTGAAGTTTTAATGGACTTGATAACATTGTCCACCTCCCTGTCTGTGATTTGCTCAAGTCTAAATACTGGTATTTCAGAATCAAGTAGACAATGAGTTGTTTGTGGTGGGTCGAATAATTGTTTTTATTTCATTGACAGAATCAATAAAGAAATTATTAAATCTAGTGGCCAGTTTAAGCGGATCATTAAGATATTATCAACATTTTCCATTATAGGATTATATGGTTTCTTTTGCATTCCAATAATGTTGTTAATGTTTAGTCAAATATTGCTTTGCCATTGGCACCTTGAATTATATTGACAAATACGTTTGCTTTGGTCTTACGTAAGGGATGAGTAATTTTTTTTTTAATTCCTCAAAGATGTAAATCTGAATCTGTCTGTCGTGAGATATTTTAAGGAAGGCGTCTCTTTCTCTGATGAGAGCTTTAGCTTCACAATTCAGCAATTACATAATTGAGAGCAAACTTTCAATTGTGTGTGTTTTGCTTATGCTGTGTGTAAATTAAACAATTCACCTCCTTCAGACACCTTCAAACCTAGCATTTTTTCTATTCTTACAAAGTTGTCTACGTCTTCTCTTGTTTAGGCCCCATGATCAGATAAATCTGTAAATAACTCCTATAGCGTCATATTATCAAATTAAAGCAAGAACAAGTGTTGCCCGAGTAACACCTATTGTTTACATCAACAATGCTCAATGGCCAAAAATGACTTCATCATTTTAGTATACATGCATTTTCTGCCATGTCTCAGCCCATGTCGGTTATTCGGCCCATTTGACTTGTAGCTTGTTTAGTTTGTTTAGCTTGTAAGAGCACAGTAGGTGCATCGCCACAATGTACACTGTATCACTGTGAACAATAGGTCTTTCCCATGTGTACAGCAAATACAGTGTTTTTAAGCATGTTTTTTGGATTGTCGTGTTTGCCCTCAGCCCTGGGGATGTGGTGTTGTGTTGCTCTAATCGCGGCGCACGCTCAGGAGAGGCACAGGCGGCTGAGTGACAGGCAGGCGGGGAGGACACAGCTGTGATGGCTCCTGTCGGCTCAGTGGCAGCCTTATGATGAATTGCTTCTCTTGAATGATAGCGCTGTTACTGAATGATAGCCACGGCGGATTGTTCTGTCAGCGCCTTGCCGGGGCCACAAATAAATAAATATATGGGAGAGGGTGGGGAAGAAATGAAGCGCCCTGCTACCCGCCCATCCGCCTTTTTATTTTTCATTAAAGTTGCCACCTCTCGTAGATCTCAATATGCAGCGATATGGAACCGAGGGCTCGAGCAGAATGGTGCAACAGGAAATTGCCTAGTAAAAATTGCCATCCTGGACCCCAACTTTTGATCGATTGAGACCTGTTTTTTTTTTTTTTTTTTTTTACTTCATGTCTGGCCATTCATATTGTATTACCGTAAGTAAAACTGAGGCAGACTTTTAGTGCAATACAGCTCCATGCCTTGAGCAAGGATTGAACTGAACAGTCATTGTGTTATTTTTTTGGCATTTCTCACGGCGGTATTATATAAAGCTTTTCCGATGACGTGAATGCAAGTTGGGGTTGGCCTTTTAAAGAAGAACCAACTTGATTACCTTAATAAATCCTTTTCGTAGTCCATCTGGGGGTAATGCAAGTGTCGATGGGATGATTGGGGGTCTTTCAACTCTGGCCAGAAAACCACAATTGCAACTTTCTCTGCTTCGGGTCGGAGGCGCAGTACACACTAATAGAATCACGAAGAAGAAGCTAGCAGGCTAACAGGCCACTTTAGCAGTATTTACAGCCAAGTTTGAGTGAAAAAAAAAAAATCTCTATTGTGTAATTGGATGTAAAATATCCCCCTCTCCCTTTGTCTTTTCTGTCAGCGTAGTATTTACTCTCACAGACAATTGATGAGTAATGAGTAAGTAAAAAAAAACCCGCAATATGCTACAACACCTGCAGTGGCGCTTATGACCTCTAGGGGCATGAGTTACTTCGTTCTGCTTTAATGCAATCTTAGAAAAGCATCAGGCAATGGATTCATAGTGTCCACAAGAAAATACCAATAACTCCAGAAGACTGAAATATGATCTGCTATGAACCATTACAAGAATCACGTGCTTTCCAGTATGTAGAAAGCTGAAATACAGAGCTACTAAATAACTCCCGCCTTTGTGATCTGCTATATCAACCATCATGATTGAGATTGCTTAAACAATTTTTTTGTTTTGTTTTAAAGCTTTGAATAAATGTGACTTTTCTTTGTCTTTGCTCCTTGCTTGTTTCTCTTAAATGAAACGGAGAAAATTGCCTTTGCAGTAGCCACAACTTTCGATTGATTGAAATCTTGTCTTGTTTATGTCATGCCGGCTTTCTCATATTTCACTGCAACTATATCAATTATATTTAAAAGCACCAGTGTAGACATAGCTTTGATGTTCCGCCACAATATTGAAACATTTATTTCATTCCTTTGTAGTGTAATTTCCTGTGTATTGACGTTATATATGTGTGTCTGTGTGTGTGTGTGTGTGTTCACAGCTCAGAGGACTATTACGAGTACGGCCACAGCGGGGAGTCGTATGAGTCTTATGGTGAGTGCCCACTTCTCAATTATTAGCACTGTATTCCGTCAGAATAATGGAAGCATCGATGTAGCTTCAATTACCTGGCCCATTTCCTGCCATTCATTCAGCATATTAGAGGAAGAATTATGCATGTGTGCAGCATATATTAGAATAACAACTAAAAAAAATCTAAATAAATGACAGACATGCTTTGTGTCATAAAGGAGTTTGTCCATATAGAGTAAACTACTTTCACTTGCCTTTTTTCCTAACTGCACAAACATAGAAGATATGATTTTAGCAAATAGCTCATCTGTGCCTTTTTACACTTAACCTCTTAACCCTCTTCACCGGGGGTTTTCTCCAGTTCGACTTTAACCAAATCTAAAATCTTCTTAAAAAAAGCCGTCAAAATAGTGACAAAAAACGAGACGTGAATGAGGATGAAAACGCAGCAAAAAAGCAACAAAAATTCAACAAAAAGAGTGACGAAAAAGCAAAAGAAACGGTTAGAAAAAAGTGACAAAACGCATCAAAAAAAGGGATGAAAAAGCACCATCAGTTCTGTAGGTCTTAGCTTTCAAGTGTGGTGTTACACTGGCCTATCGAGAGTCGAGAAGCTTTAAGATTTGCGTAAAGCCAAACTGGAGAAAATGTACTCGGTTAAGGTATTAGGTCAAATATAATGCATAATCCAATGGGTCAGTTTTAATTCATTTCAAAATGACTCTTTTAAAACTGCATTGAACTACCTATATCTACTGTACAAACACAGTATCATTAAACACCATAGCGACAAATAACTTAAATCAAATCTACCGTTACATGGAACCTGGAATAATCCCTGGATTTAGTTCAGTTAATGAGAACAAAAGTTGATTGATACAAAAGTAAGTTTATGCACCGCTCTGTGCAAATAGCCCAAGGTCAAATTTGCAAAAACTGTCCTGTACAGTGGAACCAAAACCATATCCCATCATGTTCCAAGTATAAAAGTGTGCGAATGTGTCAAAGCTCTTATGAAAATGAGCACACACCTGGGCAGATGGGCGTGGCAGGCAGGTGAACAGCAGACACTTTCATGAGCCTCTTCACGCCAAATTGATTTGGATCTTTTGGAGAGGCTTCAAAGCCAATAGCAACTTTGTTGGAGAAACACGGGCTGATCAGAGCCTCGCGCCGCCTCCTAAAGTGGCAAAGGGTCACGGCTGGAGAGGTGACAGTTCAAAGACGCACTTAAAAAAAATTAAAAAAAACACAACGTTAGCTCTGTGACTGTCTTCAAAGTGACTGCCGCTGAGCCCTGACAACTCTAATTAAGGTCTATTGGCGTCGGCGCGGCAGCCTGCCCCGGGAGAGGCTCAGCGCTGGCTCAGGATCACACACGGGGTGCCATCGATAATGCCACTTTCGAACCGGCGCTACCGTGGGGGGCGGGGGTTGAACCTGGCACTCATTTAGCCTAAAGCTAATGGTGACCTCTTTTGGCCCGGAGCCGCTAAACGCTCCTTTTCAAGTAGCTATTTGATTGTCTGCTCATTCAATTAACTGAGATGCGTCCTCCCAGGTGAAAGGTAGAGTTTGTGTGTGTTTGTGTTGAAATGTGTTGTATGTGGTCACGGCTAGCTTCACAAGGGAGGAAAATGTGTGTTGACAATATCATTACTAGCGTTCAAAACTGAAAAGGGAATTTTAACGCACATCTCATGCAAAAAGACAAAGAGAGGTTTTTTATGGGGTGTCACTAAACTCTCCCAAGTGTTGATGAGTTTTATTAAAAACCGGGCTGTATTTCTTGTTCAAATAAAAGGAAAAATAATGTGGATATGCGAGAGGAATAAATGAGTTAAGTGGAGCACGTGCGTGCCTGCAATCACACCCCCCCATCTGTTTGTTTTTGTTTCCTCTCTAATCAGGTCAGGAAGAGTGGGCAAACAGTCGCGGCAAGGCACCGTCGGCACGCGGCACCAAGGGAGCGTTCAGAGAGCAGCCATACTCCAGATATTGAACTGTTTATACCGCCGGCTCCGAGTCCAACCCAAGTAAAGGATTTTTTTATGGACGCTCTCACCTTTTTACAAGTGAAACCACTAAACTACACAGAGATATGAAAACATGAAATGATGGGACAGCGGGTGAATCTAAAGTGGTTTTCCAAAATGGCCTCCCCTCGTATCAAAACCCCATGGTCCCACTGGGTAGTGTATAATACGGTTTAGGTTGTCTTTCCTGCAGGAGACGAAGGCCGAATATGGGCTAGTGAGACTAAGGCCAAACAAATATAAATATCAAAGGGATTCTAAGAGACATCATTACACAGACTCTAGACTTTAACATAGTCATCAATCTTTGCTTTCTCAACAGAACAAATCTCAGTTGTAGAGAATCTGAAAGTTTAGTCATCATTAATTGTCATCCCGTATATTGGTCACCGAAACTCTAATGTTGTTGGCATCCCCTTACTCCCAGTATCCAGGACTAACATCCCAACAAGCCCATTCATTGCAGTCACAGCTCTCCCTGGCTGCGTTAACGATGCAGGCTGAGAACATGGTCTCTCCAACTCGACACTTCCCGACCTCCCTGTAGAAATGGGATTTCAGCCAGACATTCCCCACAACCCCTCTCGTACAACCCGGGTCTGCCAAGGACGCGCGGCCACTCCACAGCCCCTTCTCCGCAACCGAGTGGTCGCCGAGTGTGCTAACCGTCAGTCTCGTTGCCTGGGCGTGGTGTTTGTTTGTCGACGTCAAGTCTGACAGCATTACCCCGCTCTCGTCCAGGTTGGATTATTGCTTTTACCCAGTAGAAGAGTGCACCACCCAGTCTGAGCATCTACCATCCCCCATCTCCCCAATCGAGAAATCCGACCACCCTTGCTAATGGAGTTTTAGGGCTGGGTAATGTGACAAAAAAAATAGGGTATGACAATCGTAAAGGATTTTAAAGTCATGATTGTCGTATCATGATTTAACCTCTTAACCCCCTCTTTAATCGAGTTCTAGTTCGGCTTTACCCAAATCTAAAAGCTTCTTGACTGGAGCTTGCCGCCTATTGGCCAGAGTAACGCCCCATTTGAAAGCTGTGACCTACAAAACTGATGAAAGCTTCTTCCTCGTTATGATTGTCACGTTTTTGTTACTTTTTTGACATGTTTTGGTCACATTTTTGTAGCCTGTAGGCTTTAAACTCTCCAGTCGAGACGCTTTTAGATTTGGATAAACTGAAGAAAATGTGCTCGGTTAAGGTTAAGCGGTTTAATGCGGCTCTACGCTCAAAGCACAGACCTTTTTACCCAACCTCTTCTCCAATTGGATGGAATTGACCAATAACAGTGACGTATAACATTTCCGAAGCAGCAAATGACAAATCTACTGTAATGCTGCTAAGAAGACCTGCATCGTGATCAAATCTGAATCGCGATCTAGACGGTCATTTTTCGCGGCATATCGCACACACCTATAGCTTACCCATGCTGAAACCGGATGACCCTGGCCTTAGCGCTCCGAGGTCCTCCCTCAGCACTGTTAATATGAAAGGCATTGTATGACACTTTTACTCTGATCATTAGTCGAAGCCGTCTCTGACCAGTTCTCTTACACTGCGTGGTCGATCACTTTCAGATGTAGTACCGTAGTCCTAGGAAAGTGCAGTACTGTAGATATATTTTCTCCGGGGATAACTGGTCGTGTCTCTTGTAAATTCTATCCACTTTAAGAAGAGCATAAGTCATAATGTATACATTGTATTGCTGTTTCCTTCTTTTTTTGTAAACAAATAGATCTTTAGTGTTAAAGGGCTTATAAAAGCATGGTGTGCTTCTGTGACTGTTGTCCATTCCCTAAATAGTTGTGTTTTATGATTATGGCCCTCAAATTCCACATTAATCTGTCCTATAAATAGTCGTGTACAAAAATTAGCGCTGCAACACTTTCTCTTCTGTGTGACTTTTATAGTCTTAATGTACTTTTTCATTTCAAAAAGACTTTTCTTACTTTGTAGAGCCCCAATAATGTCGTTCTAAATCCCGTGGTGGTTATTAGTATCACATCCATCTCGAGATTCCTTACGCTTATGTAAGCCCTTTAATATTTTCCTCTTTGTTGATGCTAAATAAACATTTTGAAAGAAAAATCTTGTGTCCAAGAGAATAATTATTATTTATAAACACATTTATAATTTAAACTAACCAACCCCATGGAAACGTCTTAATTCCTTCACAGTCGCCGCTTGAAAACAACTAAAACGCGCTCCCTAAAACATACGAACAGGTAATATAAATACTCCCGCGCTAGAGCCCCTGACCTTGTAGGCGACCTGTGATAAGGGCGTATTTGCAATGCATTTTGAAGCCGGAGCTTTAGCGGATTTAGCGATAACTCTTGAAACTCTATCATCTCTGTTTGCTCCTATAATTCGCTGTGACGCCGCGCCTCGTCAGTAAATACATTTAGAGTGACAGAGAAAGCCTCCTTGACCTACCTCCAAACAGTCGTGATGAAATTCGTTTTTCTAAGTAAAGATGGCTGCTCTTTCTTCCTGTGTTGTTCTTGTGACCCTCTGCCAGTCGTTTAAAGACTCTAAATGACCCAGCTGACCTCCGCAGAGAGAGGACGGCAGTAGCAGTCTAAAAAGTCGGCCGTCCCACAAGGTAAACCACCTAACCCAGTTTAAGCTCTCCCCTAATAACCTATGCTTCATAAACTAACTCTAAACTAATGTCATTTGTTCAGTGTACACTAGGACTATTTAAATAGTTGTAATAACCACGCTGTAAACACAAGATAAATATTAGCAACATAAAGCTAACGTTTCTCCTGAACTAACCTAATTCTAAGAATTTGATCAAATAATTATATATTTGACTCCTGAAATATAGTTTCACTATATTTGTTACAGTCGGAGATGGTTTTAGTCTGTTGTGGTCATAGTGTTGTTTTATTCCTTTCCAGGTAATAGTCGAAGCGCACAGTCCCATATGTCTGAATGCTACATCCATACTACAGGTATGCTCTTTTCCTCACCTCATCACGTTTCTGGGCTTTCCATTTACTCTACATCACATGGCACATATCGCCTAAAAGGAAATAATAACATTAATTAACATGGTTTAACTAAACGTCCATACTAACTGACGTAAGCCACCATGTATAACATTTCATATAAATACAAATAATACAATTTATCATCTACAACACAAGTATAGGCCCACACTGTAATGTACATCCCCCTTTAAATGATTGAAGATTCATAGCTTTCCCCCAGGTCAAGAAAAGGACAACAGACATTTGGATACAGACATCTAAGTTTGATGTCTTATCCTTTTCTCAAATCTGACTTGGAAAAGCTTAAGGCATGGAGCACTATGGAATATAAATAATATATGAAGTGAACTTTTGGTCCCTAGTATATTGTAAGGCACATCACGGCAGAATTAGCTGCAGGACTTGTATAGTACTACTACAAGCAACTGTCTGTCACCAAGACTCACAATGGACTGGACAAAGATTTAGCTTGATAGTTGTAGTTAGTCCTGCACAATATATTGCTCAGTAAAGTAATATTATGTGATGCAATATCGCAAGAAGCCACAATATACCGATTATCACTGACGTCTTCATTTGGCTAACATTTACGCATTTTGTGAAAAAAATACCAAACAAAAAAGGCAAGGCCACTTAAAATTGTGCAAAGGTTTAGTTTTCGTCATTATTCTCCCAGTTGAGTTCCAGTTTAGCCTTGTTTGGTCCTGATTTGGTACTGTTTTAAGTCTTGTGTTGACACACTTTGCTCTTTGTTGAACACCCTTGCCATATTATCTGACGGTATTACAGAATCCTGTAAAGTACCTGCATTCTGTGCAGCATTTAGAAACATTCTGGGGATGAAAGATTTCTGTGATGTCTGAGCCGTTGCATCATGTTTGTCTCACTCCGCTCTTAAATCCCTCTTTTGGCTGTGAGCTCGGTAATCACTGCAGAACACGTCCAGCCACAGATGGGGCGACGGGACCTCTGCAGACCCCTCTAATGGCTGTCCACTTGTGTGAGCGCCTTTAGGAAGTTCAAAAATGGAATATTCCGGCAAGGCCGAAGTGTTACTACCACACTTCAAATATTCATGTGACTTTGAGGGTACTTGACAGGGCTGGAGTGTTTCACTTTCCCTCTTGTAGAATCTGGGCATCTCGACCCTGAATTGGCTGTGTGTTTTACCCTTGTGGGGTTTTCTCCTGGGAGCACACATCCTGCTGCGCTCGCTGCTTGTCTTTGTACCTATACGCAATTAGTGTCTGAGAGAGCGGTGTCATTTGAACCGCGACGCCACCGCTGGTACTGCACTTTGTAAATGAAGCCCAGAGCTTTCATTAGGAGATGAAATGCAAGGGCTGAGTGATTATGCTGACAAAGGGGGACAAAAACTGTAACCTTGAATAACATATTTAAATTGGAAGTTTTCTATTAGGTTGTATAGGGTGATAGTGGATAGAACTTTTGTCTGCTTTTCCTGTGCAGTTTAAGATTAAAACACCATTGAAATGTCATTGTGAAATTTCATATAAATTACTATAAACCCTCTAGGAGTGGTGTGTGTGTGGAATACATCCAAATGTTTAGTGCTTATATTTTGATCAAATACATAATGGGTAATATGCATGATGATCTGATTACCAGCTTCATTTAGAGACTACTTTAAACAATGGGTTTGTAATACATGTTACTGTATATATACCAATATGAAAGGGTGACACTTGAAATCACAATATCTTTGCGAGGAGTCAAGTTACAAAATAAGTTTCTCTAGAAATCAAACACATACAATATGAACGGACTTCCCCACGTATTCTTACTTCAGGACAAGTGTTAAGCTCAACATTTGATTTGTCTTTCTTTCATTTCTTCACAGAAAGGACAAACTTCACCAAAGCTTCCAGTGAACTTCTCAATATGCAATCTGGGCACCATGGACATACAAAAACCTGGACCTTACTGTACATTTTTGACCATATACCTCTTCTGTAACGGTCACTGGGCGGCTGGTATACTGCCTATATCACGCACAGCTATTCTCCGCTGGAGACGAATGCAGTGGTTCATCCTGTGGGACTAAGCGTCTGAGGACATGTGCTGCTGCGAAGTCCATACTTTTACTATCCATACATGCAGGAGTGCTCTGACCTGCCTGTGAACCTGGACTCCTCTTTACGGCTGGCTCCTGTGGACGAATCTACCGTAACTGTCGCCCCCTTCCCCCCACCCTCCCGGATTCATAAATAATACACAAGCGACAATAGCATGTTCCTCCCGAAGACGGTTCATTCCACATTGTAGTATTCATTAACCTATTTCACATCCACTCCCACGGATACATTATTCACCCAGTGCCTTATTGTTGTGTGTCTGACAGCTTTAGATGTTTAGTCCCCCTCGCTGGAGTACAAGATTGGAGCACTATACCAAAAATGTCTTTTTTATTTTTCTGTGGAAAAACAATATTCAACAGTGAGTGCACTGCCGACTTCAAACGTATTGCCCTATCAGGACAGACAAGCGCAGCGGATATGAAATTTTAAAGCTTTTTCCCCAACAAGGAGAGTGGCAGCGGGGAGTCGCGCTTAAGTTTGCAGAGGTCCAACGTGTGTTGTAAACAAAAAACAAAAAAAACGCTTGACCTCCCGCACACATGTCAACCACGAAAAGTGCTGATGGATGAAGGGGTCGAATTTTTGTCTGTCCTAAAACGACATCGTGATTTTGTTGCCCGCTGGAAGGCAAAACATTGTAGGAGTTTGGAATTGTATTGTACCCATATGCTGTGGTGTTGTGCTAGGGTCAGGAGTGCCAAGATTAGCCTGTTATACATGTTTACGGCTGATAGGTTAAACCAGAGCCCCCTGATGAGACGTATTTAAACACGGGGACAGCACGCAAACTCCAACAAAAAGTTCCTCACTGTCTGGGAATCATACACCAAAAACTACACGCAAATCTCTTGTTTTCCAGATACCTTGCAAACCAACACTTGGTTTCTTGGCACATCTTTATAATTGGGTTTTGTGAAACATGGGCCGCAATATAACAGGATATAGATGTTTAGCGCCTCTGGCATTGATCATCTTATGAACCCCTCACCTTTTTTGCGAAGGGAAACCGAGTCGTAAACAACAGCATTTTATTTGTATTTTACAGATCACTGAACCATGACGCTTGGAAAACACCCCACGCTCTGGATGTGTACGGCCTAATCAGAATAGACATCATTGGGTATTACGACTCCGAAATAGCTTTCCCCCCGTACACTGATCCTCTTTGTGTCTTGTGCATAAGTTCGAAATACCCTCTCCGTATTGCACCCTCTCCTGCGCCCTCCTCCTCGGGCAGACAATAGTTTTCCATTAGACCAGCTGATTCTCTGTAGAGCCGCGGGCCAAGCCTCAAACAATAACACGGCTAACCTCGAGCCGGCGTCCTCCCTCTCCCAGAGTCAACTCCCATTCCCCCAGCGCACAAGTGGCTTAAAAACCGACGAGCTTATCTGCCGTCGTCCCTTTCCCGTTAATAAAGTAAGAGGAGCTTATTTGATTGCATACAAAGGGAGGAAGGAGTAATCTGTCAGCGCAAGACAAGTCCATTTCAAGCACACCAGAATTTAGACAGGGGATTAAAAATGTTACCGGATATGATATAGGGTAATAGGGACCATTTCATCAAGAGAGGAAGTTTGGGAATTAGAGTTTGGGTGCTGTGGATTGTCATTGCTGCAGTAAGAGAAGAACAGTTTGATACTACTGAAATCGCGCCATTGATCAAGATAGTCATCCAGGTCAATTGATTTTAAGAAGCAACATAGTTTGTGGTGAAAGGACCTACACCGTGTTATGATGTTAAGCCCCATCACAACATGCGAGGAGTTTTGGGTGTTTCGTTTGTTTTAGTATTCCCTCAAATTCATTGTCCATCTCTCGAAACTCAAAACTGCAGCACACACTGCGGCGATTTCAGTTCCGTTTCTCTGAATTTGACAGTCTATAGACCCTGTCCTTAAACTTGTTTTGGTTTTGTCTTTTTTTCCAGGAAATTCTGTATCCTTTTAACCTGATCAGGGGGCTAGGGTTATGATGAGGGTTAAGAACGGCAAATGTGATGTAAGTTGTGTTTCACTCACACAGATCTCACACATATTTTTAGAAACTAGAAAGTCTTGGATTTCAAATAAGGTATCCCCCTGGCATTTTGCCATTTTTAATACAGAAGTAGAATTATGCAGTACTACAACATGTAACAATATCTCTACTCAGGATGAAAATGACAGACGACTGATTGACAGTGGCATTTTTATGTACTCGTAATCATTGCTCATGAAGATAACAGTAACAGCTAATGTGGCAGACGTAGCAGCGCTGTCTGTCAAGCTACAGCAGGATTTAGATCTGCTTCACTCCTCAGACTAAATTAAGTCTGAGTCAGTGTTTAAGCTGCTCAAGACATTAGCATGCTACCGGTTAGCAACTGTCAACCATTGACAGTTGATTCAATCAACTTGAATCAACTGTCAATGGTTTCAACACGATTAACACACGTGTGGCTGTAGGAAATACTACAGTAAAAGCTCAGCTCTGACCTCTGTCACATGTTGTATCCAAGGCTAGATGTTTGTAGTTCAGGCTTTCTCTTGGAGAGGTCAGCGCTGAGTTGTTGAAGCTAAATGCTAACCGGTAGCATGCTAACATTTTGAGGGGCTTAAACACTGACTCACTGGTTTCTTCACATAAACAAAATGTGTCTCTGGAGCCGTGTTTTTACTGTTATCTTCTTGAGCAATGATTCCGAGTACATAAAAATGCCACTGTCAATCAGTCGTCTTTCATTTTCATCCTGAGTAGAGATAATATTGTTTCATGTTGTAGTACTGCAAAATTCTACTTCAGTATTCAAATTAGCCGCCATAACAACAAAGGTTATATGACTGAAAGGCATGTATAGGCTGTAAGCTCTAATGTCAATACACTTTGAGATTTGGATATGCATAATTGCTAACCCTAAAATGGCAGGTAACAGGTTAATTTTCATTTTTCCACTGCTTCCCTGGACGAACAAATAAATGTGGCCTCTAAACCAAGAGGTTATTCCCACATACATGCGTCACTACTACAAAAATGCCAGGGCTGAGATGTGTACAAACCAGAATAACGGATAATAGGGAATTTGAATAAAAGGTTATAATAATCTGGAAGGATTTCACTTATAATTAATACCCGTACTTCACCTCACCTGATCAGCTCTTCAGAAAGTTTTAATAAAACTAGTTCAAAATGAGAAAGTAGAATCCTGTTTATTTAGAGGCCTCCCTCGTGAACAGTTTGTATTATATTGATTACCTTTTTTCCCCTCCAACATCCAGATGGTGCTTTGCATCCACATGGAAACTAATTTGTACAATTTGCACTAATTTCTAATACAATAATCTTTAGATACTGTAGCTTTTGTACAACAGTGTTAAAAATGTTTCCCTTTCTGTCACAGAGGAATCAGCAAACTTCGACTAATTATTTTCCAGGTTTATGTGCGCCGTGCTGCCAAAACAAGGACAAGGATATTTGATTTGATAAACTACTCGGAAAATCAGTTGGCGCGGAACAATCTTGACTTGCAATTTGGGTGCGTCTAAGGAAATGATTCAGTGATCATTTGTCATTTTGACAACGCTTTGGCCACACCTGTACCATTTCGTATTTCTTCAAAAAGAGTAAGCACTTAACCTTACCTACATGGCCTTTGCTCTTCACGTTCCGGGGTGCGTTCAGATCCATACTCGTCACCGGACACCTGGACACTGAAAGACTGCTCCGCGACGGGAGGCCAGATGCTTATGTTGCAGTTGATCGTGAGGAGGATGTGGAGCTGCCACCTCCTGCCATTTGTCCTGTAATTAAGTGGCTCTGGTGAGATTTAAAAGCCCAATCAATGTCTGCAGTCTGCTGTCGCTGGGATCAGAGCTGGCCCGAAGCAAAGGGATCGATCAGTACAGGAGAACACCGGCGCTCACGGTCGCCACTGCGGGGCTTTTTATGTCGACCTGCTGCGTTCATGAGAAGGAAAGACATTTCATTTTTATTTGAGAAGGGTTTCAATAATAACTTGAACTGCCACTGCAAACAACAATGGCACAATTCATCTTTACTGAAAACAGATCTTTTATCTCTGGCCTTTGGTTCATGAGACACCTTGGCATTGTGTTGCGTGTCATGTTTGTATTGTTTTACATTTTATAGTTGCTCTTTTGACTGTTCAGCACGTTGGTAAGAGTTGACTGTTTTAATCCCTTAACCCCCGCCTTAACCGGGCACATTTTCTCCGGTTTTACCTAAATCTAAAAGCTTCTTGACTGGAGCCAGTGCAGTGCCTCATTTGAAAGCTAAGACCTAAGGTTCATCCTTGTTTTTTTCTTATCACGTTTTAGTCGTTTTTTGTAGCGGGTTTTTTCGCCACATTTCGCCCATGTTTTTATCACGTTTTACGTAGCTTTTTTTTGTGTGTGGCATTTTACCACGTTTTTTGGACACATTCATGGCAGGTTTTCTCACGTTTTCAATGCTTTATTGACGCATTTTTGCCGCACGTTTTGGTTTGGTTTGGTTTGATATTTTTTGTGATCAAGCCAAAACAATGTGACCAAAACGAAAATGTGATGAAAACACGACCAAAAAGAAAAAAAAAACGTGACAATCGTAATGAGGAAGAAGCTTAAATTCGTTTTTTAGGTCTTAGCTTTATAATGAGGCATTACACTGGCCTTTCAGATTTGGGTAAAGCCGAACTGGAGAAAATGCACTCCACAGAGACGGGGGTTAAGAGGTTAAAGTGCTCTAAATTGATTCTATTTGAAATATCTTTTAACATTGGTATAATGTTTGCCCCTCACGGATGTGTTACACGTTAAAGCCACATTGTGTAATATTGTAGGTAATTTAGATCAAATTCAAAACATAAACATGATCTGAGTACCCAAACAGAGACACCAGACATGCTCAGATAGTCACAGGCAATTCATTTCTACAGTTGTTTATCAAACTAAATCATTTGGAGAAGGACCTATGGCGCTGAGGAAGTCCTTTTTGGAGGTATCTTTAACCAATGAAATAAATGTTAATAAATGTTACACAGTGCGGCTTTAACTCTAGCAACAGTTATGCAAAATAAATGACTAACCTCCATAAACGCCACCTCTACGCTGTATAGCCTAGTGTAAAAGCATTGTCAATATCGTGTTTGCATTCTGTTGTGTACAAAAGAACACATTAAACAAGGACAAGACACTTCTCGGGTCGCTCTTCGTTCTGCATCTGCAAACACTGTCGACGTCTGAGTATTCCTCGCTCTCTAATAAATAGCACACTTCAAAGGCGCCAGTGGGCTGTGGTTATGCAGCAAAGTAACTCATAAAGCCAATTCCACTGACATAACGACGGAGGATTGACGCGCCGTAATGAAGTCGCTGCTAAATATAGTCCCATTAATTCCGAGTAAAGGCGTTTGAGGACTGCTGGCAACTTGGCATGTTTTCCCCCAACTTCAAAAACTCAATAATATTTACCTTGATTCGCCCTTGAAATAATAGTCGTAGATCAAATACGTCTGTCTAGCAACCTGTTAAATATTGCATGTTCTCCTCGGATACGCCGCACGGCTCATGTAGATGTTGCTATCCTTTATTCTTTGGGATTTTTTATATATATATATATATATATATATATATATATATATTCCTTTTCCTCCCGACGGCCGCTCGACTTTGAAGTTGTTTGTCGGCGGTGAGAATTATTTATTTATTTATTTATTTTTCGAGATTAAAGTCCATCTGTCTTTGCCCTTGTCAATAACGTATACAGGTATAAACAAACACAAACAAAGCGCGGCGTGTGCCTAATGGGGCCAAATGAAAACATGGCTTTGATTTAGAGGGATGTGCTTGGGGGAAGTAGTGCCTTTTTAAGTGGATGTGTCAAGTCTATATGTACTGGAAGGCCACCGGAGGAGAAACGCTTCAGCGACGACAATTGACTTGTGAGACCGTGGATTTGAAGATGGAAGTCGTGGTCTTAAAAGGTACTTTGTTAAACATCATTCAGGTATACGTGCACCGTAACGTTGGTATTTCTTGTGTTATTACTCAGTTTAATACTCTCCACTTTTCTCAACCCATAGCATGCACCCTAGACTAAAACCTCAGGCTAGGGGCTCCTGGACAAGAAGGTTTTTTGTCTGTTTTTTCTTGATTTGCTTATTTGGTGTCGTACACTGTCAAAGGTGCTCAGTCCACGCGGGCTCACGAGACACAGAAACGAACACTGGAGGCAGACATCGGAACACAGTATATCAAACAAAGAGTGTCCACTTAAGCTGAAGCAAAGCGCTTGACAAAGACTGAGCCGAGTGAAGCAGCGTGTGTAAAAGATTCATACGCCGGTCGTCTTCTGACACGGCACACAAACGTAGAGCCACATTAGACGATTTGCAGAATAGTTGTCTCCTCAAGACACGATAAAGAGATCAATATAACAGTATCGTTTTCAATATCCTTTAACAGAAAGAAAAAAACTCTCCACGTTCTTACATTTTAAGCTTTTACATTTTCAAAACAGTTCATTAAATTCTACATAACTGCACGTCTCAGTTTGTTTCTGTAGATGTACTGTACTGCAGCAATTGAAATAACAGTCAGTTATATACAGCAGATAGCGAACGAGCGCAGTCATGGACACTGCACTGTAAGTGTTATTGCCACTCATCCTCTTGTGTAATACTGACCTTCTTCCTGACATAAACATAAGGTCGCTTCACTCTGGAGCCTTGTTGAGGGAAACGGTATCCACTGGTACATGGCAGTGCAATGTTTCCATTTCTGGTAGTGCAGAGGTGTTTCACAATTGAAAGGTTACATTTAATTTGTTTATTTTTAGTCACCCACCACTTTGATCCAACTCAAACCAACCATTTCACGAGAGATTTATTTCCGTTCTCTTTTTTTTTTTTTTCTTTTTTTTTTTGGACGCCCTTTCTAAAATGTGAACGTTGCAGAGCTATTTTACATATTCAGGATGTCATTTAACTGCTCAGGGGTTTGGGATGTTTTGACCAAAAAGAGAATATTTCGGGTTCAGGGTGGGACCATATCATGTTTTACTTGTCCTGACCAGATCCGTGTTCCTGTCAATCTTTCCCTATGTCTTTCCCGCACACCTCACCCAAAACGAAACCTTGCTGAGTACTAATTTAGTTATACGCAAATTGGTAAATGCTCGCTTTGAATTCTTGCTTTTTTGAGCCACGCATCCAATCGAATGAGTCCCTCGCTGTGTCTCTCTGAAGCAGTAGAGTTATAATAGAGTCTTCCTCGCGTAATACTTGACACGTGGTGAAATGCTTCTCATCCATGTATCACGAACGCTTCATTCTTTAAGAGTCGCTTATGCCCGTTGTGGTGCGTTGCTGTTCGCGCCTCATACATTTATCCTATGCGATGCTCTGCCAATATGTGCCGCTCTAATGGTGTTCCTCCTCAAATGAAGCTCAGCGCCTGGCATACAGTGATTAACTGGAAAAGCAGAGGATATCACAGCGAGTCCATTATGACAGAGCAGCACTCCACCCTTTGACCATTCCATTACCGTGTACAATAAATTACCATTAACTGGAACATGATGGGCCGGCGGTAAAAATACAAGCACATCTACAGCGCGCCGCAAATCACGAGTTTTGTTGAGGCCGTCGTGGCTCACTGACAATTCAGCAAATCATATTTTATTATTGCGCTAATGGTGAGACTTTCTTCTTGTATAACATAACACGGGGATGATTGTCCAGAAAAAAGCTAAACAAAATATATGTTAGAGTTTGCAGCAGCTCCAGGCGCTTGGATGGTGCAGGTATTAATGGTGGGCCAGGTTGTAATCTTGGTAGATAAATGAATGGGTCCCCAGAGAGAGGAAGTAAGGACCTTTTGCCATTGAAAATAACTATTCTCCTATTGAAAGACTGGTCAATAATCTATAAAATCATGCGACTGAAACCCATGGATGCCGTGTGTCGGTGGTTCCAGATGTTTGGGTGCCACAGGCGCTGATGGTGGTTCAGGTTGAGGGTTATAACCAGGGTGGATGTCTGCTTGTTTTCATCATATGGTATATTAAAAAAAAAAAGCACATACATTTTTATTTCCGAAGAGATTCATGTCCAGAGAACAATGTGGGCGGGTACGTTTGACGCCGTAACGGTAGGTGGTTGGGTGGCGCAGGGACTGACGGTGAATGCGGGGGTTGCCTTACATCATATGGAACAAGATGAAGCTGTCAGCTGTCTGCGCACAGTGCGGTCGGCCATTGCTATCCTCAAGAGAAGAAGGGAGGATTATTTTTGAGCATTCCTTTTACTTTTAGAGTAAAACATGGTCATGTCACTAAATTACATTTACGGACATGAATGTTCAATGTGTGGGGGTGAAGTGTGTTAAATACTTAGTGTGTTGAGTTGAAACCATGAAAGAATGAGACGTAATGTAAACTGTAAATGTCACGAGCTGCAATAAATGTTTCCCATTTTATCTTTTCACTAAGGTTGTTCTTGTCATTGTTAGAGTATGCTCAGGCACGGGAAACTACGAGGAGAATTAGTCTATTTTGCATGTTTTGTAAGACTATTTAAATTGATCAATTTACACATCATACTTTTTAGTTCGATTGTGTTTTTCCATTCATTTTCCAGCTAGAGTCCGTCAAAAGGCTACTACCGTATTTCTTCTACAGTAGAGCGGGATTTATACGGACCTCCGACCTCTCTCCTCATAATGACCAGTGTCCAGGGACCAAGCCATAAAACTTTATGTGCTTCATAATCATAACTGCTCCCGGAGATGAGAGCTTCCACCCCTCCCCACCCCACCGTCACATAAAAACCTGAGACCGCTGGCCAATGCACGCCACATAAAGCCAGTCTTTGTGAAATCCTATCCTGCTATTATCTGCATGTGAACACACCGTTAATTAAACATGTATTCATTGCACGCGGAAGGCGGAGTGCTTCACAAATCATCCCACCTGTCAGTCGATTCCAGTCGTGCATGTATTCATTCGTGGATTATTCTTTACACAAAATGTTTCTTTTCTGCACTCGCATGAAATAAACGAATACATCTTCAAAACTGTTGATTAAGAACAATATGTGGCCTTTTTTTTTATTTTATTTTTTTATGTTGAGTCATCTATCTCGCCTGTCACTTATATTCAAGTATGTGACAGCAGGCCTGGTATTGCGTCTGGTTTATGTGGCCCCGAGTTAGAAGTCACTGCATTTTCCACAAGCACATCCATTTTCCACCGCTCATCCGCATCGGGGTCAGGGGTCGGTCTGAGCAGAGGGGACCCGAAGGCAAGCAGCACCAAATCACTCGTCCTAGTAGCCGAGGAGATACGTGTATGTAATGGTTTTAGAGCCGAGTTTGATAGAATTCTAGCCTGGCGGGCAATGTGCGACTGGAACTGAACACGTGATTGTTAAACAATTACACACAGGGCGGACCTCAGTATAAACGTAACTTTAAAAAACACATTTGATTACATTCTGTATTTATTTACTGCGAACATACTAGTAATGTTTACTTGTGTTTGGTAGCACAGTATAATCTTCTCAGTGCTCAGAAGGTCCTCCGTCAACATTCCAATGCTAAACCTCTCGGTGCTGCAGCTTAATGGCTTTGGCACTGTTGTGACAAAATACGGAGACAAGTGATTGAATTTAAGCCGAGGCTTATATTTTTATTCCTAACAGCAAGTTATTTTACTCTAAGCTGCCAATGATAGGTGAGTATAGGCAGGTTAGAGCTGGCACACAGCACTCGGATATCTTCTTTCTAAAGAGGGGGGTGTTATGCTTCTCCAGGTATGATCTCAACACATCTTCTATACACTACTATACATGTGATGTGGATGTGGTTCTGTTATGAATGACTGTACAGTTTCTGTGAATTTATTTTGGCAGTCATGTGAATTCTGTTTTGAAATGTGTCTTGTAAGCCCATGAGGGCTGAACACTTACTTATGTGCAAGACACAATAAAAATACAAAATCTGTTAGTTAGAAAATGCAATATCGATTGAAAACAGCTGAAACAGAATTTCCAGCCGTTTCACTGCGTTTTTTGCACAGTCTTCCGTAAGCCCATTCCATCCTCGCGCTCCCCTTTGCTGCGCAGCTGTTTTGATAAAGAGACGGAAAAAAAGTAGTGAAGCTGTGCCTTGCTGCTTGCGTTTTTACTTTGCGATGAAAGGATTAACCTCCTTAACCGAGCACATTTTCTCCTGTTCAGCTTTACTCAAATCTGGAGCTGAAAGCCTATTGGCCAGAGTTACGGCTCATTTGAAAACTAAGACCTACATAACTGATTGGGCCTTTTTGTCACATTTTTGTCGTGTTTTTGTCTTCCTTTTTGTGTGTTTTTTTTTGTGATTTTTTGTTGCTTTCTTCATTGCTTTTTCTCCTTGCTTTTTTTACGCTTTTTAGTCGTACTTTTGTCGCTTTTTTAAATTGTGTTATTGTTGCTTTCCCAGCATGTTTTTGTTACTCTTTTGTTGCTTCTTTGTAGCGTTTTTTGTTTTGCTTTTTTATCACTTTTTCATCATGTTTTTGTCGCTCATTTATTGCTTTTTTTTTGGGGGGGGGGTCACTTTTTTGTTGTATTTTCATCCTCGTTTCCGTTGCTTGTTTTGACGCTTTGTGGAAGAAGCTTTTAGATTTGGCCAAAGCCAAACTGGAGAAAATGTGCACGGTTCAGTTGCGGGTTATGAGGCAAAGATTAACGAGAGACTTGAGAAAGAGGACCTCACCGCACTGCTACAGATAGCCACTGATAAAGATTCAAAGATTACTCAAACATACGCGAGTGGGTGGAGACGCAGGTCCAGCGTATATGCTACTTTCATCTCAAAACATGGAGAGAGAGAGATGCCTCATTCTTCCAGTTCTTGTGGCACCCTCGGACTGATCAAAAGACGCTGCCATGCGTTTAAAATAAGCACGATCAATGCAGTTGCACGAAGAGGAAGATGGACGCCATCCATCATGTCTCCCTGAATAAGGTGAATATAAGAGCCGCTGAGCACATGTCCAGTAGTCTGACTCTCCGACGTGACCTTGCCGGGCCGGAGAGGAGAGAGCCCTCGGGTGCGGAGGTGCACACTGACCTCGTGCAGAGAAAGGTCAATGCTCCTCAAATATATATGCAGTGTGTAGTGGAAATACACCTGCTGCAGCTGAGCATGTGTGGAACCAAAATCATTTGTAATACTCTATGACTGGAGATGGGTATATTTCATCCAGACCAATGTGTCAATGAAATAGGGAAAATTGCATGGCTTTGCGAACTCTCAACAAGCACTTGCTGTGAAATTTGGGAGATACTTCCATCACAAAGTGCATTATCCATTGTTACCCATGTTTATAGCATGCTATTTACATCTGAATTGCCGTGTTGTTGCACACCATTTTATATTTTTTAAAGTTATATAAACGCTGCACGTGACTATGTCGATACATTTGTTATTTGTTGCATATTCATGTTAATTTTTATTTTATTTTTTTACCACCCCAGCCAAACGACTTCTTTTTCTTTTCTTTTCTTTTTTTTTTTTTTTTTAATAAAACGTTCAAATGTATTCACCCTTTTAATCAAACTCAATGGTGCTCAAGTGCTGGGGCTGATTTCTTCATTATATTTCAATTAGACCGAACGATATCTCGGCTTCAATCTCGCTTTATGATTCTAATCCACCTTCTCCGTCGTAAAAAGAAAGAAAAAAAGAAAAGAAAAAAAAATCCCCGTCCCCGAAAACCTCTCATGACCACTCATCCTTGGAGATCACCCACGTTACGGCGGGTCACTTTTAGGCTAAATACAATGAGCTAATTTCGTGTGGGGGGCTTTAATTAAACTTTGCCAATTAGTTTGAACGGGGGTTTGCAGTGATGTGGGGGGCGGCTCGCGTGCGTAGGAGAGCTCCGATGGCATAAATCACGGAGATGGAAGTTACCTCCACAAGACGCGCTTTTTGATGTTAATTTGTCACAATGGTGCTATCCGGTGTCCCTGGGGGGGGGGGGAGCAGCAGCCAGCCGGCCCCACCCCCCTCCCCCCACCGCTGTTCTACTCCAGGTTGGTTTAATAAATCACTGGGGGGAGAATACCACTTCCTCGGGGTTGGGGAGAGAAAGAAGCACCACCAGGGTCACGTTTGTACAAGAGCGGGACAAATTAGCATCCTATACCCGCAATTCGTCACCGAGGAACAAACCGGTCGGCTGTAAACGACTTCCCCTAATGATACGCCAAGGACCGAGGGCTGTTACCACCAAAACAGGAGCTCTGAAGCAGAGGGAAATCTCAATCTTTGTAGTTTTAATAATTCAGGATCACATACATAGCTCAATAATGTTTTCAGTCGTGAGCTGGGTTTATTGTATTTAGCTACTTTTGTTTCTCAGGGTGATCCGAAACACCCAAAATAGAAAGTGCGCAGTTTTCGTCTCCATGTTGCTAGGGATCAGGTCCAAAAGTGTGTAAAATATCGCTTTTACTGAACTGCATCTCAAAGTGCATTAGTATAAAATAAGTTATATTTGCCAAATGCCAGAGAGATTTGTGTTACTTTTTACAAAGTCAGAAGGGTACATACACAAAGATTACTATACCTTTAAACTATTTGGAAGCTTGAACAAGTCTAGGTCATTCTTTGGTGCAATTTCAAGACACTTGAAGGTGCAGGTTCATTGGTTAAAACCATGATGGAAATGACCAGTCATCATACAGATCAGAAAGAAGGCGGGGTCTGTGTCCCAGAAATGAAATGTGAAGATCAACCCAAGAACAAATGCAAAAGACCTGGTGAAGATGCTGAACCTGGTAAGAGTTTGTCATTATCCAGAGTGAGACAAGTGCTGTACCGACAAGGGCTGAGAGGCAACTTTGCTGTGGGAGAGACTGGTGCCCTTCACAAAATAGATGACATCATGAAGAAAGAACACTATGTAGAAATATTGGAGCAACATCTCAAGACATCAGCCAGGAAGTTAAAGCTTGGGCGCAGATGGGTCTTCCAAATGAACGATACTCAAAGCATACTGCCAGACTGGTTACTAAGTGGGTTAAGGATAACAAAGTCAATGTTTTTAAGTGGTCAACACAAAGTCCTGATCTCAACCAGCTGAAAATGTTTGGGCAGAGCTTAAAAGGCATTTGCACGCAAGGCGGCCTACAAATTGGGCTCAGTTTCACATACTTTTGTATTTGTTATTGTATTCCTCTTCACTGTATTCTTAATCTTCAAAGCACTTTGAGTTGCTCTTGTGCATGAAAGGTTGTATAGGGAGGGTATGCAGACAGCATTTAGTCATGGCATTGTTGGCATATTTGAGTTCACACTCTGTGCCGGTAGCTTTCTGTTTACTTCATACCAATCTCTCACTGAAAAGTTAACAGTCTGAGGCCATTTTCACACATGTTGGAGCGCTTTGTAGGTCGCCTCGAGACCGCCTTAGCTCCAACTGCATTTACTCCAAAGTTAGTTAGGTCCATCGCAACATCAGCCACGTAACAACGATCAGCTGTTCAACAAACTTATTCCCATGACAACGGGCATCAACCTGTCAATGTGCCGACACCGACAGGCGCGCACGTACAGGCACACTTCCCCGATGTCACGCGGTGGTCACTCGTCGCCCTCGTGGTTAAATACACTGAGGCTTATTGACGCGCAGCGCGGAGAAATGTACTTAACCAGCACATGGAGAGGAAAGTTTCACTGCAGCAGGAAGGGGAAAGAGAGGAAAGAAAGGCGTACCTTGATGATTTAAAGTTAATCCATTTTGCCTCGTCAGAGTAATCCAAACGTCCTCATGCAGCGCGTAGTCATTCTTTCTTCGTGCAAAAAAAGAGGCCTCAAAGCGAGAATAGTTCACCAGAGGTCGACCGCCTTCACGCCACAACCGCTCCGACGCAGAGAGGGCGAGATGCGCACCTTTAGACCGGCTTAAAGGGCTGCGGTTAGATTCACACTGACCCTAAAGTGCCGCTCTCGGGCCAAAAGTCCCTTTAAGTCGACCTAACTGGAGCCTGTGTAAAAACGCCCCGACAGTGTGACTTATGATGCGGCATTTGCGGGTCATCATGATAAACAGCACAATAAACCTTATCCGCCTTATCTTATCCAAGTATCTAGTGCATACAAAAGCAGCACTGACAGGTGAGAAAGTCTTCCTAACGCGTGGGTTTCTAGTAGTTGACTTGTTTAAGTGCCCAGCAATGTTGTGCTATAAGCAAAATTCTCTTGCAATAAAGCAGCTCTTCAACACCACAGAGCTGCCTCTCCAATGTAATTAAATATGACAAAGAGAGCTAAATTACACACGGACAAAGCGTTGGACTGAGTGTCAGGACTTGAGTCTGTCTGGAGAGGTCTGTGCCGTTCTCTATAGCTGCTCTGCTCTGGTCTGGAGTGATAGGACCGGAGTGAACAAGCCTTTGTCTTGTCAGAGTGTGGTATGATATTGAAGCAGGCCTCTCAGCCACAGTCATAATTAATCCCCCCACTTTGACACACCATGGGAGTAGCCTCAGTGTAGGCCATGTCAGAGATCAGAGGAGAGGGTGCTGGCTTGGTGCAAAGTAATACCGTGGCTAATTGGTGCTGCAAACAGGAATGTCAGGTTAACGGCAAATGCATAGTTGTGGACGCGGGAGGAGTATAGGCAATCTAAAAGTGAACGAATCCATAATCTCGACCCAATGTAGGAATAGGATGGAAATAACGCTGGCTTGGTAAAAGTGTTAAAAGAGTGTATTCCTAAACGTGTCCTGCTCCCACATGTGTCATTGACAGTTGCACAGCCAGCCCTGTGCTGTACTGCTAGTTGTCCTATGAATTTAACACAAACTGCAGATTCCCTGTCAACCTGGGGGCTCCGTAAAGCAATCCTAAACGCAGGCAGCAAAAGAAATGTGCGGCTCGTTATGGGAGGCCTGTTTGTTATTCCACTTTCGGACGTGTGTTGCAAAAGTCGAACAGAAGTTTGGCACGTGTTTAAGCGACTGTAATTGTGCTTGTAAAAATGGAACGCTCAGCAGCAAAACGTGTTTTAGAGGGCGGCTTTCAAGTCTCACAACTCCAGATTTCTTTTTTTTTTCCTGGGTAACCAAAGCTCGGGAGGTATGTCGAAACAATAGGTCATTAGTGCGACTAACGCTCAATGGACTAAAGGGACATACAAATGTAGTCTGCATGTCTCATAGCATCAAGACCCCAGCCTAACTGATTAGGCCAAAAATCTATAGCTCAAGATGAGAAAGAAGACATAGAAAAGTGGCTCTCAGCTCGCAGGAATAAGGTTCTAGGGTTAATTACTGGCCTGTGCGAAGCCTCTCTTGGCGTCCAGTCTACCCCATCCATCTATTTTCTTCCACTTGTCCGTTGCAGGTGGTGGGTCCACAGAAGGACGGCCTTATGGTTCCAAACGGGCATGTTGGTCTCTCATAGGAAGCTTCACCCATTCACACTCTCATTCATACACCAGTGTACGCAGACACTGGAGGCAAGGAGGGTGAAGTGTCTTGCCCAAGGACACAACGACAATGTGCACCTTCAGGAGGCGGGATTTGAACCCCCAACCTTCCGATCATGAGACGACCCGCTCTACCATCTGCGCCACCATCTGCGCCACCGTCACCCCCCAAGTCTACCCCGTCAATCCATGCACCGTAGGCTAAAACCTCCAGCTCTATGTGATCATGGATCAAGATCAGGGAATGGGTGTTTTTTCAAAGTCGTCTTTATTACTGGTTTCATAATATGAATCGCTGCCAATTTCATAGCAATTGTGCTTTGAAAGACATACTTAAGATTTGTACCCATTTACGAATGAAAGAATGTTTGTCCTTGTGTTATCCAACATTTGTTTATCATATTCTGAAAATTTCGAGATTTTTTTTCTCTGCGGCTGCATCTCGCCCTGACCTTCTCCTCCTCTTCCTCCTGGCCATAATAATTGACGTCTGCATCCCTTTCACTTTTGACTTTTCTTGTTTTGTTTTTCTTCTTTGTCAAACCATCATACTCCTCCTCTCTGCCTTTAAGCCCGACTGCGACCGCGCGAGTACTTTTGTTCACCGGCTCGCAGCAGCCCCCCCGCCGCCCCAAGTAGCGCAAGTGGTTTTTTTTTTTAATTCTTTGCACAGTCCTTGTGTGGGAGTATAGCAGATATATTCATGTAGATGGAAGCAAAATTGAGAGTTGGATTCAAACGGAGAACTAATATGACCCGCTCTCCCATCGCTTCCAGCCCGCCAACCCAGCCACCAGCTCGCTCCGGTTGCCATGGTGCCCTCTACACCAGACCCAAAAAAAAAAAGGTTTGACAAGAAGCACTGTATGAGAGCTTGGCAGGTTTTTAGTGTGATGCCGTGACATCACTCTTTTTTTTGTTCACTCTTTTTAGCCATGGCGGAATATAAAGGTATTTATCACACACAAATCAAGTCGAATCAAAATGTGGATCTTTTTTCCCAGCAGAAGAAGCAGAAAAAAACAGAAGTTATAGCTAGCGTAGCATGATGCTAACACGAAGCATTATTCTCTATAATTTATGTAATTATGGGCTGTTGAACTGCTTTGCTCTCCCTGTGTTTGTGTCTTTATTGGGTAGAAAACTATATTCATGAATCAGCATTTGGTAAAGTAGTTTTGGAGTAATCACAGAAAGTTTCGATTTTTCTCTTCTTTGTGTTCCCCCTCATCGACCCAGATTAAGAACCCACAGGTCGACATCTGGAGATACACAAGAAGGACTTTGCCTTCGTGGCGTTTTCCAGGTTTTTTCTGTTTTACCGAATAAATGGATGACTCCAGAGATCATATAACAAGACAATTTCTCTCTAAAGCTGCTGAGCGTTACAGACCCCTGGTCCCCTCCATCTGAGATTGTACATCTTTCAATTTCGGAAATACGAACCTACCTCTCTTTACTCCCCTCCCCACCCCCCAGCTGCTGCTCAGCCACATCAATGTCAGCGTCATCCCCGGAGGTGAGACCGGTCCGGAGTAGTGGGAGTGTGTGGGTGTTATGGGAATGGAGGGGGTGGAGCTCGGTTGTAATTGGGGCCCCAGGAAACGTCCCCTTCTGCCACTGGTACAGATGAGCAGCCCCTGGCCTAGGGGCGCCACAGCATCGGAGACCTGCCAACAGCCAGGGGTCAGAGATCGTCCGGTGGCTGGCGATGCGGAGCTGACCCCCCCCCCCCCCCCAACCCTGCCCTCAGCTGCTCAGCCTGTCCCCGCGTCAAATTCAACTGGAATGATAACAATACCAGGGCTGCGTGCCGAGGTTTGAGTACTGTGTTGAGTTTGTTTTCAACTTTTTGTTATAGAGAAATACACTCGGGGTCATGTTGCTGTGGTTGGCTGGAAGTGACAGACAGACAGACAGACAGGTATAAATGTAGAATATCTGTTTCCTGAATCTGTGCTGTAGGGTTATTAGTAAAAAGTAGCGTATTGTCTTTTTTGTTTTACTGCGAGAACACAGGCTTCCTCTACATTTTACTGTGTCTGTTTGACTATTGTGTCTGAATTCCTAAAAGCTTATTCCAAAGCAAACTCAGAACACTAAATGAGTAATTTGTTTTGTCTTGTGCGTATTTGTATTTTTTATGGAACTGCACGTTATAAAACAGCTTTTGTACCTCGGAGCCGACCACAGGCGGCACATTTAGTGAGATAATAGAGAATAAAGCAGGTCCACTGTCAGGATTCGTCCTGTGTCCCCCTGTTTTTGTATTCGTCTTTGGTTTGGTCCTGTGTTTTATTTTGACATGTCTGTTCTGTCCTTGTGATTTTGCTTTGCTTCCCCTGTGTTAATTGCCTGCCCCGCCCTAATGTGTGTCACCTGTGCCCCGTTTCCTTGTGTATTTATACCCCTGTGTTTTCCCTTGTCTTTGTCGGTTCATTGCATGTAGGTATGTCGTTGCTGGTTTTGGTGTCCATGGTGTCTGTAAGTTTTTTGTTCGTTGTTTTTCTGGTACTTGGACCTTTTTTGCCATTAAACTTAAGTTCTGCTCCGATTCCTGGGCTGTTTGCATTTTGGGTCATTCCTCCTGCACAATCCGCAACAGAATGAACCGACCAAAACGCGACCCAGCAGGCAGCCCTCTATTTATGTTCCGGGAGATTGAGCCAGATATCCTGGTCCTGGCTACCTCCGCCCCTGAGCCACCGCCAGCCCCCGTCCGTCGCTCGAGGTGGGCCCCTTCCGTTCCGGAGCCACCGCTGGACACTTCGCTCCGTCCAGGGTGGGCTCCCCCTGTCCTGGGGTCACCTCCGAGCCGGGACCTTCGCCTGGGGTGGGCTTCCTTTGCTTCTGTCCCTGTTCCGGGCCCGAGCCCCGTTGGGCAGCCGCCTGCCTCTCTCAGGGGCTCGCGTCTCGCTCGACCGCCGCCTGGCTCGGCCCTCCTCCGAGGCTTTGTCCCTTGTCCGCAGCCGCCGGTGGACAAGCCCGCGGACCTGCCGCCGCCTGTCCCCGCTCCTCGGCTGCGCCCCGCCCGGCCGCCGCCTGTCCCCGCTCCTCGGCTGCGCCCCGCCCGGCCGCCGCCTGTCCCCGCTCCTCGGCTGCGCTCCGCCCGGCCGCCGCCTGTCCCCGCTCCTCGGCTGCGCTCCGCCCGGCCGCCGCCTGTCCCCGCTCCTCGGCTGCGCTTCGCCCGGCCGCCGCCTGTCCCCGCTCCTCGTCGGAGCTCCGCCCGGCCGCTGCCGGGGCCCGCACAGCTCCCGGATCTGCCTCCTCCTCCGTGGCCGGCGGAGGAGGGTGCATACCTGCCGCCGCCGGACTTCGCGGACCCGGCCCTGCTCCCGCCGCCGCCGGACTTCGCGGACCCGGCCCTGCTCCCGCCGCCGCCGGACTTCGCGGACCCGGCCCTGCTCCCGCCGCCGCCGGACTTCGCGGACCCGGCCCTGCTCCCGCCGCCGCCGGACTTCGCTGACCCGGACCTGCCTCCGCCGCCTTGGCCCGCTGCGGAGGATCCGGACCTGCCTCCGCCGCCTTGGCCCGCTGCGGAGGATCCGGACCTGCCTCCGCCGCCTTGGCCCGCTGCGGAGGATCCGGACCTGCCTCCGCCGCCTTGGCCCGCTGCGGAGGATCCGGACCCGCCTCGGCCGGAGGCCCCTGACCCGCCTCGGCCGGAGGCCCCTGATCCGCCTCGGCCTCGGCCGGAGGCCCCTGATCCGCCTCGGCCTCGGCCGGAGGCCCCTGATCCGCCTCTGCCTCGGCCGGAGGCCCCTGACCCGCCTCGGCCGGAGGCCCCTGACCCGCCTCGGCCGGAGGCCCCTGATCCGCCTCTGCCTCGGCCGGAGGCCCCTGATCCGCCTCTGCCTCGGCCGGAGGCCCCTGATCCGCCTCTGCCTCGGCCGGAGGCCCCTGATCCGCCTCTGCCTCGGCCGGAGGCCCCTGATCCGCCTCTGCCTCGGCCGGAGGCCCCTGACCCGCCTCGGCCGGACCCGCCTGACCCGCCTCGGCCGGAGCCGCCTGACCCGCCTCGGCCGGAGGCCCCTGACCCGCCTCTGCCTCGCCCGGAGGTCCCTGACCCGCCTCTGCCTCGGCCGGAGCCGCCAGAGCCGCCTGACCCGCCTCGGCCGGAGCCGCCTGACCCGCTTCCACCGGAGACCCCTGACCCGCCTCGGCCGGAGCCGCCTGACCCGCTTCCACCGGAGACCCCTGACCCGCCTCGGCCGGAGCCGCCTGACCCGGATCCGCCTGAGCCTCCAGGGCCACCTGACCCGGACCCGCCTGAGCCCCCGGACCCGCCTGAGCCCGCGGACCCGCCCGAGCCCCCGGACCCGCTTCCACCGGAGACCCCTGACCGGGCTCCGCCTCCGCCCGAGCCCCCTGACCCGCTTCCACCGGAGACCCCTGACCCGGCTCAGTCTCCGCCCGGGCCCCCGGACCTGCCTCCGCCCCCGCCCGAGCCCCCGGACCCAGACCTGCCTCCGCCCGAGCCCCCGGACCCGTTCCCTCCTCCGGGCCCCCTCCGCCCTCCCTGTTCGGTTTGGACCTTGGGCCGTCTGGGAGCCGTCCCTTGAGGGGGGGGTACTGTCAGGATTCGTCCTGTGTCCCCCTGTTTTTGTATTCGTCTTTGGTTTGGTCCTGTGTTTTATTTTGACATGTCTGTTCTGTCCTTGTGATTTTGCTTTGCTTCCCCTGTGTTAATTGCCTGCCCCGCCCTAATGTGTGTCACCTGTGCCCCGTTTCCTTGTGTATTTATACCCCTGTGTTTTCCCTTGTCTTTGTCGGTTCATTGCATGTAGGTATGTCGTTGCTGGTTTTGGTGTCCATGGTGTCTGTAAGTTTTTTGTTCGTTGTTTTTCTGGTACTTGGACCTTTTTTGCCATTAAACTTAAGTTCTGCTCCGATTCCTGGGCTGTTTGCATTTTGGGTCATTCCTCCTGCACAATCCGCAACATCCACTCTCTTTTGTTGACGTGAAACATGGATTATGCTTTTTTTTATGCTCTTTAGGTTAAATCTAAAGTTTGCATAGATTTGGTCTGGTCTTAAATTAGATAAAACCTCTTATTGCCAGTGGGACAAGTACATGTATTCATAATTCAGATTATTTTGTATTATTTTAGGTGAAAAATGTATATTTTTTAAAAAGTAACACTTTTTTCATGAATTCATCTGAAATCAAGTGGGATTTATGCTTGTTCCATTGGCATTAACATTTTTTATTTTTTTTTATCGTATCTTAGATTAGTTCAAACTGACTCAAGCTGAACATAAAGAACCCTTATTCAAGTCATTTATCTGAAGGTCGTTTTTTGTAAAATGCTGAAAAAGCCTTAAATTATTGACCCAAAAGTTCAGGTATATAAAATGTTGATGCTAAGGGGTGTCCAAAGTTAGTTTCAAAAGCCAGAATCCGGCCCAGACCTTGACGACGTGATCTCTGAGCAGCTACATGAGCCGGCGTCTCCATGGCGCGTTGCCTGCATCGACCCGTGTTTACAGATAACATATGGGCCGGATCATCACAGGTCAGCGATGCCATGTGTCTTCATAACTTTACCTTTCGGAGAGATATAGCTGTCGTTTAGCACGTCTGCCCACGCCATCTATTTTAATGTACCCCCATCGACAACAGCATGCTGCACGATCAATACAAATAATACGAACGAGCGCGATAGAGATTCTAGTCACTCAAGCTTTTATTTATGAGGTAATTATACTGACAAGGGTCGTGATTTATTAGTGTATACACGACCGGGGGATGACGCTGTTTCTTTTCTTATTGTACATGAACTCGGCATCACCCCGGTATAACGGCCGTCCCAGAATGAACCGAAATGGTTATGAACACCTAATCTTGCTTTGATTTAATTGCACATGATGCGGTTATGGGGCCCGGTAAAGGTTTAGCATAATGTGCCATTTAGGTGGACACAGTTATCTCCAGAACGGGCACACGCAGAATATTCCCAAAAAAATACTTTTTTGGTAAACACTTTTGGTTTTGGTATTGTTTTTATTATAGAGACAAGTGCCAGTTTGCTTGCGAAGGGTGAGTGCGTAACGTGCGTAATTTCAGCGCATGAGAAAACTGGAGACCTGCTACATTTAACAGTATTATTATGTTATTAAAGCCACCAATTAAATTGAATCAATTACAAGCACTGATTATTGTTTTTTATTACTGCCACTTAAAAACATGTGAGGGAGCTTACTTCTCCTCAAACATTGCTTAAACAAAACAAAAATAGACATAATAGAGCATTAGGTGATGGTATGATCATTACATTTTATTACCGGCTGACGCTTCTGAGTTGTCGGCGTTAAAATTGACCATAAAGACCGTAAATTAAACCAGCATTATGGTCACAAAGTTTCAGTTGCTCGTTTTACTAACTTTACATATATTTACAAGAGTTGATAAAGACACTCCCAGTTTGCGTGGGCTTTCAGATGTGAACTTCTGACTACCTGCTAACTGGACTTAAAGCAGCACTAAGTAACTTGTTTACTTTAATAAATCCTTTTCGTAGTCCCTCTGCGCGCAATACAAGTGTTAATGGGGGTTGGGGGGTCTTTCATCTCCCTCTGGTGTCTCTGGCCAGAAAACCACAATTGCAACTTCCCTGCCTCCGGGTTGGAGGCGCAATACACACTAATAGAATCATGAAGAAGAAGCTAACAGGCTAACGTGCAAAGCTAACTGCGGGCTAGTGCCACAAAAATCATCTCCATTGTGTAATTAGATGTACAATATCGCTCTCTCCCTTTGTCTTTTCTGACAGCGTAGTATTTACTCTCACACACAATTAATGAGTAAAAAACCGCAACATGCTACGACACATGCAGTGGCACTAATGGCCTCTAGGGGCATAAGTTACTTAGTTCTGCTTTAAGTTGCACCTGCAATGGGGCTGAGTGACCGTAAGATACTATTAGACCTGCCTGAGCACACGATCCAGGGCTTAACGCCTTTAGTTAGCCGGAGGCCTTGATAACAAGTCAGACTGCAGACAACATGGACACACGAGGCACATAACGTCTATGGGCGACAGCACGCAGCTGCGAAACACCTACAAAAATGAGCAAACAGTCAGGACTCAGCACAGTTACCAAAGCCCATACCGTCGCACACAGCCCGGCGAGTATGGAGTTACAGAGGGGAGCCGGCGATAGAAGTGCTCCACAGAGGCACTTAAAGAGCGGGGAATAAGTCATAATCTCTATTTTGTTTGAAACTGATGAGAAGCCTTTTGAATGTGCCATGCCTGAGAGCAGAAATAAGGTGCACAATGGGACAGAATGGGAAGTTATGGTTTGAATGATCTTTTACACTGCGCTAGGAGGACGCAGCAAGAACCTTGTCACATAAAATAGCATTTAGGATATAGGATACACTTTATGGTGCCCGCACGGGGTAAATTTGTCTTGGAAATATTTTTGCGAGTTTAGTTGTATTTGTGGTGCAGAAACATAATCTGCAATGTTTAACAGTGTGCCTTTCGAGAGCATAAAAGTGATGCATGGTTCAAAATGTTTATGGAGACGGAGTCCATGGGTTTCTGTTATGTAATGAACACTTTTTATTTGATAATCAACAAAGTCCCGGAGAATGATTGTTGTTCATCCCACAGATGAAACCATGTGATGAAGGACACTGTATAGTATGTGAGTGGAACTACATTCTACATGGCCGATGTCTGTTGTTGCCCATCGTTTCCCATCGTCTCCGGAGCAGAATCATTCCTGTTTGATTTGGCCCCGTCTTGTTTGGCCGTGCACCGCGGCAGTGACAGTAGAGCGACACCACGCTGCGGGAGATTTTGCGCGGAGCTCATTACACTCAGACTTTCGCTGCAAAAAAAAAAGGTTTCGCCACAGCCGCCCGACTACACCAGCTATGGGCTTATATTGTGTCATCCATCACTGTAGTGTTGCTGTATTTGCTGGTCACCATCCCCCTCTCACAGAATACTGACAAGCGGGGCAAGATGGTGTCAGGTGAATCACTAACCAAGGCTCGCATCCCTCCCCCTCTCCTTGTCTTGAGAGATCTCCCCCCCCCCTCCCCCCCTCCCAATCCACAACTGCAGCGCATATAACATGGTGAACATTTGATGATTGGGATAAAACAACAATCTATGTTAAAGAGACACGAGTATCTGGGGCTCGACATGGCCCTCCACTGTTTTCAGAAGCTAATTTAATATGGCCCATGGATACAGTTTTATTATTGCGCAGTAAAGAGTGCATCTGTTTTGTTTTTGTAAAAATTCCTTGTAGCTTTGCACTGCAACACAAATCTGCATATTTACAGCCCATTAGCTGCAGTAAACGGTCTGTGTGTGTGTGTGTTCTGGAAGTCGACTCCACTGTGAGCTATAGGCTGCTGCAGGTGAGCTTCCTCCAGGTATATCCTCTTCTTTTTGTTATGCCATTAAAGAGATGGGAAACATGTGTTCGCCTCCATACCTCTCAAATACTACAATAAAAAAAAAGTCATTTAAATTCTTAACTGCATCTTAATAAGACTCGAGCGTTGAGATTCGTACATCCTTGTGTACTGCAGTATTGTGAATGCTAGTAATGTTTGCAAGATCTGGAGAGGGTTCCCCTGCAGAGGTTGAAAGATTGGTCAAATGTCGAGGACTCATTTTCCAACGGGGACAGGAAAGTAAAAACAATCTCCTCCCTGAAGACAGCAGACTGAAGTGACTGTGTGGCGGAGAGAGCCTTGAAAGGGAGACGGGTGGAGTAAATGCGATAAGAGGCGGTGATAAATGTGCTTATTATTTTTATTGTTTTCCTTCCTATGTCTTAGTGTGATGTGGAGACAAACCGTTGACCTTTTGAGTCTGACTGAAACGGTGTCGTCCAATTGTTACTTTGACCCAATGCTATTACATGCGGATATATTAATGAAATGTATTTGAATAGAAAAAAAATAATAATAATCTGTAAGTCTCCAATGTATTCCCTCTCTGGAAGTTACCCTACTTCCCTCGACTTCCACTTAGAGTCAAACGATTGATCTCCAGCTAAGGAGGGCGCCGTGAAGGCACCGATATAAACTCATGAGGTGGAGGAGGGGGGTATTCTCTCCTGTATTTTCTTTTCTTTTTTAAATTTTAATTAGTGCTTGTGTCAGCGCTGCTCACTCCTGCTCTCCTCTCATGACCACTCCGCACTTGGCTAGTGCATTTGCATACATACTTCTGACAGCCCAGAGGACTCCACTTTGCCTATTAGAGCAAGTGTGTATGCGGGCATGCCACATCAGGCTACAAGAAAGTGAGATTTACAGGTGGATCTGTCGAACATGTGTAATTGGCCTACAGTGAGACGAGCAAACAAGAGCTGAGTGCTGTGAGGGCCCATTTGCACCTTCGCTGGGAGCACAGGGAACGGAGCAAAAAAGGCGGGGAGTGCAGGTTGTTTCGTGTAATATCCGAGTGGTAAACAAGTGGGCAGGTCCACATTAACAGGCTTTAAAAGTGTGGATGTGTCAGACAGATTGAGAATTTGCTTTGGATTTGGATAAAGGGTTTCTGATCTGTAGTTCTTGTCCCCTCAAGAACAACTACACAAATGCATGGACATCTTTGCAAAGGGTTCTGTGCCTACAGTCGTTTTGATCACTGTTTACAGAATCATTGATACAGGTTGGGTTTTGTCCAATGTTGCACAGCACAAGTTTAATTGATGAGGAACAAAAATCAAAGTTTGGGTTACAGGATAATATTTCAACTGGCTGCCATCTTCTCACTCTAAAACACAGGATCAAACCAAAAAGGTAGCACACTCCCATTAAGATTGCAGTGGAATACATTTTCTATGCACATGGGTCAAGCTGTAAAGTCGTACTATCGCTGTCGTAGCCTTGACTGAGGTGCCACTGAATGTTTTGCTTGCGTATCAGTATGATGCTCAACAGAGGGTATGTATCCCTCTTCTGTGGAAGCATAGACAGACTTGAATGGCAGGACTAGCGCAATGTCTCAAGTTCATGTCTCTGGGTCACGCACTGATGGTAAATAAACTTCTCCTGCGTAAAACATCCAGACTGCTGCCTATTCTTCATATATCCTCTCTGACACCATTGTTTATACTCCAACAGGAGAGAGGCAGAGAGAAACACTGGGGCTGAGGATACACCCCTGGGGAGTGCCAGTGTTGGATATGATGCTAGCTAAAGTCCTGTTTCATTTCAACCTGCAGCTTGCCGGTCAAAAAATCCAGGAAGGTGGGATATAGTGTGAGAGAAAGCATGTGCTTTTTGTGAATTTAGCCGTCTGCTCAATTTACCTTCCCATCTGGACTTACATATTGGTCTGAAATGTAGAGATGACAAAAGTCTTATTATGCAACACTGATCTTCCTACAGACACATATCAGTTGCCTGAGCTGACATCGTTTTTAAAATGTCAAATATGAATAGTGCCTATAATAGAACCGCATGACACCATGCCAAGCCAGGAAGTGAGTCATCAGCTGGGGCACACTAATTGAAACAGAAAAAGAACTTAGGAGAGGTTTGTGGAAATTATTTTCATTTAATATACAACCAAAAAGGAGAAAATAATGATAAAGGAGGTGTTTTTGTCACCAAAAAATATACGCCTTCTTAATACAATGATTCCTCAGGTCACAAAAGCAGCCGGGCCTTAAATGCAAACAAGGTGCAACATCCACAACTCAATCAACCCAGTCTAGCTGGTGATAAATGACGGACCCGCGTGTAATACCCTCTGTTGTAGATGGTGTGGAGTGTACAGCGCCGCCAATAGAAACATGAACACACAAAGTAGATTTAAAATGCAAATTCATGTTGTTTCTTTCGCAGAATCATGTGCCACCTTGATGTTGATATGTTCGCCGTGCCCTGTAATACATGTGGTGGCAAAAGCAGATTTATGACACAAAACAAGCTATTAAGGAGCTGTATGTGAGGGAGGTAATCAAGGCGGGAAATGGCCTGGAAATTCTCCTCTTCATGCCACATTGATTCATCCTTCAGAGTGAGAGAGAGAGCCCTACAGCATTCCGAGCGCCCTTTAGGATTGTGTCGGGTGAATCGGGGGAATGGGAAGGGGTCCCAGGTCTGTGGTAAGGTCGGGGTAGCCCTTCCCGAAGACGCTGGACGCTCAGGAAGGGAGGACACTTGTGTGAATGTTGGTAAAGTACAATATTGGGAAGTAGGAGCAGAGGAAAGGAAGGTGAATGAATTACGTAAGACATTTCAATAAACTGACCGACGCAACCGTTCAGCAAAGTTTGGAAGATTTTTGACTCCATCTAAAATTCATACGATGTTGCCATAAATCGTGTGAGACTAATATCTAAACGCTGAGATAATGCTAACGTCTGTACAGAGCCTTCAGCTAATATTGACAACCTTGATAGATAAATAAATGGCAGGAAAGCACACAATCAAATAAATAAATATGGAATAATAAGAATAAGAAACATAACTGACTTGAACATTCGTTTTGGAAGAATATTGCCAATGTCTGCCTAAGCTCTTGGTACCATTTGAACTTTAATCGTGGGAGAAATAACTTTAAGCTTGATTATTAAATTTTTTTCCCCCTTAATGACTGAATGTTCCCAACACTTTATCAAAGCTGGCCTAGTTTATAAGTGGAAGGAAGCATTTCAGCAGCAGCTCCTGACTAACTTTTGATCAATGGTGACCACATAATTACTTTTTAGCATAGTACTTTTAAATAAAGCTGGACTGAAATAGCAGGATGTTGAAACTCACTCTTGTACACAAAAGAAAAACGTGTATTTTTTTATTTATTTTTTGCATGTTGTAGGTATTGTTAGAAGTCCAGATTGTTTAATACTAGACTCAGGGCAGTCAACAAACATGCTGGGGCCCAGGGCAAGAAGGCTTCACGTTAAAACTCCTCTCGACAGGCGTTTCATGTATAATCTTATTGTACTGTATTATGACACTCCTCCGTGTCACTCCTCTGAATACTGTAAATCCACTTTCCCATTTCACTCCAAACCCCATGCACCCTACGGTAAAATCCATCCTGTCCCCTTTCTCTTTCTCTTTGACATTTCATTTTATTTTATTTTATTTTTTTTTTTAGCCGCCGGGCCTGCTGCATGGACAGAAGGGGCGTCATGCAGGGCTAATGCTAGTACAAAGTGGCCCTCGGGTGCACGGTGGACCAACGCTCATAAGCCGAAGCCGTCGCATGGTCAAGGTTATGATGCGATGAATGCTTTTAGTCTGCGGTCCTCTTGCTCCAGGCCTCTGAGGGGAAAATCTTCTGTGAGGGCCTCTGCTGCCATGTTAGGGGTCTGCATTTGTCAGTTACATCCTAGAGTAGATAGATGCGGATACAGGAACTAGCGGCTAATGCTCATGTAGCTTACAGGTCTAAAATGTGGGTGACATTATTTTTTGATTTGATTAGTTATAAGTATATTTTATGCTATATATGGTTGGTACAGATATCAATGCTGGGCGAATACAAGATTATGTAGCAGATGCAGTTAACTATTTTACATAAAACTTAAAACCAAATTTGATTTTACTTTTACTATTTTTTTTTTTTTTTTTACTTTTACAATCTTGTTTGATTTAATTTAGTCAGTTTAGTTTATTAGTGTATTTGACAGGGACAGTGTAAAAAATACATGAATCTTAACGGGAATCCCCTACCATTAAAAACAAACAATAGGCCAGGATGAATGAGTTTGAGTGTGTTTGACAGTGCACAAGGGGGACAACGGATGGAAATTACCCCACAGCTATAATCCGGTGTGGCTTGTTCATTACGGTTTTTCTCCATTGGTTTGGCTCATTTCTTGAAACAGAAATTACATTCTCAAAACAACATGGACAAGTCTCCAAACCACATGGCAATTGTTCACAACAGAATTGAATTTCTCATTAATTTCATCAAATTGCAAATGCCTAAGTCCATGTCTCAGATTCAGATTCAGAAAACTTTATTGATCCCTCAAGGGCAATTGATTTGCTGCAACCTCCGACAGATGTTTGCACAAACACATCACAACACTCACTGTGTGTCACTTCCAACAATACAGACAATAGCAGTTATTTAAAAGAAAAGGACACATTTCAAAAAGGTTGATGTCACTTAGTAAACAGCCCTTCCGAATTCAACAGTCCAGTGACAGAGGGGACAAAAGAGTTGGCAAAACGATTTGTTTTCCGAAAGGATACATAAAAACGACGTCCAGAAGGCATGAGCAAAAACTCAGTGGACAGAGCATGGAGAGGCTGACCCAAGATACATTTAGCTTTCTTTAGCGCCTGCTCCTCCCAAAGAGACTGTATGTCTCTTTGTTTAACTCCAATAATGTCTCAATGTCTCAGTACATCTTTGCATCTTGTTGATCTAAACTGACTGTTGATTCTCAGTCTAATGGTTGTTCGCTCCAAAACAAAAAATGTCACTGTTTGAACAGGAACAATCCGGTTCCCCAGATTTAACAGTCAGGTGAAACTAGAACTTGACTAACAAAGCACTGTAGGCTGCATATCATTTTCATTGTTTTTGTTTGTGTGTTATGTTACAGTATGTTATAATCAATACATTTTCTGTTTACTCTGATGTATGGAAGTTACTTTATTTGTGTGAATGTTAATGGTTACAATTTCCTTGGCAGTATGAGTGCAATGTGTGATGTCAAACCTTGGAGGCAACTCTTACCCTCAAATCCTATTAAATTTGTTGTTGTTGTTGTTGTTTTTTTCAGTTTAATACACAATTGTATTCTGTTAGCCAGACAATATACGGTACAGTAACCATTGTCAATGAAGGACTGGGCTAAGACTGAAAGGTGGACATGATGAGGGACATTTCAGTGGCCCTCTGCCATAGTGACAAAACATCTACACATTTAGACTTGCAGTGCTTACACAATGCCAAAGGGACAAAGCATTTTGGGGGCACTGACTGTTTAAATGAGAAGGAAATTTAGTTTTGAAGCATGAATGAACTGTTTTGGGAGAGATATGGTCTTTTTCTGAGTGAGCAATAGTGTTGTGCTGAACTTAAGACTGTTTTACCAAATGATCTTAGAGTTTTGAGAATGTAATTTCTGTTTGAAGAAATTAGCCAAACCAATGGAGAAAAACTGTAAGATAGATAGATAAAGATATAGACAGACAGACAGACAGACGAGTAAACCCAGAAAAGTAACCGGCCTACATGTGTCAGTAACAGTTGTACATTGGTTATTGTGGCCCACTATCTTCATTTGGCTGTTGTTCTGATCCTCCAAAGCCATTCAGTGCTTTTAAGTTTCTAATTAAGTGAATACAGAGGGAGATTTCTCTTCAAAGTGACAATCTTTAATTAAAAGTGTGGAATTAGGAGTGAGGGACCAGCGCGGCATTGATCTGTACGTTTAATTAACAAAGTGACGTATTTTGGGAAATATACCACTCCTTTAAGCGGATTATTTCTATAGAACTGAAACTGATCTGAGTTTAGTTTCTGAGGCCAATTAAAGAGCAAATAAATGTCGAAAATTGCGTTGGGATTAGGAGGTGTTTTTGATTGTGATTGACAAGACTGACTGGAGGCTATTTGGTAGCACGTTCTAGGATGTGCTGATGTCATAATGTTAGGTGGAGAGCAGGGGCCAACTATGGGAGAAATACAGTTTTTTGTAGGAATTATACAAAACGAAAATTGGCCTCATCAGTATTTGGTAGTGATCGAATTCACAAACCTGACACATTATTCTTATGGCTGAAAGTCCTTTCTACTGACCAACATTATGCTCAAGGTTTTGAACCTTGTCTCCACTTTTGGACGCCTTTATGAGGAAATAATTGGACATTCGTTTATACGTGGTGACAGAGGAGACATTGAACTTTGAGACAGTTTTTGTTTCATGTTGATTGTCTTAGTAATGACAAAAAACTAAAGACAAAAGACAAAAAATAAATCTGCAGTTTGCCAGTTACCATAGTTACCACCATGGAATTTTCAGTTGCCCTCCACCTCGATTTTAAAATATAGGCTCTTTAGAATGTGGTGATGTCATGTGAACGCAACCTATTTTTTCAATAATCTAAATATTAACAATAATGTCCAACTTTAACAGTGCATTTTTTCATGATGGATTTGTTCATTAATGCAGATCCAAGTATATTCACTTAGAAGGCATGACTGCAAACACTTTTCAGATGATGTGCATTAGGGAAGAGACCACCGCCAAGGCACTACAATAGTCCAATGGTGAAGAAGACTGTAGAGGAAGTGTCCGGGGAGGGGGAAACCCTTGAATCTGTCATTTTCACTTCTATGACAAACCCTACCTTAGATATAAAAAAGTATCCCACATTTGGGGAATGGAACATGGAAACTATAGACCCTTTAACTGCTGACATCATCAGTGACATCAGCTTGAGGCAGGAAGTGATCTTGAGAAATAAGATTAAACTAAAACTAGCGATTTTAAGTTTAAAACTACAACTGAAAAATGTGGTCCTGTTGTGGCTTAAGGTGCAAGAACAAGAGGAATGACATTTGAGACGATAAAACAAGGTTTATCTGAAATTTCCAAAAACAGTTAGACATTTGTTTATCGTTACTATGACAACAGCTACAATGGAAATAGCTAGGGGCCGTTTCTCAATACTCAAGGACACAAGTACGTTCTCGTGTGCTCGGCAAGTATGTACTTGCCAAGCACACCAAAAGTATGGACTTTAGCTTCCCGCCTCCAGCTAAGGCCGGAATGTTTACAAACAATTAAAGGGTCTATTACTATGACCTCTCCAGTCCTGACAGGTGGCCCCAGATACTTTGAACCAAGTCTAAAATGCAGAGGACAGCTTTCCCGGGGACACATACAAAACCATTGATTGATTGAAATAAATATTCATCAATAATCACAGTGGTGTAGTACAGGGCTTCTGTGCCGTTCTGTATTTAAAGGGACTAAATGCAACTTGGTCATTTGTATACTCACTACTGCCACCTCAGGTCTTACGCGTAACTGCAGTTTCTATATTACGCTCGTGCATGACGGCATGTGGTGGTGAATAGGTCTGGGCTCATACATTAGGACATTGCTGGAACATGTAGGGGGAGTAAAATACTTAGTTTTAACATTCTTAAACTCCGTATAGTCCCTTTAAATCAAGTCGATCCCAACTTTATTTCTACAGCACGTTTAAAGCAGCCACGTTTGACTACATTTGAAATGACAGTCTCCCTCGAATGCACTGTCATTGTTCTCACGCTGTGTTCAGAGGTTGTTTTAGGGTCATTTAAAAATAAAACCCTATTACTGGGAGCACGACTGTCGGGTGATAACAAGGTCCCCCTATGTCATTGCGTTTCACAGTCATTGTCACCCAAAATAAAACCCGACAAAAATTAACAAATACGTAAAGAAAATTGTCAAAAAGAACAAATGTACAGTGCGACAGATGATAGAAAGTTGTCACTCTTTTGTCCGCACGGCGTCATGGTAGATTGTACATTGTTTGCATGCAGTCCTGACCTGCCCTTCACAGCCTGACCCCTTTTAGTTTGATGGAGCCTTACTCACGCGCTGCTGTAGACCAGAGTAACATGTAAGTCGCATAAAACCTGATCCCCTAAGTGCAAGCTCAAATAAAAATGTAAAAAAAATAGCAATTATCATAAAAAAGTGCATTCAAATCCATTTTCACACCAACCTCACTCACAGATTGTTTATAGGCTCAATAGTCGAACCATAAGACAGTTTTATGTCGTAAGCAATACTCACATCCAAGCACAGTGAGGTGAGGCGACGCTAACCCCAGCCCGCGCTGACCCGCCCCTCCCCCCCCCCCCCCGCTCACAGATTGGATATTGATTGTGTTTTCTTTAAGCGTATTGCCTCGTTCGTTCTGCAGTGTTATTCAGGACCGCACCGCTTCTGTCTTAGTCTAAGAAAAATGCTGAGCCGTGTCACCCGGCCAACATAAAGAATCACCGACCTAAGGGGGGGGGGGGGGGGGGGGGGGTTGGCGGGGGGATTTGAGAGCTTTTATTTATTTTACACTTGAATGCGTTATCATATGGCCGCAGGCGCGCGGTTATGGAGAACACTGCAGCCATTTGAGCGTGTACGAGCAATCGATAAACATGAAAGAATCCAGTCAGTCGATAGCGCTTATCCGCGGCATCAGTCTGATTAACAGATAATTGGAATAAATAGACTCAAGTAAAAGGCCAGGGCTGGTTGATTCACCCACACTGCCTACTCTTATGATTTAATGTGTGTGGCTGGTAACATCAAGAAAGACACGATCCTGGCATCAAAACATAGCAAAATGCCGTACGGTTTGTTGTGGCAATTCCGGCTGAAGGGCTAAGATGAAAGATTAAAAAATACTAATACTAATACGGCGCTAGAGGCACAGCTCATTTTGAATACTGTGGCAGAGGTGCCCAAACTTTACTCTTGGAGGGCTAAAACTGAAATGCATTCAATGGGGGCTGAAACTCCATGCAAATCACTGGTAATTACTGGTAAAGACACGCACACTGCCTGACCAAAAGAATAAAGTTGCCGCAAAAAGTAAGGTCACGCACCGTAGCCTTTCCGTTGGGCCGCCTTTAGCTTTGATTACAGCACATTCGCTGTGGCCCTGTTTCAATAAGCTTTTGCGACGTCAAAAGATCTTGTCTTGAAGATGGGAGAGTGTGACCACTGCGCAAAGCCCTCTCCAGCACATCCCAAAGATTCTCATTGGGTTTAAGATCTGGACTATGTAGTGGCGAATCCATGAGTGAAAATGATTCTCGTGCTTCCCTGGTCCGAGCACAATCATCGAAGAAGAAATGCATTAATTGAATAAACTGGTCATTCAGGATGTTCATCTCCATTCTTTGGGCTCATAGTGTTGTTGAGCCTGTCTGACTAACTGCAGCGACCTCAGAAGACAATAGTTGGATGATAATAGATGGGCCAAATCAAACACCTTGGAGGACCACGTTTGTCCAATGGGCACCCCACCATAAACCGAGTGAAGCCAAGTACTATTACAAACATCCTCAGTTGCTTTATCGGACTGTGAAAGGAGCGACGTCAAAAGGCAAAAGCTTTAAATTCACCGCTCAATCTACACTCATTCTCTTTGCCGACAAAAGCGGGAAGTGAATGTATGGATGGATTTTGTCAAAGGTCAGTGGACCAGGCAAATTATTAAACATAGAATAGAATAACAATTTCAGCTCTGATAATGTACTAAATACAGTATTTGATGATGATGTCGCTAGTTTATTTGTTAGTCTGTTCGTAATCTTTTGTTGAGGCAATTATGAAGAAACTTTGCCTATTATATACTTATTATTACATATTTTGCATAAATCAAGACCATTACCATATAGATCCAAAAATACATCCTACTTCATTATTACTGCAAAGCCAAGTCAATTGTGCCTCGAAGCATTCTAGTTTTCCATATGGAACCTTTCAGTAAAGGTCACAAACAGGGAACCAACACATAATTGCATTCTGGAGTGAATCCAGGAAACTGTTTCGGAAGTTTAAACGATAATCTTTTTATAGAAAGGGACCGTTGGAGCTTGAATTGGCAGGTCTGAATTCCTCAAAGTTGACACATTATTTTATAACCTTTTCCACGATCCAAACACATGCCTTTATGACGAGTTGCCCCGGCGTGTAGCAAACCTTATTAGATCCACACGCGTGCAATGATATCTACTGTATATTACGGCAAGTGACTTATGTGGGTGTATTCCTTCGTCTCACCGCTGTGCTACTGCAAACACGGCTCTGAGGCCAAGTTCTCCACCTCTATCACGAAAGCCATAAGCTACCGGCAGCAGAAGGTCCTTGGATACGAAACCAGAGACACTTTCCTATGTGGGCGTTGGGTGTTTTCGTTTCTCCCCCCCCTCGGTGCTCGTGTATCATTGAGGCGTCCGCGCCGACAGGCAGCCAGCTGGGTCCACGTCAGCCCGTGTCAGAACACTGGCACTTTTCAATCAACCATTATCATTACGCAGCACTCGAGATAGAAACGGGGCTCCTAAAGAGGTAGTAATCAGCGCGGGTGGGAGAGATTGCACAGGTCAGAGGTCGCATGTAAAGGGATGTTGCTCGCGGTGTGTCTGATGGTAAAAAAAAAATGTGATTGGATACAAGTTCTCGGTACATGCGTTGATCCTGGACAGGAGGTTTCCCAAAGTAGCCGTTTGAATTCTGCCCCGCTGCACATTTTTACATGTCCACCCCCCTGCTGTCGTCAATGGTTGCCAGACTTACTAAACATGTCTCCTGCCAGTGATCAGACGCAGCCCCGGCCTGTGTTCTTGTCCGACTAATGTAAAACCAATGATTCGTAAACGCCGCTCTGTGACCCGCAGCAGAGCAGTGTCAGACGCTCTCTCTCCGGCCGCTCTGATCTGTCCGATTAGCCCCCACCCCAGCGCCGTCCGCACTCCCTCCCTTTGAACACACGCCAATGACCATGCGCACACACGGACTCGTGCCAATGACACCTCCGTTATTACAGCGCTGTTGTTTGCGAAACCACACAGACTCCTACAGGGTGAATGACGTAGCCGTGGGACTGTGACTCTCAAATGCCCTTCAGACAAGTCGCAGCCGAACTCTCCACCCCGGGCCCGAAGTTGGTAAAGTGTGTCGGGTTTATGATGTCTTCAATTTGAACACCCGCTCACTTTACAGTTCAAAGGTATGCACGTCAACACTGGGGAAAAATACCAACTTAAATGCCTTACTAAAGTGTAAGTTAAATCATCTCTTAATAAGTCTAATGACATGTTTTACCCTTCGGCGGGGGACGTCTCCAGCTCGTCTCCATGGCGATGTTGACTAAAGGCAGCCAATGTGCCTATAATAAATATCTGAGTACCATTCTGCATGTGGGGACCAATGGCCACAACACTGGAGGCCGCCATTGCTCCGCCATTGCTGTAGTTCCTCCATATAGCCGCTAGTCTCCCATTAGGAATCATTACACTTTAGACACATTAAAAACAACTTTAGAGCCCGGTGCCTAATTTTTTGTAACTTTCTACAGCTAGATATTGGTTTTCTGGTTTTTGTAAGAACATTTTTCGAAATCTCGTACTTAAGGAGGATCAGACTGTTAGCATTGGAGCTGCGTGAGCTACACGTCACGCAAGGGCCGAGTCTACAGTGTAGATCCCGCCCTTATGCCCTTTTTAGGAACATGCTTCGTCAGAGCAGGGGAGGAGGAGTCTGTGAATCCGCCATGATTTCCCCCTGGAACGTGGTCTTTATGGTAAACGGGGAGGAGTGAGGAGGAGTTGTCTATTCTTTTTAACGGTCTATGGTAGGGACGGTGGCGGTAGCTAACAGGGCAGCGTTGTTCTTTTGAGTGTTTGGTCCGTCCTGCTGTGGCTAATGCGAGGTGCGGGGGAGGCTTTGGTACCCCAGAACATCGTGCGTCAGCGAGGACTATTTTCTCTGTGGGCCGTGGTGGTTATAACAGTTGGCTGGACTAAAGTACTTCTCCCGTCAGAGTGCTCTGTTCTGACTGCCTCAAAAACACGAATGGACTCAACTGGAGTCGTCTAAAGTCTTCTTAAAACGTGCGCACTTGGTCAACTCTACAGCACTCACCACTCACTTGGACTATGTGGGTATAATGTATTCCATATCACAGCTGTAGATATAGATTAGTTTCCAATAACAAAATAAAATAATATCACAAAAGTGTAAATCCAAAGCTACATAGATGTATTTTTCGAGTCTTAAAATGAACTCTTTGCCACGATGGTTACCTTAGCATGATTTCAATGCTAAGGGATTAGTCACAGATTAAAATAGAGATCAGAAAACCTCATTAAAATAAAAAGAAAATGTTCTCCCTAAAAAAGACACGGATAAAAGAAAATCAAATATACTATACTGTATTACCTTGAACCACCTTGAATCATCTATGTACAGTACACCTTGAACCCGTAGCTATTAAAAGTGATTTACATCAAGATTTGAAATTTGCCCAATGTTCTTTGCAGTGTCTTTTAGTCTCGTAATGCTGCTGCGTTCCGGGAAACCTTCATTTACTGCAGACGCAGAACCCATTGCTCCTGTGCCGCACCGGCAAATTCATCTCCGCTCACTCGGATACTGCAAATTAGGCTAAAATATACATGTAATCTATCTCCTGGCTGCAAAACGGGGAATCCATCTCGGACCGAAAGTGCCGCGGCCCTAAATCAAATGATTACATGTGTGCAGAGGAAACCTATTTGTTTTCTTCCTCTCTCCCTCCATCTCTGCCTCTCCCCCTCTCCCTCTGGCTTACTCTTTTCTAGTACTGTGATCACAACCTGCAATTTCATACATGGCTCCTTCAGTCGAGAGATATGGCGCTGGCAGATCGGCCACGTTGCAACCCGCTGTTTCATTATTCATTGTTCTCATTTTCAGCCCGCGCTCGGATTCATTTCTTTGCAGGAAGTCGTCTAGAAAGCAGCGAATGCCCGTATCCTGCAGTGGTGGTGGTGGTGTTGGGGGAGCGGGGGCTGGGTGGGAGAAGAAAAAAAATTGCTTGCATTGATATGGGGTCGTATAATTTGTTGACCGTCGTTGTGCAAAGGAGATGCAGACGGCCTAATACCTGTGAGAGTGAGATATCCAAACCGCCGCTGTTGTATTTGTTTGTTTGTGAAAAGAGAAGGAACGTATTGGTGTGGACAGAATGGAGATGGTTATACAGACTGTGGACAGCAGTCTTAGCAAGTAGGTTAGAGTAGACTTGGCATGCTTGCCTGTTTATCCTCTGTCACCCTCACAAATTTCAACACAACAACAATAATGCACCAATACACAAGCATAAATGAATGTTCATTTACGTTTTCCCGCATGTACCACAGAGAAATCTATCTGGAAAAAAGGGGAAAAAAAAGGTAAGACAAACACGTGGAGGTCAGAATTACAGTGTTCAATAATGCAAGTTTGAACGCTCGTCTATTTGTGTTTTTGAATTTTTTAAATTTTTATTTACATAATAAAATAAGACAAACTTTAAACAAACTTTAAACCCCCCACCCAACCCCAGCCACTCCTCCTTGCATTCATACCACAATCACAACCACAATCCTCCACACATTCATAGTATTTTGACAGAAACACAGACTGTAAACAGAAAGGAAGCACAAAGCAGACACAAATAAAGTCATGTAAAAAAAAAAATGAAAAAAAAGAGAAAAATAAGATGAAATCACTAATACCAATCAAATACAAAATGCCATATAATTGGCAAAACGTTTATAACATAACAAATGGCATAGTAAGTACATCCAGTATTTATATCTCTAATTCAAGTAAGCAGACATTCCATTTCTTTTCATGCTCAATTATTCTGTTGTTATTTGTTGCTATAATTGTTTCCAACATATACTGATGATAAACTCTATTCTTAAAGTGTTTTATACATAAATTTGATAACGTTTTAGCTTTAAAAATAAACATTTTACCCATCAGAATAATCATATTAAAAAACACATAACAAGATATTCTGAGGTGTAATTTGTTTCTATTTGTGTTTTTTGGTTTGGTCGTTTAAATAAGCACCCACTGAAAAACATAATGTCGCCCCCCTATGGTCCCAGAGCACTTGATCACAGTCACTGACTGCTCCTGTCTGATTGTCAAGCAGCACTTGCAAAAGATTTTCGTACAGGAGCAATTTTTTTTAATTTCATTTCTACAATTACAAAACACAAAGACAGAAATAAGGCAATGAGAAAAAAAAAGAAGTGTACCCGTAAACGTGAAAGGACGAAAGTTTGACCACATAAATTATTTTATGTGATGTATATTGAAGAGTGTACTGGCGTTTAAAGTGCAGATGAGAAGACGGACTGAATATGCAGTTATGCATTACTGAAACACGTGGATCAAAGAAAATACCTCTCCAGGTTAGGTATGATGTTGATTAAGTGCAATATTCTCTTAAATGTTTTAATTCTTTTGAAGCATAAGGGAGAGTAATGTATGCAAGTGCATTTTGAAGAAAAATTTTTTCTAAAATGATCATGCAATTTTGCCCGTAGACGCACTATATAGGTTTTGTAAATGTGCAAATTTGAAGTTTTAATGAGCAAAGACATGTTACCCATTTCCATTTTGTTCTTTCAGTGGCCAAAACCTGAATATCTCAACACTACTCAAAACGCAGACAGAGCCTTACAATTCTCAGTGGACAATATTAATTCTTCCCTCGCAGAAGAAGGCTTTAAGGTATCTACATACTCAGTACATTAGTTAGTCTGGTCGTAACAATCGGGAGTCAAAAGCAGACATGTTGAAGTAACTGATATCCACCCTGTGCCCTGCGAACCAGACAACAGAGTGCTCCAGATATCAATCACAGTCACATTGGGAACACTGCTGATGCGATACACAGGCCCGGGCTGACCACAGAAGAGAGATAGCCTAGGACCTGTCGCTCACCGCAGAAAACCTCTCTGTCTGTGTCACCTGCCAGGTTACTTACGCACTCACACTGTTGATCAATACGCAGCACATTAAGAAGAAATCCGAGCCGCCGTGACATTAGGACACACAGGAGACGTCCCCATCTTCTCCTGTTCAAATGAGCCCTTCCATGACTTAATCGAATCCCTGGAATAAACAAATTAAAGCCTCAGGACGGATCAGGTGTGGTGCCAAGTACTAATGGCTGGTTGTCTCTTCGAGAATGAGCCGCAATGTTCACGGACTGGATTACGGCAGTTTTGGACAACACAGCGAAACTTCAGGTCAGTCAGATCATGATGCTTGCACTATAATTACTATATTGACTTATCGCTCGGTAGGTAAAATGAAGGACGATAACTTTTTTAGAGACTTGATAAATGTGCCATAAACGCAGATGCTTAAATGCAGAAGAATGAACGCAATCACAACTGAGTGAGCGGAGAATCCATCTGCCAGTTTGTAGTCTCTCTGTGTGTAAAACTAAACTGTATAAAAACATCATCATCCAAATTACCCCACCGTCTTCAAGGGAAGGCATTGAACATGTCGGGAGTATCAGCGCATGTATCAGAATCAGAATCAGAATCAGAATAGGTTTTATTGCCATGGTTTGAGAGCAGGTTTACAAACTAGGACTTTTTCCCAGTGCAAACGTGCGACATAAAACATATAACACAGAATTAAGATAAAAATAAGCTAAAACAACGTTATAAGGGGCATGCATAAAAATATTAAATAAATAAAAGTGACATATGGTCAGACAACAACAATTTGACATCTTGTATTTACAGATGTGTAGGCATATAAAGTGATATTAAGTGATATAAAGTGATGAGTGATGGCAGCGGGTCTAAGTGTGGACACACCCATGATACATCCATGACTCTGTAACTAAGCTACAGAGACATGATTTTGTTCATGAGTCTGATGAGGGGAAAAAACTGTTCAAGTGGCGGGATTTATGGGTCTGGATAGACCGTAGCCTCCTGCCTGAAGGGAGAGGGGTGAATAGTCCGCGTCCAGGGTGAGAAGGGTCAGCTGTGATCCGACACACACGCCTCCGGGTCCTGGAGAGATGGGAGCTCACAGCCAATCACCTTCTCAGCAGCACACACAGTGCTGTCTGTCCCGTTCTGTAGTGCCGGGGAACCACACGGTGATGGAGGAGGTGAGGATGGACTCGATGATGGCCGTGAAGAACTGCACCAGCATCTTGGTTGGCAGCTTGAGTTTCCTCAGCTGCCGCAGGAAGAACATCCTCTGCTGGGCCTTCTTAATGAGGGAGCTGATGGTCGGCTCCCATCTGAGGTCCTGGGTGAGTCTGTCAGGGCGAGGGGGGACGGTGGGGCTGTGTCTTTCCTAAAGTCCACGATCATCTCCACTGTCTTCTGGGCGTTCGGCTTCAGGTTGTTGTGGCTGCACCAGGACGCCAGCCGGTCCACCTCTCTACTGTAGGCGGACTCATCACCGTCCCCATCAGTGCTGCGTTCGGAGAGAGGCGGTGAACCAAACAGCGTGCAACAGAGCATTCCTGATGCCGACACTTTTAGGCGGACTCAATGGCGGAGCAAGAAGGACTTCATTAAAAGCGCCACTCGGCACCTCCAGTGTGAGAACATTTGGGATTTCAGCCAAACATCAGCGTCACAGAGAGAACAACATGAAGGAGCAGATAATGTCCAACGTGTGCGAGAACTACAAAGCCTGGAAATGCAAAAACAAAAAAACTAAACCACCGCCCTAATCAGAGCTAATCAGTGCTAAAGTTAGCGAGAGAAGAGCCCTTACTGAAAACAGTTTCCCGATCGCTTTAGCCAACTATCCAAATAGAAGCGCGATAGACAACATAGATAACATTTCAGACATGTTACCGTTCTGCACTGTTTAAAGCAGAACTGAGTAACTCATGACCCCAGAGGCCATAAGCGGCACTGCAGGTGTTGTAGCATGTTGTGTTTTTTTACTCATTAATTGTCCGTGAGAGTAAATACTACGCTGACAGAAAAGACAAAGGGAGAGAGGGATATTGTACAAAAGATTTTTTGGCTGTAAATACTGTTTAAGTGGCGCTAGCCCGCAGTTAGCTTTGCCCGTTAGCCTCTTAGCTTCTTCTTCATGATTCCATTAGTGTGTATTGCGCCTCCTCCTCAGTGCAGGGAAAGTTGCAATTGTGGTTTTCTGGACAGAGACACCAGGGGAGATGAAAGACCCCCCAATCATGCCATTAACACTTGTATTACCCCCTGAGGGATTACAAAAAGTATTTATTAAAGTAAACAAGTTACTTAGTTCTTCTTTAAAGCCAGTGTTGCAGTTGAAAAATGCTACAAACAGGCAACAAGTTTACCCAAAAGAGCTGCTTCTCTCTGACAGCCACCTGTTCAGGAGGCAATTGTTTTCTTCTTCCTGGAACGTGAAAAGCCACATTTGCAAAACTCCACTATCCTTAAAGGGATTAGATGGAAGTTATCTTTTTTTAACTCATGACTGCCACCTCAGGTCTTATGTGTAACTGCAGTCTCTATGTTAAACTCGTGCATGACGGCACATGCCAGTAGTACACGCACGCGTGAACAGAAACAACAGCATTTGCATCACATTTTGCACAGATTTGCAGACATTTAGTTTTTGTCAAGAAAGATTTCACCAGCGTAATGATGATATTTTCCAAGACGATATATCAACTTTAAAATGATATTATCGTGACTGCATGGGGTATCGTTCTAAGAGCAGTGTGTGACAGAAGGAGAGAGTTGTGTACCTCCGGGCATAAAACGAACCACCTCAATAACAACAAATAAAGGACAGGTTTAGGTTTAAATGGTCCAAAAGTAAAAGACAGCGCGAAATCTTGCACGACTGACACACACAAAAAGTACAGGTACATTGAATAGGTTGACTATGATGCAGTACAGTGGATCCATGTTAACTGCTGCCCAATGGGGGGACATTTTTATTATTCATAGAAAGTTCACTCCAGTCAATACCGAACGATCAAGTCTCCGCGCTGACTCAGGATTCCAGATATTTGGATAATGTACTTCATTTTCGCAATCTTTAGCAACTTTTTAAACCGATTGTGCGTGAGGATTGAATTAGGGACGAACAGTACATGGGGCAAATTAAATTAGAATGAATGGGCTTCTATTTGGGGCTGAAATTACCTTGTAACTGAATCTGGTCAAAACATAAGTGATTACTTTGATGCATCTGCGCATGGATCCGCGGGGCCAATCTTCTGCACGCAATCATGTGCCACAAAGTTGGTTATTAATTACCCTAATAAGTTGACTGTTTCATGCATGGCCTCCTGTGTTAATTCACTTACTTCTTCATGGGAGTGCGGCAGGCCCTGAGAAACTGCATGTGCTGGCACTAAAGACATTATGCAGCAGAGAGAGAGAAAAAAAAAAGTGGATTAGTTGCTGCTGACGGTCAGGAATGGGCCTGTGAATAGATGACAATTGCAAAAGTGACTGAGATGATAAAAGATTGCTGTAGAGACGCCTTTTTTTTCCGCCCGTATAGACTAAAGATTCATCCAGATAGCAACATTTAAATCAAGGCTAAATCGAGATCTCATGCTCTTCCAATTTCCAACTATAAATGTTTACAAAATGGTCGGTGAACTTTCAGATGTTTTGAATATGAATTTGAGCAAACTAGGGGGGACTAATAATCCCTCATAGGAAAAAGGCAGGTGTGGAAGCCCACCCTCGCCCACCCTAGTTTGCTCAAATTCATATTCAAAACCTCTGAAAGTTCACCGCCCCTTTTGTAAACATTTATAGTTGGAAATTATTGAAGTGCAAGAGCATGAGATCTCGATTTAGCCCTGGGGCAGGAATACCCAAATAGGCACTTTGCACCTTCACTCACTTTTACAAAAAAAAATCCACTTTCTGACAACTTTGGGCAGGTTTTGGTAACTTTTTTCACAGCCCACCTGACACCTGTCGTCTTGATTAAAATGTGGAAGAAAAATCCTCCGCTTGTCACCTGCTAAAAATACTCCCAAAATGAGTGAAAATCCAGCTTGTGAGATCCATAATTAATGTGGTCATATTCAGCACTTGGTGGGGGAAATCTGATGTTCCCCTCGTACGCCGTCACCTCATCTCCGGCGGCGCCCTGGGAACCCAATAATCCCTGAGAGCTACAAAGCAAGCTGTGAAAGCATAAATATAACCCGCGTATCAAAACTTTCAAATGTGGGCCATTACTGTTCTGACAGCTGCCCGCGATAATTAGCCATCAAAGCTGTGGCAGTCACCGTTAGCTAACACCGGGAGAGCCTTGTTAGTCCCGGGGTGTCACCGCGTGTGCGCGCCGACGCTCAGTGGAGGTAAAAGCACTAAAATCGCACCCGGCCTTTGGAAAGTCGATATGAATAGGCGACAAAACATTACACTTAGAAAAGTTCAGCTTGTGTCAAAGGAAAAGGGTGGTTTTAGCAAGAAACCTCCACATTGAGAGATTTCAAATGTCAGCCGAGAAGAAAAGGGGAAACTGTGGGGGATACGCTCTTCGTCTGATTTAAGAAACGGAAGAGCCATTCAGAAACGTCGTGAATTAGCAAGGTGAACAACCTAGACCCGCCACATCCGCAGTGTGACGTGATAATGGATCACTGAAGACATGCAACTTTACTCTATCAGTGGGTCTCAAGTGATTAAGAAATGAGGGCCGCTCGCCATGGCAATTACAAATTCAATTGCTATGGCGATGGTCATGACGTATTTCCTCTTTTGATTTGCCAAGTCCTCAGAACCGCAGAAATAAAAAGGGGAAGCAGCGTTCGCTCTACAGGTGCCCACCATATAATTAGAATATCATGAAGAAGTGCATTCTCTTCTGTTATTCAACTTAAACTGTGAAACTAATATATGATAGACTCATGACATGCAAAATGAGATATGTAGCCTTTATTTATTAAAATGTTTAAGATTATGGCTCAGCTTGTAAAAACCCCACATTAAAAATCTATTAGAATATTTTGAAAATGGACTGTCAGCTATAATCATCAAGATTAGAACAAATAAAGGCTTGACATATGTCACTTTGCATGTAATGAGTCTACATCATATTAGTTTCACATTTTAAGCTGAATTACAGAAATAAATGTTTTCGTGATATTTTAATTATATGACGAGCACTTGTAAATGGACTCTTAAAGCAGTACTAAGTAACTTGTTTACCTTAATAAATCCTTTTCGTAGTCCCTCTGCGGGTGATACAAGTGTTGATGGGATGATTGGGGGGGTCTTTCATCTCCCCCTGGTGTCTCGGGGCTAGAAAACCACCCATGCAACTTTCCTTGCACCGGGTCGGAGGCGCAATACACACCAAGTGTTTACAGCCAAGTTTGAGTGGAAAAAAAAATATCTCCATTGTGTAATTGGATTGGATGTACTTTGTCTTTTCTGTCAGCGTAGTATTTACTATCATGGACAATTAATAAGTAAAAAAACGCAACGTGCTACCATTTAGCCATCAAACATCGCAGTTCTTTCCCAGTCCAGTCGACGATTTAAGGGCCTATCTCGCCGGCCAGGAGACTATTTGGCAACTGCTGGTCACTGAAATGTTAGTTAGGAAAAAATCCCCACTTTCCGACATACAGAGCACATGAACACAAGCCGACTGTGAAAAATTATGATGCCACATCTCGGGAAAACACCCCCGTTCACATGAATGCAGCAAAAGTGTCATCTGAGCTAAATGCTAAATCATATTCAGTCAAGGATACACAACCAGTCTCCACTAAACATCATCTTATATTATGTTAATGATGGAGAAACCACAGAAATGATATAAATGCCACAATGCATTTCAGGTGAAGAGTCCAATAATATTGCAGTATAATGGTTATATGTACGTGCTCCCCTGCTAATTCAACTTGACGTACATCAGAAATGTTCAATCCTGTTAACAAGACTCAAAGTTCTGCCATTATTATGGTCTTTGCAGCAGTGAATAGTTACTTCCGGCTGTACTTTTCAATCAATGCTGAAAATCATTATCATGGGTTCTTGGGTAGACTAAGTCAGATGACCTTTTCCTACACAACTATCTAACTTGGGATTGGCAAATTGTAGCCTTGGAGTTTCGACACAACCCTGACTGAAAGCCAACACACAACTGCAGTGGGGCCAGCCATCTGTAAGAGACAATTGTGTAGGTGGAACAAACTTTTTGTGATTCCCCGTTTGACTAAACCCTTTTTGTTGTTGAAAATGAAAAATCTTTCATGTGATGTGCTTTATAAACCATAGCACAGACCACTGGTTTCATAGGTTTGCCTCAGGTGTCGAGAAAACATTTTTGTAAAGACAAACAACTGTTATTGAGATAGTGGTGGGGAACAGGTGCGGTTGTGGCGCACCTTATTATCCTCCAATGGGCTCTGAGCATCCAGCACAAGGGAAAACGCCGGCCTCGACTCTGGAAGGGCCAGCACTGCCTCTCATCTCAACAACTGTCACTTTCCATTAATGTGGCCCACACACAATCTCATCAATTATGTAAAGAGTGAATAATGGATTGAGTCCTGCATAAATTTCACATAACACCGTCCCTCTGATAGAGACACTTGGGGTTGGCTAACACTGAGTCTGAACTGCTATCAGAAGCTAATCAGGGTGTTTGGGGACAGGCTGTGTTTTATTTTTCTTTGTACAGAATGAACAGTAAACGCAACAATGGGCCTTAAGTGTGAATTATTTTTGCTTTGATTCACAACTGTACCAATTCACATGGACTTGGAAATACGAATTGGAATACGTCTGTCGTAACGGGGGAAGTCTAGGATCTAACCTACAGCTAACTAATGTGCCACAGACCTATTTTTAGTGGTGTGCTAACGGTTTGATCCCTGCTACTGGATTACGTACTATCATTGCTGGGGACTGGGTACAGACAGATACTGAATTTGACCCACATCACCGCAATGTTTACATTTATCGGAATTGGCAAACATTTTTCCAAGAGATGCAAGCTTAATTTACAAATGCATATCTTTACGATGGGAATTTAGCAGGATATTTACGGTAATCGTCTCTACGTGCAACGATATTCGCTAACATACTATACACAGACTAAGCTAAACTTTCATTCCAAATCTACCGGATTCCACGAGTTCGCTCAGGGCAAAGTTGCGCACCTTTCGAAAGTTGAGAGAAAGTCACCGAAGGTTAGCGCACAGAGCTGAGTGTCAAGCGGCTTTGTGACGTGTTGACAGGACGGACAAACTGACGAGGTGAGGGAGAGGACACTGGCCCCAAACACTACAAATCACAACGGGATGAACCGAAAATCAATGCTTCATTTCAAGTGAGACAGGATTATCACATCTCTCCCGCTGATATGGATACGGCTATCATTTGTGGGTCAACGTTTAAGTGTTTGAAATTGATTGGGAACACCATCTGAATCCAGCAGTTCAGGATGCTAACATGGATTCTGTTCATGAGCATTTTTTCTATGTTATTGTAAGATGTAAGTTCCCAGCAAGGCCTAGGCCAAAAGTTACAGTATGTCATATGTAAATGAGAAAATGCATATAATTACAAAAATACTACAAAATGCCTGCTCTCATCTCATCTTGGAAGACACTTTCCAAGTTGTGAGCTCTGGATATCGGTTTGGGTTTTTCCTACCTTTAAGATTAAGTTTATTTGCAAAATATTAAATTTAATTTGGGAAAAAATACTGCCAAGCCCCATTCGAAATTCTTGTCTAAGATGTTATTGTGTGACATGGCCTGGCTCTTACTCTCCACATTCTGTCTGTCATCAGGCAATAACCAGACGGCTGAGTGACTATTCCCTCTGGCACTTGTATTCTTCTCATACATGTCCTCTCAGGCGTCTTGCTATTTTACACTTGGCACATTACAGAGTGTTGACAAATCAAGTTAGAAGGGCATAATGGACGAAACAAGATCATGTCAGACACAACACTAACGTCAAAGATAGGAAATTGAAGTTAAATTAGAGGTTTTGCAAAAGTGTGGAACTGACATGAGTAATGGCAAATGTGTTCCTTTCTTTCTTTTTTGTGCTTACTAGCAAAGAAAGCACAGCAAGTTACAGTAGGGTGCATTTACGTTATACAATGTGATAATGTCATATCTCTCATTTCTCAGATGGAGGGCAGGGGCCAATATAACTCTATGGGAGAAAGACCGTTTTTCATAAAGAAAATTAACAAATGTTGTACATCATTATTTGACTGTGATTGGTTTCACAAACTAGCCATATTATATTTTTTTATGCCAGAAAGGCCTTTCTGCTGGTCAACATCATGTTTTTGAATATTGTGTCCACTTTTTGACACCTTTCACGGAAAATAATTGGACCTTAGTTTGGATACGCGCTGACAGAGAAGACATTGAACATTGAGACCGTTTTCGTTTTTAATGTGGATTCTCCCAGTAATGACAGCTATATTAGCCAAATATGAAACCAAAATAAATTGCAGTTCAGCAGTTACCATAGTTACCACCATTGAATTTTCAGTTGCCCACCGCTTCAGTTTTAAACTAGAGGCTCTTTATTAAGTCATGATGTCACGTGAACACAAACGTGACAAACGTCTGTTTGCTGTCATTTTTCCCCCCCCTAATAACAATAATAACAAACTTGACTAGCGTGATACAGCAAAACACTGGACTGTATGAGACAAATCTATTATACTTTGATCTTATTGCACTTCTGATGGCTACACCATTGACTGAGTGCAAAGGTTTATAGATTGGTTTCTTTGGCTTGACGAGCAACAAGATCTATTTTCAAAAATGATGTTCTGAAACAGGATGCATTGGACTGTCTTGATGTGAGATGACGGGCTCATTTGGGTGCGAGGTGTGAAGCGTCAGTCCCTAGTGCTGCTCGACCTTGGCAGCTGAGCTGCTCCCCGAGGAGATGTTTTAATGCCTGACCTTTTACATATACGAGCCCCCACTTTGTTCTGAGCACAACATATCACTGATGCCGCATAGCCAGGACCGCTTCTGACAGGCTCCCAAAGTCAGCAAGAAAATTCAGTGAGCTTTCCATGAAGTGAGGAACTTTGCATTAGAGACAAAAATAAAGGAGTGGAAAGTAAAACTGATGGGAGCGATTGGGGCGATGGAAGGCAAGTAATAGTTTATAGTTCAAATAAATCCTTTCTGTCATTGGGAATTTTTTTTCAGGTCTGAGGGATGATGTACTTGTCAGTAAAGCATATTTATTACGTACTAAAAGGTCAATTTTAGAGACAGAGCCAAAAAAAAAAAAAAAGGATTAGCAGTGCATAGGGCCGATTGGTTGCCTTGTTTGGGTAAGTTTTCACTATGTTAAAATGTTAATCCATCCATCCATCAATTTTCTTCCACTTGTCCATTGCCGGGTCGTGGGGGCAGCTGTTGGAGCTGCCCAAAACACATTGCACCAGCCCCTATGGCTCCTCCTGCAGGTGGTGGGTCCACAGAAGGACGGCCTCATGGTTCTAACCGGACCTGTTGGTCTCTCATAAGGGGCTTCTGAACTGCTCTTTGTCTGACCCATCACCCAGGACCTGTTTGCCATGGGAGACCCCCGACAACAGAGCTCCCAGGATAATTTGGTTGCTCAAACCCCTCCACCACGTTAAGATGGCGGTTCCAGGAGAGGCATGTTAAAATGTAAAAGTTTTAACGGTTACATTTTAGAGTCCATTTGGGTCACATGACTTAACCCACCACTTCCAGGTGGGAAGGCAGACAACAAGCAGGTACAAGGCAGCCGTGGTGGGCCTGACCTGGGAACAGCCTCGAACAGGGCAGAACCTAGAATGTGTTTTTTTACAGCCTGTATGCTAACCTCTAATGCTACATGAGATGATACGGGTAACGTACCGCTTCCCATGTCTGTTCATAGGGCAAATGCTCAACCAATGTTTTGGTTGAGCAAAACATTGGTTGCTCCATTTGCTATCCATTTGCTATTCATGACTCTGGTTCTTAATATTTTATTGATAAAAGTGACAAAGGGGCAGCGTGGTTATGTTTTAACAGCTCACCTCCTGACTCCGGGTTCACACTGAGGGCACCTGTGATGGAGACCACATTTTCCTTCAAAGAGAAATCCCGCATTTATCAAACCGCCGCCGTTTTGAAGCAAACACAACCGGGGTTTGTTCCCAACCGCCAAAAATATTCCAGTTTTCTATTACTTTTCACCCGGTATTCATTTTTTATTTCTTTTTTTCTCATTAGGTTCTCAGTAATGGTTTGGTCTTTCTAACAGGACTAGTGAGTCGTCTTGAGCAGAAAGGAGAGCGGAGAATTTGCATAACATTTGTGCAGAAGGCGCTGATGACTTGGAGGTCCCCGCTGCTGAAGAATATGCCAAGTGAAGTGTGAAATAAAGTAGCACTTGCAGAGCTTGTTCCCAGGAGAAGAGCTGAGATGGTGAATGAGATGTGCAGAGAACAGGTAGTAGCAATGCAAAAGATCCGGCACACAGATGGATTTTTTTTAGTTTAAATGTTCCTTTTCTAAAGGTTACAATTGATGTGTGAGTGTGTGTAGTGGTCGTATCTGTTTTTCTTAAAAAATAAAAAAATCCATGAACCATTTTACCTGCATGCACGTTTTCCAAAAAGTGGGAATACTTCAAAAGAACGCAATAAGATAAAGAATAAATACCATCCATACTCTCCCTAACTCCAAAGCACCTACCCTCTTGCTCTTAACCGCTGCACGTTTTTGATATTGATTGCACCCTATCGCCGCTTTTCAGGCAGATTAGCTAAATTACCCTTTCCATAATTGGGACTTGCACTTAAGCAGAGCTCCACAGTGAGCCCCGAGAAGGAGGGGGGAAGATTTAAAATTCCATTAGTGTCAATGACAGCTGTGCGGCGGCTTTAAGACACTGCACGTCTGATCAGCGTCCAAAATGTTCCAAGGTAATTGATGCTGAAAAAATGAGCCTGCCACTGCGGGTGATTGATACTGCTGACTCCCTAATTACACAGCAGCACCCACCCAAGACACCCGGCGCGCATTGTGAGAGAAATCTCAAGTGGCTTTTTTGGTGGAATGAGTGAACAAATGACAGGTCATATTTCTATCAAAGGTTTCCATTTTCTCAACAAGACGTTGAACCATTCTCTTTGCCTCTCTCTCCCCCTCACACACACAAAAAAAAAAACACAATCCTGTAGTTTTTTCATTCATAAAATGTGTGAATATTTGAGCAATCCTACATGTGATATCCACCAACCGATGTCATGAAATGGTGGCCCGGTCTGTTTCCAAAATCCAGACAGCGTCATACATTACTAGCGCTTTTACAGACGCTCAAAGTCACACTGGAATTTCATGCATTATTCATTCCATTGCAGGTGTCGGTAAGCTGCGTAGCCACAGCTGCCATTTTTGTAGATTGACAGAAGTGAGGCGTCGGCCGTTTTCAACCACCAACCACTCACTTGCACACACCCCTTTCACCCCAGCTACCTGGACAAGACTCTTTTTTGTGTTCATGTTTCATTTCAGACCGAGATACGTTCGACTGTGCAGTTGAAGTAATTACGTTCATGCTTTTAGTGCAAGATGGGATTTTCTGACAGGTTTGATGTATGGACGCGCTGTGGTAGGAGGAAGAAGTACTGTCGACAATTAGCTAATTTATGAAGTGAAACTCACAGCTTTACGGGCTAAAACTTTAGAGTTACAGAATATTCAACTTATAATGCATATTAGAAAAGCATTGGCCAAAATGAAATGGTTGCTTTGAGTTTTAAAGGCTCGACACTGCCCACTACTGTCGCCATGCACGTTGCTCCGCGCGCTTTAATAAAACTGTCGCCTTGTGATGTGAAATCTACACAATCAAAAATGAGCAAATGAAGTGAGCGCAGAAAGGGGTAATGATAAAAGTTTTCCTTAAAACCAAAACTGCATCAAAAGCTGACTTCACTGTGCTGTTGAAATCAAGTCTACATATGTAAATGCTCAACAAATGTAATGTTTACACTGAAATATGGACATTTTGGGGCGAGTAAGATAAAAGTTAATAAGACTATATGCAGCACTTTCAATTACTTTTTATAATGTAATTCCTCAGCCATCTATTTTTGGGGAACAGAAAAGAATTTTAATCAAGCAACGGGAAAAAATATTATGACCATCGCTCAACCACTTGTCTTAAACGCTGCTCGGTTCAACTTAGTAGGCGGCTGATGTTTTTTTCTTTAATAGCTCACTTGTTCTAATATTTAAACAGCGCCCTCCTTCGCTGCAAGGAGAGAGAATAAATAGGAGGGAGAAAAATTGTGGGGAACGAATGAAGCCTTGAGGAGAGCCACATTGGAAGGGCCCCTTCCTTGAATGGACAGGCAGTAGATATGTCCACTTACGTGTATACATTAGTAGAAAGGACAAAAGAAATTAAGACATCTTACATAATGTTTCGGCAGACTGCACCATTTTGATTCAAAACTTTTACATTTCTGCCTGTCTGCCCTAAATAACATTCTCATAATAGAACAATTGGGTGCTGGAATCTTCGAGTAACTATATGGCACTGAGCTAAATGACATTTCATATCCTGATATCAATAATTTACAGCTTTTGGGAGTGAAATATGAGCGTCCTCTCATTTTAGCAGCTATTATAATGGCCATATCTCACAGTGACAAGCCTTCGCAGATTTGCTCTCTATAAAATCATATCTCATCTCGATTATTATTCACCTCTAACTTCGGCATCGGCCTCCTCTGAGCGAAATGCTCCACTGACTCCATCTTGTGTCATGTTGTGATATTTATAATCAATCGTCAGACAGAGAGGCGGCTTTGACGTCTACTGAAATTGTGTTTAAAGCTCTGGTGGGTAACCTGCCTTAAGTCATGCTGCATTGTGTTTGGAGTTCTGTATTTTGGGAGGCAGTCTGTCAAACGGCTGAGGTCGTTACCCAGCAATGAGTATAGTCTGTACTGTACTGTGACTTTAGGGTCCATCATATATAAATTCATTCTTGTAAACATTCTTCGTGCAATCAAAGCATCTTTTTAGTGTCAGTAGGCTTAAAGGTATAGTGACTGTATGGGTTCCAAATTATAGCAGCACAATCATAACATGTCTTTGATTCCACAAGCTGTGTCACAGTGTGATAAGGACTCATACCTAGTTTGAAAGTGCAGAATTAAGATTATTACATTTATTTTCTGATTGCAGCTAATGCGCTGTAGCGTGGGTAATTTTAATGAATTGAGGACCTGCACTTTTCTGTAAATCAGACCGGTATGAACCGATCCCTTTAAGTATGTGTAAAACCTAAGTGTTGGGTTCGTTTGGTTTTCTGATTGGACTTGCAAATGGACAGAAGTGCTCTGCCATATATGCCGCAATAGATGCAAATCAAGTATTTTTATAGTGGATTTCAATCATATGGTTCTATGAGGAATTTCCAAGAGAAGATCTAGGAGTTCTAACAAGCTCTAAGGAGCTTGTTAATATCCCGAATCCTGTTGCTATGCAAACATTTTGCTATTTGGAATAATGTAATTGATTTCAAGAAATACTGTTTGTTATTACAACATTTAGCAGCTCAAATCAATGCTTTGTTTCCCAGCTCACACTTAATACCCAAAAAGAGCCCACTTCCTCTGTGGGACCTGGCTTTGAATGAGATTATTGTGACCTTGTAATTTCTATTGTGCATTTTTATGGGATTATTTTTTTACTCCAATTCAGTCTCTTGTAACATTGTACTCCATAGAGAGAGTTAATAGTTAGAGAAGAAATAATAAATAATTGCTTGAGAAGTTGGTGTCTTCTTGTGGGGGTGTAGTGGCTGTTTTACATGCACTGTGTACTTTAGCTTTTGGTGTCCCACTGCTGCGGCTCTGCTTGGGGACAAGCTGTTTGTGTGAACTCTCAATGCCCTGCTATTGAGTCTGTCTATTGCTATGAATAATCAAATAAACGCAATATTCTCCTCTCAGGCCACGGTTATTCACCACATTCTGATCCAAAATGCTCAGCATTGTCCTTGGGTCTTTGTTGGCTTAGTCTGTTCAGTGCACGGTTCCTCCGACTTTCATTTTTAAAACATGGCAGGCTCACAGTAAATCTCTACATCCTCAAGTTTGTGGATGAACCAGTAGCCTGTATGTGCAGTCATTAAAATGGTGAGTGCATCCTCCTAAACCCTGATTCTGTGAGTAATTATTATCTATCCAGTTTCTGGGATGTCTTCACAACAACCTGCATATTTGTTTTATATGGAAAAGGCAAGGCAAGGCAACTTTATTTATACCGCGCATTTCGTACACAAGGCAACTCAATGCGCCTAAAAGACCCTGTTTTTCTCTGATTAGTTAATCTTCTTGTCAATCCTGCCTATAGGGAAGTAACAAATATTCAGTATAGGAATGAAATATGCATGCAAAAGTCTATTATGCAATGTTTGAGTAAACGTTTGAGCCTTTTCATGTGTAACCTCGCTAACGTGCTGTGGAGAAAGACGGGGCAAAAAGCCCACCGGTCTGCCTTATTTTGGGTGCCTTAAATTAGCAGACGGTTTCCCTATGAAATAGGCAGGTAGGTCTGGCTACAAAAAGGAGCAAAGTCAGAAATAGTACAAAAATGTATCTCTTTATTTTGACAATTCATAAAAAGGTCTTTCCTTTCAAATTACTTCTTCCACACACACCCAAAAACACAAATCACTCCAGCAAGTAAATATGGATTAGTTCTACAAAAAAAGAAAGGATACAAAATAACCGCAAACAAATTAGTGAGCAAACCCAAACCAAAGTTAATAGAAACAAAATAACTAAATCCACATTCACAACCTAAAGTGCTTGGTTCCTAAGTGCTAATGCCTATGTGCAAAAATGCATTCCAATGTTAAAAGGGGCCAGGCTGTGGTTAATCTTGGAGGCAACTTTATAAAAAAAAGGGGTTCGGCGACCAACGTGTAACCTGACTAATACAAATAGCCCAGTAAACAAAGCACTAAATAACTTGCGAAAGAGCGATCAATTGAGAGCAATAAATTGAGCAACAGAGGCCAACTGCTGAAGCAGCCATAATGTTAGTTCACTGTGCGTTATGAAGAATAAACCAAATCTAAACTGCATTTACCTTTTACATACAACCGACTACGGCCAGACCGGGGCTTCTGGCGCCTTACGGGAGAGACCAGTCCCAGACAACTCCTTTAGACACCTTAGCCAGATGTAAATGACATTAGCGACACTATTGTCGTACTTTAACAAGCATGAAACGCACCAGAAGCGAACTACTTACATGCGCCACTCGAACTCCAACAGCCCCAAGACTGAATGCTGCGCGGCGTTCGCAGCTTTAGTGCATTACTAAGTAAGGGCAACTGAAAGTGAACGCGCAGGGGAGACGCACCTCAAATGGTGCATTCACGGCAGCACCCCAATTGGACAAACGACTACTCTACCTTTACACACCTTGACCCGGTTACACATGCATTTCACCAAAGGTCTTTTAGAGAAGGGGCAGATTTCAGTGAGATGTGAATTCACACATAAGGTTTATTTGTGAACACTTTTACTCCTATATCTCTTTGCGATATGTTATGGTCATTCGAAGGCTGTTTCCACACATGTTAGAGCGCTTTGTGGGTTGACACGAGACTGCTCTAGCTTCGACTGTATATACCCAGCAGCCGACTGGAGAGAGACATACCTTGATGATATAAAGTTGATCTATTTTGCCTCGTTCTGAGTAGTTATCCAAATATACTTTCATGTAATTAAGGAGTTTTGTGGGACATGTTGTTTTTACCCCTCGCTTTCAATATTGCAGAGAGAAGAATAGAAATGGCTTTCGTAACATGCTTCAAACACTTAAGCAATAGTTTCGTTTTGTTTTGTTTTTAACTTGTAATATGTGCTTTCTCTGTTTAAGCAAGTGCAGGTACCTTTGTTACATGCAGGGGCTTGGGTTAAGTAAAAAGATCTGCTCACAGACTTTAAAAACATGTAGTGATGCATTCTATCCAAGGTTCAATAAAGAGGGTATGCAGATGATGTCACAGGATGGCAACAGAAGAGCTCAAAATGACGAGTTCCACCAGCTCATGAGGTCCTGTCTTTGCTAAAAATGTATATTGCTAAAGGAAAACAGCTAATGTTTATGCCTTTTCCCCACTTCTTCATCACAGTCCGTGCATACTACTCTAGCAGGCATTATTTTCTCAAGCGTGTCCCTCGACGCACCAATACAATGCTGAACTGGTCCAACTTATACAACTAGTTGAACAAAAATTCAGGGCATGGAAGCTACTTGCTGTTGCCTGTAAAACCAACTCCTTTTCAGTGTGTTGTTGAGCTTAAAACTACAGAGAAGGAAGTTGAATGTGAACAGTCATCCTTCCAGGCAAGAAACAGAGTAAGGCGGTGCCTGAGGTGGAATGAACTGTGCTGCAAGCCACCTCCAGAACATCAGAGAGGCCCAACAGGAGGTCGCCAAGTCCTGCAGGCTAGATCCATGGGCTTTGACTTTCTCAAGAAGAAGATTTTTGTAGCTCCTGGGGACAGCGCACTGGTTCTATTTATCTATGGGACAAGTATGTTTCATGAGCTCATGTTGCAGCATTTTAGCCCAAGCTGTCTTTCTCCAAGTCCGTCTCTAGATAGGATTTTACACAGAAAAGGTCAGTGATGGCTACATGTCTTCAGTTCAGTGCATAAAGAGCTCAAGGCTTTAGTTCCTTATACAGTGAAGGTAGATCGTCCAAAAGTTGCTTTTCACCTGATCGTTCCCAATCTGAAGGGCCTTCTGATGCAAGCATTTACACCTTAGTTTCAACTGAAATGGAAAAAAATATATAATATATACGAGTTTGCAAAAGTTTCAAATGTTGACAAGACACAGTGATTTGACCTCACGAGTTTCTTCTCTGAGATTTCAATTGTTCTATGTCGGTCACTGAAGATTTCTCCAATTGTTTCTCCTAATGACATTTCAAAAGTCGGTCCATGTGCTCAGATGCCCTTGCGCTGTGGTTCCATGGTCAGTGTTAATTGCATGTAATCGTACAGTTTTGACCCCACTGGCTCTCACTTCCTGTATAAACAGTACCTGCTGAAACAAAAAAGGAACAGTGCAAAGATATTATTGCACTGGCCCAGGCATTATCATCTCCATTACTCTAGCAATGAGGACTTAGCTGGACGTCGGATTAAAATATCAGCGCCACAAAGGCCAAAGAAGCAGCCGACCTCCGGAGGGTGAATTAATGAGATATTTGGACTGTGATTCTGGCTCCTGTTGCCCAAGGGTAACACGATTACCCCAACGACGTCTAATAATTCTCATATTACACCTAAGATGAGCACAGACCACACCATTTTTCGTGTCTTTTTTGTGCCTTCAACTAGCCACGGCTCGGGAGGACTCGGCGCAACTGAAAACTACAGCAGAGTCGGGCAAAACAATTGTGTAGTGTGTGCTGTGCTTTAGTGGTGAGGCCACAGACGTGAAGAGATTACCAAGTTTGAACTGAGACTGCTGAGTGTGGCTCGAAGTGGTTATAGTGCCAGGCATTCTGTAAGTCCCCAAGACAATAAAAATGCTAATTTAAGGAGTACATATGAAAATAATTTAGCTTAGCTCGGGTGTTTTGTTGCAGATCAAAACTTGAGCTGGTAAATTACTAAATATCATGTTTTTGTAGTATTTCCAAAGCCCCCCCCCCCCCATGCCCTTGAACACTCATTGTGTCTGTTCTTCCTATGTACTTTTGACTCGTGTTGCCGCACACTGCAGTTAAGTGATCCCAATCTGGTGATTCCCCGTTCCCCCGGAGGGCACTTGCGATCCTGCTAGGGACCACTTACACAGCATATGTTAGAAAGTAACGGCCCCCAGGACCAGAACGCAACATGTCTGATGGGGGATGATTATCTTTGAACAAAAGGCGCCCAACAGGAGCACCCCGCTTGCTTCCCAAAAATGTGTGCACATTGTTTTTCCCTTAAAATCAATTAGGGGGAAAAAAAATTATAATCTAAAGTGAGTATTTGTCAGGGAAAAGACTTTAGTTCAGCAAGTCTAAAAGTGCTAAAAGCATCCTATCATTAATTATTTAAAAAACAAGCTATTTTATGCTGTTTCACTCTTGCAGAAAAATTATCAGCCATATGTACATCATTTTAAGATATAAAACACAAAACACTGGTCTCCAAACAAATATACCCTTAAACTGAGTTAGCTTTCCTAACAGTTACACAGATGGATACAAGAGTTACATCGGGGGTGTAACGCCTCCTCGCTAAGATTCACTTTTTTGTTATATTTTTTACCCTTTTTTTTTTGCTTTTTTGTCACTATTTTTGTTGTATTTATTATCCTTTTTTGTCACGTTTTTGTGGCATTTTTTGTAACTTTTAGGTTGCTTTTTTGCTGCATTTAATACTTTTTAGTTTAGTTTTTGTAGCTTTTTGTGACTTTTTTGTGACTTTTTCATCCTTGTTTTTGTGCCGCTATTTTGATATTTCATACTTTTCCTTCAAGAAGCTTTTAGATTTGGGCCACCAAAGGTTGATCTGAGGGCCGTATCTGGCCCGCGGGCCACAGTTTGGGCACCCCTGATCTACGGTTAATTTATATAAACTCTCAGTCATCCAGGAAACAATATATATCGGGTTTCATCCGAGAAGAAGAAGAAGAAGAAGAAGAAGAAGAAGAACAACACATCTTTAACAACCCGGGTCAGATCACTGCTTTTGGAAAACTTTCAATATGACCATGTTTTTTCCTTGTTAAATTAATGGCGCTTTGTGGCCATTGAAGAAAATCCTGACCCAGCACCGGTCCGTCAATACATGCCATATGTGGACGCCAACACTGTTAATTAAACACAGTCGGCTTGGAGATGAGAAGGATGCACAAAAACAAAGATGGAGGAAAACACGCAAACACACACACACACACACACACACACACACACACGTCTAACAGAAGACACTGGCAGCTTGACACTGTACAAGAGCTCGCATCAAATACACTTATTCCTGCTGGGAGGACACAGCCCGGGCTGAGAGCTTGTATAACAATGGAGGTGGCATTTCACTGGAGTTTGACATTGACTGGAGCCAACACGAATATACAATACAACGGGTGTGCGTGGATGTAAACGCGCTGGTGTTCAAATACAATGGGTCACTGTCAACGCGACGTCGGAATGTGTCGCACTGGAGAACACACATTTACAACAAGGGGGGGAAACAGTGTCGACGAGGATGTCAAATATTGTTGTTTTTCATACCATTACCGATCCAAATTATACAGCAAAAGACCGTTAAACGAACGCTCTTTAGATGATCCTTAAGGGCTGAATAAAGCACACTGAAAAAGTTCAACTTCCTCTCCGCAAAGCGTTCCGATGAACATTCTAAAACCATTCATTCACACGAGTCATAAAGTCCGTGCAAGATCTTACAAATGGCCCGTTACCAAATTGTATGGCTTAGGTGTAAACTCAATTTATCCGCTTGCAAATATAATGCTGTGTGAACATGCATAATATTGAATGTACATTATTCAGCGCGGTGCCATGTGTGAGGACGCCGTAGCATCTATTATTTCCCATTTGCGCTGACGATAAAAAAATGATTATGCAAAGATGTGTCCTCTGATGCCTTGATAGCAGTGATAATGTGATTAGGAGCCCCAGGATTTAACTGCTAACTTTTATTGCGGCAGGGAGAAGAGAGGGTCATTCGGGGTCCGACCGTTCTTAAGACGGCTGTGACGAATGCCCCCCCCCCCCCCCCCCCCCATCGGTTTGTGTTTTTATTTTATTTTTTATTGTGTCTCTCCCATTGAGTTGTATCGGCCCCTGCTCCAACTGAAACTATGACATAACATTGTGAACGCAACCTCTTCAGCCTCCTGTCTCCTTACAGAGCGAGTCGCTGCTTGTGCCATAATGTTCCACTGTGGCGCTTAAAACAACTCCCAACTCTCAAGTTGCATATGTTACGTATATGTTTACAACCGCTTCTCTTGTCCACATTGTAGTATGTTTGCAAATTATAGGACTGACTTTTTTTTCTACCTGATCTCATGTGTGTCTGAATAAACTCAATAGAAATATCTTTGTCTATCTCCTGCGTCTAAACTGGAGGAGTTCATGTATATTGTTACACATAAGTGCCATCCAGTAATTATGATTTTAAGCCTTTTACATATACTTTATGCTAATATAAAAGTGATCAAACTGAGAGCTTGACTCCATCCACAGACCTCTCTTCTTTTATGTTTTCATTTAAATAATCAACTTTATCCATATAATAATGACTTTATTCTTGCAATTGCACAACGTTTAGACAATATTCACTCACTCACACACAAGCACTGAGGCAGTATTTGCGGTGAAGCCGCGTCGATAGTCTCTTATAGGTCATAAATCACACTCTGCCGATCTGCATGATAAAATCCTCCCACACTGAGACTTCTGTAAAACTGAGCTAACATTTGACCAAACAAGTCAACTTTTCTCACTGCAGTTTGAAATGTTTTTATGGCCAAATAGTTGTTCCCACACAAGTGGGTCTGACCGCTGAGGTCAAACACAAGTGTATAACGAATGCATTTGCGAGTGGGTCTACATTTTTGACCTGCTCAAACTACTGAAAGTGATTATTACATTTTCAAAAGTGTAACATGAAGAGCCAACCCAAGAGTACGAAGTTACTCAGAGTTGAGCTGCGTTTAAAAGCAGAAAAGTGTGTGCCGTTGGGAATTCAAAGTTTTTTCGTTTTTTTTTTATGTTATGTAACTAAGTACTGTTTATTCATTTGGAAAACATGGTGAACATTTGCAGCAGTTGCTGTTTCATTCTCCATCTCAACGCCTGGATTAGGGGTCTGTCTCGCACTGATTTTAAAAGAGGGGAATGGTGTATGTCAAAACAGGTAAAGGGTACCACCACCATTAGCAGCATTATGCAAACAGAAAGGCATTTATTTGCAGTGAAAGCATTTGAAACAGATTCACCGACAGTACAGCGTATCTTCTCTTCAGAATCCAACATGTTTCGTGTGACCTTCACTGTAGCATAAAGCCTTCACCACAACTCGGTTAACTCCATAATAATCCACCACATCACCACTGACACCGCTCAAATTGATAGCGCACTTATATCCTCAGCAGCTCATAGGGAGGGGAAGTTAAATATGGAAGAGGGGCGGGGGAGCTTTGATAGTGAATGGGGGGGGGTTCCATACAGTTCGCCAGGTCAAACAATTATTGGGTCTCGGAAATAATTGAGCGATCGACCCCAAATTGCCAGTGAGTGTCTTAAGTGAAGGTTACATTTGCATACAAGCTCGCAGCGCTGACGTGTGACCCGGACAAGTCTGTGCCTGGAAGAGGGTGAGGGAGAGAGACGGCGTGGGGCCGCATTACCCACAATGCTTTGAGCTGTGTAGAGAGCAGGTGATGTTTGAAAGAAGATGCATTTTCTTCTGCATTACATAAATAATCCTACTATGTTTTCTATAAAGTTCTGTTGGTTTGGCCGTTCCAGGTGTGTATCCCGCTCTCACTAACTGGTGTCTGTTCTGAGCTGGGCCCATCCCTGGCTCATTATCGTCGTGAAAAATCGGACAATGTAGCCACTGTCCTCAGTCTCCTCTTGACACAGCTAGATCCGGAGGCTCTGTCATTCCAAAAGCTGCCCATTAACAATATAAAACCCTCCTATTCTCCTCATTATATCAAGGGGATTATTGAATTTTGATTCTGCCACAAGCAACTTCTAATAATTAAGCCAGTCTTATCACTGGGTCGTGTACTGTTAGCTCACACAGAAAGTCCCCGGGGAGGGGAGTAAGTGATTAATATGGCTATTCCCTGCGGCACTCTTGTGATAAGCAGATGGGAACACTACCTCCCCTTGTTGACATTTATGCAAGTCTAATTTCACCTCTGTGCAGCCTAATGTGCTCTCATCATCATATGTTCTCCCTGTAATAATAAAAAAAACTATAAGCGCAATAAGGCATGAGGCTTATTATCAGCCTCACTTTATATACAATAGGTGCGGTATACTTTCAAGTCCCTGCCTGCCAATACCTGCCTGGGATCTCAACATATCCTGCGCTCTACACTATCCAATAAAAGATGTAAGTAAGCGCTTTATTTGTCATTGTACAACCATTCAAAAAAATGGTGTCCAGGTGTTGAACCTGACCTGCTTGTTTTCGGGGGCACTCGGAGGAAACCTGGCTGGCCGCCTTAAGTGCTCCTCTGATCCTCTGAAACAGTGCACCACCTCCTGGGTTTGTCCCTGTTTCAGAGCGTGGTGTCCCGCACTGGTCAGCGCCACCTCCTCCTCCCTCTTCCTCCTGCGCAGCTACATTATCATATCAGTTTGTTGCAGACACCGCAGCAGCAGATTCACTTCATCAAAAGAAAAAGGAACGGAAAAGACTGAGCGACATGAGGGTTCACAACTCATTCAGCTCCCGGATGGCAAAGGGAGAAACCACAAATGCAGTTTTCAGAAAAAGGGGGGGGGGGGGGGGGGGGGGGTGCTGCTGTACCAAAGCAGAGGAAGTTGCCCGTAGTTTACGCGTCGTCAACATTAACCCTTTTGCCCCTCCAAAGAATCTATATTGTATCACATGACCTTTCAACATAAAGATGCACTGCATACCACATCCCCAGCCTGTTCGTATTGTTAAATATACCTTATACAGAAGGCAGTCATTGGCTGGCATATAAAATAGATAGGGCCCCATCATTAAAATCCATGTTGGCCCTTTAGAGCTGAGGAGGTGATTTCATGCTTGAGTGCGTCGCTTGCTTGGCGCTATACTCGACATACGCACACACAATGCAGAAAGATAGTGACGCCCTTGCCCGTGCCATACATGCGCCGTCTGAACTAATGGAGCAGGGCGGACGGGATAGCTCTGAATAGAAGGAGGTGGAGGAGAAACCAGGGTGCTCTTGAGTGCGCTCTTTGCTTTGGCAACAACACAAGCTTCCCGTCATGGCGGGATAGAGGATCTTTCTCTTCTGGGAGAGCGCAATTGTCAAGAGGGAAATTTAGTGGTGCTAGCTGCAGGCTGTACCCCGAGAGTGGATGCTCCCTTTGGACTGTTACGAGCGGCAATTTAGCACAGTGTGCAGAGAGATGTGTGTTTCTATGCTAGGAGGTCATTAGCGGTGACGGTGATAGTGGGAAGAGGAGAAGTGGGTTTGTGGGAGTATTTTTGAAATGTTGCCACAAAAAAAGAATGCAAATTGGTGCTTTTTTAACAAGTGGCAAAAAAGAGAATACAGTTGTGACAGTAAGTTGTGGAGTAAGTTATATTTGGAATGCAGTGGAAGAGTAGTTATTCAGTCAGTTACATACATTGTTAAGATAAGATCATATAAGACTAACAGAGCCATTAACAATTAGAGCTAATAAAGCTGATAACAATTTTAGAATTTTGTTTTGCACCAAGAGTTTGAGAGGAACACAATTCCGATCCTTTGCATGTTCTTTACAGTGGTAGAATTGAACCTAATGAACTGAACATCTTGGGGTCGCCTTAAAACCATTACATGCAGTATCTGGTGCCTTCGTGGTCTACGCATAGTTCAGGTCACATTTATCAAAGTTATGTCCAAGTAAACATGACATTGAAGGTCGAACGAAGACAACAAATTATACCGAGGTACACCGTGCGTATTTGTGGCTTGCAAACATTACCCCTTCATTGGCACATCCACATTTTATGATTTGAAACAATCTGCATGTATGGAAAAGACTCTTGATGAGTAAGGACTGCATCCCAAAGCACCCTGTTTCTTGCCTAGAGCATCCTCTGCTAGCAGAAATAGGGAAAATCCATGTTAAAATCAAAATACAAGCTTTGATGTTTAGCCCACAGCATGCTAACAAATTAAAGACACCATAATAAATGCAGTTTGACCGCAGAACACTCCAAATGGGTTTGGTGATGGTTCAAAAACTTAATTATTGCTATTGTTACATGAAATAATGCAATAAATATCAGGGACGGCCTCACTAAACATCTCGAAGTTTTGTGAGTGGCATGGTTAAATAGGCTCCCTAAAAAATGATGCACGTTAACGTCCTCTTTAAGACAGGGCTAGGCAAGTTTGCTTGGAGGAGGACCAATATTCTTCGTCATCAAGATACCAAGGGCCAAACCTCTCACTCATAGCCTAAAGTAAAGCATCACTTTCCACAAATGCCGGAGCTGGACATCACACATGACGAAATGGGGTGATATGCCAGGAAATGTGTAAGGATTTGACAGCATTTTAGACATTTTTAGAGTAATTTAACAGGTATTTAAGCTCTGAATTTTGAAACAATATTTCTGAAAATCATCTTCAGGGCCTGATGTTGCCTACCCATGCTTTAAGACAGGTGGTAAACACCGCCCCCCATTGTTTACATGCCAGTCACAGCCTGACAATCTGTGGCTTTAATCAGGCCGCGGCTAATGCCACAAATGTGGCAGAGAGTCCCCTAAAGATGGCGGGGCGGCCCATAACCGTAAAAACATTTTGTCTCTGATTAATGCCGTACTCTCACACTCAGGGCACTCCTTAGCAGACCACCACACGAGATGTTCAATCAACTATGCATGACTGGAGCGTAATGGATTTTTCACTGGGAGGCCCGGCCTGGTTATTAGAGGGCCAGCTCATGTGGAACACTGTGGGTCCGCCGGGAAGGGAATTACATGGGTTCACAGGAAGACCGCATTATGGCCGCCGAGAATAGGGAAAGCTACATTTCCTCTTTCAGATGTGTAGGCGCAAAAGAGAAAAGGTACCGTCTGCTGCTGGTGACAGACTGGTATTGTTTTCTTTATAGGACAGGACGGCGAGAGGGGCGAATGAGGAATGGGTCCTTTGTTGGGTGGCCATGCATCTAGGAAACATTTTGTGCCACTGAGCTAGTTCTGCAGGAAAATGTTTGTAACTTTAAAGTTGTCTAAATAATGTGTAATTATGGACCGAAGAGAGTACGGGCATGAATCAATAAATAATAATACAAACGATTATAAATGTGGACAAATATAGTACACCATTCTGTTTTGACAAGAGAAAACATTTTGCTATGGGTTAAAGGTAAAATAAAGTACTGCATATTTTTTAGCAGAATTACAGCTGGTAACAGGAGAAGTTGGTTGTTTGTTTCAAATATCTGTCTTTCTCTCAGTAATGTCAGCGGATTGGTCCGACCACGCTACTTAGCCTACAGGCTTTCATTAGACTTCACACGTGCAGTTGCTCCATCAGATTGTGAGCTAAAACAAAGCCCCCGGTTGTGATCGCAGCTCTTGTTTACCTCATTCCGGTGTGCACACTGAGGTATATAAACAAACAAACAAAATGGCGTGCGGGTGAATTAATGCTCTCCTCCAGCTGTGCGCTCTAATTGGGATAATAAGCCCAAAGGTTATCAGCGCTCCGTGAGGCATTCGCAGCACCTCGAGTAAACACGTCATAAGGGATTGGTGATGGATCCATTAAGTCTTTCAAGTTATTTCAAGTATTTTCAGCTTTTCACTGAACTTTATCTGGAAACCACCTTTATGTTTTCTTGAAGTTTGGCATTTTTTTTAACAACATAAGAGGTATTATCTTGAAGCAAACTGGGAAAAGCTATCGCTGATGTGCTAGTTTTGTTTAGCCAAACCTTTTGCCTCAAGATGAAGTCGTCGTTTCATGGAATACACTACCATGTGTTTGGTTGGAACCCACTTTCTTTACCGAAACGTTAAAGAGTAAGACAGTGAAAAGGATGGGATACATATAGGTAAGAAGAGACAAGATGGATAATACAGAATCCCTTCAGTTCAATACATTTGACCATTTTACAGTATAGTAAGTTGTGAACTGATTATCCCTTCAAAACAGCGCCGCACACAAACGCCACAAGAGTCCTCCCCCAACTAAGCGCCACATGACTTTAAAAAAAATAAACGCTGTGGTCCACTGTCATTGCAATTACACGTGGTGCCAATGCATTCGGAACAGAGACATTATCACAACTGACAGTCTCTTCACTTATTCAGAGCAAGGCGACTTGCAGATCGTTTCACTCCACGGCTTGAAGAGTTATTGCAAAATGGAAACGAGATCCGGTCCAGCCAAGACTTTCCTTTTTTTTTTTAAGTTGGACGGTTACCAAAGGAAGCTTAATACTATTGCACCGTGAGTAATAGACACGGGATGAAAAGCAAAGTGTTCTTTTAATGGCAGAAATTAGTGAGATTTTGAGGTAAGATGAGATTTGTGAAATCGGATGAGAACACAAAATCCCGAGGGAGGCATTCGTAGTTGGACGTATTCTCCAGCTAGATTTTGAACGTAATTCCAGTTGAATCCCTTGAGCAATTTTACTTTTGCAATCACTGCACAACCGTTGGTTACATCAAGGACTGCATTGAAATACCTATACGTAATAATTTCCCCTGCCATCTCGAGATAAAAAAAAGACACTTGTTGTAGTATTGTGCCTCGCAAGACGGGGCCAAACCGCACAAGTTTTTATCCTCAGGAGATGAGACTCACCCCTCCTGGAACCGCCACCTTATCGTGGAGGGGTTTGAGCACTCGAATGATCCTAGGCGCTAAATTGTCGGGGGCTTCGTGCCCCTGGTAGGGTCTCCCATGGCAAACAGGTCCTAAGTGAGACAAAGAGCGGTTCAGAAGCCCCTTATGAGAGACCAACAGGCCCGGTTAGAACCATGAGGCCGTCCTTCCGTGGACCCACCACCTGCAGGAGGAGCCATAGGGGCTGGTGCCATGGGATTTTTGGAGCTTTAACAGCTGCCCCCACGACCCGGCAACGGAAAAGTGGAAGAAAATGGATGGATGGATATGAGACTCATGTCCATAACCATTAAGGAGGGCTTCTACTGTTGGGATGCTATGTTCATATTTCATTGCTCCACAGAAGTAAAGCTGATGAGAGCCTGTTTAGTTTGCACCAATGTCAAAAGGCCCAGTAGAAAATGGCCATATTGTACAATTGAATGTAGGTCATGGCTCTATACAAGACAGCTTTGATACCTGCAAGACCAAGTGCACCCCATCGACAAACTGGTCTCTTCTAGTCGAGCAACATTTTGTAACAGATTTTGACGTTACAACTGCAATCTTTTTTTTTATCTTCCTCTGTCGGTTAGCGTATCCAAAAGCCCTGAAACAAACCACTGACCGTGTTTTGTCTGCCAACGTTTGACGGAAGAAAACACCAGTTAGGGCGAGAGATACATTTTCCGGCAAAAAAATAAAACATCCTCTGTGGCTTTTACGGAACAATTTATTCCACTTTGAGTCTCCCACACGTTTGGAGGGTCACTTAGGTTGTCTTGGAAATGTCCATTAGCTCGACACTGGTAGACAGGGGGCTCTTTTAACAGGAGGACCACTCGATACAAAAGCTTTTCCCGTCCTGACGCCGAAGAACAAACACATCACAAATTGCTGCCAACGCCTTGAACGTTGTCAAGTATGTAAACATTACTTGCGACGAGTTATATATTTTTTTCACGGTCCAATAATAATGATAGCTTAGTATTTGTAAATCTTTCTACTAACATAAAAAATAAAAATGATCTTAGCCCCAAAAACATGGCAAAGATGTACAAAAGCATCCAGGAAAACAATGTGGAACACAGAAACCACAAATGCAGTTCGCAGAAGAAGAAAAAAGGCAAAAAAAAACGCAGCTGTGCCACGAGCGAGGGAGGTTGCGCTCTTGTTTACACGTCGCCATGACATCCCTTGCTGATTTTCCAGTAGACTGTGAACGGCCACTACTCAATTCAGGGACAAGTCAGAGAGGATGGTACCCTATCCTTTCCCACGGATCCATGATTTATAAGTTGAATTTGAAACCATGGAAACTGAGAAGAAAAATCAGTGTTAACAACACAGTGTGTGTTGTTAACTACTGAGAAGACAACAGGCAAGGTTACCCAAACATATATGCATTTATTTTTTTTATTTTTTTTTTATCACGGGAGGACAATTCAACATAATAAACCTTTTACAAAGAGCGTACTCAACATGCTGCTGCCATTAGTATGAAAACATACGCCCAGCCGAGCTATTGAAGCTATTGAAGCATTTTTCCGATACCAACCGGTGTGTTTACCACACTTGTTTTTTTTCCCCCGTGGAGCCATCTTCCACAGTCCATTTATGTCAGTCCCCCATGGTTAAAAGCTTGTGATGAATAGGTTGCGCTTGACCCCAATGAACCGCAGCCCATTGATTGACAACTGGAGAATTAATGCACAACCGCGCTGAAATTGCTTCCCACAATGGTGCGTCCCAATGATGAGTAATTAGGCGTGTTATGGTAATCGAAAAAGATCTTTCCAAAGTCTCAACGTGAAGCCAAGTTTGGGTAGTTTTGTGTGGTGTTTTTAAACAGCGTGGATGCACCGGGGAAATGACAGGAAGAGGGACAATCCTCACGCATCCCCAGGTGTTGATATTTATGCCACTTAAATGTTGCACAGTGTAATTGGACGCTGTTTGCTCCCCGTGGTGACGTGGATAGATTATTTCTCGTGCACCGCAATTGTTGGCAATGAGGGAAAAAAAGCAATGTTTTCAGCCGAGGCATACAGTGGTATAATGGGAGACTTGGAGTTGGCTCATGTTTGCCTCCCATACCACCTTGAGAAAATGAGAGTGGAGATTAGGCCTAGTTGGTGTATCACAATGGGAGAACGTTTTTAAAAACCTGGTGCCTAGGGGAAACCCTGGCTCAATGGTGAGAGCATTCGTCCACTAACCAAAATAATTGGCGGTTCGACTCCAGGTTCGAGGGCTGCATACTGTCAATGTGTGAGTTCATCCACATTGCTGCTGGTTGGAATGGCCAATGGGCTATATGCACAGTGTCCCCGCGTGATTTCTTCCTGGACAATAAGATTGGTGCTGTCCTTCCTCTCCCCTATCTTTTACCTTCACGATTAGCAGGGTCCCACACAAATGAAGAGATAGACCAAGATTTTATAAAGGGCGAGTTACTGATGGACAGTCTCTGCAACGTGTTCGCCGTGAATCCTGTCCCAAAGGAAACACCAGTGGTCATAAGGTGTATGAGCTTTTACATCATGCGAGCTAAAGGCTAGTGTTAAATACTGACAATATAACACAACTCGATAAATGTTTACAAAATCAGTTTTGAGAATCGAGTTTGAAATGTTAATATCATGACAACACTACTGTAGAGCCACTTTTTATTTTTTGTTTATTATTTTATTTTTTATTGTTGCAGCCTTTTAAAAACTGTCATTGTGTTGCTGTACTGACAGTAATAAAGGAAAGTCTTCCTTAAAATCTTCGACTTGTCCTTACTCAGTATTTTCGAGGCAATGTTACCAATACTTGTCAATTATTAGCCACATTAGCTTGGCTTTCGTTTTCCAAGTTTTTTTTAAGTAAAGGCCACTGATCATTTCGTTCAGTGTACTTACAGGCCTATTCTTTTTTTTGTGTATGCTTTAATTTTAATTTTGTGTTAGCCGTTAAGTCGTTACATCTAATGTTTTTAACCTGCTCCAGTCACATCCTAACTTTTACTCGCTGTCCTTTACGAAATCTTGAGCCGTCGCTTAATTTGTGTGGGATCCTGCCAATCGTGAATGTAAAAGATAGGGGAGAGGAAGGACAGCGTCGATGTTGCTGTCCAGGCGTGGAGACACTGTGCCTGTGCATATAGCCCATGGCTGAGCACCATTAATGTGAAGGACGGTAGTGGTTCAGGTGGTACAGTGGTCTTCTCATAACTGGAAGGCAGACGTTATAACCCAATAGTGTCTGGGTGCAGTCTGGCAGCCATGTTCACGTTCAGTCAGCCCTGAATCTGTGCAGTAAATGAGTTCTGGACTTTTTTGTGAATAGAATTCGGTCCTTATGTTCGTTTGCCAATTTAACTAATAACTTCAGTGCTTTGTTGGCTTGAGAAACTTTTCAGTAAATGTAAACCAAGAGTGTACCTTTTTTCATGATAAATTGCACTGGGAAAATATCCATGTCGCAAGTTAAGCACCTGTTTTTAGGCGTTTGCAAATTGTGTCAAAAATAAAAGTTCCAACTAACCCTCAGAATGCCTATATGAGCTGCCCGCTTTTCCATTATTATAGTTATTGATTACGGTCATACAGAAGTGAATTCACTCATCTCTATATAACATGATCCAGAAAGTTTGTCCACTGTTTATTTTCTGTATTTTTCCATGAAGCCAAATCTACTTGCAAAGACCGAGAGGCATCCAAGGTCACGCTTTTGCTTTCGTGTTTGCGTGTCTTGGTTGCTCCTTCCAGATGAAAGCCTGGTCCGGAGTCTCTGCCCACAGCCTCAATCTTGATATTGACGCAACGACCATAAAAGATGTGCTATAGCTAGCCCTTACCTTTGATTTATTAGCTGCTGTTCATTGCAACTGTGCCCATATTCCAAAGGTACATAGTGGTCACTGGCCGATATTGATTTCTCGAGCGCTTAAAATGGATGGCTTTTTTTTAGCAAGTGAAAAAGTAGGCAATTTTTTTTTCTTTTTCTTTTTTTTACACGATAGCAAGCTATTTAATAGTCCCAAATCTATATTTCATTAAACTGATGACACATTGCACCCCGAGCCCCTTCCCAGCTCCTGTTCTATTGATCTCCAACAGTTTGGCTCTTGTAGGGAATAATAAATGGTCCTGGAGCGTCCATGGCAGTTTTTTTTTCTTCTTTCGTCCACCTTTTCTTATACGCGTTACAAAGAAGCGAGTTACGGCCAGGGGAATTTAAGTTCACCTCTGCCATGAATCTTTATCTTTCAAACGGTGTTACGCAGCAAACTGGCCCTCATGATTGCAATGCACACAGCAGAGGGACAGTAAATACTTTCCTGAACCTTCTCACATGATGTACTCCCCGTTTTACTGGTGGCGAACCGGAAAATCTATCACACTTAGGAGCACCGCCGTGGAGGGCAAAGGCTGAGATTGTGTTTTGTTCTCCGGGGCAGCGGGCGAAAATGAGGAAAGTAGCTACATGTAGTGCGCTATCACACAGGTTTAGACACACCATGGGTGTTGAATTCGTTTCATGTGAACGGACGACAAAGCAAAAACGAGCATCGTCACTTGCAAAGATATGACGCAGCAAGTTAAAGTATATTGTGACTTCAGTCCTCTACTGTAGCATAGAACTGCAAGTGGGTGTTAAAATTGGTTTGTGAACACCTTAATGACGTCAGATCGAATACCCATATCCTGTTTCCTAATTGAAAAGCATGTTGGGATTGATGGTTGGTATGTCATTCTGATGCTGTCGAACTTTCACGTCGCTCATTCGCTTTCTCGTTGGGATTTTTTTCCAATGTTATATAAAGGGGGTACAGTAAGTGGCGTGCCGTGGGGTTTGAGTCAGGGCCTTCTGTAGCAACCTCGGTTCACTCACTCAAATGCATATAAATAGTAAGGCGTATGGATAAAACACACGACACATGGCAGGGGGAGATGAGCGAATTATAGCATTATAATGTGGAAACAGGCGGAGATGTTTTGTTGACAGAATAATAAAATAATAAAAGATACTAGACTCGCAGTAGGCTATCTGTTCCCTTCCCAAGTCCCGGCGCAGCTGACGCGGGGAAACTCCTCTTCTGTCCGGGACCAAGCGTCCGCTGTCGTTCCCGCTGCTTTGCTATCGAAGCTCTTCATGAGAAAGGGGCGCCAAATATCCGTGATTAATAAATCCACTTAATTTTGCTTCATTTGGACATTTCACTGGAGGAATATTTGTTTATCCTGTTTAGTTGAGCCTGCACTTCTGATTGGAACATCTTGAACATGCGCCGTTACATTAGCAGGAGTTCTGAGTCTCTGCAAACTGACATACTTCTGACAGATGCATCGCGAAGCTCTGTAGAACTTCCATAACAATTTGACACTGAACCAGTCTTAGTGGACATCCCAGTGCCTGAGCACAGTATCTACAAACAACCTGTGAGTGTAAAGACCACAGAACTTAAAAAAACGGTTGGAGCAGCCATTATTCACAGTAAAATGACCTTTACTGTCCGTCAGCTCCTTGTATAGCGTTTAGCTTGAAAGGATGTCAGCAAATGTCTTCTCTCTCCTTTGTTTTGTTTTCACACAATGAGCGTGGGTTAGGAGCCAGAATTGAGCCGGTGAGCGTCTGGCGTTTGGTTCTGATAGGTACGGCCAATCCGTTGGAGGGTAAACATGTTTGACATTTGCTGTTGACCTTATCCATTCTGTTAGACGCCACGTTTTCTGACAGAGATGGAGAAGGCTGATTTTTCACATTTTCCCCACAGAAAATGACGGCGGTTAACAAGTGCTCCTGGTTAGGTCAGAGCCTATTTGCAAGTACATGCTTCAGAGGGACTCGCGTGTCGGTGCTTAATGAACACACGCGACCTCTTCCATGCTGCACTAAATCATTGTGTTCTGTTCTCGTGTAGGACCATCTACGTATAAGCAGACATTTGGCATGATCAGTATTACACTGGCGACATCGAGAAATGACAAAGAGATGAAGGCATACATCATGACTAAACATGGACTCATGCAGAAACCGGTATTAGACTGTTTCTAGTACATTTCCTTAAGCTAAACTTAAATGGTCCATCTCTGTAAAATGTAAAAGATTTTTCCAATACCTAGTGAACATTTGAGGTAGGCTACACAGAAATGGACTGAATCAGACAACTTGTTTTACAGATCGATCCATACTCTCTTCTATGGCCATGAGTTATGTGGATACAATTGGTTGAAATTAGTTCCATATCGTGTGAGTCGCTGCTCTTCCACATTGAGAGGAGCCAGCTGAGGTGGCTTGAGGATTCCTTCTGGACGCCTCCTCTGATAGCCTCCTATAGCTTTAGTCAGTTATATTTTCTTCTGACTAAAACTGCATAGAAATGAGTGATTACTAAAAACTATAACTGACGCTCCAGATATTTTGCTGACATATATAAAGTGAATAAAAATGAAAAGAAGGAACTGAAGACATGCAAGCTTCCAATGTTGAATGATCCCGGTGTCATTCAAATTCAATGCCAAATCTCCTCTTTGTTCATGAAGTAGAACTTCCGTAGTACGGTGTACATGTTTGGACATCGCCTTCTCAGAATGTTTTAGTCATTCCAATCCCAAGTCCAGGTGAAGATGACAGACATGTAATTTTCACATGAACCTAGAAACAAGTTTGTCAGAGTCATCTTTGCTTGGACATTGACAATGCCCAAGTGAAGTTGACTCTGACAAGCTTCACAATGTCACAATGACAATGTCCCTCGAAGATGACTCTGACAAACAATAGTCAAGCGAAGCTGAGTCTGACAAACTTGTTTCTAGGTTTATGTGAAGATGACAAACATGTCTGCCATCTTTGCCTGGACTAGAATGGCAAAAGCATTCTGAGGATGAGGATGTCCTAAAATGTACACCGTACTACAGAGCAGCGCAATATGATAAAGTATGTTTGAATAAAATAGAACGAATTTAGGGTTGACAAATTAGATTTTATATTTGGTTAACTAAGTTTACATCACATTTTTGGTTACTAAAACTAGACGAAAACTACAAAGAATTGTTTGTGTAAAACTAAAAAACAATGTAATCAAATGACGAAGACTATAACTACATTGAAAGTAACAGAGAGGGAAGCCCCACTATAAGTGCCTTGACCCAGTACCGACCAAAAAAGAAAGAGGATGAATGGATATTGTGACATATTAATAATCCTCATGTAGGTTTTCCCAACCACCAATTTACCAACAAGATAATTTAATAAATTAAGCAATGTGTTGATCAGTAACACATATAAAAAGCAGCAATGGCATGATTTCCGTGCCTTTGTTAATAATCTCAGAGACCAGCTCAAAGGGAACGTGTTTGAGTGACAGCTGACCTCTCCGAGCTCCTGTGAAACACTACCGCGTGATGCTAATCAGGATTAGCACCTGGGATCTGCACCGCGCAACACAAGACAGTGATAAAAGCATGGAGCACGAAATCTAAGCCACCCACTGCCACATGGCCTGTCAACATCTAACACGCTGCAAATGGTGGATCATCTCCTCACACATTATATGCACCTCAGAATCAAGGACAAGACGTGAATATTTGATGAGGGGAACATGTATTGTCAACGTAGCTTACAATCTGCGTATAAGAACTACATTTGTGTCTCTAGTGGAATTGTTGTCAAATCATTTTCAAACATGCTTTATGTCAATGTTCTATTTATAGGGCATTCTTATTGTGCATTAGTGAAAACTGTCACCAGTAATAATTGGTTGTTTTTTTTATGATGATGATCTGGTTACAGGCAACAAATATTTTGATTAATGTTTGTAACTCCAAAAATACTTTAATAAAACAAAATAATGTATTTATTTTCTATGGCAAAATGGCCTTTCTACCGATATGCACTCATTTGTTTGAATATTGCCATCACTTTTGGACACCTTTATGAAAAAATAATTAGACCTAGATGTTGTGATGTCACGTGAACGCAACTATGGGTTGGGACACTTTGCCAAAAAGTGACTGTTAATAAATAGTTTTGACAGCCTTGTGATCATTGCTTGAATCACCTTACTCTGGAAAAAAACATTCTGATCTAAATGTTTCATCATAAGTCTAAATGGCCGTTCACTGGAGAATAAAAGAGATTAACTACTAAGTCCTTCCCAGAAGATGGTAAAACGCTGTTGTGGAGCGGAGGGAGCTGCGCAGGAGGAAGAGGAAAGAGGAGGTGGAGGAGCTGACCAGTGCAGGACACCACGCTCTGAAACAGGGACAAACCCAAGAGGCGCTGCACTGTTTCAACTGATCAAAGGAGACTGAAGGCAGCCAGCCAGGTTTCCTCTACCTCCAAAAACATGCTGGTCAGGTTGGCCCACAGTGGCAGCGCGGCTCAGTGGCAACGGCTCAGGACTAACACCTAAACACTATTTTGTTGTACGCTTGTACAATGAGAAATAAAGCACTTACTTACTTATTTAAATCATTGTTTCCTCAAATGGTTCATTTCTCTACATTATATAGTTTCAAAGCTGATCCCGAAGCCACACTATGTCAGTGGTTAATCAAACTCCTTTCTAACAGTCCTTAAGGCATTCTTATGAAAGACCCTTCAGATAATCAGCCCTATAATCACCATAATAGCTCATAATTGAATTGACCAAGGTTAACGTGCCGCTCTGTTCTCTTCACTTTTAACAGCCAAGTGTTTGCAGCTTTACCAAAGACAAATAGCTCTGTTTAGCCGCGCCGCAGGTAAACCCAACATGCCTCACGGCTGAACTCACAGCGCGTGCGACTTAGCAAAAAGAGCAGGTGCGAACAAGACGCCGGCACCTTGATCGCTTCCCCTGAATACGCACACGCCGATGATGAGCAAAACATTGCCCTCTTTTGGCCCCGATTATGCAAATGATCAAATGTCTTTTTGTGCCCGAAAGGGAGACGGGAGCGAGAGAGGACGATTTGTTTGCGAGAGGATTTCTGAAGCCAACCGGCAGTCATAGGCTGTTGATTAACGTACTAATGGACAAGGCAGAAGAGTGCAGTCAGTCATTTCATACCAATCACTATCCATTACCTAATGAGAGATGAGGACTTATGTTGGGGGGGGGGGGAATCGCCCCGGCTCCAGCGCAGAGGCAAAGAGCAAGGTTGATGAATAGTAATATATAAAAAAAAAATCATATCATTAGCTACCTCTTTAAATTCACCACAGCTGAGGGTCTTAATTAAGAGGCACAAGGGAGAAGAGAAACCCACAATCGTTCATCACAAGCTAATAGGACTTTTGTTTACAGATAGCTGCCGTCATAATAGCCGGAGTCCTAACCGCACGGACCGAGGCCTAATCCAATCAGATAAAGCCGTGTCTATATAATGTGGTCCGTGCCATTGACCCGATCAGTGAAGCACAACCGTCTTCACTAATGATGGGGCTTAATGAAGTAGTATTTTAATGGCAGTGTATGCGGTGCAGTGGACTTTAATGAGAAAATATAAGGCTGTCAGGGGCCTATAGATGCTTCATAATTACTCCATAGACCAGATGTAGGTTAATGTCCGAGCCCCTCCAGCGGATGATTTCGAGAAATGTCACAGCACGCGACAGCGATATGAATTGCTGTTAAAATAATCAAAAAAATACTGAGAAGTACTTAAATAGAGTTCCCCTTTTTTTTTGGACAGGAATAAAAAATAATATCCAAACATCCTCCCTCCTGGAACCGCTTATGTTTCTCTCTATATTGCGGTTACCTTTTGTTATTTTCCGCAAGGGTTTGAGGGCAATTGCACTTCAATTTTCTTCAGGGATTTAACATGAGGTAGAGGTGACCATACGTACACTCACTGTTTCTGCACAGTTTGTCCGAGTCTAACCGATTGCGTCAAACATTTTAACCCAACGTTTTTTGTAAAGCAAAGTATCACCCTCTATTTAGTGTACTGCTTTCTACCAAAAACAAATAAAAAATAAATATATTCCCGAACCAGAAAAAGTTGGTGAAACTTTGATAATGCATTAACCAAAGTCCACTAGCCACCAGGTTTTGTCAGGTCCGAGGTATTTGTTTGTATTGGTAAAAAAAAAAGACAATACCAAAGAAGAAGAAATAAAACCTCACATCCAAGGCCATCAGAGCTGCTGTTTCTGGAAGAGTGGAGCTGAAAACAAGCACAATGGTATTACAGCTGTGTGCGTAGTTTTTTTTCTATGTATAGGCAGGTTTGTCCACTGACCACCAGGACATGCGGACAAACAGCCGCAGTTGCATCTCAATAAAAAATCCCTTTCCAAACTCAAAGGAGTAAGAACCACTTGTGAGTTAAAACAACACAATGATTTTAAGTATATAAAAGGGCTCAAAGCACAATCACGTGGTGTGCGCCTCACTTTCAAAGCTGTCATGGATTTTGGCGCGCGCTCTCTCCTCTGTGTTTCCCGCTGCTGCGCTTCCTGCCACGTTTGGCCACACACGCGGCGGGTCTTTGTTTGAGTGAATAAACGCTTCTGATCAGGTGGGGAGGATGTGACGCTGGTCTCTACTCTTCTTCCAAGACAAAGTACAGTGGAATTATTTTTTTTCCCTATAGAAACTGATCTGACAGTATGTTTAATTCCTTAGTTTTACACACAGTCTTTTGTTTTATGGAATATTTATGGAGATGAGTCTGTATGGGCATGAAGGTTAAAAATGCATTGGGAAATGCAAGGTCATTTATTACAGGAGAATCAAACTTTTAAAACGATTTTTAAGTTCACGGTCAAACCATTAATTATCACATTGTCTTATAAGATAATGAATCAATATATTTGTAACTTTAGCCTAAAGATTTGTTGAACTTAAAGGTGCAGCTTTTTACGTGTTAAAAAACAGTTGATATTTGTGACTTTCCATCACAGTGGTCTCTATAGGACGCTCCAGGATCAGTTGTTTGGAACTGCTGACAGACCCTCTCACCAGAAAACCTACAAAACAATTGATCCTGGATCGTTGTAAAGATCACCGTGATGGAAAGTAAAGGTGCCATGCTGACCACTCATACAGCGGCTGGGTCACTACAAGGTTAAATATGCACCGATATCAACCTTTATTTCCCTATAAAATGTTGCACCTTTAAACGAAGAAATTAACAAATTCTACATTCATTTATTTATTTATACACTCACACCCACATTCATCACAGCCTCAGGAGACCCTCTTGTACATGTTTTTTAGTGGTAGGGGAAACCGGAACACCGGGAGGGGAAACCTACATGATTTTTGGCGTTGTCTTGGCCTTTTATATTGTGTGTACTCCCTTATACATGGCTCATCTCTGGTCTCATTATAAGAAAGCCAGCATGCGTAGGCTCCAGGTGGCCTATAATGAGGCTTTGCGTGTTCTTTTTGAAAAAGCCGAGATGGTCAAGTGCCACAGAAATTTTTGTTAATGCGTGAACACTTTACAGGCCGTGCTACGAACTTTGATGTACAGCTTTATGTGTCTATTGAACATGTCTGAAAATGAAATAATAGTGTCCCTCACGGATATAAAATGGAGTGCGACACGTTATCAATCTGATTGTCTTTTTAAAATGCCATCTTAATTGTTTGTCTTTTTCTTTATTTTAATTTTAATGGACTAATGTGAGTCCGGAATAAAGTTGAATTGAATTATGTTTTTAAACTGTGTTGTGAAGCACTTTGTGGCTTTTTTTTGTCTGTGAAAGGTGCTATACAAATAAAGCTTACTTACTTGAAAAGCGGACCCAGGAGTAAGAGCACAGTCGCAGTAGCAACAGCACTCCATATTATCTCAAGCTAACGTTGACGCGGGAGAACGGTTGTAACACGGTCAGTAATATCAGGAACAAACCCCAAAGTGTGCGCAAATAGGGGTTTTCAAACAACAGCAGTGCATATGGGCTATAATCCTACCCATATGCTTCAAGTTAAACATCCAATTAAAAATGTGGTCTCAGTGTTGATCTATAATAAGAACCAAGCAGGGGCTGTTTGCAGAGTCTCTGTGTACAATGTGGAACTTGCTCCTCTCCCTAGTCACTGTGAAACGTCAGAAGAAAGCAAGCTGTGTGAGGAGGAAGAGAGTTTGAGCAGAAGGTGTCACTGGACATTCAAAGATGTACATGGCGTATATCAGAGTGTGGGCTGGCGTTCAGTGTGCTTAAGAGATGCAGGATGAATGAAACATGCGTACATTAGTAGATGTTTAATACAGATTTAACATTATCACTAACTGAAGTAAATATGCAAGTGCCTCCTGTTGATTTGTCTGGTTTCTGTCTTAGTTTCACCATCTATAAAAAAAACACAGTTGCTTCAAAAAAATAGCTCTTTTCATTCCCCTCAAAAATCCCGAGCCCCCATTTAAACCCCCCATTAAATACTTAAAAGCAATCTGACAGGTCCAGCCGAGCAGAAATACTTGCATCATTTCCTGGCCTTTTGAAAACCAACGCTGCTTTTTGTACCTGTATTGACTTTGTATCAACAGGTAGGAGCCAGACAACCTTTCTGACACTCGCGCTCTCGGTTCATGAAAAATGCAGCACCATCGATCTTCCCGCTCTGTGGCCGAACCAGCGAAAGCCGGACACCTCCGAACAAAAATATGTAAAATGCAACGCTAGCAGTTGGGAGCAACAACATCAAAGCTCGCGCCCGCGCTTCTAAACCAGTTGGGGCGAGCTATTCTCTCAATTAAAACAGGCTCCTCACGGGTCAGACAGACGCTTATCATCTTTCATCATCTTTCGGTGTTATACCAACTTCCGATTTCATGTGCGGGTGTGCAGCTTCATGCGGACACGGCGGTGTAGTTCATAACAGGGGTTTTGTCCAAATCAGGGCCCCGTACTGTGCAAGAAGAGGCGATCTCTATTCTCATACATACATTCATCCTCTTTCCGTTATTGGCTGTGCAGGTGTAGCGCGTGGTTAGAGCTTTTCCCTGCAATTGTGGGGTTGGAGTGCCCACTTGACATTGAGCAGTCTGACACAAAATATCATTCACAATACACAGGTTATAGTAACTATTACAGCGTAGCTACGTTACGTTAGAGGAAAATGCCTGACCGCAGGAAATGTCTGTGTTCATTGAGGGGGATTTATCTCAGAGCTAACCGCTATAATTAAAAAAAAAAACTCCATAAAAATTAAGCAACTAATAAAAAAGAATTTAGCTTAAAGATCGGCTTGGCGGCTCGTTCAAAACCTTGGTGCTTTTTAAATTTGTATTCAGTCTTAGCTGTTAGCTTCAAGACAAAAAGCTTGGTATCCTCCTGTGAATTCTTTGTTTTTAACATGATGATAGTGACAGTACACCAGTTACTCTCTGCCCGCCATGTCATCTTGAGCTATTTATTTGGGCAAGACTGTCACCGCTACAAACTCACAAGTAAATAACGGGACAGGAAGAGAAGCGCCTCCTGAGGATCCAACTTAGAAGTCACGTGACGCTCGCGACTCACGTGCATATAGCCCATGGAAACACACACTTTTTGTAGATTTAGTACATTGTTTATTATTGTTGGTTTATTTGGTCGGGACAGTGCATGTTAATGAACATACATGGGTCTCATGCATGTAAAAACACCACACCGGATTGTAGCCTTGGGCTCCATTGTTCCCCCATGCGCACTATCACACACACTCTCATTCATCCTGGCCTATTGTACATTTTTTTAGTGGTAGGGGAAACCTACCACTAACACTTTTTTGTTGTTGTTAAAGACACATACATTCAAGAGATAATCAGAAATGTGTTAAGAGCTGGGAGTCAACCTCACGGAGCACAGAGCCCATGTGCGCTGTAAAAACAGAACGCACAGAACGCACTGGATGGTCACTTTACCTGCAAATGCCTGGATTGCCTGTCTGAAGTGAACCGTTTTGAAAAGATTTGTAATAGCACCATGGTGTTTATTAACTAGACATTTCTGTAAGACATGCTTTGAAGGCATTTGAGCTGGTCTGTATGGACTTTGAAGGTGCACATGCACACTTCCTGGTTTCAGTGGCTGATGTAAAAAAAGACCCAAATCTTTACAAAACCAGAAGGTTGCTGGGTTGATCCTTTCATGTCTTCTAGCGCAGAGGTTAGCGCAGGTTATCTGAAAGTGATTGGATATTTGACAACAGCTGCAATATAACAAGCTGCAAACATTAACATAATGCTAAAAACAATGCTAACGCTAAGGTGCCATGGTGCACAGCGGTTAGTACTCGAGCTTCACAGCTAGAAGGTCCCCCGACCGGAGGGGGATTTCTCTGTGGAGTTTGCATGTTCTACTCGTGTCTGCATAGGTTTCCTCTACCACTAAAAACATGTACATTAGGCCACAGTGAATGTAGTGTGAGTGATTGGTTGGAGGGACCGATGGCATCAGTCTGCTCTAAGGGCAGCTGAGGCTACGATAGTAGCTTGACACCACCGAGTATGGCGTGAATGAATGACTAGTATGTACAGTTTACTACAGGATTGTATAGCACGATACAAGCGTAAGCCATTATCATTATAATTCTTATCATTATTAACAATAGCCACACAAAGGAGAAGAAATGAAAAAAAGCCAAGCAAGGGATTATGAATCAGTTAACTGGATCCATTGTTGAAATACGGAGGCATCTTTTCTTGATCTTTTTGAGTTTCACTTTACACTTTTACAGCTTTGAGCTATGACTCTTAGGCTATTAATTTAACTTTTACACTGACAGATCAGAAAGCACTATGTTATTACCTCTATTCAAAACTTTAAACCAGAGCAAACGACATTTAAGAACTAATCCATGACACAAATCCTTTTTCTTCACTGTCTTTTACCAAAAATCCACATCTGCTCACAATTAAACGGCTGGCTAGCTTTACAAATGAACCGAGAACCATATTACTTTTATTAATATAGCCGACTACTCCACATAGTGAAAAAGGCTATCTATCTCTGCGCAAACTGAAAGGGATGAATTGCCAACTCCTTCAGTTCAGAAATTTAATCAAAAATGCCAATTAAGTATATTAGCATGGGAGGCTTCATGTTTGGAATGTATTCATTTGGGTTCGCTCCTAATAGAAGTATAAGTGGAGAGGAGTCTGTCCTTTGTCGTTATAAGGAAAATTAACTTTGAATTAGACGTTGCCTTAATTATATATATATATGCTACATATTATGCTATTTTATAATAATTTATGACTGTTGTCTTTGATCTTTCATGTTTTATAACCATACATGCGCATGGAATATGAAAACGCTTCTTCTTTACAGTGTTTAACTTTCATTTTGAACAACTGGATTAAAGTTAGTTGAGCTCTTCTGGAGACCATGGGGTTAGCAGAGAAATTAGCAACATAGTTAATAACATCATGACCTTAACACATAATGAGTAAGAATCTGTTGTTTTTTTTGTGTTGCTCTTCTTGGCTGCATATGGTCTTCGTGCCTGAGCTGGGATCCAATGGAGGGGGCCTGAGTCATGAAGGTGTGCAGAGGTGAGGAACTGTCCTTCAGGATATTCTGGAGGGTCTGCAGTGTGGCCATGTCCCGCCTCTCACTCAGAGATTGGATGGAGGATGGTGGGATACCAATAATCCTGCAGCACCTTTTCTGCACCTGCTCCAGTTCCACTGACAGGCTCTTAGAGAGGCTGCCCCACACCGGACTGGCATACTCCAGCACAGGTCTGATGAAAGTCCTTTTTGAGGACATCAGAGGGAAGTCCAGCTCTCCTGGCCACACTCAGGTATCCTTCCCCGCCGACTTTAGGGGGGAAGGATGCAGGGGAGTCTGGCAGGGGATGCCAGACTCTCTCCTGGCACTGACCAGCATGTCCTTATTCTTTGTTCCACTGACTGCCAGGGAAAACCTCTGACCCCACTCACCCACAGAGTCCAGAACCCCCTGCATCAGACCAGGCAGTGAGCCCATCAGAAGCTCCATCAGTGTGAGGTCGTCTGCATTCTTCACTGGATGTACAGAGGAAGGAAGGCGTGCATCCAGGCTATTGATACAAATTACAAAAAAGTAAAAGGAGATAACATATTAACCTGATTTGCCAGATTTCCTCAAAAGCTTCACACTCAAGAGTCTCAAACGTCATTTGTGTAAAAAAAATAAATAAATAAATAATAATAATAATAATACGGAAAAAAAATTCAACGATACTGGATGGAAAAGATAAAGACGGATTTAAAAAAATATGAAGTAATCTGCTTGTAATCCCAAGAGATCGCTGCACGCAAAGACACATTAATCCCGTGTAATGATAGATGATCCTCGCAGACGTCCAGATCCTAAGGTGGGGAGAGGAGAGGGTGAGACGGGGCGTGCGGGGGGGGGGGGGGGGAAGCTTTAGTATCATCTCGTCCGGACTCCTCGCTAAGTCGCCGTGACTTTGGGTGCCGCTACCAAAAGTGCTGATTCTGCCCAAACAGGCGGACGGGATCTCGTGAATCCATCTCATTTTCCTAACCGCAGATTAACCTTGATCCTGCATATCTGCGGATTATCCACTCACTCACAAGTGCATATGCTGCTCGGTTGTGACGGCAGAGGGTTTCTAGGATTTTGGTCAAGGGTATATGGACTTTATGTAGTGCAGTTTTCCTAAATCGCTTTCACTGACACAAGAAGTTTCAGCGCATTGGTTTGGTCAATAATAAACACACTTTTGCCAATGCTTTGTCTCTTTCGATATGGAAATCAGTTCATTCTCAGCAGCTACTGAGAATGAACTGGCTCCTGTTTCATTGTTTTCCTGTTTCAATGCCTCTCTTCCATCGTACTACACCTGACTTTTTGAACTTCTGAAGCTCTTCGGTTATCTCCATGTCTCAAAGTTGAAACTCTGAGACACTTTACTTTGGGCCTTTGTCATCACTTGCGTGTGGATCGATGGTGTAAGCCCTGGGGCCCTTTACAGTACTGTTCTCATTACACTGTCTGACCTATACACAAGCTTACATCACATCCTCCCGTCGACGTATTATTACTCATCATTGCACTTCTGACACCACCAAGTATAATAACGGTGCTACTTTAATAAAGTGAAAGTATTCAAGTTATGTTTTTTTAAATAGAAATGGGGGAAATGGGCAGAGGCAAGCCTTTGGGATTTGTTCATTTCTAAGACAGGCTCATTTTTACACTCACTCACTACAGGATCACATGGGATAATGCCATTCAGACTTTCCCATTTAAGCTTAGAACACCCGAACCACATTTTGACCTCTGCTGCTGATTCCTGTAGAGTCAGGGTGTGGCAGTGCCATCTGCTGGACACGATGCTATTGGAAGCAGAAATATTCCCAGCGTCATATTTTAATATTCTGCCACCTTTTACTCATTTGCTGGCAGCTCACTCGTGGGGCTCTGGGAGTGGAGGATGAATGATTTTTTAACCAAAGACAAGTGTTATCTAAATTTGCTGAAATGCTTGCAGGCCTTTTATTTTATTATTCCAAAACTATTTTTATAATCCATAGCATTATTGAGTTTGCTGCACTTCTCGACTTCTGCTCGCCATGGTCTAATTCATTGCATTAGCTCTGCGAATGTTAAAAGATGTAAAATAATATTTAGAAATTATTATGTCAATCCTGTTTTAAAGGGGCATTATGCAACTTTTTAATGCAAACAAATAGTTGATATTTGTGCGTATTTGACCTTTGACCCAGCAGCTGGTCAAATAACACAAATATCAGCATTTTTTTCCACATAAAAGGTAGCACCTTTAAAGTCCTCAAGTTAGTCTAGTCGTAGCACCATGCTGAAATAAACATTACATACAGTAGGTCGCATAGGCAAGGCAAGGCAAGTACTGGCCCCCCTTTCCTTTTAGTGCAAACAATTGCCTTGAAAAGTTGCCTGATGATTTCTGAATGATCACATGTTGACCCAATGACTAAATGGAGTCTACCTGTGTGTAATCTAATCTCAGTTCAAATACAGCTGATCTGTGGTGGTCTCAGAGGTCTGTTATGAGACTTTTGGGGAGCAGATAGCATCTGAAAAAATCTGAACATTTATTCAGCATAACATAACACACAAACAAAAACAATGAAAATGATATGCAGCCTACAGTGATTTGTTAGTTAAGTTCTAGTTTCACCTGACTGTTAAATCTGGGGTACCTGATTTTTCCTGTTCACACAGTGACATTTTTAGTTTTGGCCCAAACTGGCTCTAGCTCTCACAGTCCCTCCTGTGTATTCACATTGTTCAAAGAATGTAATTACATGCACATTTCACTCCCATATACAGCATTGAGTGGTGACAAAGTGAAGCACCCCTACGATAAACGATTAGACTTCTATTAGACTTCTATCATCCATTGCTCAATAAAACGTTAGCTGAAGACAATACAACAAGGTTTCGCTGTGTTTGCAACATACTCTGAGGTGGCAAAAATAAAACACCAAAAAATCAGGTACCCCAGCTTTAATTGCTGTAATAAATGTATCAAATGTTCCAAGGGATTCATATATGGTATTCATGGTATTGTGTTCTTGACTAATTTTGACAATTGAACAGACTATTGTGCATGTGACGACTTATACAAAGAAATGACGCTGACACGGTTTGGAGCGAACAACCATTAGACTGAGAATCAACAATCAGTTTAGATCAACAAGATCTATTCACTTGGAAATTGTGCTATTTGTGCTATAATGCAACCCCGTGAACTGCTACCTTAACGTGGTGTGGTTGTTTGTTTGAGCTATGTTGTCTGGGGCTTTATGCCCCTGGTAGGGTCTCCCATGGCAAACAGGTCTTAGGTGACGGGTCAGACAAAGAGCAGTTCGAAGACCTCTATGGACAGTTTAAGAACAAGGACCGTGACGTCGCCCGGTATGGCGCAACCGGGGCCCCACCCTGGAGCCAGGCCTGGGGTTGGGGCTCGAATGCGAGCGTCTGGTGGTCGGGCCTCTGCCCACGGGGCCCGGCCGGGCACAGCCCGAAAGGACGACGTGGGCCCGCCCTCCTGTGGACCCACCACCCGCAGAGGGATCCGTAGGGGTCGGGTGCAGAGAGGACTGGGTGGCAGTCGAAGGCAGGTGCCTCGACGACCTGGTCCGTGTGCGCAGCTTCTGGCGTTCGGGACATGGAACGTGGGCATCTGTTCCGGATGCCTCCTGGTCGCCTCCCTCGGGAGGTGTTCCAGGCATGTCCCACTGGGAGGAGGCCTCGTGGAAGGCCCAGGACACGCTGGTGGGACTATGTCTCCGAGCTGGCCTGGTGTCGTCTCGTGGGTCCCCCCAGAACAGCTGGAGGAGGTGTGCGTGGATCGGGAAGTCTGGGCATCTCTGCTGAGACTGCTGCCCCCGCGACCCGGCCACGGATAAAGCGGAAGAAAATGGATGGATGGGTGCTACATGTACTTAAACATTTGCAAAGATGTACTGAGACATTGAGAGATGGACTTAGGCATTTGCAATTTGATGAAATTAATGAGAACTTCAATTCTGTTGTGAACAATTGCCAAGTGGTTTGGAGACTTGTCCATGTTGTTTTGAGAATGTAATTTCTGTTTCAAGAAATGAGCCAAACCAATGGAGAAAAACTGTAACTCAGGGGTATGGATACTTTTGCACTTTTCAGTTTTTTTACTTCAGTTCAAAATCATGTATAAATTTCATTTCACTTCACGATTGTGTGTGACTTAGTGTGTCTTTCACGTAAAATTTTTATTAGATATATTTATGTTTGTGAACCATAGCGTGGCAAAATGTCGAAAAGTTAAAGGGGGGCAACCCACTGTAAGGACTCTGGGTCTAAAAAGTTTAAAATAGAGCTACTATTTACGTCTAAACTATAGGTGAAAGATTTCTTTTATTTGATCTTTCATGAATTTTCTATGATGCACAACTCCGACTGCCAATCAGTTCCGTCGCTCCATCTCAACGCGTCCCTGTGAAATCCTGCTTATCACTGCTGTAATAATGAGCCTGCGTTTGCGATCCTATTATCGCAATGCTTTCCATGCCACAGTAATCTCTCCCTCCCCGGCAGCTTTAGCTTAATCGAAGACACCGGCCCCAAGCAGTACCCTGGGACTTCCGCCTCTCCTCTTCCCTCCCGAACCCTGCGCCAGGCAAACAAAGCAATGAACACCAATTCAATCAACAACCAGCGATGGAACTAATGACACAACGATTCCTTCCCCCCTTTCTATGGACGACCAGGGAGCGCCGCGTGCGATCAGAGCTCTAGCCGCGAACAAGAATGTTGATGTGGTTTGTATTGCATTTGATGATAAGTGGATGTGACCGAGCAATTGGCGCTAAACAAAATGCTTTCCAAAGGCCGACGCAGCAAAACCGTCAATGTCATCGCGGGAAAAATGGCTTGTATCGATCTGGGTATAGCTGGTCGAGGGAGCCCTACAAGTCCCGTGACAAACGATCGAGACTGAACCCTCTCGAAATCAAATTGCGTATGGATTGTTGAGGCGTGGATTTACGGCAGGGGGATGGCCCGAACCTGGAAGTCATGAGTTGAGGCGGTTTGAAATGGCGGGGATTGCTCAAGTCAGGGCCAAGAAAATTGAAATGGTTCCTCATTGTTTGCACAGAAATGTGTTTCGGAGCGTCAGATCCAAACTCTTTCAGGCCATTACTCCCAAAACAACGTGGTACCTGCCCTGTATATGAACGAATTGTCACTTGTTTTCATTTCAAGTTGCAAAGCATTTTGAATCTATGGTTAAAGGTACATTATGCAACGTTTTATGTGGGGGGAAAAAAGTTTTTATTTGTGTATATTTTACCTTACAGTGACCCAGAGGCAGCATGGCACCTTTATTTTCCATCACAGGGACCTCTATGATGCTCCAGGAGCAATTGTTTTTAGAGTCGAGAAAACTATGCAGTGTCAATAAATGTTTTTATTGTATCTCAAAATAATCTTGACTACCCTCAGCTCAGTGCCTGCATAACACCTCACCTCCACTTTGCCTTAGAATGGTTCTGTGCCAAGTTCTGTGGCTGTAAACTTACCGCAAAGCACAGCTTTATTGGAACAAGCATGAGCCTTTTTGTCTAGATGAAGACACACACGCACACACACTGTATATTATACAACCTTTTTTATGCGTTTGTAGTTCAGAGGAAGCATGCTTATCTAGCAGACAAATTTCCATAATTTATTCAATTGTCGCACATTTGAAATTGCTAGAGAAATCCTTTCTTCATTGCCATTCACACAGTCTAAAAGGACTGAATAAAAACTGACTATTATGTGCTCCGCTTTGATAAATAAAACGTTCTGATTTCTTTTTTCAGATGATGTTGCTTCTAAAACCCTTCTAAACTTGTATGGACTGAGACATATGCACTGCCATTATTACTAATGTTTAAACCAAAAGAGAGACTGTCTTCTACAACAATGTAACAATACAGAAAAGTTGAAGTTTGAGCGTTTGTTCTAAATCTGATGTTTTGCCCTGTTTAGCATGTGGGTTATGAAGCCTAAACGTTAATTGAACCTGGGAGACCAATTTCAGCATCACCTACCTCCAGCCAATGGTCGCTTCCGTGAGGGTCACACCTCCGCCTCAGCCCATCAGCGCAGGGCCGCACCTCCATGGCAGCAAATCATCTACCTCGGACCTGCAATCATGGTTCGTTCGCTTCCCAGCTGCGCCGTGACCCGCCTCCGCCTGTTTCGTGCACAAGAGGATGTAAGAAAGAAGGCTCCTCCCTGCTGCATCTTCACGGGCCATCCATACCACCACTAGTGTCCAGGCTCCGGGGAAGACATCCCCAACTCCAACCTGGCCTTCCATTCTGACTTATTCATACATCAATGTCTACCGCTGGGGTCTGATCGCCTCTAGAAAGTACTAATACACCTTGAACTTTTCCACATTTTGTCATGTTTACAACCATAGACATAAAGATTTTATTTTGAATTTTTTACTGAAAGTTCACACACAAGTGACAGACAACTGAAGTGAAAGCAAAATGATACATGATTCTGTTTTTTTTAATAGAAAACCGAAAAATGGGGTGTGCACAAGTATTCATACAGCATGAATTAATACTTTGTGGAACCCCCTTTTTCTGCAATAACAGCAGAAAGTCTTCTGGGGTATGACTCTACAAGATTTGCACATCTAGAGACTGACATTTTAGCCCATTCCTCTTTACTAAGCAACTCAAGCTCTGTCAAATTAGAAGGAGAGCGTTTGCGAACAGCAGTTTTCAGGTCTTTCCACAGATTTTCAATAGGATTTAGGTCAGGACTTTGACTGGGCCATTCTAACACATTAATATGTTTTTTTTTTTTTTAAACCATTCCATTGTAGATTTAGCTTTGTGTTTAGGGTCATTGTCCTGCTGGAAGGTGAATCTCCGCCCCAGCCTCATTTCTCTTGCTGACTCCAGCAGATTTTCCTCCAAAATGTCTCTGTATTTGGCTCCATCCATCTTCCGAATTATTCTTACAATCTTCCCAGTCCCCGCTGAGGAAAAGCAGCCCCATAGCATGATGCTCCCCCCACCATATTTGACACTGGGGATGGTGCACTCAGGACGATGAGCAGTGTTAGGTTTGCGCCACACATGATGTTTTGCATTTGGACCAAAAAGTAAAGTTTTTGTCTCATTTGACCAAAGCACCTTCTTCCACATGGTAGCTGTGTCCTCCATATGACTTCTAGCAAACTTCAAACGGGATTTCTTATGGCCTCCTTTCAATAATGGCTTTCTTCTTGCCACTCGTCCATGAAGGCCAGATTTGTGTAGAGTACGACTCTAGTTGTCCCATGTACAGATTCCCCCAGCTCAGCGGCAGTACGTCGCAGCTCCTCCAGAGTTACAGTGCCTTGCGAAAGTATTCGGCCCCCTTGAACTTTTTGACCTTTTGCCACATTTCAGGCTTCAAACATAAATATATAAAACTGTAATTTTTTGTGAAGAACCAACAACAAGTGGGACACAATCATGAAGTGAAACGAAATGTATTGGAAACCCTAACCCATTTTTAACAAATAAAAAACTGAAAAATTGGGCGTGCAAAATTATTCAGCCCCCTTAAGTTAATACTTTGCTGCAATTACTGCTGTAAGTCGCTTGGGGTATGTCTCTATCAGTTTTGCACATTGAGAGAAATATTTGCCCATTCCTCCTTGCAAAACAGCTCGAGCTCAGTGAAGTTGGATGGACAGCGTTTGTGAACAGCAGTTTTCAGTTCTTTCCACAGATTCTCGATTGGATTCAGGTCTGGACTTTGACTTGGCCATTCTAACACCTGGATATGTTTATTTGTGAACCACTCTATTGTAGATTTTGCTTTATGTTTTGGATCATTGTCTTGTTGGAAGACAAATCTCCGTCCCAGTCTCAGGTCTTTTGCAGACTCCATCAGGTTTTCTTTCAGAATGGTCCTGTATTTTGCTCCATCCATCTTCCCATCAATTTGAACCATCTTCCCTGTCCCTGCTGAAGAAAAGCAGGCCCAAACCATGATGCTGCCACCACCATGTTTGACAGTGGGGATGGTGTGTTCAGGGTGATGAGCTGTGTTGCTTTTACGCCAAACATAACGTTTTGCATTGTTGCCAAAAAGTTCGATTTTGGTTTCATCTGACCAGAGCACCTTCTTCCACATGTTTGGTGTGTCTCCCAGGTGGCTTGTGGCAAACTTTAAACGACACTTTTATGGATATCTTTAAGAAATGGCTTTCTTCTTGCCACTCTTCCATAAAGGCCAGAGTTGTGCAGCATACGACTGATTGTTGTCCTATGGACAGAGTCTCCCACCTCAGCTGTACATTTCTGCAGTTCATCCAGAGTGATCATGGGCCTCTTGGCAGCATCTCTGATCAGTTTTCTCCTTGTATGAGCTGAAAGTTTAGAGGGACGGCCGGGTCTTTGTAGATTTGCAGTGGTCTGATACTCCTTCCATTTCAATATTATCGCTTGCACAGTGCTCCTTGGGATGTTTAAAGCTTGGGAAATCTTTTTGTATCCAAATCCGGCTTTAAACTTCTCCACAACAGTACCTGCCTGGTGTGTTCCTTGTTCTTCATGATGCTCTCTGCGCTTTAAACTGACCTCTGAGACTATCACAGAGCAGGTGCATTTATACGGAGACTTGTTTTACACACAGGTGGATTCTATTTATCATCATTAGTCATTTAGGTCAACATTGGATCATTCAGAGATCCTCACTGAACTTCTGGAGAGAGTTTGCTGCACTGAAAGTAAAGGTGCTGAATAATTTTGCACGCCCAATTTTTCAGTTGTTTATTTGTTAAAAATGTTTGAAATATCCAATAAATTTCATTTCACTTCATGATTGTGTCCCACTTGTTGTTGGTTCTTCACAAAAAAATACAGTTTTATATCTTTATGTTTGAAGACAGAAATGTGGCAAAAGGTCGAAAAGTTCAAGCCTTTCGCAAGGCACTGTATCTTGGGGCACTTGGTTGCATTTGTTACCAGTGCTCTCCTTGTTCGGTCTGTTAGTTTAGGTGGACGGCCATGTCTTGGTAAGTTTGCAGTAGTGCTATACTCTTTCCATTTCTGAATGATGGATTGAACAGTGCTCGGTGAGATGTTCAAATCTTGGGAAATCTTTGTATAACTTAACGCTGCTTTAAACTTCTTTACAGCTTTATCCCTGACCTCTCTGGTGTGCTCCTTGGCCTTCATGATGTTGTTTAGTGACCAATACACTCTGACCATAGCTCTGAGGCCCTCACAGAACAGCTGGAATTATACTGAGAGTAGATTACACACAGGTGGCCTCTATTTAAGGGTTAGGGCAAGGTGTGAACATTCTGCAGTCATTAGGAATGTTATAAAGGCAATTTAATGCACTCAGAAAAATGCTGTATGAGTACTTGTGCACGACCCACTTTTCACTTTTCTAGTTTTTGAAAAATAACAGAATCATGTATCATTTTGCTTTTACTTCACAGTGTTCTGTTACTTGTGTGTGAACTTTCAGTAAAAATGTCAAAATAAAATCTTGATGTTTATGGTTGTAAATATGACAAAATGTGCAAATGTTCAAGGTGTATTAGTACTTTCGAGAGGCACTGTACATGTCAATAATTCTTCCTAATTGCTCCTTTTGTGTCTATCCAGTCTATCCAGGTTAAAATGGCATTGGGTTAAAAAAGGCTCACAATAAACATACCAAAAAAAAGGTCTTTATTGTTCCATCTCATCTTCCATAATAATAATAATAATAATAATAATACAATTTTGTTTGTATTTATATTTGTACATGGAACACACGCTAGGAATACATACAGTAGTACAGTAAAGTAGTCAGCCACATAGAAAAATAGTTGAGTGGTATTGGCACAGATGAGTTAGTATCCAGTGTCATTTACATTCAGCAAAATAACAGCGGGAGATATAAATGCACAGTCCTCATAGTGCAGTCAAGGACTTCATTGTCGAAGCTCTCCTTCAGAAACACAGCAGCGCACATGGACCGCACACACGCAGTAAAGGGCAAAGGTACAAAACAGGTTCAGCCTCGGCTCGTTGTGAAATTCCAGCACGCACAATAGTTCACAAAACAACGGGAGTACAAACGGTCGGCCACAACTACACTTGTGCCTCGGCTGCTCTTCTGATTGTTGAGTCAAATGACAGCGTTTACATAGTCTCGAACAGGCATTTTCTACCAGAAGCTTGCCGACCTCTACAACTAGATCCCCAAATACTGTCAGTATTTATGTGCTTGAGAAGTGACATTTTGGACACATTGACTTTCTGTTGCACACAATCTGCTACCATTTATGTAAATACTGTAAAGTATAACAACAAAATGTAAGTCATTTTCAATTGTGTTAAAGTGTCTATGTAGAATAAAGGAGCTCTCTGCCAGTCTTACATATACTGTAAGTTGCGTTCAGGCAGAGTAAAAAGGTTTGGAGAAGAGTGGTCTAGCATCAGCAACATTTCAGAAAGTAGCTTTAAACGTCGCCAAAATGCAGAATTGTGCACCGGAGTAACTGGTATACCTTTTTCTTTTAAACAGCAAATCAAAAATATCTACAGCCCATCAGAAGAAAGTCAAGGCTGACAAAACAATCATGCTACATATCGGGCTTTTGGAAATAAATAATTTATGCCATTGAGTGTTTTGACATCAAAGTGCAAATTGCGCAAATGTTGGTGTGCAATTCCTGTGCAAAAATCCGAAACATCAAACCCTAGAGGAGCATTTCATCACAGCAGGTGAATTGGAATCAATACAAAATGGATGAACGAATAGAGCCAAGGTTCAATTTTGTGGATTTATGGTAAAACATTAGCAGCGAGTTGGGCTTGGCCACTTTTTCTTTGATCTAGTTTTAGTGGAATAATCTGCGAGGGGAATAAAAATTACATTTTGCATCTTTTTGGTGGGTTCAAAAGACAATAAATCAAGCAACAAATTGATACTGAACAATTATTCTGAGAAAATGTGTGTTTACAGTATGTGGAAATGTTGTCACCACTATGCCAGAAAAGTACCATTTGAGAAACTGCCCTTATAATAATCCATTCATCCAGTCCCATATCTAAACAGCTTTGAGGATTAATTGTTTCCAGGTGACAGTTGATTTCTTAAAGAGGGGATATTTGGTAATGATTTCCAAGCCATTTTTACAGTTTGTTAGAAAATCCAACATTGATCTAAAACAGCTAAAGCAAAAATGTCCAGTTATTTCACTTCCTGGTCCTCCAAGCAAACTAAAATATGCCCCTTTCTACTTCCCCATTTGTTTCTATAAAGAAAAAGAATTAAAAAGGGGGGGGGGCTATGCCCCAGTTTAACACATGTGGCTGTAGTGAAGCTATGACGAGTGTTATCATTTCCCTTCACTTTTAAGTTTAGCAAGAGATTGAGAATGAGAAAAGAATTTCCTGGATATGTAGGACCTATGGAAAAGCTTTTGGGGAACCAAGAAAAGCCACTACTGAAGAACCAAAGATTACTCAAAGATGTGGCTTGAAACACAGCTCATGTTATGTTTTTGTGGAGAGAACAGACATGGTAAAAATGTTTTACCTGGTAACATTTTTTGCGTAATACCCCCTCTTTATGAGAACAAACTGGTCCTATAAACTAGACAATTAAAAGTGGGAAAATAATGTTTTGCCTGCAGTGGCTCTCCTAAAATTCTGATGTGACAATGTAATTTTTTTTACAGTGTAGTGGTTCTAACACTACATTCTGAAGAAGCTCTGAAATTCATCTCAAAGCGAGGAAGATTTACTTTCTGTTTAAAAAAAACTAAAGGACAACAAACAACCCTGCACCACCAAAGGATCAATTAGCCCTGCCTAATAGAAACACACCCTAGCCAGGTTTTGCCCTTGGATCCAAGCGCCACTTTTCCCCTCCATTGATTTCACTGACCCCTTTCTGTAAACACACGAGTGGAGCGAGCAAACACGCCTCATCCGCACCCTTCATGTTGGTGTGAAATGATGCATGGAGGAGGCACAGCCCAACTGCTGCTTATGCTGCTCTTTCAGAACAATCCCCGACAAGCTCGTGTGATTCAAGCCGATCACGGTGACACTGGCAGGGAAAAGAGTGTTCGGCATCGTATAGCCTTTGAAGACAACAAAAGGCATGCTCGATATTGTGTTTTGTCACTCTAATTTTGGACTAAATGTTTGTAAAGCTATTGGAAGTGGATTCAAGGTTTCTCGATAAAGTGCACTTGTCATTGGAACTTGTGCTAAGGGTAACAATCGCTTTGGGTGTACATGCGGTAATGGGCGGCAGATGGCATGCATGTCAAGGCGCTGATAACAGATTTCCCGATGTCTAGAGTTTAAACGTGGTTTGATGGACAACACACAGTGAAGGGAAGCGGGCCTCGGATGTATGTTGGGATATAATGAAACCCTCTCGTGACAGGGTAAAAGGCTGCGGGGCAGAATGTGGCATGGTACTTCGCTGAATTGTTCGCCGCTTCACTTTTATTGTGCGAACAGAAGAATTGTGAGAAGAATCGATACCTGATACTTGAACAATATTTTTTTCTTTAAAGCCATACTATTATTTGTTGCTATGTCATGAGAGCAATGAAACGTGAAACATAAACAAACCTGTCGACGAAGCTGAGCCAGACAGTGACAAAGCTTCCTTCGCACAGGGTTATCAAAATATAGCGTTTGAACGAGGACCTAGTGAATTTAAACCTCGTGTTTTGACTGCCTGTGGTCAACGCAAAGCAACGTCTCCACAGAGACGAGCTGCTAATGTCCCGCTCCCGGCTAAGGTAAGGTATGAGGAGAGATAAGCCCGCTGACAATATTTTTGGCCGAGAAAATCACCCAAGACGGAATACAATGCTCGTATGCTTCACTTGTAAAGTTGAATCAGTGACCAGACGCATACAAAAATGAATGACTGAGAGCCTATTTAAACGGATGAACGAATGAAATGGAACTGAGGGCTAACGCAAACAGAAGGGGTATGAACGTCTGCCTGCCTGATCCGATATGTTCCATAAACGTTACAATCAAAGGGCTGGAACGTTACGACGGCACAGGTCCGAGATAAAGCACCACACATTCCCAACGCAGACCGGAGCAGCGATGGCACGACTTGACGGACGGACGGCGCCGGAAGCAATAGCGAAACGCTCACTCAATTCAGTGCAGCCTTTTACACACAGCCACTAGGCACTACTGAAAAAAAAAAACCTGTCAGATTTTGTTTGACGTTGGCTTTGCGTGTTTACAAGTTAGATAATAAGATAAGATAGCCTTTATTGATCTCACAATGGAGAAATGTAGCTCTATTGGACGTTTATATATGGAGTTTAAATATGAATGCTAATATTATAGGCTGTGAGGCAACACTTCTGGATTAGAAAAACGTACGTTGACAATCGACACGGCACACAACGTTTAAATGGACAACAGACGGAAACACACAGAAGTAAAAAATAAACCATTCTGATCAATATATTATTATTATTTTTTTCATATAAAGGAACGTCTGTCTGTACTGTACAAGTTAGTATTATACAATCAAGGGCTAAATGCTCATCTATTGCCTGGGTTAGAGAGGCCAACCACACTTGACGTACTGCAAAAAAATATTAGATCGGTCCTTGCTATTGACCTGCTATAGTGCATCCAGTGTGAAAGATATACTTTTTAATACCTTTTTCTTTATATTTACAACAAGAAAAGGGGGTAAACCAGTCCTAAAGGGTTTTAAGCACTCAAGTGCTTGAGATTTTAATAGCGTTGCTTATAAGGCCCACAAAAGCATCTTCATTTAGTCCAAGATGCTGGGTTTTGCATGGCTACAAGTCGGTTTAAATATTTACAAAAGTTGGTTGGCCGTCACTTGAAGTAGTCGAGGCCGGCGACTAAAAAGAACTTCTCGAGAAAGAGCTCCGAGTCCAGGACAGCGATGTGTGCGGCCCGGCCGATCAGCGTGTTGGCCGAGTTGGGCAGCGCGTGGAACACGTTCTGTCTGATGAGCTGGCACTTTTTCGCCTCCACCAGCGGAAGGAGCAGGTTGTTGATCATCTCGGTGTACACGGGGCCTACAGGGAAGCATCTTGTTATTTTTCCAGACAATTTGTGACATTGAAAGGTTATGTTTGTGCCATGTTTAATGCTTAGTTTTTTTGTTGTAGATTTTTTTTTTAAACCCAGCTTATTAAGATTGGACAGTTGAACGTGAAAAAGTTTTGGCATAATCAAAATTGAATGGAATGTGTAAAAATGAAGACAGAGGAACATGTAATGATCTCCAAAAGGTATGAAGTTACAGATGAGACATTCCCTTAAAGGCACACTGTGTAGCATTTTGGACTATACTGTTGACAACACAAAACATTCAACAACCCACGAGTAGCTTGACACAGAAAAAGCTATTTCTGTGGTGGGTAATCAAAGAATGGATTTGGATGAGAACCTAACCTTTTGCTGACTTTAGTCCATGGAGACGAGCTGGAGACGTACCCACTCCCGGTAAAGTTACAGTCATGCCTTAGGAGAGCTGAGCCGCTCACAGCCAAGGCACATGTTTGTTTGTACATTTATGAGGTATTTGACAATTATGACAATATCTGTCATAAAATAAATGCTTGTATTTCATTTTTACTTATTGGGTAAAATTTTACTCGGTGTGGCTTTAAAGTGATAGTCTGTAAGTTTGCAAAGTGAGGAGAGATTTGAGTGAAGTCTGAAATTAAATGGTCTCAGCTTATATAGCGCTTTTCTACCTTCATTCGGCCCACAGCGCTTTACAGCCAAGAACCACTCACCCATTCACACTTAGCCTGGAAAAATCCAGACTCACCGCTGTACCAGCTGGTGAGTCTGGGTCCCCTGCGTCGAATCCATTTCCCACAGCGGTAGATACGCAAGCAAACAGGAAGCGGAGTAAACAAATCAGCGAAGGGCGGGCGTCTGCTGTTGATGTGGTGTTCTTAGCGGTTTTGCGTTAATATTTGCGCAGGATTATGAATAACGAAACTCACCGACTGTCGATGTGTTTTTGGTCATTTACCGCCAACTGGAGACACGCTTTCTCTCTTTCGTGCATCGTTCGTAGATTGTTATTGAGGGACTTCCGCGTCCCGTGAGTGACGTTGCTCGCTAACAACACGTCACGATAAATAAACTAATCTGATTGCACGTGAACGGATTGATTTTGCGGAAGCCGCGAACGAGGACGGGGTGACCAGACTGATCCCCCGCTGGATAAAAAAATACAGAGGGGAATCATTCTGGTCTCACCAGGCTAATTCACACTCTCATTCACACACCAATGTACGCAGACACTGGAGGCAAGGTGGGTGAGGCATCTTGCCCAAGGACACGGCGACAGTGGGCCCGTTCAGGAGCTGGGAAAGTAAACAATCAAATTCCTCCCCTCTTTAACCAGAAAGCCCTTCTTAGTTTGCAAAATGAGGAGACCAGGAACAGAATTTCAAAAGCTCCTCCCCCTCTCATCCTGATTGGACCCGACAGGCTGGTTCACAGAAAAAGTTGTCTCATTGCTCAACGCGGGAGGATACTAGACTCTGATTAGTTGTTGAGAAAGAAGGACTTTACAAAAAATAATACATATATCTTATTACTTACTTTACATCAAAATGCATGAAATGTGTAAAACATTTAGACTTCCAGATTGTCACTTTAATATACCTTTTATTTTATTTATTTATTTTTTATCTGGTTTTATTTTCATCTTTTGCATTTTCAAAAGAACATGAGAGGAAAGAAGGTCACAACTAAATTTACCCCTAATATGGCTTTTGTAGGCAGTCAATAGTCCTTCAATTCTAGTATGAGGGATTTTTGCCCTTTACAAAAGCCTTCCAGAACTAAGGGATTTCTGAGCTGTCTTGCAGACACCACTCTTTGAAGATGCGTCCACAGATTTTTAATGATGTGTAGGTAAACAGACTGGGAAGACCATGTTTTTGTTTGTTTGTTTATTTGAGCAGTACACATAGTGCTCAAAAGGAGTGGGCTGAAGCAAAAGCTTATGATTGCCCACCCCCAAGTGCAATAAAATAAATAAAAAAAGAACATTTCAAGCAGCTACATTCATACAGACCAACTTACAAACTTACCAAAAAAAATAATAATATATGAACTGTTTATACAATTAATTGAAGCAACGCACAGCTACAACAACAATCCCGTTTCATGTACGATGTCTAGAACAAAGCAGTCAAAAAAAAAAAAATGTGATCCTTAATATATTTCTTCCAGATTTTTACCCTTGATAACCGAGAGTTACTTTTATGTTATGAAGGTACATTAATAGATATTATAATCTGAGATCTTGATACTTTCCAGTTGTCATTACCATTCTCAGTATAATTTTAATTTGGGTGTAATTTCCATAATCATTATTATTATATATTTATTTAATTGAGTTATATGTGAAGTATGCTGCAAGCCCTGCATAGTGTGGTGCATTAAAAAGCCAAAGTGTAGAGCGGGCCAGATGAAGAGGGCAGTAACTCCCAATCAACAAACCCCCACATGGCTGCCCTAACAGCTGATTTTGTAGAATATGTTCCTATGCTGAGTGGTGCATTAAAAGACAAGGTTTAGAGCCCGTTGGGAGGATTCCTCTCAACAGATCCATAACCTGCCAGCCCTAATTCTCCTTTTGTGAATTTGAGCAATAGAATGACAACCGTTCCAAGCAGCAACACTCTTCCAGATTATAGAGGAACAATACACATAATCCATCCTACTGCTCCCCCTAGTGGCAACACATTTCTTCTTGTCTGTATATTTCAAAAGTCTTTTGTTTGTATTTAAATTTGAACAGGTTGATGTTTGGACATCGTTTCAAATCCATCTCCAGTTTATTCCACAATTGAACACCATTAACTGTTGGACTAAAACTTTTCAAAGTTGTGCTATGTTTCTGAATCCTAAAGTTTAATTCATCACGTAATTCATAACGACCAGTACGTTCTTGGAACCTTCTTTGTAATTGGTTTGGTAACAATTTATACCTTGCTTTGAATAACATTTGAACAGTTTGGAACTCAACAATGTCACAAAACTTCATGATCTTTGATTTTAAAAATAATGAGTTTGTGTGGTCCAAAAACCCAACTTTATGAATTACTCGGATAGCTCTTTTTTGCAACAATATTATTGGTTTAACTGTGTTTTTGTAAGTACTACCCCAAACCACAGTACAATAATATAAGTAGGGCAAAATCAGAGAACAGTATAAGGTATGTAGAGCTTTGATGTTTAAAATGTGCTTTGCTTTTGCAATTACTGAAATGCTTCTAGAAATTTTCGTAGATATATATTTAATATGAGATTTCCAAGTAATTCTGTCATCAATAATCACACCAAGGAATTTGATTTCATGCACTCGCTCGATAACAACACCTTCTATCTGAATTGCTTCCTGAGCATTGGAGTTACAGTTGCCAAATATCATCATTTTGCTTTTACTCAGATTTAAAGATAATTTATTTTGTTTGAACCACTTGTTGACACTTTTGAGTTCCAAGTTAACAATCCGACACAGCTGCTGTAAGTCGTCTCCACCTTCATGTCTCAACCTTCAGACTGCACCTCTGTATGTACTACAGTAACGAATATCATTATCCGTTTGTAGGAGCCATTTGCTTTTTAGTTTGAGCTTTTTCACAGATGGTGTCATGTTTTCCACCAAAATTTGCTGGAAATTATTTGAATCCATTCTAGCGTTCACCCCATGAAATGTTCCCTGTGCTACTGGTGCTGCAATACAACCCCAAAGGATGATCGATCCAAGTGCTCTTCATAAAAGTATGTGGCCCTTATTCTCGAAACTTACCTTTTCCGGTCAATGAATTGAAAATGTTTTTTTGCCCTGGGAATGTCTTATCTGTAACGTCATTCCTTTTGGAAATTATTTCACCTTCCCCTTGCTTCATTCTTCATCTAATTAATAGAAATGTTCACCCGGATTGCCTAAACATTTGCACGGCTACACACCGTCAACTCTTCTTGTAGTAGTCCAAACACTAACCCATTATATCTCGAGTGAGTCATTTACCTGTGGTTCTGTCTTTGAGGGCCGTTTTGCACATCTCAATTCTGGCGGAGTGGAACGGGACGTAGCGGTCCTGCGGAGATGCCACCAGCACCACGTTCCTGAAAAACTGGAGCCCTGAAATGATACAAACGCTTGTGTGAGCTTTTGAAGAAGCCTCAACCAAGAGACAATTGTAAAACCAGGGCAGAAGAGGCTAGCCGAGTCTACATGGTTAAATAATAAATATGTGTCTACAATATCTATGCCTGTAATATTCCCACAAAATTTACGGGTGCGCGTTAGAGCGAGAGGCAGACAGCAGTAAAGACTGAAATGGCTGTAAAAATGCATAGTACAATCACATAGTACAATGACAGGCCGCAACGATAAAACAGTGTTCTCTCTAAAGTCTGCTGTCAAGAGTGCTTTTAAGAGAGTGCTCTAGTGGGTTCCCAATGACAGGGTTTGGATCATTTTGTCAGGCTGCTGCTGCTATGGAGGGGAGCCACGGAGAAAAGAAAAAAAACGCGCTTTTCAGTCTTATCTGCTTCAGTCTTGTGTGACAAACGACTGCTTTGTTCCTCTGCCGCAGTGGGGAGGCCTCTCACAAGCCTGTCGAAACTCCACGGTAGCGTTTGAGTGTTAGCGAGCTGACAAAAACTGGGGGGAAAGGGAAAACAAAACAAAAAACAAACAAAAAAGAGACGACGACGACGACAACTATTTCATGAACGTTTGAATGGCGCGTCTGTGATGTGGCCGAGCGAGGCGGCGGATATCGGGTGGCTCTCAAAACGCTGGACGCCGCTACAAAGTACCTGGTTTTTGGCTGAGCAGATAGAGGAACGTCTGCCGCGGGTCCACGTGATCTCTGAAGGTGAGCTGCAGCAGGGAGCCAGACTTTTTTAGCTTCTGCATCAGCCACAGGCCTGAAGAGATAATCAACACACAGGCACGTATTGTCAGTGGCTTTTAAAATGTGCTTTTGTACATAAACTAAAGCTATTCACGTGTATTTCCATTTCCAAATGCATCCTATTACTAGTCCAACGAACGACAGGATCGCCAACATTTGTATGGCGTTATTGCTTAGTGCGTTTTTTCCCCAGACCAATAGAGCTAAGCCAAAGCAGAAGCGCTGAAATACTCTATGGCGCATTGTATATCTCTATCTCATTGTGCACAATAGCCTTTTCTGTACCTGTGCTGACCAGCGCGCTGTTGTTGTAGAGCGTTCCCAGGTGGGGGCCGGACAGAGACAGGAAGGTGTGCAGTTTGGGCAGATAGCAGCGGAAGCGAGGCCTGGTCAGCACCGAGCGGATGATGATGTTCCCCAGAGAGTGACCGATGAAGCTGCGGACACAACACAAAGTCGCGGTGAACACGGGTAAGCGGTCTGGTCTGGAGCACGACGGGGTCCAGTTGCGAGTGAAGCAATTATTTCACATTGTACAATTAAAAATGTATGTGTCTCTTGATGACTTCGAACTGATCTTTTAACCCTCTCGCGTGTGTCCTGGAGCGCCTTCCGCCGGCTAAGGGGCCACTGGGGAGAAAGCTCCTCAAACAAAAACACCTCAGCAACATAATACTAAGACAACACCCCTACCACAAAACGCATAAATCAGCTGCACTTCTGCTTAATCTATAAGACAGTTCATCAGTTTAACGTAGGTATGAGTTCTCTTGTATAGTCCACAGTCAATCAAAAGCAGATTTTGACATCTGCTTGCATAAAACTGACTGATTTCTACTTACAACACGGCAGCTAATCTTGCCCTACTCATTAACTTGAACACTCTCAAAGGAAATGACACTAACGGTGTAAATTCCATCAGAACTAATAGCATTTGCAAATGCGGTGGGACAGAGTCAATTCACCAAGCTTACTTTGTCGCTTAGTTTAATTACTGTACTCTTATATCTCTACCCAGAATTCCCCATTGCCACGTCTGCGCCGTCTCTTCTGCTGCCACCAGCCTAAATATGGAGCAGATGCTGGCGCGGCGGGCCATTGCGTCGTCTCTTTGAAACACGAACTCCGGGGAATACAGCACAATAAAGAAAGTTAACAAACTCCAGGAGAAAGTCTTAAAAAGTAAATTGGCACATAGTGGGCAATTAGGCAGGAAGATAAATGGCTTCATTTGTGCGGAACTCAGGGACGCAACTCGATGAATGAGGAGGGCCTGTATAGTCACAGTCAAGGAGTTGTTGGCAGGCCATGACCGGACACTTCCATCCATAATGTGGTATTTCATATTTCTCCCAATATACTTAGTTGTGAGTAACAATAACCTTACAAATGTGCAACACCTGTCAGTATGTAACTTTTAGCATCATCATCTGGGAGACCGTTTGGGAACACCAGGAAGCCTGGCAAGTGTGTGTGTGGTTGGTGGTGGCTGATGTGCGCAGACTGGTTGCCTCGCTTATCATCACCGAGTATGGAGTGAATGAATAATGCACCAAATTGTAAAAGCGACTTTGAGCATCTAGAAAAGCGCTATTTAAGCCTAATGCATTATTATTATTATTATTATTATTATTATTATTATCTCCCACCACAATTGTACATATATTTTGCTTCCTTATCAAAGCTTGTATTCCCTATACATAGAACTTCTCTATCCCCTCACCATTGTCTTTCTTTTATTATCTGCAACATACTGTGTATTAGCAGCTGCTGTAACAAGAGAGAGATCAATATAGTCTTATTTGCCTCTAAATTAGCACTCTACATTTGATCCATCCTTCCACCTTTCTTCCTCTGGGTAACTTGTGCGGGGCAATGGCCGACAACAGCGCAGAATCTAGTAATTTCTCTCCAGATCTTTGGTCAGGCTACCTAGAATGGGCTACTATGTTTTTATAGCATTTGCTTTTGCTAAATACAGAAAGTATTTGTAGGTTGAACAATTACATGTATATGTTTCAGTGCTGCTCTGAGAAAGGAGCTGTGTATTAAGAAGTGGAAAGTAACAGTCTTTGACAGTCTCTGCTGCCATCTGCTGACTAAACATAGACCTGCTTGCTTTCACAAATGCTCCAACAGTCCCTTCACCGTTCTTTTGTCATTACAGTGAAGCATGTATCCTGACCTTATCTTTCCAATGGTGAGGTTGTAGAGCTGGATATGCTGAACAATCTCATCCAACAGCCGGTCTGTCATGGTGTCAAAATCTGCAAACGTGTCGCTCTGTAAACAAAGGGGAAAGCACAAGCCTCAGCGTTCTGCCGTTTTCTCCCCTCGAGCCATTTGACTCAATATGGCCACTCATGTTGTCAATTTGCTACAATCTGTGTCATGTAATCACGCACCTGGTTTCTCTCAGACATGAGGAAGTCCAGCCTGGAGCCGGGCAGGCCTAACTCAATAAAAGTCTTCACCAGTCGCAAGTCTGCACTGTTTCCTGGGAGAACACAGGGGATTAGGCACTCATTAGTCTCACAAATTTGATGAAACCGTATGGAGTTTATTTATTCTATTTATTGTGGTTATTGCTCATTTACAGTTTTAACTTTGTAGAATAGAGTGGTCTCTTGACAGCCCAAAGCAGGTCAGAAAACAAAACCAATATTTCTGATGTTTTAGGTAAGTAGGACATGCTCTCGGAGGCTGTCGAACATTTGCAATGCTAATGAGTTACCTGTCTATGAAGGGATGTGAGGATAACATTGGAGTACAAAAGCTGTACAAATGGGTCAACAGTGGAGCGGAACACTCACCGTCCAGCCCGTGGACACACACCACCAAATGTATGCCATCCTCGAACTCCTCATCGTCCTCCTCTGGAGGGAAGTAGGGCAGATCTGAGGCCAGCACAGGGAGGTCACTGTACAGGGCGCCGTGAAAGCTCATCTCTCTCAGCAGACCCTCTTTGGCTTTGTAGAAACTAGAATAGAAGAAAAGAAGAGCAACACTGAAACTGAAGCCACAGGTAAGCAGTTGCAAAATCACCCACAAAAAAAAAACTCATTCACTCATTCTATACAATTTGATATTAAGCTAATTATAGTATGTTTCCCTTAGTTTTGTTGCTATGCCTGAAAAAAATTGTAAGCATAATGACAAGTAGAGGTGTGAGAGGCACAGCAAGAGGTTAAGGTGTATTTTATTTTCCCCGTAGAGAACTTTGCCTTCTGTATTTTGCCCACCCTTTGGCAGTACAAATCCTGTGCAAATAAGAAAATATCATATCCCCAGGGTAAAACCTGCCAAAATGTATTGTTTAGCATATTCCAGTCCTCTCAATCAGTCAATCTTTATTTATAGAGCGCTTTTCATACACAGGTGCATCGCAAAGTGCTTGACATTTAAAAAGACATTAAAAACATTCTCGCCCGTCAAACCCTCCCAATATATACAGTTCACAATACACCCACACACACCTACACCCCCTACCCTTTGCTCTACACTCAAACTCACACTCACACACACACAGAATCAAAAATCAAGTACATAAGGCTGGGTACAGATGACCAAGGTGAGGAAACCTGAAATATTATTTTTGGGAAGACCAGAAAGCAGGGCATTACAGTAGTCAATACGACTGGTGATAAAAGCATGCATTAGCATCTCCGTGTTGGCCCGAGAGAGAATGGGGCGGACGCTGGCAATGTTCTTTAGATGGTAAAAACCTATCTTTGTGATATTCTTAATGTGTGGAACTAAGGTCAGCTCAGAGTCAAAAATCATGCCCAGATTCTTTCACCTGTGAGGAAGGATTAAAAGACAATGACTGTGACTAAAGGTTTCTCCCTCTGGGCCTTAGGACCGATGACTAAAACTTCAGTTTTGTCCTGGTTAAGCTGGAGAAAGTTTTCTGCCATCCAGGATTTGATATCTAATGATATCTATCTAATGATATCTATCTCTCAAATGTTCATGCTCCTGGTCGTAAATATGCACTGTGAACTGTATTTCTAATCCAATCACAATTGCAATTTGGATTTATTTTTGTATTTTTTTGTATTTTTACAAAATCATACAGCCTTACTATTAAATAAATGTCAAAATTCGACTTCTCTGGACATTTGGGATCCCAGAAAGGTCAATTGTGGGATAGCTCTGCTTCATCAGCCATAACCTTGCCCCTTGTGTGTTGGATTTCTCTAAAGACTGCCCAGTAGCAGACGGAAGCTTATAAACCAAAGTCTACAAAAGTCTCAAGTAGCTGCTCAAAGTTTTATTAGGCTGTCAGTGGGCCAGGTTATGGGTTTTTTAGCCGTAGAAAAGCACAAACAAATCCGATTCCGGCTCGAGCTCGTAGAAGAACTAATCGTGATGGATTTGTGGAGCTCTTTGATGTGCTTTAATACACTTACGGGGCATTCCACCTCATCTCCTTTAACTCACTCTTTTAAATGTGCCCTGGTTTCATTTTGGGATGCTCCACTTTTCTCCTCTCCTGTCTCCTGCCTCTGTTGGAGGTTGTTCAATCTACAGTGGATTAGGTATCAACTTTAAAATATTTAGAACAGGGGCATGTACAGAAGCATTATGGAAAAGGTTTAAGTAATTAGCCTTTGATAATTAGGATATGTGGCTAATCATTTCAAATAAATTCAACCTTAGCTTGAGATAAATTATTTAGCGCCATGCTGTGGACGTTATACAAATATTTTCAAACTGTAAGCAGTGGGATGTATAAAGAGCAGTGTTTATACTTAATCTATTTTCCTTATTACATATGGAGCCAAAAAATTGCCTCAGCGTTGATATTTTACGTTTTATAATTTGAAAATATCATGATCATGAACTTATGAGTTTAAAAATGTGAAGGACAGTTTTTGGGTTTGAACAATGACACGGTTGTTATTATGAAGTACAGAACGAGGCGCTAACACCGTAGAAGAAGAAACAGCTGAATTTATCTTTGTCCAAGGATTACTCAAAACGTAGTGTAGTGAAATACTGCTCCATATATGTCTTTGATGAGGTAACAACATCAAATCATAGTTTAAACATCAAGAAAGTCGATTTTGCATGATATGTCCACTTTAAGAGTTACTTTTACAGAATCGTAGGTGGAGCCTATACCTTTTTATTTGTCAAACTTACTTCAGCATGCGCTCATTGGTCTCCTCATCCATGTTGAGGGGGTTCATTGAGTCAGACGAGATGATTCCGAAGGAGCCCAGGGGCTGATGCGTAATGGGCGAGGTAGCTTGGCGCGCAGACATGCCACCCATGGACGGAGAGTCTCTGAGAGCGGACGAGAACGGCAGGCAGGTCGGCGCGCAGGACACCGACATGTTCACAACCTCCACCATCTTCTTATTGACAAACGCCAGACCCGAGTTGGGGATCTTTGACTTATTTGGCCCTTCTAAATGCTCCTTTCCTCCGTTTAGTGTTCCGTTGAGCTCCGGAGACGACATGACGCTGTTGATGGTCAGCCCGGCCAGTTCCTTCGGTCTCAGAGTGGTGGCGCTGTTGTGTCTGTGCTCACTGCCAGACTCCTTATAGTCGGCGTCAAGCAAATTTGACTCACTTAGACTTTTGCGATCGTTTCTTGTTCTTACGATTTCCTTCGTGAGTTCTGTTTTTTCCATAAGTTGCTTCAAGTGTCCATGGGATTCAATGAGATGCACATCCTCTACTGACGCGCTCCCCTTACTTCTGGATACCCAATCTATCGTGCAGCTTTCCTTGTCTTGGGGGCTATCTATGGACGCCTGTAGTAACAACTTGGACGCACTTAGGTCTGTACTGGTATCTTGCTGGTGATGTGAATGGACTGATAATTCCAAACTAGAATTGTCCCTGAGAACCTCCGAAAGCGGTGGAGAGGAATGTTCCGAATCTTTGTTGGCGCAAGTATCTTGACCTATCGTTAAACTCCTTTCGCCGTTTTCTTCGGGACTATTTATTTGCGGGGCCGACATGGATTTCGTCAGCTTTCTGAGTTGCCTTTGCTGCGGACCCTCCTCATAGGGCAATGAGCTAATCGAATTCAATGACGCTTGAATACCGGCACTCGGTATGCTCCCATTGCTTTCCATTTGAAGTCCCTCCAAAGAACTCTGACGAACCGGGAGTCTAGAATTCATCTGTTGCGGAATTTCCCGCTCACTGGAGAAATCTAAAGGTTGCACGATTCTCAATGTCTCTACGGGCCATACAACAGAACTGGGCTCGCTTTCGATACCTGAGTCGGAAATGACGGAAGAGGAGCGCTTGATGAACTTTGATCCCAACAGACCACCGCGAAGAGTTAGGTCCTTTCGATAATCCGGAGGAGCTGGTAACGTTATTATAGGGACATCTTCCGGATCATTGTCTAGAGAGTGGTTTAGTGGCATGGCTATATCGGATTCCTCGTCATTCACTAAGTTTTGGAGGAGAGGGGAACTTCTGGACACATCAAGACTGATAGAACTGACTTCTTTGGACTCTTTAGTTTCTTCTTTTTCAACTTTTGCTATATGAGTAGGTTCGATAGCATCAGTGGGAGAATGGAGGTGGTTATTTCTGGTTCGGCTCTGCTCTGCCATCAGTGACATGTATGTGGGCAGGTCCATGCATTCATCACTGTCTGTGGGATCCCGGGCCAGTGCTGGTGGTCTGTCTCCTCGGTTTTCTTCAAAGATATCGGCAGGATGGAACTTCCTCGGATCTTTGTTTAGCTTGGGCTTTTCTGAGAGACAGTCTGAAATGAACAGGACAAAGAGACAGTCAAGTCAAGTTATAAAAAGGAGCAAAAGGTATTCAAACTCTCATCGAAATCAGAAAACTTGCCACATGTTGTTGTTAATGTTATTTGCCTTACTTCATTATTTGTTTTGCTTATCTAGATAAGATAATGTTCCCTGTGGGAAAGTTTAGACTGTGATATAAAAACATGGTTGTAGCATTGCTATTAGCTGCTGAAGTCTAAAGGGGAAATTGGGGCAGGCTCCGGACGGTTCTTACTGTAAAACTTTTTTGCCCATCTTCAAGTTATTATTGGACACAGGCTTGTCATTCTCACTTACATATGTTTGTCTTAACGCATGCAACATCATCCTATTTGTCCCTTTTGCTATTTTTATTTTCACGCTAGTAACAGGCACTGGCTCCAAAAACCCAGTCAAATTGCTAGCATAAACTACTGACAGTTAGCCCAAGCTGAATGCTATGGGGAAGCAACCAACACTTAGTCCATCGCTATTCCACAGTCTATTTTTGAACCATCCTTCATTACCGCTTTCGTGGTGATTGACCTAGTTTCAATGGGCGAGAATGCTAATAATTTAGCCACCTTCTGAGGAAGATTACAGGAAGTGATCGGAACTAGAAAGCAGGTAAACAAACCTTCTGTCTTACTATAAACAATCTTCAATAGATTAAAAACTGTTTGTACAACTGTAATTAGTGGTTTATGTTTTATGATTGATATGTATGTTTGCTATAGAGCATTTTTATAAACCTCTTGTAAAGCCTTCTAAAGCCTTGTGAAAGGTTAAGGAAACAGTAGCAATGTAGTGTCTTGAGCCAGGGGTGTCAACAACTTTGAATCCCTGTGATAATAAAAGTCTCATGTTGTGTTTAGTGAAGGATAAACTAATACAAGTAAGCATAATAAAGTGCTGTGAATTATACAGCAGTAATGCAGCAGTACAACGCCTGGGGACACATCTCCATATTCTGACCCTGGATTAACCTATTGTGCATGCTTTAAATTCATGGGAAACGCAAATAGGATTTCTGTTTTATGATTACCTGTGTTAGGAGACTCCACGTATCTATCCTCGAAGATGATGGGCAGACTATTCCAGTCTCCATCGATGTCCAGGCACTCAACAGGTAAAGGAGGCATTTTGGTCAGGTACTCCGAGCTCCGCACCTCTGCAGCTATCTGCCCGTGTCTGTTGATGCTAAAAGGGGGAAGAGAGTATAGTGCTGTGAAGTACATTTCTATATAAAACTGCTCAGTGTATACTATTGTCTGTGTAGTTTACTCACAGATCTTCTTGAAAAGTCAGGGATATTTCTTTGGGATGTTCGGTAAAGAAGTACGCCTCGGAAAATCTTCTCACCTGAAATCATAAAACAATTTTAAGTTTATGTACGTCGCCTTTAAACAGCTAAACCAGGGATGTATTGCAAATGTCATTTTGCTATAAAAAATAAAATCAATTTCTGATTTATATTGGTCCAAAGTGATCCAAAAGTGTGCTTGAGGATGCCATGTGAAGACTCCAATTCTCAAACAGTCACAGCAGACAGAGCAGCAGTGGTGTCATCTCTCCCCATGATAATTGCAGAATAAATGCTAATTGAAATCCTAGCTCCTCTGGGTGGGTGGAGGGAGGCGTAACAATACCCCTGGAGGTAAAAGAATACCAAAGCAAACATGTTCATTACCATCCGACGACTGGGACCAAACTGTGTGGCATAAAAGAGCCGAGAGACGCGCTCCGCTGTGAAGCACCGCGAGCGCCGTTTCATATTTCTATTAACCAGACCAGTGATTAGATTAGAGGGAGAAAAGGAAATGATATTTGCCCACTCAAGCGGCTGGTGGTTGAGACTTACTGCTCAGCGCACCGCTAATTCTCTTTGAAGCACTTTCTTTGTATGACTCTCAACGTGAATTCATTATTGTAAATATGACTGGAATCTGATCCTTATGAGGAGCCCAACTTGAAATTAAAATCCTAGTTGAAAATATCAATTACCATAGATGATATTTTAAATGTAGGATGTAGTATGCATACTTGCAGAATTAAAGGCACGCTGGATTGCCTTGACCTGGTTTTAGCTACATAATCTGGCAACCCAAAGCATGGGTTTGTGTGGACTTCAGAACTGACACAAAAAAGATGTATTGATTTTTGTGAATGGATCTAAACAACATTATTATTATAACCTGTGAAACCTGGATAATATTAGAACATGTTCACTTCATATCTAGGGGACATAAATAGGTCATGTTAAAATTTTTACATTTTGCAGTCGTTTTTTTGACTCCCATTTGAAGTTGACCTGAAAGATGTGATTTTTAGGCAGAAACAATGTGATGCACAGCTAACATGTTGGTCCCAACACTACAGCTGCTACTGCTATTGGCATTCCATATACTACAAAGCTGGATGAACTTAACCTGGATACGTTCCTCTAACCTAACCTGGGATGACAAACCCAGACATGGATAAGTGGTACTACAAATCAGTCAGTCGGTTTAAGTGAACACTAGGTTTTCCTGAGGATTTGTGTGCGGGTTCATGTGAAACAGGAGGAGTCAGCGTCATCTAAATATCAAAATCTATCACTAAACTCATTACGAATATATTATACAATGCCATTAACGGCACGAGTCTAAACAAAGCAGCACATAAGCAGTGTTCACATTTGTTCACAATATTTATTACAACTGAAATGCAACACCTGTGCTATTATGTGAACGAGGAAAAAGCCTTTTTCATGTGGTCATCTAAAATCCGCGACAATATCGCTACTTTATAAAATCCGTTATCAATCAATCAATCAATCAAGGTTTATTTATATAGCACTTTACAACAACACCAGGAGGACCAAAGTGCTTCACAGAAGGATTAAAACAATTTAAAAACACAAAGTTATTACAACCCAGACACAATTCAGTGTGCCTTAAGTATTAAAAGCAAGTTTGAAAAGATGAGTCTTTAATCTGGATTTAAACAGGGACAGGTCCGTGAGAACACGCAGACTGAGGGGCAGCTGTTCCACAGTTTAGGCGCTGCAACCCTAAAGGCACGATCGCCTCACTGTTTGTAGTGGGACCTGGGCACGTCCAGAACCATTTGATTGGCAGACCGGAGAGCTCTGCTGGGGCGATGTACGGTCAACAACTCAGTTAGATATAACGGAGCGAGACCATGAAGAGCTTTAAAAACAAGCATTAACGTTTTAAAATCAATCCGAAAACGGACCGGGAGCCAGTGCAGGGAGGACAGGAGTGATGTGGCTGTATCTGGATGAACCGGTGAGAAGACGGGCTGCTGCCTTCTGCACTAACTGTAACCGGTGGACGGACGACTGTGGGAGGCCAGAGTAGAGAGCGTTGCAATAGTCCAGCCGAGAACTGATAAACGCGTGCGTTGCCTTCTCGAGGTCTTGGCGTGAGAGAAAGACCTCGACCCCTTTATTTGTACGTTATGGGCTTACAAATAACTAATAATAGGACTTCTCTCGCCGCTGCTTAAGGTGCTTCCTCTTCTTCCCTCTCCGCTCCCCTCCACAAACTTTAGTACTTTATTACAAACCATTGGTAAACTCGTAGACATTTGTGAAAGTTGTTTAACATATTTTTTGTGTAAGTTTTTGCTTTGTCAAAACATCAATTTGATATATTTCATATCAAACGCTGATTGACAGATTTAGATTGTGTGCAGAGAATGGTTTTATATCCACATATGGCGAGTGTAGGTGTTGCGTTCCTTACCCTGAGCGTGTGGTGCTCCTGGGCCAGGTAGGACAGAATGTGTGGGTTGAGAAGCACCACCTCCAGGAAGTGGCTCCACAGAGCTGTGAGCTGAGAGCACAGATGGCTGACGTCTCGACTGATCTGCTCAGCCACCTTCTCATGGCCCTCCTGCAACTGAAGGGAATCGGCACTGTTCATTACTCATCCAGTCAGTTCATAAAGTATCTGTGCCCAACTGTTGGTTCCTATTTTACGATGCGCTTTAAATGAATATTTAGACATAATGTGTAACCTGCAGTTAAATCTGATTCAAACAGGCATGACAAAAATCCAGCTTCAACAAACAGATTTTTACAAGACCGTTTCAATTATTCTAGATTTGTGTTACGTTTCGTTTGGCCAACCTTAACCTTTCTTAAGCGGCTTTAATCCACACTTCCAAATACAAAAATGTGACTGTCATGCTGCAACAACATGGGATTTAACACCGCTGTGTCTCCTCCGAAATTCTTCAGTGTGTCCCAAAACAAAAACATTAGTCAATACAAAGAAGATACAGTAATGAACAACACACCTGGAGTTCTATTGTGAGCTGGTTCAGCGTTTCATCAACAGGCGACGGCTCTGTGGGAAAGAATGAAACATTTGTTAACCAACAAAGGTGGGGAGATCCAAACAGACTCGCACACAAATGGGGATATCGTTATCTTAAAGCCACACTGCAAAACCTTCCAACTAAACTGTGACAGGAGTCAATACATAAGCAAACATGCTCTTAACGCTCAGCTAGACACCAGCGGTTATCAAAATAAAGCATTTGGAAGAGGACCTAAATCATTAAGAGGAACTAAAGCATGATCTGTTATGGGTCATTTCTGAGGAGAGGGCACGTAATTACAGTAATAGAAGACACATCTTTTTTGAGTGATTTTCACCATTAAAAACACCCGCAGTTACATAAATGCTTTTCTTATATTTATCAGGTGAAAATGATTCACAGTGTGGCTTTAAGCATGGAATGAAAAACAAAAGAGAACATTAGTTCTCACCCGGCTCTAAAGGAGTCTGCTGCAGCTGAGGGATCTCCTTCATCAACGCTGCGTGGTACGAGTGCAGGCCTCTGTGAGCGGCCAGCAGGAGGCGACAGAGTCTACGGTGCCACGTGTGAGCTCTCTGTGCACAGCTTTCACTGGCCACATAAAAGCTCCCCTGCAGAAGGTGAAACGTGAGGAAGAGGCAGAAGAGCAGGAGCAAAACAAGGGAGAAAATGTCAGTTTATGTAGGCCAGTGGAGGAGACTAGCTACATATTTGACCTTTACATTCTGAACAGGGATCTTTAGTATTTTTGCTCACTGGTGATCATTAGGCGGGAGATCAGACGAGGCACTGGACACAAATGGGCCCCTAACACTGCTTTGAGTGACAGTAAAGGGCCATCCGGAAGGGAAGGGGCAGCAGGAAGGTGTAAAATATTCCTATTACACTAATACTGCTATGGTTTTTATGTTACGATAAAACCACATCTAAAATGGGAGGCAAATGCAATGTAATTTGTTATAATGCACATAACGTTTGCATTGTGTCATAATTCCTATCAGCAAAAGCTCATTTCAGTCTATAGATATAGACATGCAATATAAGGAGGGGTTTTCAGCATTGGAAACACATTTCAAAGCCATTAAGATGTTACCACTTGAACTGACTAAAAAAGGACCGACTAGAAACAAAAAGCCATGTCACCAGTGTTGCCATGTTCAGATTTACCCTTGTCATTTACATTTGGAAATACAAATGATGATACTTTATTTTACTACCCTTGATACATTGTCTTCGTCAAATTAAGTACAATGCAATGTAATGTAAAACAGTGTAACCAAACAAATATACACAAATCTAGCACTTTAAATCTTTATTTAACACTTGCCAAAAGTGGGAATGAGACCTCCAACATTTCCACTGACAAGCAAATGTCCCTGAACTACTGCAACCTCCTGCCAAGTTTCAAGCACTGCTGCTGCCAAAGTAAAAATCTGCATATACCAGAACATTTTTGCAATTTTCAAAGATACGGGAGTATGGACCAAATGTTATCCAACAGTGTTAATGATTTATAACGTTCCTTCTTTTTAGATTCTTTCTTCTGCCAAGAAACAGTGTAGCTTAGTTAGGTGCAACAAAGAAAACATATCTAAATACCGTATTAACTGCTCACCACAAGCTCAAAATCTGCAGAATTCAGTCACTGGAGGTCCGCACTAGCACTAATATGGACCTGATGGTGGAAAATCTATGAACCTAAACAGCTTTTACATCATGCAAAACGTTATGTCAGCAATTGTATGTGACTGTGTAAAAGGCACCAATGAATCATTCGTATGTGTTTTGCATCTTCTTCAGACCAGTGCAGTTTAGGAATTTTACAGTAGATGGCTCTGTTAACAAAGCTGCTAAAAGCTCTTCATATGACTTGAACACAATGTTGTCTTTGAACTGCTACAAATCATCTCGACCATCTGTCTAGTATCATTAACCTTCACGAGCTTACAGTTATGTTCCATTACAGTCTGGAGCCGTCAGACTGACCACTTATATAAGTATGTTTTGGGGGTCATGCTGTTTTGCATGCACTGTTTGGGTTCACTGTTCCAAAGGCATTTAGTGTCACTTGCTGCAGGCGAGCGGTGTGTCCAGGCCTATCATCACAGCTATGTGCACTCTGTAATTGCACAGGAGTGCTCTACCTACACCAGGAAGGAACATCTGTGTGTTTACTTTCATAATTCTCCAAAGCTTTATAGAAGTCTGAAAAGAAGGCATCCATTATCACAGATCCATAGTTTCGCAGCGGTGTCAATATTTGGGTTGACCCAAATTCTGGACAACTTTCTAATAATATGATTCTACAAACATGTGACTGAAACACATCAATTCAAATCATTATTCAAACTTTTATCTTTATCTGTCAAGTATGAAGTATTATTCCTACACTTATGAATGGATCTGGAGGTGATATAAGAGACTAACGGTCGCGCCATGTTTGCAGCATTACTCCATTACTCTCGACACTCATTCAGACATCACATCTATAGCCTACATGGACATAAGTGTAGTGTAGAGCACAGCAGCGGTATGTAGGGCTGCACAATATATCGCAAAAAATATCGTATCGCGGTATAAGAAGCCCCTTATGAGAGACCAACAGGCCCGGTTAGAACCATGGTCCTTCCGTGGACCCACCACCTGCAGGAGGAGCCATAGGGGCTGGTGCAATGTGATTTGGGCAGCTCCAACAGCTGCCCCCACGACCCGGCAATGGACAAGTGGAAGTAAATGGATGGATGGATGGTATAAGGTGATGCAATAGCCCGATCGTAAGAAGCCACAATATATCGCAAAATTACTAAAGTCTTCATCTGACTGAGATCGACACAAAAAAAAAACAATGCACTGAACTTATAAATGTGTGGAAGTCCAGTTTTAGTTAAACATGTCCAAATTCAGTTTAACCCGGACCTTCTAGCTGTGAAGCACGAGCGCTAACCGCTGTGCTACCGTGCCGCCCCGTTCAAGCACCCATTTGCAAACTCATTCCTCTAGCTAGCTTTTAACTCACAGTTAGCTTTATTTGTTTTCTTCAGTGCAGTAAGAGTAACCTCTGCATTTCGCCACTCCCTCACAAGTTTCTCGCTCACCCCAAACATTGTTTCTGCAGCTCAATTACCGTTTTTTAAATTGTCAGTGGTACAGAAGTAACAGATACTGGTACACAAGCCTAGAGTAGCGGCTGTCAGTGTGAAAATAACAAACATTGTGGGATTACATATTGTGATATAAGTCGCACTATGAAAAAAAGTGCGACTTACAGTCCAGATACGGTACTTACGATTTGTGTTAAATTAGAATGGAACATATCGTGTTAAAATGGTTTAGTGAACTATCTCAATAATATCGTTATCGCGATATTGCACAGCCGTATCGCATATCGTAAGTTACTTCAATAGCGTTCAGCCCTGCGGTATATGCTATGATGAGATCTATCAATACCCCCAACCTTCAGGCTTGTGAGTTAATGTTTTTCCACTGAGACAGAATAATTCTCTGTTTGTTAGTGTGTATATAACATCCATTTGCTTGGTCTGGAGTGATCTTTTATGTATGTGCGATTGTGCGCATCACATCTCTGAACTATGCACATCCAAGAGTTTTGCTGCAGCAATAGGGCGGAGCAAAGGCGACGCTGCCATCTTCCTTTTTCACACGCTTCCCAGTTTGATCAGTATACTTTTAAGTCTGTGCTATGGCGCTCTCTCAAAAGTAAACTATTAGCATAAGTCTCCCAAGATACAGATTATCTAAGAGAACCACATTTACAAAGTCAGACAATCCTCAGGTTCACATCCTCTCTGAAAAAGCACGCACCCAACCGCCGGCGTGAGATCACACGTTTGCGGAGAGCGGCGCCGTGTGACTGTGTGAAAGCGTTGAAAGCATTGCCACAGGTAAACACGGGTCTTTAAATAAACGTGAGGGAATAATGTTTCACCTGCCTGCTCCGCGACAAGGTACGTGGCAGTGAGGGAGTGCGTCATTAGCGGGATCAAAAGCAGCCCTCCTGCCTGGCTAAACACACAGACTATTAAAGCTCACAGTGAGGGGTGGGAGTAACAACCAGGAGCGGAGCCGGCACCGGGCCGCGCTCATTAACATTTACTGTGTTTACTGTGATGTCCGCAGAACAGAACAGTGCAGGGAGCCTACACTGATGTGACACATGTGGTTTCCAGGGAGGCAACCGATACAAATGTATGGCAATAAGTTTAAGGTCTTCCTTGTGCCTTTTTTTCTCTATTTCAATCGTTTTTAATTTAGCCTTGATTTAGCATTTGTCAAGTTAAGATTTTAAGGCATTTAATTTAAAATCCTACATCAATTATTATAATATCCAACACTATTAGAGCAGTGGTTTTCAAGTGCCGTAGCTGTGTTGCGACTGCCTGAAACATAATTTTCACACATGGCTTGGTCCAGATTTTTATCCCATTGAGAATCTTTGCGATGTGCTGGCGAAGGCATCATGCAGTGGTCACACTCTCCCATCATCAATATTTTGACATTGCGGAAGCTTATTGTGTGCTGTAGTTAAAGTGATAAACTGTAAGTTTGCAAAGTGAGGAGAGATAGAGTGAAATTAGAAAGTAAGCAATCAAATTCCTTCCCTCTTTAACCAGAAAGCCCTTCTTAGTCTGAAAAATGAGGAGAGCAGGAACAGGATTTTCAAAAGTAAACAATCAAGCTCCTCCCCCTCCTCTCCTGATTGGGCCTGACAGCCTGGTTCACAGGAAAAGCTTGTCTCATTGGTCAACGTGGGAGGATACTAGACTGTAATTAGTTGCCGAGATCCGGGAAGGAGGGACTTTACAAAAATAATATACATATTATTATTTACTTTACATTAAAATGCAAGACCAGGTGGCAGATTTTGCACATTTGATAACATTTGTAAAACAAATCGACTTCCAGACTATCACTTTAAAGCTAAACGCAGTCCAACCAAATATTAGAGCGGGTGACCTTTTTCTTTGTGGGGACTTTTTTAATTTCAACGTTTACTTAGAACAATTAGCAGTTCGGTCATTTATACATCTGAAATCGCAATGCAGTATTTCTTCGCAGAGCTCAGTTGACTTAGGAATTGACCATCAGCCAAATCAACATGAGTGACCGGTTCACTGATGAAAAAGGGAGCACCCAAATTATTTACAAGGAAAAATGTGTGACCATCTTGGCAGCTCTGACAAAAATGTCACAAGGCAATGAGATGAGGCCACTGTTCCCAAAAGACCACCATATTATCATTTGACTTCTTATCAGTTACAACGTGAGGTGATTCTGTGCCATTTTCTCTGTTCCAAACTGGCCTCGGCCTAGTGTCCCCTTCTTTCCCACAGGTGCCGTTTCCTAAATGCTGAAGTACCTCGGAGATGACAGGTTTGCAGTATCCAGCTCCGAACACCAGGTTCTCTAAAGCCGATGCGTCTCCTGCACTCTCGGGCGAGCCTTTCCCCAGCCAGGAGCTTTTCCCTGTTCGTGCAAAGCTGTGGAGCACACAATGTAGCAGAGGGAAACGCAATGTTTGTTTTTAATTCAGTTCACAGTGCACAGAGTAAACATCTCTCGGAGCATTCACATTTATGGGAAGAGGTTAAGCAACAGGGTAGGGCTATAGCAGA